>JAJJWW010003942.1:0-611776 GCA_023531295.1 Papaver armeniacum
AAGACATGAGAAGAGGCAAGATGTAGGATCAGAATATCGCGACATCAATACTTCGCGAGATTAGTAAACGACAGCATTGCGAAAGTGTCGCAAACGAGTAATATAAATGACGCAATGAATGACGACAGCTAAAACACGAGAAAGATGTGAAGACCTAGCGAAATTTAGAAGAGTTGCGAGATTATATATTTGTACACTTGCGATATTTCGCAAGTCATTCCCGAAAATAAAGGACAGCTTAGCTGTCATCCATTGTGTACTACCCTATATAAAGAGTCGAGCAAGTCTGTTGTGAGGGATCTTTCTTTTTCCGAGTGTTAGGCAAGTCATTAAGAGAGAAAAAGCTTGTAGTGATTATAATTTCTTTATCTCTTTTCCATTTTATCTTGTAAACATTCAAGGAATTAATCAATAAAAATCATAGTTGTTCATCTTCAAATGTCTTAGTTGTGTGGATTCTTGTGAGGGGTGTAGTGTAGGATTTCCTGCAACTACACTTAGTGTAACCAAAAACTGGGGGAGCATTAGAATTACTAAACCGACCTTGACTCTGGCCCTTAGACCAAGAAAAGTTCGGATGGTTTCTCCAACCAGGATTATAAGTTTCTGAATATGGGTCAAACTTTTGACGATTATCAAATCTAGTGTTATTATAGAGAGCATTGGCTTGCTCTTCATTATTCTGGCCTTCCCAAAAAGGCTCCAATCTACCACTAGTGTGACCCACTTCTAAAGCTTCTAACCTTTTCGCTATAGCAGCAATTTTTGCATCTGATTCAAAGCTTCCTTTTACTCTATTAACATTTCCTCTGCCTAGAAGAATTATTTTCTGTGGTTTCATATTACTTTCCCATTGTTGGGTCTTTTCGGCGATTTCATGCAAATATGTCATCGCCTCATCAACTGTTTGGTTTTCAAACCCACCTGTACACATAGATTCTACTGTGGTCGTAGTGGAATAATCTAAACCCTCATAAAGGATCTGAACTAACCTAACCTTTTCTAGACCATGATGAGGACATTGGGCTAATAGATCATTGAACCTTTCCAAATACCTATACAAAGATTCTCCCTCCTGTTGAGAAAACGTGCAGATTTGCGTCCTAATAGACGATGTTTTGTGCCTAGGGAAAAACTTGTTCAAAAAGGCAGATGTAAGTTGTTCATATGTTTCAATTGACCCGGAAGCCAAACTATATAGCCACGATTTGGCTTTATCTTTCAGGGAAAAAGGGAATAACCTAAGTTTCAGAGCATCATCATCAGGATCTCTAATTTTTAGGGTACTACAAATTTCTTCAAAATCCCTAACATGGAAATATGGGTTTTCATTTTCTTTCCCTAAGAAGATTGGGAGAAGCTATAAGGTCCCAGGTTTAAGTTCATAATTTGCTTCCGTTTCAGCTAACCTGATACACGAGGGACGAGTAGTCCTAGTCGGGTTCAACAAAGCTTTCAAAGTTTCCATTTCTGGCTCTATCGGAATATTAGGGATTGTCTCCTTGAACGGACTTTCAAAAACGGACTCTTCAAAAATCGGACTCTTCAAAAATCGGACTTTCTAAATTGAGGTAATCGAGACGCTTAGAACTACTAGGTTTCTCTTTAACAAATCTACCTAGGGCGTCTCTTTTACGTTCCGGCATGCAAAAGAATAAGGAAGGGGATTTTATGCAATCACAAAACAAGGCTGACTCAACCAAATCAAACCTATTGATTTCTAGCAAACAAAAAGCATGATGGCTCCACTTAGATTGTTTCTAGACCAGCTTCTAATCCTTCGAAAGGGAATTCGTTACAATTTAAGCAAACCCCTCTGGAATCAATCCGAGTCAAAGTAAGTTGAATAGAGGCGAGGGAAGATCGGTGGAGCTTTGATACCCAAGGCCTCACCGGAATTACAAGGCGGCGCAGTCACGTATTCAACTCACAGAAACCATCATGAACTTCGAAGTATGCTTAAAAGAGTAACCAATATTTTTCGAATGACTTTCCTATTAAGCTCGTTACCCTATCGGTCTTGTTCTAGTCAGTATTTTAAGCTTAGGTTCGCGTTTGGTATCGTTTTCCTAAGGCGGGCAAGAAGAGAACGGTGATGAAATTCGAACCCTGGCCAATCCTTGCCCTTTACTAGGAAATTAAAGCAGCCGTATTCAAGTCCTCAACATATATGCAAACGAAGGAAGACAGTAACTCGCTGACAGGGGATTCGCGAGTGTTTAGAATCTTACCTCCCGTTCCAGACGGGGGATGAATCGGTTGTAGTCGACTCGGGCCACTGACTCCTATGTCAGTGTACGAACCCAAGGTGCAGAGACAATATCGTAATTGTCCTCCTTCTCTGCAAATAGTTTATATTTAAAAGTACCCTTCCGTAGGGTAAAAATAAAAATAATGTCCCAAAGTCCAAAAGTCCAAAGTGTCCAAAAAGAAAAGAAAAATTACAAAAATAGATAAACCCTTAAACAATTTTTTTTTTTAAAAATAAATAAAAATAAACAAACCCTAAAAAAAAAAAGTGACTAAAATAAAATTGTCTTCTTTTCGCTTTAATCTTTAGCTCCAAGTCTTTATAAAATCACCAAACTCCTTGGCTCAATTTTCTTTATGGTCCAGAACCTGTAGACAAAAGATAAATACCCAAGAACGTAAAAAAGAACAAAAATAATAAAAAAAACTAAATAAAAATAAATAAAAATAAAAATAAAAATAAATCTAAAACCCTAAAAACAAGTCCGCGTCGGCGGCGCCAAAAATTGGTGTGGTTGTGATAGTGGTAAATAAAGTGATTCGATTCTCGAACTTGTGAAGGATTTTTTTTTTTGACTTAAATTCAAAACTAAAATAGAAAACTCACTAATAATTATAGCAAACACTGAAAAAGTTGATATCAATATTAAAAGAACACTGAGGCTAAGATTCCACTATTTTCCAAGTTCAAAGCGATTTAACCCAATATTTATATTCATGCAATTTTCTCGTTCAATTTGATTCTAAACTATTGCAACAAGTAGATTCTCAAAATAACAAGTGTAAATCCGAAGCATAGAACATCAAAAACCTAGGTCCAAGTATGCTCTATCAAAAGAAATAACAATTGTTTAACAAAAATCATTCAAACAATTTTCGATCAAGGAAAATAATCATATAATAATTGCAAATAAATAGATAAATAAGAATATACCACTTTTTGTTGGAAAAATAGCTTCCTCTATCGCCTCAGCAATGGGGTTTAGCTCCTCATATTAATCATTATCTCAAAATATGTGTTTATGGTTCAAAAGTTGATTAAAAGAGTGAAAAGTAATAAGACAGACTGTTTGCAACAGTGTATCGGCGTTACAAAACAGATGTTACGATGGAACTGTTGTAAACACTGTTGCTTTGTCGCTGATTTCAAGACCCCAAAAAGACTGTCTTCAATGGCCTTTTGTTCTTCGTGTTCTTCCTTGTGCACCAGAAGAAACAATTTCCCGCAACTCTTGATTTCGTTCTCTGTTCTTCTCTAAACTTCCCCAAAAATGTACGTAACCCTTCCTTGACCTCTCAGCATCCTATATATAGCCAACAGGTCCCTAAAACTCGATCGAATTCCTTGTTTATCTCCCTTTTTCTTCAACAGAAAGTTACGGGATTTCTTTTCTGCCAATCTTGTTTACGCGGCTTGTGAGTTGTAAAACTTCCCAAAACTGAAAGATACGAATCTCAGTTAGTATATCCTTCCTTCACAGCACCTAACTTCCATAAATACAGCCAAGAAACTTCCGAGAATAACCATTGCCCTGTTTTGCTTCTACCAGATGATTAAGCCCAATTTGTTCGATTCAAACGCACACACCAACCCTGTTTTACTCTAACAGGTCCAAAAGAATCCAAACCCATGAGAAAATCCACCAAGAACACGTCCAAATTTGCTCCAAAGAAACACGCAGATGTCTCGTCTGTTTTCCCACCAAAACTGATTTCTTAAACCGTGAAGATGATGGTGCCCCTTATCCAATGAGGGGGTGCCGATAACATGTGTCTTTGGGGGTTCCCCTTAGGTTTCCCCTTATCCAAATTGGGGTTCCGGTTAGCAAATGTTCTCCGGGGTGATTTTGACAACTTTTCGAGCCGATTTTTTCCAAAAATGTTTATTGGCCAAAAATACTTACACACACATAAAACACCATAATAAGTACAAAAATGAGAACTATCAATATAAAGAAGCGAGACAAATTAGACACAAAAATGTGTCTATCATTGCTCAAACGAGCGTTCGTCTATGAAACGAGGGTCTTTTATACTTTTGTAAAGGTCCACATATTCCAAATAAATTTTATCATGAGGTGCATGTCTTTTCAAAAATTCCTTTAACTCTAAGGATCATTATTTATCACTTTTACTACGAACCTACGTTCCTAAAAGTATTTGTGAAAGTGCATGCTTTGAAAATAAATTTTGATTTTCATGAAACCTCATCAACAAAATTTTCTCTACTGCAACTATACCATGTGTACTCAAGAATTCATGTATCTCTTTCATATTAGGGATTATTGCTCGTTTCTTAAACTAACGAACGAACGGGCATATGTTTTCTAAAACAAATTTTCATGAAACTTACGCATACATGGAATTTTATTTTGAACAACTCATGAACAACTGAACTTTTAAAAAATTTAAGGCTTCTCTCCCTTTTATATTAATTTTATTTCCAAAACCTAATAAAACATGGGTTCCTTTTTGGGATCGGGCCCGTAAATCCTAAATCGACCAAAACTGGACTTTTGACTGACCAAATCAGCGATGCTTCATCTATCCGTGCTCACAGAATCATGCTCTATCGCACTATCAGGGTCCTCACCCGAACGTTTGCTCGTACATGACACCATTGGATCAAATCAAGGATTCTGAATATAACTTTGTAGACTGAGTTCAACCACCGATCTCATCTACTGAAAATCACCATTCAATGCATTACTGCGGAACATGACTGTTCCCCACTAAGCATGGGACTTAATGTTATGGTAGATTTTCAACAAAGTGCAAAACCGTAAAATCATGATACATGTTTCGACACGGCTTTCAGACATGCAACGATTCATATTTTACGAAGCCATGATGAATATGTTTTTGAAAAGCCCCACTAGCTGAGCGATTCGATCCCTGGCATTTCATCATGACCTCTATGCAGAATAACATAATTGGGCGGTTCTCCGTAGATTGAGAGCTTAACGCCTTCAGGACGTCGGTGACACTCATTGTTCCCTGACTGCAGGAGAGAGACCCCCCCTCCACATAGAAGAATAGTTGGGTGGCGGACGCCTTCAGGACGTCGGTGACACTCACCGTTCCCTGACTATGTGGAGAGACCGTGCATATATTCAGGCGGTTCTCCGCAGATTGAGAGCAGTAACGCCTTCAGGTCGTAAACAACACCCATGACTCCCTAAATATGCACCATTCAGAACGGATGTGACGCTTCAACTGGCTAATATCTTTTCTGTAATATATTAATTCTATCGTGACATTCACCATTGAATTCCCAGAATGATCTATTATTGCTCCTATTCCATGGTCGAATCCATGGCCTGATCCCATGGAATGGCAATAACAATTGCTCCTATTCCATGGTCGAATCCACGGCCTAATCCCATGGAATGGCAATAACAATTTCTCCGATTCCATGATCGAATCTACGACTTGATCTCACGGAATGGCAATAAACTACTATATTATCTCATTATTCCAATTTCATGATCGAATTCACTGCTAATCTCATGGAATGGTTATAGATAATTTTATTACTCCGATTCTATGGTCGAATCCACGATCCCATGGAATGGTAATGCCTATTTTATTATTCCGAGTTAATGGTCGAATCCACAGATGATCCTATGAATTGATAATAAATAACTACTCATTTTATTGTTCTGTTTCATGAATTATTCTACACTGAATTTCATGAATTAACAATAAATACTCAACCATCGGGCATCTAGATCATCACTGAGTAAGCCCCACAAAAAATGGTGTAAGTGTACTCGACAATGATGCACGACTGAGCACCCGGATGCACAAACGAGCATCCAAAAATATGGACAGGTGAGGAATCCTACGCAAAATAGGAGAAAGCAACAAATAATAATAAAATAATAAAAGGCGCCCAGGGGTCGGGCCCACCGGACGGCCGGCCATGCCCTAGCCGTGGCCGGTCCCATGCCTCTTCCATTATTTTGCCCTATTTTGTTATTTTCATGAACTCATGAAAAACTCCTTCAATTTAGCAACTTTCCTTGTTTGTGCAAAACTCATGAATTCCCCATAACTTCATGGATTCATGAAATAATATTAGAAAATAGGGAAAGATATGCGGGACCGAGCAACCTAGCCGGCCGGCCATGCCTAAGTCGTGGCCGGTCCCACACCTCACAATCTCGAGCTTTTTATAATTCCCTAAACTCATGAAACTCCTCTGTTTCAACAAAAACTCATGGATTCTCCATAACTTCATAGATTCATGAAAAAAATAATAATATAAAATTAGGGAAAGGTGTGCGGGACCGGCCATGCCCTAGCCGTGGCCGGTCCCACACCTTGCAATCCCTAGTATTTTATAATTATTATTTTCCTAAATTCATGAAACTCCTTGGTTTGAGCAAAAATCATGATTTCGTCATAACTTCTCAAATTTTGCTCAAATCACGAAAAACCAAAAGCCAACAGGTCACACGACCGGCTAGCCTCTCACGGCAATTTTAAATGTTAAAATACTCTTATTTTAATATTTACAAAATATTGATCAATTGAGCATACATGCTCATTCCAACAAAAATCAAGAATTTCAAAGGTCAAGATGAAACTCTTTCGAAAATTCATAATGTTGCTCGAACGCACATCAGAAAATACTGAAACTCTCAGTACGGAGACACGGATACCACAGAAACACGTGTATGCCTTCATGACCGACCAGAGTCATTCCTAGGGCTTGCACAAAGCCAGTCCCATGTGTTTTCATAATTCTGACCTAATTTGCTTAATTGCTCATATTGGGCCCAAAATCTCTTCGACCAACCTGGGGATTGCTCAAACGACCAACAACCGGTCCCGTGACTACCAAGAGCCGGTCCCATGCTCTCTTGGTCGGTCCCCATCTTTCATACCTAGGTTTTATCACCTAATGCTGAACCCAGCAATATTTCAATAAATGATGAAACCGGCATTTAATCATCATTCTATCACCAAATGTTCAACTCGGAACCCTGGTGCATGCTCACTCGAGCACTGGGTACCACGTGGACGCCCATCATCCCATGTGGTCGGTTCCTCTATCACTCATGACCTATTTTCAGCTATTCATCAACTATGATCTGAAATTAGGGTTTTGAATAAATGTTCTACGAATCATCATTCTGAGAAAGATTCAAACACTAATGAATTTATATTGATTCAAAGAACCAAAGATATGAATTAATCATATAATATTTGGTAATCTACCAATATTTTAATATTTTATTAGGTCACGTTACCAATAAATATTTCGTCGAATTGAGCAACACTTGCTCAGTTGCTCAAATATTGATCCAACTATCAATATTCAGTAATTTATCAGTAATTTGTCGAATTGAGCAATACTTGCTCAATTGCACGTCAAATTATCAATATTCAGTATTTTGTCGAATTGAGCAATACTTGCTTAGTTGCTCGTCAAATTCTCGATATTCAGTAATTCGTCGGATTTAGCAATACTTGCTCAGTTGCTCGAATATTGATCCAACTATCAATATTCAGTAATTTATCAGTATTTCGTCGAATCGAGCAATACTTGCTCAGTTGCTCGAATAATCCACATATATTCAGTAACTCATCAATATTCAACAACTCGTTGAATTTACAATATTTGCTCAGACGAGCAACATTAACATTCATGAATCGCTGAGCATTTGTCAAACATGCTCGATTCAACAAAACCTAGACTCATTATCTAATCAGTCAAAAACTGACAAACTAAATAAACGTCAGTCATGCAGACTCCACGATTCGTGAGACATCAATCACGTCAAATTGGGGGATAACATATAAGGTTTTGGTCTGGCGGCCTATAGCACGTGGATTTCATCCACGACGAGAAATGTGTGTAAGTTGTGTAAACGGTTAAAGGAGTTAGAAAAGTAGTGGGTGCACGATCCGTCAAGTCTCCACACGACATGGAACTGACTTTACCACGATCTTCCGCTTGCCCACTCTTCAACTCATGAAACCGTCACACTTACAGGGATCAAGGTGTTCACAAATCTGACAATATAAATAAGTCTCTGAATCCATTATTAAGGACAACGAATGATCACTATCTATCAGCAATCGTCCACACATAATTTCTCGAGTAACTACTCTCAAGAATTCATCAATCCATCAGAACTTATTCGAACTAAACAGTTCACCAATTATTGCAGAAACCTTCAACACATCCACAATCCTTGATCATCATTGATTCCACACAATTCTCAGCTTCCCTCCTACAGATCAACCCATCTCCCTCTTTGCGGCCGAATTGACTCTGGAACGGCTATTGACTTGGTTTAGGCCGGAGTCGTACAGATTGATCTCTCGAATCTAAGCACTCCCTTTGCAGTGCATCTGTGTGAGGTTGAGCTGTTTGCTCGTTTCGAGGAGTCTCAACACGCTCGTCTCTTCATTTCCCCAAAAAACCAGCAAACCGTTTTTCTCCATCTACAAGTACGCATACCTGTACGCATACTTAAGTACCCGGACTGAGCTTGTTTTCAGTTCACAAACTCCAGCAGAAATTCATGGGATGTGAACTTCCGACAGTACGCAGACTTAGCTCCGGTTATCCTGAGCAGCAAAGTACGCATACTTTGGTTCAAGGATTTTGGACTTACACAAGTATGAATTTACATACATGTTTATATCCAAACATGGTTATATATTCTAAACTCTCATTTCAATCATTGAAACATTCTTAGAGGATGTTATATAGTTGTTATTCACAAACCATTTTTCATCAAAGCGATTTTCAAGTAATTGAAATATTCATCATGACTTTCGTCACTAGTAAAGATGAACTTGGCCAAAGCGAAAGCTTACCAACACATATTTCGAGAAATAGATAAGCAAGATAAACTCGGCTCGAAATAAAAAATGTGTATAATCGAAGTCTATATAGCAATAAGACTTTTGTCTCAAGATAGGAGATAAAGTAGATAGACTTTTGAGTGATAGATAAGTTCAAGTCTCCACATACCTTTTTGTCGATGAAGTTCCACCAGTGCCTTGAGTAGTTGTTCGTCTTTGCATGATGAACGTCGTGGAGTCTAGAGCTCAACTACACTTTCTATCCTAGTCCGAGACTTAGCTATAAGTAGACTCGAAATCAAGACTTATAGTTTTGGCAACTAAACTTGACAAACAAGCTTGAGATAACAACGCTTGCGAGTTCGACCGAGCAGTGCTGTAACAGTATCCTGCTGGGATCAGAGACATAAGGAGCACAACTGTACCTTGAATCAGTGTGAGATTGATTAGGTTTCAAATACAGTCCAGTCTGAAGTTCATTGGTAGTAGGCTAGTGTCTGTAGCGGCTTAATACAATGTGGCGTTCAAAGCTGGACTAGGTCCCGGGGTTTTTCTGCATTTGCGATTTCCTCGTTAACAAAATTCTGGTGTCTGTGTGTTGATGGTGGTTTTTAGTTCATGGCTAAAATTGTAAAACCCTATATTTAATGCGCCGTGATTCTGCAAAGAAACTGAGCCATTTAAAATAATGAGTGCCTAGGCCTCTTTACTCACATATGTATTGAGCAATTCAATATACTTGTATATAAAATTTATCCAGAATGGTGTAGCAACAATCCCGAATATTCTATAAATTTTATTAAACTCCTGCTTGCATTATTCACTAATGTACAACATGTCGAGTATTTTCATATACTATGTTCCCCAGTTGAACTATTAATATTGGCATGACATGACAACTAGTGTTCACTCGCAGCGGAGTAACATGAATTTCCCGAAGTGTCAGTATTAAGATCGGCATGAAAATACTCAGCAACACGCAAGTTGCACCGCTCTCTGATAAAGAGGATTCTTGTGCCAACGCACGGATAATTTATCGAAAATTGTTTAATTTTGTGTCAACTCACGAAATTCAATTTTCTAACCTAGTTTTACATATTTGCAAAAATTAGGTTTTTTGCGCCCTGCGCGATATTTCGAACCCTATTGGTCGAAACTAAACCTAGGCAAACTAGGAAATTGATCCATCATGGAGCTAGTATGAGCAAGATCCTACCAAAAATCAGAAAACAAGAAATAAATAGGAATTGCGGCAAGTAAGAGCAGCGTCAAGAGGAGGCATGGCCGCGCCACTTGGCCGACCGATTTGCTTCAGCAGGAGCCACATGTGGCCGGCTGGCCACGCTCCATGTTGCTGCTTGCCGGCCCCCTTTCCCATCGACCAATCAGATCACTTAAATGCGCCACACACACTTTTAAATAAAGTTGGAAGTTGGCTGGTCAACACGCCTAAATTCCTTAATGAATTTAATATAAACTTCCCATGACAGTCTTAAAACGATCACGGCCGTACGTCTTGGCCACTCGATTTATCAAGCTTACCCGCTCCCTAACGCGACCGGACAAGCATCATCAGGCACACCGGCGGGCCCACTAATACTTCGACCAATCGAAGCCCTTCCAACTCACCAACAGATCTACTAACCGATTGCCAAAGTTATATGGCCGCGCGACTTGTGAAACCCTAATTTCTGTTAAGCAGCATTACATTGCTGCCGCAAAATGGTCTCGGCCGTCCAACTTCACCAGCCGAATTGACCAGCCTAGATTCAATTCTGATCGACAGACAAGGCGTGGATACGCACACTAATGGTACGACTATAGCACTGGCCGGTCGAATAGTTTATAGCATGCCGCCAACACCAAAAACCGTTGGCCCAAAATGGGTTGGCCTCACGGCTTTTAAAACCTAAATTAAATCAACGGCAGCCATTAACTGCCGCAAATCATCTCGGCCGCCCAACTTGGCCAGTCGAATCGGACGGCCTAACTCATATTTTAGGCGTTCAACAAGATGTGGCCATGATCGCTGGCCACCTCCCTTCCATAAGGAACAATAGGCCACGCCGTGGCCTACCCATATGGCTCCTAAAACGATCGCCCAAAGATGACTGGACGCGCTTCTTGTAGGAGTCTTAAATAAATTAGCGGCAACCAATAACTGCCACAAATCATCTCATCCATCCAATTTGGATAGCCAATTTAACCGGTCTAGATTTAACTTGGACCGACCAATAGGATGTCAAATGGCTACCAGCCATCACTCTCCTATAGGGTTCAGGGTTCATGCATAAATAACTCCTAGCAGCTTCCTGAAAATGGTCGGTCATGCTCCTTTTAAGACACTAGGTCTCACGACCAACCAAGGCAGGCTCAATACAACAATGCTTCACATGCATCGATTATTTTGAGCTGCTTGTTTAAAAGCGATGCTTTACATGCATCGAATACATACGATATTTTATGAGTATCGGCTTCAAAAACAACTTAGTTATTTAACCTAATAGCGTCACATGCTATTCTTTGCGGCAAGTCTCATTACTTGGCTCGTCACACATGACTACTCGCCACCTAGCTTGTGCGTGATTGGTCATAATAATTAGGCAAGACCCACTCAGCAACTTGCTACATATTTTCTATAAAATACTCAAGACATCAAACATGTCACAAACTGGGGGATGTTCATCAGGGTATTGGTCTGGCGGTTTAAAGCGTGCGGCGTGCAACACGCCCATTATGAGAAAGTGTCAGGAAAGGTGGACAGTTAGTGGCAGCAGAGAAGTAGTGGGTGTAAACTGACTCGTCTTCCCTCATAGTAAGACGTGGTTTTCTACATTTTCACACGACGCCACTTCTCCATCACTCAACTACTCCCACTTCCTATGATATCAGGATGCGTGCAACTATGACTGATATAAATAGGTTTCGACCAACAACGATAGTTTTGGTTATCAACACAAGTATCTAGAAAAACACCAAGAACTGATAGCTTACATTCCGCAAGCCAGTTCCATATTCTGATACAAGTCATAAAATAGCCACACCTTCAGAGTTAACCATTCTGATCTCAACACCTTCTTCGCTTCCCTCCCTAAGATCAACCCTTCTCCTTCATTTTGTGACCGAAGCATGACTGGAATGGCCATTTTTGGTATAGGACAAGATTGTTCAGATTGATCTCTCGAATCTAAAGTACTCCTGTGCAGTGCATTTGTTTAGGGTTTAGATTCGTTTCTTGGCGGCACACCCAAATTTACCAAAACCAGCAGAATCAGTTTTTACCCAAAAACAACTGGCGACCACAGTGGAAGATTAATCTCTCGGTTGCAAAATCAGTTTCTCAATATTCACTTCAGTTTTCTCAATTTCAAAAGGGTGGATCTTAGATCCAATTCAATCATTAAACTCAGTTTAGGTTCAACAACCAATTTCAATTCCGGTGTTCCGTTCGCTAAGAAGCTTCACAAAAATGCTTTTTCAAGCAATGCTATTGGAAATACCTTGGATAGCTGAGCACCAGCAAATTTCCCAGATGAAAGGACCAGAAAGCCGCGTGGAGACATAAGAAGACATGACTACTACTTAGGAGGGCACAATGGCTTCTCTCGAGATCCTGATGGATCAGCCGCATCTGCAACACCATAAGTGTTATATGGAGCAAGCCTGTAATGCCTCAAAGTTATCACTGATATTAATGCCACCAGGATCCACACCCAGAGAGATAAAGGTAAGATTCGCATAGCCGTTGTTCCAGTATAGAGATAGTCGACAACAAATCTCAACATCAGTGGAGTCCTAGAAAGGCACCTTCGGAGAGCACAAAAGCAAAGGTCTATCTCTATTCCACCAGTGCTACCATTTTATGGTCAGGAGTATCCGCTGTCACTTCATCAGCAAAACATGTAGATCAAGGCCATGGCGTAATTCCGGGAATTCGTACATCCGCAATAACAAAGGAGGCTTGACACATCTTCATTGAAATCATCATTATGGGGTTTGCCTATTAAGCCTGTAAGGACCCTCAAGCTAGTCAACGCAATTAGACTAGTCAAGATACGAGTTAACCGATAATGACTCGATTAGTTTAACATGAACGTTAATTAATAGGAATTAATCTAACAATGATCTAGATACGAAACTAGTATCGCTAGATAGGTCTCAAAAAGTTACGCAGAATGGGCTACTCGAACGTTTCATTTGGATATCGAACGAAGCAGATATGAACAGATTACTACGAAGGGTAATAATGTCAATTCTCATCATAACCACATGGCTGCCCTTATGCGTTCTCGGGTGCCTTTAATATTTGGCCGGCCTTATCTTCACCAAAACCCATTCGAAGAATTCATTCTTCTTATATCTTCTTCTTTCATCTTCTTCTTTCTTCTTCTTCTCATTCTCTGCTCGTTCTTCTGTTGAGAGCCTGTGAGAGCTAATCGAGTGAATCAGTTGTTTACTCGTGTGCGGTTAATGAAGGTTGATGTTGCTGCAGTCGATTGAATTGTGAAAGAGGCAGAAAGTTAGGGTTTGAGAAATAAATGAGTTAAGGTTTCATTTGAGGTTCAGAGAAGAATTAGAAGATAGAGATGATGGTTTCGTGGATTGAATTAAGATGGGTTTGTTCTTAACTGATGATTGATTGAAGCTATAGGGTTGTTTGAGGATTAGATATGATATTAGGGTTTCTAAATTTGATATAAAGATGAGTTCGAAGATGAAATTAAGGATGGGTTTTAGGAACAGGTCAAGAAGATGAAGTTTGTTGTGTTAATCTGGGCGTTCGATTTGAAGAATTAAAGTTAAGATTTGATCGTTAAGGTTTCTGAGATTTGGAATCAATTAAAGATTACGAACAATTAAGGATGAAATTAAGTGAGTAATGGGGGTTAATGGACTTTGAAGACAAAACCTAGTTTTGGAAGGAGTGGAGCTATATAAAGAGAAGACTTTTATTATCTATGGGATATCTTTGATCTACCACGTTTTATTATTATCTCTTCTACTTTATTCTAGGGTTTGAGAACCATGAAGTCTTTTCTCTTTCTTCTTGTGATGAACTCCATGAATATGAGTACCTAATTATCTTTTGGTTATGGAATAGTTGGATTTCACAAAGCATGATTCTTTGATTCAATATATTAGTTTTGTCTCATATTTATCGCTTGTATTCTCCCGAAAATATGGTTTTATGATGTGTTGGAAGCAAAGAAGATGAATTAGAGTTTGATTCTCAAAGGAGAAGTTTCAGTTGCATAGAAGTTGCCCCGAGCCGCAATCGAAGTGCAAGATGATGGTTTCGCCCAGAGCAGCCGACTAACTCACAACTGGAGCCGACTACGTGATCGACTTGCATAAGTTAATGGGATTTTTGTTTTTCTTAACAGGCCACCGAAATATTTTCCGGCGACTTTTAAAATGGGATTCCCGCCATAATCCCAGTTTTCCGGGCAGCGTTTTTGGGACATAATTTTTACACGGGTTTCTCTCCATGGTGGGTGAATTTCCAACTAATGGTTTGAAGACAAAAACCTAGTTTTGAAGGAGTGGAGCTATATAAAGAGAAGACTTTTATTATCTATGGGATCTTTGATCTACCACGTTTTATTATTATCTCTTCTACTTTATTCTAGGGTTTGAGAACCATGAAGTCTTTTCTCTTTCTTCTTGTGTTAACTCCATGAATATGAGTACCTAATTATCTTTTGGTTATGGAATAGTTGGATTTCACAAAGCATGATTCTTTGATTCAATATATTAGTTTTGTCTCATATTTAATTGTTTGTTCAAAATATGGTTTTATGATTGATTGATTGTTTTGTCAAGTTGCAAATTGGTAGAACTTCTAATCACATCTATTGCTAGTTTGGGTTTATTATACGCAAAAAGTGATATTCCTGAATACAAGTAGCATAATATGATTATAGTTTGTAGTGATATATTCTTATGATCATATGTGAATCGTAACCTTTGTTAAATTGAATTAGTGCGCTTTCCACGTTCAATTGCTTTGATTGGCCTGATTTCATAGAACTTAATGCATCTAGGGAATTAAACTTGATTAGTGCTTTTACACGTTAGGTTGTTCCTTTAGGTAGAATTCATATTCTTGCGATCAAGGTATTCTAGGGTCTTTGATAAAAGTTGAGATTAAATATCAATTCTAGTTATTCACAAAACCATGTTAGTGAATGAAAACGAAATCCTTAACCAATATTTCTTATCCTTGATTTGATTTGTTTGCTTATTTCTTTATTTGCTTTTATTTATTTTATTTCATAAAACCACAAAACTAAGTTATTTATAAGGAACCATAACAATTTGACAACCTAGATTGGGATCGATCCTTTCTTGCCCTTGCTATATTTATATTTTTGAGTAGTAAGAAAGTGTAATT
Source organism: Papaver armeniacum (assembly GCA_023531295.1). Taxonomy (NCBI): domain Eukaryota; kingdom Viridiplantae; phylum Streptophyta; class Magnoliopsida; order Ranunculales; family Papaveraceae; genus Papaver; species Papaver armeniacum. The sequence continues at coordinate 15,470 of JAJJWW010003942.1, forward strand.
ATAATTATGCCAGTGGATTGAATTAAGATGGGTTTGTTCTTAATCGATGATTGATTGAAGCTATAGGTTGTTTGAGGATTAGATATGATATTAGGGTTTCTAAATTTGATATAAAGATGAGTTCAAGATGAAATTAAGGATGGGTTTTAGGAACAGGTCAAGAAGATGAAGTTTGTTGTGTTAATCTGGGCGTTCGATTTGAAGAATTAAAGTTAAGATTTGATCGTTAAGGTTTCTGAGATTTGGAATCAATTAAAGATTACGAACAATTAAGGATGAAATTAAGTGAGTAATGGGGGGTTCTGTGTGTTGGAAGCAAAGAAGATGAATTAAGTTTGGATTCTCAAACTTTAGAAGTTTCAAAGAATTGGGGTTCATGTTCTTCCCCAAAGTGGATTTAAGGTTTCAGAAGAATTGGTTTGGTGAATTAACAATTCAGGGGAGGCTAATGGATGGGTAAGTCTCTCTGTTGCTTAATTTCGTTGTTTGAAGTTGAATTGTTAATGATTGTTGAGTTTGTATGTTTGTGAATGAGACCGTGTAATGGTGGTTTAGGTTTATGTTAATTTACAGAGAATTGTATTGATTGTGATTAACTGAACAAGAGAATGGTGTTGGTGAATTGTAGAAGTTGTTGGTGTGGATGCATATTATTTTAGTGTGAAGTTAAGTTGAACTCTTAGTGGTGTTGGTGTTATTTGTGATGTTGATGATGCAGGGGACATCAGTGAATGGTGGAGGTGCAGAGTTATTGAGGTGTGTGTGTGTATATGAATTGATAATAGTGTGTATGGAACTGGAGTTGGAGATAAGGTTTATGTAATGAATTGATTGTGCTTGTAGCGACTCTAGAATTGCAGTTCATGATATTGGTACTAATGTTGTAGAATTTAGTTCTGGCTCTTATGTTAGATAGAGCTGGTTGAGTTTGGATTGGGTCTGAAGAACTGAAATTACGAGAATGTGAAGTTAGAGGTAGTGTTGGTACTAAGATGGGGATGCAGGGAAATTGTTAATGACTCGGGTCAAGAAAAAGGTTAGAAGGATGATTTAGAGTTGTAGATAGTGATTGCTGTGAAATCTTGGAACTGCTGAATTGCAGGTAGGCTATAGTTTTGTTTGTAATTGAATTGTTGAAATTCTATTTGAATAAATGAAATGTTTAGTAGTTATATATTCTTCTGTTCTTATGTATTAGACCTGTTAGTCATCCCAATTAGATGTTGGCTAGTTGTCTAGCTGACTCAGTTAATCTGACTGAGTCTAATGTGAACCTGATTAGCTGAATCAGTCTTATTGACTGCGTTGACCCGAACCGATTTCTGTTTGATTCGTTGACCGAGTTAACCCTTTGAGTTGACCTTGGACTTGACCTGAACTTAGACATTGACTGTTAATTGACCTGTGACTGTCAGTTTGACCGTTAGTTGACTCAGATGGACTGGACCTTAGCTTAGTTGGTGTGTTTAGTAAACTTGGGCTTATAGCCAGTTTTTCTAATGAGTATGTACTAGACCCTTGTGGTCTAAATTAGCGTTTCGTTCATTTTACAAAGTTGTGGATATTCATAAGACATATCTAGTGGACTATACAATCAACCTAATTGGATTAGTAAACTTTAGATATGTTAAATATAGAGAATGAGATACCATAATGGGCGTAGAACCATTAGATAGTTCACTTAGCTTATAACTGTAACTTATATGAAATTATGTTATGAGCCTTGTGTGAGCCTTTTTGGCTAGATTCTTAGAGTTCTTGTGTGATTAACAGTTAGTCTTTATTAACAACGATCGATTCAAAGGATGAACCAGTGGATCGTGAATCTCGAGGTAGGCATGGCTTGTTATCAAAAGAGGTGGGAATTTACATTTAACTCTTTTGAAACCATTATTGTTCTTTTACAAAAGTTTATGTTTGAAAACATCAGGCATTGTCTGTTTTATGCGTTCCATGCATTGTTTATTTGTATTATGATAGTTTTGTTGATTCTGTTAATCTTTCCATGGTTTGGAAAGGACTTGTAATGTTTTGTTTATGCATATGAATTGTTATGGGAATGTTGATGGTGGATTTTAGTTCAGGGCTAAAATTGTAAAACCATTATTTTTACGTGTTGTTGATGTGGTTTTGAAGTTGTTTGTAAAGTGGTAAGAAAGATGTCGTTCTCTCGAACTTGTGAAGTATTTTTTTTAGACTTAAATTCAAAACAAAAATAGAAAACTCACTAAAAATTATAGCAAACTCTGACAAAGATGTTATCAATATTAAAAGAACACTGAGGCTAAGATTCCACTATTTTCCAAGTTCAAAGTGATTTAACCCAATATTTATATTCATGCAATTTTCTCGTTCAATTTGATTCTAAACTATTGCAACAAGTAGATTCTCAAAATAACAAGTGTAAATCCGAAGCATAGAACATCAAAAACCTAGGTCCAAGTATGCTCTATCAAAAGAAATCACAATTGTTTAACAAAAATCATTCAAACAATTATCGATCAAGGCAAAATAATCATAAAAATAATTGCAATAAATAGATAAATAAGAATATACCACTTCTTGTTGGAAAAATAGCTTCCTCCATCGCCTCAGCAATAGGGTTTAGCTCCTCATATTAACCACTTGCTCGAAATACATGGTTGTTGCTCCAAAGTTGATTAAAAAGAAGAGAAGGTATAAAACAGCGTGTTTGTAACAGTTATAATTGTTACAGAACCACTGTTACAAAGAACCCTAACACAGAACTGTTGCGAACTCGATTAATTGTTGGAAATTTTTTACAGAACTGTTACAAAGGTATTAAATTTGAAAGAAAAGGCCACGGGTTCTGCGACTTTCCTTAAGTGTTGGTCTCTGTTCTTCTTCCTCCCCTCGCCTGTAGAACTCTGCAACTCGACTGTGTCTCTCTGCTGTGGTCTAAAACCTCCCCAAAGTATATGTACCTTGCTCGACCTCCCAGCAGCTCTATATATACACTCACAGGCCCCTTACAATTCAAGAAAATTCCCGAAATATCTCCTTCTTTCCACGAGATTATTTTCCACTTTTATCTTTGTACGTATCTTTTGATTGTATCCAAACTCTCCCTTTAGACGTATACAACCAAACCCAGCACATAACTTCCATAACAAGGCTAAGTTTCTTTTTTCCTAGCTTCCGTTGATAACCATTGTTCCCTGTTTTAACAAGATATACGTATAAATCTTCTCACACGTCTTCTATGCAGCTTCAGAGTTGCTTGAAACTTTCCCTTTCTCAATAGAATCGTATCCTAGGGAAACATATCTTCTCCGTATCTTTCTAAACGTGAAACAACTCCGAAATACTCACACTATTCCCGGTCCCCTATTTTCTTATTCCGGCTTATCCAGCCCAACTCAGTCGATTATATTGACTATACCAAGCCTGTTTAGTGTTAACAGGCCCAACCAAGCTAAATCCGGCAATTGAATCTCTATAATTTACGACCAAAAACTCAACCCTAAATCTGTTTCCGCTGCACATGTTTTCCCACCAGTTTCAAATTTCAAACGGGGAAGATGATGATCACCCCCTATCCAGAGTGGGGGTGCGAATAACATCTGCCTTGGGGGTGTCCTGAGGGTGCCCCTTAGTAATTTGGGTACCCCTTATCCATAGTGAGAGTCCGAATAACAAGTGTCTTCTGGGCGCTTTTACCAACTTTTTCGAGCCGATTTTTCCAAAAATTTTTATTGGCCAAAAATACCTACACACACATAAAACACCATAATAAGTACAAAAATGAGCACTATTAATATATAGAATCGAGACAAATTAGACACAAAAATGTGTCTATCAGTTGTCACCCTGCAAAGGGAAAGCTGATTAAGAAGTGATGAGTGCAAAAACCTCTTCACTTTATTTATTTGAAGCAATTCAATAAATACACAAAATTCACCCAGAATGGTGTGTGCAACAGCAATCCCAAATATTCTGTGAATTTTACTAGCATTAACAATTAATGCATGATTTTCCTGGTATTTTCCATGCTATGTTCTCAGCCGAACTCTCGTCATTGACATGACATGACGACTGAGTGCTCACTCTCAGCAGAGTAGCATGAATCTCCGTGCTAATATTGAGACATGCATGAAAGACCCACACAGGATACATCACTCTTTGACAGAGAGTCTCGCATCGACGCGCTTTGGTTAGCCGATCGAGCATGCTTAATTTCCTTAAGGAAAATCTAGACTGTCCAAATCAGTCTCAGAAACGATCACGGCCACACAAGTTGACCGCGCAATTTAACAAGCCTAGACGATCCTCAACAGGAGCAGGCTACCACCACAATGACCACCAGCGGGCCCGTTTATGCCCTTGTAATTGCAGGAAATCCTACAATACACACCTCACAAGAATTCATACTATATAACACATATTTAAGATCAATAATCAATCTTTTTATTAATTGAGTTAGAAATTTTACAAGAAGGAATTGAAATCAAGAATATAATTGCTACTCTAGACTTTCTCTCTCCTCTAAACTTTCTCTCCACTCTAAAAAGATCTCTCTCTTTCTTAAGCCTGTTCGGCTCTTTATATAGGACATTACATAGTGGATGACAGCTAAGCTGTCCTTTATTTTCGGATCTGACTTGCGACACTCTCGCAAGTGTTCAAATGTTAAATCTCGCAACACTCCTAAATCTCGCCAGGTCTTCACATATTTCTCGTGTTCAGGCTGTCGTCATCCGTTGCGTCATTTATATTACCCATCTGTGATATCTTCGCAATGTGTCGTTTATGGAATTCGCAAGGGTTTTGGTGTTGCGATATTCTGATCCTACATCTTGCCTCTTCTCATGTCTTCTCTGCGAAGGAGAGAATGTCATGAGAATTAGTACTTTCAAAATGCCGCAGTTGTTCATTTCTTTCCCTAAATTTTCTGCCGACAGGATTCCATGAATTAAGCATAACCGTTTACACGTGTTAAATATTCCCCTATTCACCGGCACATTAAATTCTAACCGGTCATCATCTTTTGTCTATTTAAGAAGAGATCCATCATCAGAATGCCTTCTTTCTTTTACTTCGTCTTCTTCATCTCTACATTCTCTGTAAATTCTCTTTTTGTCGTCTGCAACTTTTTTCTACTGTTCATCTTTCCATAAATCCTCTCCATCTTTCTGATATTGTTCTTATGGAGCCATCAAGGTTTGTTGATTTTGATGAAACTGATCTTCTTAAGATAGATCTCTTTTACTGAAATTGTTTTATTTGATATTGCTCATCTTTGAATAATTCCCATACTGTTTCTGTTTCAGCAAAAACACTTCTAGCACCAAGTTCACGATCCAAAACCCTAATGTTCCCAAGAATTCGCAACAAAAACTCATTGTGAACCAAAGAAAGCCTGCGAATAGCAAGGTATTAAGAAACACTTATTATTTTAATAACAATATTGTTGCCTCTGTTTCTTATATGACTTGTGATTCGCAGGGTGATGCAAATGTCGACAGGCCCCCCAAAAGACCTCGCCATCCTAAAAATGTTGAAACATCTGTTCCATTTCCTCTGTTTAAGCTTTCAACACCTCCTGCGATATCTTCGCAAGCTGAATCTCCTCTTCTCATTTGCGAAAATGTCGCTGCAGATTTCTCCCCTGTAACTAACCTTTCTATAAATGAAATTCCTCGCGATAACCCTGTTGCGAATGAACCCTTTTCTTCTTCTACTGTCAATGCCTCTTCTCTTGACATTGCCTCAACCCCAGTCATTAACCTTCATCAAATTTCATCTTCCGATGACATGTCTATGGCGAAAGATGATTCAACTCTCCCACCTTCTGCCATCATCGCTTCTTCATCCGAATCTCTCCCTTTTACTAAAGAAAATTTGGAAGGGATGGATATTGCTTTCAAGGTTTTATCAGACCTTCTGGATGATGTCAAGAAATCTTCCACTGATCCTATCAGATTTGGTGTTTGCGAGAGTTTAAGTAAATATTTTGGCTTTGACAGAATGGTTTCGCAAACATCCTTAGAAAAGGAAGTTGAAGATCTGAAAAATAATCTCTAAGCTATGACCTTGAAATGTGACACTCTTCATCTTGAGAATCAAAAACTTCAGAATGTTTCGCTGGATCGTGATAATCTTCGCAAGAAAAATGAGGAACTAAAAGGTTATTTTTTTTTTATTTTTTTTTAAAACCTTTGTTCGCCCTTTAAGCTCTAAACCAGAAACGAAAAATGGAGATATATCAGTTTGAATCCATCGCCGAAGAAGCCCAAATGGATAGAGATGCTTGGATGGATCAATATAACCAATTAGATAATGTTCATACGTACTCTGTTGATCAAATAGATAATCTTACCAAGGAGAATGCTCAATTAGTCCAGAAGCAAAACTTATTAAGTAGTGAATTATCTCGCCTCTCTTACTTTTTGACTAAAGCTAATCTGGAGTTGGAAACTTTATCAGATGAGAATCAAACCCTATCTCAGGAGAAGCGAGTTCTTTTAAATAAGGTGGCGATCTCTTCGCAAGAACTTAACATTTGCCAAAAAGTATGTAATGATCAAGAACGATCCCTCTGCTCATTGAGAAATAAACTCAAAGAAGTAACAGAATCATCTTCTGCTGAGAGAGATAAACTTATTCAAGGTAGAATAACTTTAAGCATTAAAGCAAGTCAACTCAAAGATCAATACTCCAAGCTAGAAGAATCCTACACTTCTCTTGCGAACCAAAACAACTTACTTATTTCTAATGAAAAAAGTTTGCAATCTCGACTGAAAGGCTTGGTTGGTGATAAGTTTGACAATGCCATGGACCACTTGGAGAATAGTTTCTTGGCTTTAACTCAATATCTTATCTCGCAAAAGGAAGGTAGTCATAAAATTTGACTGCCTCAACCATTTTTTATTTGTTAAGTCTTTTTAATATGTCTTCCTTGCGAACTCTTCGCCTAAATGATTTCCTTTATTCTTTGTTTTTGCAGAATCTGAGAAAAATCTTCGCTCCTCCCTTTCTACTTTGGAATCTAGCTATGCCAAGATTCTCAAAGAGAATGCATTACTTGCCGCTGCTCTTGCTCGTTCCCGCGATCGGGCAGAAAGAAGATTTGATTATCTCTCTTACTCCAAAGATATCCAAAGTAGGAATCACCAGAAGGCACTTCTTCGCCAAGTTCATCTCAGGGCTGAAGTTCTTGTGAATGATATTTTATTATCCAAATCTCTTTCCCATGTATCTGTCTAACCTTTGGAAGTAGATGATGATGAAGTTCCTGGTTCTCCTGATAGCTATTATCATTATGAAAGTGGCGAAGATTTCGCAAATGAAGAGGAGGTTCCTCTAAATGATGAAATTGTTGATAATAATCCAGTGGAAGAAGAAGTTGGAATAAACCATAATGAAGAAAGGACTGGCGAAGCTGAAAAAGCCAGCGAAATCGAGAAAGCTGGTGAGAGTGATAAAATTAATGAAGAACGCCCGTCATCTCCGTCTGGCGAGAAAGTCGATGTTGAAGCTTGAACTTCTTTTGTAATTTTATTTCTTTGAACTACTTCATCTGTATAACTTCTTGCATATGGTGCATTTCAGTCATCTTTGAGATGCATTTACCCTTTTATTATTGTGTTTATTTGCGAGAAAGATAATGTCCATTGTTTAATAATTCCCATACCGCCTCTCATTATCTTTCTTGCGATGGGTGACCTGCATAAATAATAGTTAGCTTTTATAAATCTTTTGTTGAATTATGTGGTCTTATTTTGCCTTCCTAGTTAAAGGTCTTATTATGCCACCTCTTGTCATTGCGACAAAATCGCAGGACGTCTTTACACTTTCATGTAATGACCCATTGATCTTGTCTTATCATTTCTCTAGTATTGTTGCCTCTGCAGGATATTTTTGTTGCGACAATATGACAGGCCTAAAAATTCTTGCGAACATAAAGCCCCATGACATTGCCGTCTTGCGACGAAATCGCAGGACGTCTTTACATTTGCATGTAATGACCCATTGATCTCGTCTTATCTTCTTTTTTGTATTATTGCCTCTTCAGGATTGTTGCACAAATATGACAAGCCTTGATACTCCCGTGAGTAAAAAGCCTCATGACATTTGCATCTTAAGACACTTATCAACTCCCTAATGGAGGGTGCCGCCCTTATCTTCCCCCTGGTTGCCCCTTCAAGGAGGCGTACATCTGCCATAAAAGGATAGCTCCTCCCATCCGGTCTTAACAACAACCAGTTGTTTTCGCAGCCTCTTATCCCTTTTGCCTATAGGGCTTATGGTTACGAGACTGCACCCTAAGTGGAGTTTTCTTCGGGCCGAGTGCAACATAAGCCAAGACTTGCCAAGAATGGCCGAGACACTTCAAATGCCCCGGGCACTCTTGGCTCAACCGTGTACCTCGGCGCCTTGATCGAATGCTGACTCCTTAGAAGAGACCCTCGGTCGTCCAATCTAAGTCATAAGCTTAAATTGAAAATCCAAGGTACCTCTCCTGGATGGGATTTATTGACCCCAAATCTCCATGACTCAGGTTCCAGGGGCGGTGTAACCTTTTCCCTGAGCCATGTTAACAGGTACCCCCTTTTATGACGCACTTTAGGTCTTACATTTGCCTCTTGCGAAATTTTGATTTCGCGAACTAGGGTGTACGCCATAGCTGGTTCGCCCCTCTCTATTATGTCATTGATCTTTGATTATTTCTTGTCATTATCTGTGCGAAATTTTCGCATGTTCTTTCTTTGTTTTGTATAATCTCGCAATAATTCTTTCACAAGATTTTCATATAAATTCATTTTGCTTCAATCATACATCATTTCGCTGTCTGATTTTTCTCCACAATCTTTTACGGGTAATATCTCTTTAAGTGTAACCTGTTCCATGGTCTATCGAGTCTGTGGCCCACATCTTTACCCTCAGGGTCCATCAATCTATATGCCCCTGTTCCAACTATATCCTTAATGATATAAGGTCCATCCTATTTTTTCACAAGTTTTCCTCCACTTTCTCGCTGATATATCGGTGTTTCTCGCAGCACCAAATCACCTGGTTGAAATTCGCGTGTTTTAACACGTTTATTATATTCTCGGGCTAATCTTCGCTGGTAATTTTCCATATGCTGTAGAGCTCTTTCTCTTTTTTCTTCTAATTCATCTAGCTTGGTTAAAATATTACGCGCACTAAGATTTTTCTCCCAAGCTTCTCTCTTTGTTGTTGGAATAATAACTTCTGTTGGTAGCAGAACCTCAACTCCATATGTTAAACAGAAAGGTGACATTCCCGTAGCTTCTCGCCTGGTTGTGTTGTAAGCCCATACTGCATTATGCACCTGTTCACACCATGCTCTATTATGCCCTTATAATTTCTTCTTCAATATATCTGCGATTGTTTTATTTGTTGCTTCTGCCTGTCCGTTGGCCTGAGGGTATAAAGGAGTTTACTTCCCACATTTTATCTTAAATGCATTAAGTAACAGTTCTATATTCTGTCCCTCAAACTGTTTCCCATTGTCAGATACCAACTGTGCGGGGATTCCAAATCTGCATATGATATTCTTAAATATGAATGTAAAAATATCTTTGTCGCGAATGTGTTGTACTGCCTTTACTTCTGCCCATTTTGTGAAATAGTTTGTAGCGACAATCAGATATCTTCTTTGCCCAGTCCCCAGTAAAAATGGTCCCACAATATCTAAACCCCATTTTCCAAAAGGCCATACACTTGTTGAAGACGTTAGTGGTGCTCCAGGTGCATGTATTTTCTTTCCGTGCCTTTGGCAATCTTCGCAACGCCTTGATATTTGCTTCGCATCCTCATGCATATATGGCCAATAATAACCTTGCATCTTCGCTTTGTATGCCAAAGATCTTCCACCGTTGTGATTGCCAGCATCCCCACTATGTAAAATCTTTAGCACTTCTTCTCCTTCTTTTCGCATTAAACATCTGAGTGAAGGTCCGTTAAAGGATCTCCGGTACAGTATCCCATCCCTTAGTTCATAATTTGTCGCACGGATTTTTAGTTTGTGCGCATCCAATCTATTCCTTGGTGTTTCTCCTCTCTTCAGGTATGCATGAAGTTCTGCTCTCCAATCTTCGATACTAGGTATTTGTTCTCCATCTTCTATTATCATTACATCTACCTCTTCTTCTTCTTCTTCTTTATTGATTGATGGTGATAAAAGTGTCTGTATCTTTATGCATCTCGCAGCTGGGTCTATCATCATACTTGAGATAAAAGCAAAAGCATCTCATGAGTCTATTATCTTTTCTTGATATGTGTCTCCATTTAATTTTTGGGATTCTCGCTGACAATTCCTCAACAAGTTTTTGTATTTCTTCATGGATGATTCATTTGCAGTGTATTCTCCTTTTATTTGACAAATGACTAATTGCGAATCACCGGTGATTCTCACATTTTCCAACTTTATTTTTATTGCGAACTTCGGGGCATGTATCACATGACCTCATATTCTGTCTCATTATTGGTGGATGCAAACTCCAATCTGAAGGGAAAAGCCATTTTGTTGCCCTCTGGCGAAATCAAAACAATATTTCCCATCTATTTGGCTCTGTTAATAGATCTCTTGGATTTCCATTTTCTTCTTTTATATCCATCATTTCTTCCACAGCTTCATCATCTTCTAAAGGAAATTCTGCTAAGAAGTCTGCAACAACTTGCGATTTGGGTGAAGATAATATTTCATATTTGATTTTGAAATGTCCTATTTGTGCATTCCATCTCTCAACTCGCCTGATCTTTTTGAATTTTTCATTACTGACTCGATTGGTATTTTTGTCAGTACCCTTATTTCATGCGCCTGAAAATATATTCGAAGTTTAAATGCTGCATTAACTAATGCAAAAATTAGTTTTTCAATCTTTGAATAATTTTTATCTGCAGCATTAAAGGTTTTGCTAATGTAATAGATTGGTTTTTCAACTCCTGCGTCTACTCGCAATAACACAACACTTAACGCATGCGAAGTTGTCGCAAGATAGATTAATAATTCTTCTCCTAGTTCTGCCTTTTGCGAAATAGATATATTCGTCAGATGTTCTTTTATTATTTGAAAAGCTTTCTCGCAATCATCTGTCTATCTAAACTTCGCCCCCTTTTTGAGTATATTGAAAAAAATATTACATTTGTCAGATGATCGCAAAATGAACCTTCCCAGCGAAGCTAAGAGTCCATTTAACTTCTGTACATCTTTTACCGTATTTGGTGTTGGCATGTCGCGAACTGCTTGCACTTTCTCTGGATCAACTTGTATTCCTTCTTTTGATACGATGTAACCTAAAAATTTTCCCGATGCAACCCCAAAGATACATTTTTCTGGATTTACTTTGATGTTAAAATTTCTCATTTGTTCAAAAATTTCCCTCAGATCTTGGACATGATTTTTTGCTTCTTTCCTTTTTATTAACATATCATCCACATACACTTCCAATGTTTTGTGTATCCATTTCGCAAACACCTTTTCTACCATCCTTTGGTATGTTGCTCCAGCATTTCACAAACCAAATGGCATTTTTGTATAACAATATAACCCTCTTGGAGCGAAAAAAGCAGTATGCTCCTGATCTTCTTCAGTGAGAGGGATTTGATTGTATCCTTTATATCCGTCTAGAGAAGATATTCTATCATTTCCTGCTGCTGATTCGACCATTTGTGGAATATCTGGCAACGGAAAACTATCCTTCGGACAGGATTTATTTAGGTCAGTAAAATCTATACAAATTCTTATCCCCTTTTTCTTCTTTGGAACTACGACCATATTTGCTATCCACTCCGGATATTTTGCTTGTCTTATGATTCCTGCATCAAGCATTTTCTGCAACTCTTCTTCTATTTGAGGATGATACGTTGTTGCGATTTTTCTGATTCTTTGTTTGAATGGCCTTACATTCTTGTCAATTTCCAACCTATGACATGCCACAGACGGGTCTATTCCAGGCACCTCATCCATGTTCCATGCGAAAATATCTTTAAATTCTCGTAACAGACCAATAGTTTTTTCTTCTTCATCTGCCTCCATCTTAGTCCCAATTTTTAGTATTTTGGGTTCTTCTTCGGTTTCAACATTCACTTCCTTTGTTGGTTACGCCGCAATGTAACTGGCCTTAGGTTCTCCCATAGGTGTAGGTTCTTTTATCTCCTTCGCAGGCTCAGTTCCTTCTCCCGAAATTTCGCTGGGTATCCCTTTCCCTTCCTCTGCTCTTATCATATAAGATCTAAATTCCTCTTCTTTCTTTGCTTCCTTCGCCATTTTTCTGCAATTTTTTCGCTTCTTTGCACGTCCTTCATATTGTTTTACTTCAATTTGATAACATAATCTCACTTTATCAGCTTCCCCTCTAATTTCACCAATCCCACTTGGCATAGGAAATTTGATGCATTGATGTAATGTTGATGCTACGGCTTTAATCGCATGTATCCATGGCCTTCCCAACAGCATGTTGTACGGTGATTCCATATCCACTACGCATAGTGCCACTTGTGTTTCAATTTCCCCCAGCAAAATTCGCACCTCTATTTCTCCTTTTGGTTTTGTTATAGATTCGCCAAAGCCATGAATAGGATAAGTTGAAGGAGACATCTCTTCATCTTTGTATCCCATTCCTCTGTATGCATGGTAAAATATTATATTCGCCGAACTCCCCATATCAACTAGAATTCTGTTTACTGCCCATTCTTCCATAGTTTTTGCTGATTTTTCCTTTTCTTTTTGTGTGGTTACCGTGATTACCAAAGGATATGTGTGGTTTAAATTTTCTCTTGGTATCTCTGCTACTGTGAATGTAATCTTCTGTTTTTCCCAATCTTTCAAGGGTGACGCTTTCTCCGTTGTCACGATTTTATTTCCTTCAAAATCTCGTTTATGTATTCTCCCTCTGATATTTTCATGGAATTCATTAATCATTGTTTTTGTAATCAAGCTACATTCCAACTTTCTATTAGGTTCCTTGATTTTAATTTTCTCTACTTTAACTGATTTATCAATTTGTTTCATCGTCTTCTTGATTTGAACAATCTTAACAACAATCTCTAATCTTTAATCTCCTATCCCTGTTTCTAGCGCCATATGTAATTGCAGGAAATCCTACAATACACACCTCACAAGAATTCATACTATATAACACATATTTAAGATCAATAATCAATCTTTTTATTAATTGAGTTAGAAATTTTACAAGAAGGAATTGAAATCAAGAATATAATTGCTACTCTAGACTTTCTCTCTCCTCTAAATTTTCTCTCCACTCTAAAAAGATCTCTCTCTTTCTTAAGCCTGTTCGGCTCTTTATATAGGACATTACATAGTGGATGACAACTAAGCTGTCCTTTATTTTCGGATCTGACTTGCGACACTCTCGCAAGTGTTCAAATGTAAAATCTCGCAACACTTCTAAATCTCGCCAGGTCTTCACATCTTTCTCGTGTTCAGGCTGTCGTCATCCGTTGCGTCATTTATATTACCCATCTGTGATATCTTCGCAATGTGTCGTTTATGGAATTCGCAAGGGTTTTGGTGTTGCGATATTCTGATCCTACAGCCCTGGTCGGTCGAACACACGCCATGCTCCCAAACAACCACCGAACGCTAGCCTTAAGTAGGATGGTTGGGATGGTGTGGAGCAGCTTGGAAAAGCTCGTGCACACAAGACTGCCAATGTCGGTCTGAAACAGATCGCGGGCGTCCAACTTCGCCAGCATGGTTGGATGGCATAGATCGTCCCATGGCCGGTTGGACAAGCGTTGTCCTGCACACCGGCGGGCCCTCTTTCTACTTACCTGACCGACCTTCTCACAACCTAGCCAGGGAGGAGCAAACGCTTGCTCGAAGTTTGGCCTGCGTGATGCTTTAAGGGTCACAGGAAATTCCACTAGTATCTTAAATTGATCACGACCATCCAACTTCACCTGCATGTTTGGATGGCTTAGATCAAGCCTATTACCGTGGGACAGGTACACACATGCTCACCACCGGCTCAATGTGGGCCCCACATGGTCGGCATCCCCAAAGGAGGAGCATAGATTTCCAAACCGTTAGGTTGAAGTCGTGTACACACGACTGATCCAAAACCCTAATTAGGGTTTGCGGCATGTTACATGAGTCGTTAATCGATCACGAGCGTCCATCTTCGCAAGCTTGGATGGAGGGTGTAGATGTAGACTTAAAAGGTTCCGAGCATGTCAACATGATCACCGTGGGCCCATCTACACGCATGACCGATCGACCAAGGCCAACCATGGGAGGACTATCGAAACGCGCGCCCGAAGAAGGCATGTCGCGCGGTTTCTAGCTCTTTTGCGGCATGGGATTTCTGTTGCAAATCAATCTCAGCCGCTCCTCTTTGCCTGTAAAATTGAGTGCCTTAGATCACACTTTCATGGGACAGTGACGTACAGACGTGTACACCGGCAAGCCGTCTACACGCATGCCCGGTCGGTCCTTCCTAAAATACCTCCCATGCTTGGTTTCGACCAAGCTGAAGAGTGATGCTTGCGCACCTCTTTAAAACCCTAAAATTCCACCAACGGTCGCAAATATAGAATACACACAATATTTTATAAATATCGATTTCCAAAATAACTTAGTTATTTAATCTAGCACCGTATGATACCTTCTGTGGGTCCCACGATTCACACAATAGATACATCGAGCATGTCACAAACTGGGGGATACTTACTGGGGTATTGGTCTGGCGGTTTACAGCGTGAAGCGTGCAACGCGCCATCACAAGAACGTGTCAGGAGGTATGGACGGTTAAGATGGTGAGGTAAGTGGGCTAAGATGTGATCATGCAATCACCCACACGACCCCACTACTCCATCACTCAACTTCCTCCACTTCCTACAAGATGAGGGTTTGCGCTCAATAACTTGTATAAATAGGTCCTTCGCCTATTTCCAAACAGCACAAACGAACACATAAAAAACCAAGTGTTGTCATCAGTATCCAGAAATCACCTTTCTGATACAAGTCATAAACAACCAACACTTTCACAATCTCAACACCTTCTTCGCTTCCCTCCCTAAGATCAACCCCATCTCCTTCACTTTGTGACCGAAGCAAGTCTGGAACGACCATTTCTTGGTTTAGGCCAGAATTTTACAGATTGATCTCTCGAACCAAAAGCACTCCCGTGCAGTGCATTTGTTTAGGGTTTAGATTCGTTTCTCATCCACACACACCCAAATTTACCAAAAACCACAGAAACAGTTTTCACCCATAAACAGGGAAATAAGAATTTCCACATATGGTATATAGGATATGCTCCTTGACATTTATACCTACTTACTTTCTGCTTTTATACGTATGAGGTGTGGAACAACCCGGCATCAATAGTATTATTAGGTGTGGAACAACCCGGCATCATTATTATACATTGTTTGAAGAAGGAGTTTGTCCATATACATGTTTGTTTATTCCAGTGACTTGGTCACTTTGTTATTTGGGAAAACATGTATTGTTTTCCAAGTCTTGCCATGATCTCTTGAAAGTTAAATGTTTATTTTCCACTGGGCACCCCTTTTAGGGATGATGTGCTCACCCATTCCCACTTTCAATTTCAGAGACATATCAGAGTTGCGCAACGAAATCTCCGAGGAGTAGTCCGTTAGTTGGTTGACTTCGGTTATGTTTATTATGTTATATGTTCTATTTGTAAACCAAATGACTATTGTATATGTATCATTTGAGAGAAGTTTTGTATATATATATTTCAGAGCGGGGCTAGTTTTTGGGTTAAGTTTTGTAGCAGATTTCTTTATTGAATGCATAAGTATATGATTTGAATCCTTAATGCCTCTTTATTTAGTTAATCTCTTGGAATAGTCAGCTGCTAGCTTTGGGGGTGCTACAATGTTGGTATCAGAGCTCACCATTAAATCTTGTATGGGAAACAATAGATAATAGCCAGTGACAGATAGATTGTTAAACTAGTTTAGAAGTGGGTTGGGTTTGTGATATAAATCTTAATCACTAAAAAAAAAAAAACAATCAAGAACTAAAATATTTTTATATTGATTGATTGATTTGTTCAGCATGATGATTGCTTGTTTCTTGTTTTGCTTGTTTCTTTTTTTGTGTGTATTTATTTATGAAGTAAAAATTGTAGGTTGAAACCAATTACTTTATAGTTTAGAAATTTCAAATAGAAAACTAGAGATTAGTTAGTCTTAATTAAATGACACTTAATTAATCTAGCACTGGAGAATAGTGAGGTTGGAAATTCTGGTGTGTTTGTGTTATCTCTGTTCGTAGGAAACCATCGCCGAGTCTTGCTAACCTGGACAAGCCAACTACAAGCGTGGATTATCATTCATATTAGGAGGAATTGCTTCTATTAGTAAACTGATTGATCCCAAATTTTATTTAGAAACTAAAAGAGTACCTTTTCTCCTAATTAGAACGATTAATCTATTAAGTAGAAATGAAGTTAAGTTGTAAGAATAGTTAAGATAATAGTTCGATCATTAATGCTAATAATAATAAATGATAATAAAATCACTAATAATCATAACAAAAGTAATATTAACACTTATTAAATAGTATTGTATTGAACTTTATTTAATTCAAGTTTTATTAGTAAGTAACGATAAAAGTAATAATTAGGATCAAGTAGCTACGCAAAATTATTAGTAATTATTTATGGTCAAATGTTGCATTTAAACATGCTATTAGAAATACATTAAATAAACCTTGAAATACTTTATTTTGCATTTTAAGTAACAATCAGATAGTTAATATAAGATGTAGGATCAGAATATCGCAACATCAATACCTTTGTGAAATCTTTATATAACACACTGCGAAGATATCGCAGACTAGTTACAAAAATGACGCAAAAGATGACGACAGCCTAAACACGAGAAAGATGTGGAGACCTAGCGAGATTTAGGAGTGTTGCGAAATCTAACACTTGTATACTTGCGAGAATATCGCAAGTCAGATCCTAAAATAAAGGACAAACTTATTTCATTTATCCACTATGTAATATCCTATATAAAGAGCCGAACAGGCTTAAAGGGAGGGGAGAGATCTTTTGAGAGTAGAGAGAAAGTTGTGAGGAGAGAGAAAGTCTAGAATAGTAGTTTTATTCTTGATTTCATTTCCCTCTTGTAAAATTCTTAAACTCAATTAATAAAAAGTGTGATTGTTGATCTTAAAGATGTGTTGATTATTATGAATTCTTGTGAGGGATGTATTGTGGGATTTCCTGCAACTACATAATGGCGCTAGAAACAGGGACTGGCATATAAGATTAAAGTTTGTTATTAAGACTGTTCAAATCAAGAAAATGATGAAACAAATCGATAAATCAATTAAGGAAGAGAGAATTAAAGTCAAGGAATGCAACAGAAGGTTGGAGTGTAGTTTGATTACAAAAACAATGATTAATGAATTCCATGAAAACATCAGAGGGAGAATACATAAACGAGATTTTGAAGGAAAGAAAATCATGACGGTGGAGAAGGTATCACCCTTGAAAGATTGGGAAAAACAGAAAATTACATTCACAGCAGCAGAGATACCAAGAGAAAATTTGAGTCATACATCTCCTTTGGTAATCACAGTAACCACACGGAAAGAAAAGGGGAAATCAGCAAAAACTATGGAAGAATGGGAGGTAAATAGAACTTTGGTGGATACAGGGAGTTCGGTGGATATAATGTTTTACCATGCGTACAAAGTAATGGGGTACAAAGATGAAGAGATGTCTCTTTCAACATATCATATTCATGGTTTTGGCAAATCTACAACAAAACCAAAAGGGGAAATAGAGATGCGAATTCTGCTAGGTGATAGGTGTAGAATACACCATATTTACTATCTAGTAGTTACGCTTTCTTTGCTATTTTTCTTGTGAATTATGTATTTTACGCATGCTTTTGAGTTTATAGGTGCAATGGAGTCTTTGGGAGCAAAAGAAGGAGAAAATGTTCATTGGGAACGAGAACGGAAATATGAAGCTAACGGCGAGAGCTTGAAGTCAATCCGACTGCGTCTGAGAAAGTTACGAGCGAAACCTATGAATAAGCTTGTCGGATACATGAAACCGACAGCCATGTTTGAGCTAGTTAGCCCTTAACGGGAACAATTTGGGTGCCTAGAGTCATGACTGGGTACCCCCTTATCTATTTCATTTGAGTGGGATTAGCCACTCCTCGTTTTTACACCCTAGATCGAAACCAAGTTCGATTTCATTTCTCAATCATTGTTTTCACCGATATGAGAGGAAGAAAGAAAAGCGCTCAAGTTTGTTGATCTTGTATGTGTTAATCGAGAGCCGAGAGAGTGAGAAGAAGAGTTCACGGTGAGTGTTGATCGAATGAAGTACGGATGAGAAGGACTTAGAATGAGGAAATTACGGCGGCCATGGAGATCGATGTGTTGAGAGAAGTTCGGAGGTAGATTGAGAAAGAGATCATTCTTTGTTCGGATTTTGTTAGTTTTGAGTCTTTGGTTAAGTGAACCCTGAGAAGATGATGAAATTGAGGTTTGCGGAATGGTCTTTTTTGCCGTGAATCGTGAAGGGTTGGCTGGTGATAATAAGCTCAGGGTTTTGAATTGAGCAGGAATTAGGGTTTTTAGTGAAGAAATTAATGATGAAGAAGAGAAGAAAGGGTTGTGCTCGATGCTGTGAGTCAAGAATGAAATGGGTTTGCCTCTTTTGATTTGAGCAAGATTTGGAGATGGAATTTGAAGAGGAATTAGGGCTTGAGGAATTCACTGAGATGGAGGAATTGGTCTGTGGTTGCAGTGGCTCAGGTTGGAATTGCAGGGATATGGTGGAGTGCTGTTGCCATTTCAGGTGCTATGACTGGCAGGAAGAATAAATGCCATGAAGGTAGCTGGCATGAAGTTAAGTGATTATGCTGTTGTTTGCAATGGGTTTGGTGTTGGTGATTGAATAAGCTCAGGGATGGAGTGAACTGAGTTTGCAGGGCAAGAGCAGGATGAAGGAAGTGGTGGCTGTGCTGCTGCAGGGTAAGGTGGTGCTAGTACAACACAGGGTTGAGAATCAATGAGTGATGCTGATCCTGGGGTCTGTTGAAGCCATTGACAGGAGTACATGGAGATGCTGCTTATGGAGTTGCTGGAGCTGTTTATGTTGATTGTTTGAGCTCAAGCTGAGCTGGAATCCTACAGCAAAGGGAAGGAGCATGTGGCAGTGGCAGCCGTGAATCGAGGCGTAGCTCGGGCTAGTAAAAGAAATTGATGTTCATGGTTATCTTTGGTGGTGCTCAAGTTCAATGTCCGGCACTTGGTATTGAAGCCACGAGGGGAATAAGGAGTTTCTTAACTGGGGTTTGTTACTAGGTGAGATAGAATTGTTTGTTGGAACGATTAGAAGCCGTGAGATTGCAATAGGAAGAACAAGAGATGGTGTTATTGATTGAAGCATCAATGGAGAGAAGGGGAATTCTGGCAAGAAGACAAAGGTTCGAGAATGGGTTGTGATGACTTGGATTCGAGTAAGAACCTCGTGTCCTGGTAAGATTGCGCAGGATTGACCGTTGCTTGTGAATGGCTTACAAGGCGAGAGATGGCCGAGCATAGAGCCGTGGCTTCGAGCTATGACTTGGTGGTCTGGTGGATGGAATTGAGGCAGTCAGTAGATCGGTGTGGTCGCCATGGGCTTGACCGAATGGCTTTGCTTATGATTGAAAGCCGGGTTCGAGAGTTGAGCTATTTGGTGTAGGCGATGGTCTTGTTGCTTTGAGTTAAAAAAAAGGGGTTATGTGTGAATGAATGGCTTGGCAAGAGTGGAAGGTTTTGATGG
Source organism: Papaver armeniacum (assembly GCA_023531295.1). NCBI lineage: Eukaryota > Viridiplantae > Streptophyta > Magnoliopsida > Ranunculales > Papaveraceae > Papaver > Papaver armeniacum. The sequence continues at coordinate 35,251 of JAJJWW010003942.1, forward strand.
AGATGGTCTTTGTCTTTGGATGAAATAGCCCTCATGGTCTGTGAAGAAGTGTTTGCAATAGCTTCGAGCTTGTGGCTCTTAAGTTGCGTGGTCAGGTGGAATGCATGGCGTAATGCGAGGCTTGTTACAAGTGCAGTGGCGTGAGTTAAATGCATGGAGCTGCAGATCGTGGCGAGAGATGAATGATGGGTTTGCAAGATGGTGGATGTGCGGGTTTACGTGGTGTTGAGTTGAGCTGTTCATGGCGGTGGGAGTGAAATTTTAGGAAGATGGTAATCTTTGTTGTAGAATGAGCGGGGACATGATGAGGATTTGTGCTGGTAAGATGCAAGATGAACAGCCATCTTGGCTGGCTTGTACTGGTAAAGCAAGACCATTGCACTACATACACAGCATCTGGCTTATGCAATTTCAAGCTAAGCCCAGTCAGGCTAGTTAACACTGACTCGGTGATTAGTCATCTAACTCATTGATTTGGATGACTCACTTGATGAACCTGGTCCGATCGAGTTGACCAGAGTTGACCGATCCGACTCAAAGATTGACCGACCGATCCAACCCGTTGACCCGGTGGCCGGCGGACTTTTCCGGTCATCGGGGCTGTTTTCCGGCGACTTTCAGCCCGATTTCCGCCACAATCCCAGACTTAAGCGACTAGTTTTTGGGGCGTATTTTCTACACGGGTTTCTCATCCTTATGGGCTTGGTGGACTCTCACCTAATGGACTTTGAAGACTAGACCTAATTTTAGAAGTTGGTGAAAACTATAAGAGGGAAGGTCTTCTACAACATATGATATCTTTTGCTTGGAATTCTTTTGGGAGAGCCACTTTTGTTTACGCTTCTAGGGTTTGGTTTTGTTCTTCTTCTTCCTTGTTTTATTATTGAATATTGATGATGATGAACTCCATAGCTATGAGTAGCTAAACATATTATTGGTTATGGGATAAAAGTTGATTTCTCAACATGCTTTTGATTCAATGAATTAGTTTTGTCTGAGTAATTATTTTTTGTGATTCACAATTAATAGTGTTATAAGATTTGAAAACTTGTTAGGTTGAGTCGGGAATCAATCGATTTGTGTTCATCTCTAGAGCTATATTAGGGTTTTCAATACGAAAAAGTTGTTTATCCCTGATTCTAAGTAGCATAATTGTGGTTAGTGCTTGTAGTGATACATCCTATTAGTCACAAGTGAATCATAACTTTTGTTAAAACGTCTAGTGCTTTTACACATTCGTTTGCATTGATGAGTCTTATTCCATAAAACTTAATGCTCTTAGGGAGTTAAACTTAATTGTGCTTTTACACTTTAGGTTGCTTTCGACGAAGAATTCACATATGCATCTTTTAATGTGGTTGTGATGAAAACAGGGAATTAACGGGTTATACTTGCGATCAAGATATCCTAGGACTTTTAGTAAATACGAGATTAAAATACCAATTCTAATCATTGATGAAAATACATGTTTGTGAATGATACTATCCCTTGACCAATATCTTCTCCTTATTGATTTCTCAAATTATTTACTTTGCTTTCAATTACTTTTATTTCTTAAACAACAAACATTCCCCCTTGGTTACTTTAGAAACTGAAAATTACTTAACAACAATTGCCTCTCTGTGGATACGAACTCTTCCTTACCTTGTGCTTCATTTAAATTTAGTGCGTAAGAAAGTGAAATTATTTTTGACGGATTGACACACGATCAAAATTTGGCGCCGCTGCCGGGGAGGCATACGGCTTGTTATTAAGTTTTTAGTTTCTTTTTACAATTTCGCTTTTTATCTTTGCTTTTCGGTTCTTGTCTTGTTTCTCACTTGTTTGCAGAGAATTGTTTTGCGGGTACATAATCTACGGCTTCTAAGGATTGGAATTATCCAAGGTGCGGGATAGCTACTAGACGCGGCACAATTCTCCAAAACAAGTGAAGACACAACGGACGAGCACGAGGAGGAAGTAGGAGAAGAGATTTTCCGACAACGAGAAGAAGAAGAAGAAATGGGTGATGCAAATCGTTCACTCAAGGACTTAGCTTCTCATAGGCTTGATACACAACGGGGTGTATTCAAACGAATTCTACTTTTGAGATAAAGCGGGGTTGCTTAGAGAATTACCAAAATTCCATGGCATGGTGAATGAAGATCCTAACAAACATCTTCTGGACTTCCACACCATTGTCACGGCTATGCTTCCAAAGAAATGTTGAGGCGGATGGTGCAATGTTGAAAGTTTTCCGTTTCTCTTTAATGGATAGTGCTAAGGATTGGTTATACTATTTACCTCCCGGGAAGTGTCACAACATGGAATGGGCTGAAGAAACTCTTTTTGGAGAGATATTTTCCGCATCCAAGGCTACTCAAATTCGCAAAGAAATTTGTGGGATGAAGCAAAACGTGGAGAATCCTTATATGAATGTTGGGAAAGGTACAAGAGATTGGTTGCAAGCTGCCCTCACCACCAATTTAGTGACGCTATGATCATCCAATACTTCTATGAAGGACTCCAATCAAGTGATAGGAATCTTATTGGCTGCGGGTGGTGGTGCACTAGTCGGCAAGACGGTGGCACAAGCTAGGAGTTGATTGAAAACATGGCAGCGAACTCACAACAATTCTTGAGTCGTGGTTCGGATGTGATTCTAAGAAGGGTGAGTGAAGTAAGCGAGGTGGAGGAACTTCGTCAACAAATGGGTAACATGACAGCAATGTTGCAACAAGTTGCATCCGCGGTTATACCAACTTCTCCTCAATCTTATGAAGACGAGCAAGCTAATGCGATCTTTCCAAATCAACCAAGACGGTATGATCCTTACTCCAACACTTACAATCCGGGATGGAGAGATCACCCCAATTTTAGCTATGCCAACAAGCAAGGAGCCGTTCAACAACCTACTTTCAACCGTCCTAGTGGATTTCAACCACAACAACAACAATTTCAGCAACCTCAAGCACAACAATCGATGCAAACTCAAGGTGCTGATATTGATGCAAAGCTTCAAACTTTTATGCAAGGTATTTCCACCATGTTCAAGGAAAGTCAACAAGAGACTAAGAGTGCTATTAAGGAGTTGCAAACACAAATGGGCTCCATGGCGGTTGATATCAACAATTTGAAGGCACAAAATAGTGGGAGACTTCCTTCTCAACCTATTAACCCAAAAAGAGGGTGTCAATGCTATTACGTTGAGAAGCGGTACACAACTTGTGCAACCCAAGTTGCCGATTCGGGCACGGTGGAGCCACAAAAGGAACTTTTTGTTTTTGGAGGAGAAAGTCGAGGATTCTCCCCAAACTTCGAGGTACCTATTCTAACTCTAAAACTCCGGTTTCTACTTATGTTCCTCCTCTACCTTTTCCTCGCAGATTTGCAAGTTCTAAGAAGGCGGAACTAGAAAAGGAGATTTTAGACGTTCTTAAAAAGATCCATGTGAACATACCACTCATTGATGCTATCAAGCAAGTTCCAAAGTATGCAAAGGTGTTGAAGGACTTGTGTACCAACAAACAAAGGCTCAAAGGTAATGAAGTGCTTAGTGTGGGGAGAATGCCTCGGCAATCTTACAACACAAACTCCCACTTAAGTGCAAGGATCCAGGGTAGCTTTGACATTCCGTCAAAATTGGTAACACAACTTTTAACAAAGCTATGTTGGACTTAGGTGCTTAGTTAATGTTATGCACTGCGTCAATGTATAATTCACTTGATCTTGGTCCTCTTAAAAGGCTGAAATTGTATTGCAATTAGCCGATCGCTCTAATATTTACCCAATGGGTATTGTTGAGGATGTTCTTGTGCGGGTTAATCAACTTGTATTTCCTGTGGACTTTTGTGTGTTAGAGATGGATGAAGGTTCACCGGACTCATCTCTTCCATTGCTTCTTGGGCGTCCTTTCATGAAAAAAGCGAAAACTATAATTGATGTGGATAAGGGAACGCTAACTATGGAGTTTGATGGAGAAATAATACATTTCAACATTTTCGAGACGATGAGATATCCTAGCGATGTCCACTCTTGTTTCTCCATTGATGTGATGGATACATTGGCACAACAAATGTTTGAATTAAACGGTGATGATGCTTTGGAAACCGTGTTAACTACATCCATAGATAATGGTGTAGAGTGTGGTAATGAAGTCAAGGAAGCTCTTGGTGATCTTAATTCACTACAAGAATGCCCGAAAACTCATAATATCTCTTTTATTTCTTTACCATGCAGTGATGAAAAGCTTGTACCTTCAATTATTAAATCTCCGATTTTAGAATTGAAACCTCTTGTAGAAACCACCTTAAGTACTTGTACTTGGGTGATAATGAAGAGTTAGGTGATTGTTTCTAACAAGCTTAGTGATTTACAGAGCAAAAACTTCTAAGGGTGCTACGGAAGTACAAGACGGCCATAGGATGGACAATTAGATATCAAGGGTATTAGCCCTGTAGTTTGTATGCACAAAATTCGTTTGGAGGATGATGCAAAGCCTAAAAGGGACGCGCAATGTCGATTGAATCCTCCCATGATGGAAGTTGTGAAAAAGGAGATACTCAAGCTTTTGGAAGTGGGTGTTATCTACCCCATATCCGATAGCAAGTGGGTAAGCCAGGTGCAAGTGGTACCAAAGAAATCGGGTGTGACGGTGGTGGAGAATGATAAGAATGAACTTGTCCCAACTCGTGTGCAAACCGGTTGGAGGGTTTGTATTGATTATAGAAAATTGAATGCCACCACTAAAAAAGATCACTTTCCTTTACCTTTTATTGATCAAATGCTTGAACGTTTAGCTGGACACTCATACTATTGCTTTCTTGATGGCTATTCAGGTTATAATCAGATTGTGATAGCACCGGAGGACTGACCGGTTGTCAGCCGACACAAATATAATTACACTTTCTTACTACTCAAAATATAAATATAGCAAGGGCAAGAAAGGATCGATCCCACAGAGAGGTCTAGGTTGTCAAATTGTTATGGTTCCTTATAAATAACACCAGTAGTTTTGTGATTTTATGAAATAAAATAAATAAAAGCAAATAAAGAAATAAGCAAACAAATCAAATCAAGGATAAGAAATATTGGTTAAGGATTTCGTTTTCATTCACAAACATGCTTTTCACAATAACTAGAATTGATATTTAATCTCAACTTTTATCAAAGACCCTAGAATACCTTGATCGCAAGAATATCCCGCAAACCTCCTCATGTCATCAACAAACACATTAAAAGATGCGAATATGAATTCTACCTAAAGGAACAACCTAACGTGTAAAAGCACTAATCAAGTTTAATTCCCTAGATGCGTTAAGTTCTATGAAATCAGGCCAATCAAAGCAATCGAACGTGGGAAAGCGCACTAATCCGATTTAACAAAGGTTACGATTCACATATGATCATAAGAATATATCACTACAAACTATAATCATATTATGCTACTTGTATCCAAGGAATATCACTTTTGCGTATAATAAACCCTAAACTAGCAATAGATGTGATTAGAAGTTCTACCAATTTGCAACTTGACAAAACAATCAATCAATCATAAAACAATATTTCGAGAGAATTGCAAACGATAATTATGAGACAAAACTAATATATTGAATCAAAGAATCATATTATGTGAAATCCAACTATTCCATAACCAATAATAAACTTAGGTACTCATATTCAAGGAGTTCATCACAAGAAGAAAAGAAGAAACTTCATGGTTCTAAACCCTAGAATAAAGTAGAAGAGATAATAATAAAACGTGGTAGATAATCCTCAAAAAGATAGAAGTCCTCTCTTTTATATATTCCTCAATTTCCATAAAGGATACTCCTTCCAAAATTAGGTTTTGTCTTCAAGTCCATTAGTTGGAAATTCACCTAGGCCCACCATGGAGAGAAACAGGTGTAGAAATTGTCCCAAAAAACGCTCATGGGAGAAAAGCGGGATTATGGACCTGGAATCCCGCCTAGGAATAGTCGCTAGGAAAGTACCTCGGGTGGCCGGGAGCAAAGTCCGCCCGGTCACCGGTCAACGGGTCAGACCAGAGTCATCTAGGGGTCAACGAGTCAGCTCGGCTAGTCAAACGAGTCAACTCGGTCGGGAAGAGTTAGGGTGAGTCCGGTGGAGTCGGTCGGAGGGGGTAAAAGGCGGGTCACAATCTTGGCCGGGGCAAAGCAGGGCCGCTCGAGCCATTGCAAGGCTTAACTTGTTGCTGCACTATCATTGTGCTTCGTTACTTCACCGTCGCCCATCATGGCCCCGGCTACCAATTCCTTATTCCATCTCAGCAAACCGCCGGTGCAAGGCATCTCGGCAACCTAAATCCACGGTCATCAAGCCATTGCGGATCACATTCCTTCACCAAAGACCATGACCTGCACTAGCAATGGCCTGCTCCATCATTCCATTTGAACCCATGACCTGCAACTGAACTACATTCCATTCTACTGCCACTCTCAGTTCAATGCCATCACCAAAGCCATTCATTCAAGCACAGCCATAATGGCAGCAAAGCATCCACCACTGCAACATTCCAAAGTGCCGATTCATGTGCACATCCACTTCCCCAGACTCACCCATTCCGGCTCAATGCATTCCACCTCCATGACTTGCTTCTCATAAACCAACATCACTTCGATTACCACAAAGTATCGTTAACTCGCATAACGATCACTTGCAAACCGGACAACAACATCACCTCTTTCCAACTTGTCATGCCAACAGTTCATAGCCACCTTGTCCCTCAAGCTCAATATTTCATCCATCTCCTTATACAAAGTAGCCGTTGCCATAGTTGCAGAGGTGCTTGTAAAGGCTTGAGCCATGTTGCCTATTCCATTCTTAAGTTGTTGTGCCATGGTGGTGCAACACAAACCTCCGGTTTGGTTCATCAAAGACAACTCAAATCGGCTCGGTTCAACCGCTAACCCAACCTACTCAACATCACCAATTGAGTCATTCAAGGCCTATCTCCAGCGCGCCTTGCCTAGACTCGACTCCAATCAGCACCTGTAATTCCAGCTTAACTCAAATACCTTGCCAGCACTGTAGAACTACCACCTTGGCTTCTATCCTTCTGCAATTCTACCTGCCCATTAACCACCTCCCTGCAGCTTGCACTACTCAGCTCCAAATGCTCAGCTCATACCCTTCGCATTAATGCCCTTTACGGAAATTCATCCACCAATGCATGTAGCTTAAACTGCAACACACGCTTAGCTTCACTCTTTGCCCGATTCTCCCCCGCAAACCCATTATGCAACAACAAACAACCTCCAAGGCAACACTTCACTCTTGATTATCTTCACTGCCTCCTCCATCACCAACTCCATTTCCTTGTTTCCTCAACTCAACTCAGTTATTTCCTGTGACAATCACCACCATTCTCAAACCAAGTTCACAGCAGCCATCTCAGTAATTCAAACAGCCAATCCCCAATCTCTAATTACCTCGGATTCAATTAGATGAACTCGAACCCATTACAATGACCACCATCTTGTTCTTCTTGATCGACCTCGAGCATAACAACAAACCCTAAATTCCCAATTTATTCTCATCAAAATCAAACCAAACTCACTCTGCCATCTCGAATTTCATCCCGAATCATCTCATTCTTCGATTAAACCTTGTTTCTCCATCTGCAGTTCCTTTCAACCAAACCCATTCTATCTCAGACCACAAACCGTGCCAACAATTTCTCCTTGCGCCTGTTCTTCAAACCCTAACTTGCTTGTTCTTCTCTTTACCGAAATCTCAAATCTCGTAACCCTTATATCCACTTTGGCACCATTCAACAAAGCAATGTTCTTCCATTTCAGATCCACCACAAGCAGCGTCAAATTTGCGAGTTACTCCTCACCAATTTCCTCAATCGAACGCCATTTCCACTGATTTATTTCTCAATATCAGGTTCAGGTGAATGAAGGACGGTCTCTCGATTTCAGGGTGTAGAAATAGGGTCGATTGTTCAACACCAGTCACCTTGATAAGGGATAACCCGATGGCAGCCCCTTAACCATTACCGGATTTGCGTTTAGTATTCCTCCCAAAAGAGCTGTCCCTTAACCATTACTCGGACTCCGGATAGTGTTCACCCTGGAAATGACAAAATTGCCCTTTTTGCTTCTGAGTTCTTGTTTTGCTCATAACTTCTTCATACGAACTCAGAATGACTCCGTTCTTTCGCCATCGTCTTCATCTTCTCGTCCTCTACACAATGAAAAGTAGAAATCTTGTATTTGAACGAGTTCCAATTGTTCTTTTTGCTCCAAATGACTCCATTGCACCTAATAAACTCAAAAGTAAACATAAGATACATAATTTACAAGAAAACTCGCAAAGAAAGCATAAATACTAGATATTAAATACGGTGTATTCTACACCTATCAAATTCCCCCACACTTAGACTTTGCTAGTCCTCGAGCAAATCAAACAAAACAAAAATAAAAATACAACAACTCCGTGACGTCGAGGTGATGAGTGCCAAATATTGCATATTTATACACCTTTTTATTGGCATTGTACTCATCTTTTGCGCTTAGAAATGGATATTTTCCCATATTCTGTGTTTTCCTTATTTTCAAGAATAAATATTTGTATTAATTAATTTTGTGTTTTTAGGTAATAAATAAAGTCCGGAGAAACTGAGGAGCTAAAGAGCGAAGAATTGAAGTCAAACATCTATGGAGCAGATAGCCAAAGCCCGCGCGCAAATCGGTTGCAACCCAACAAGGAAGACTTGGGCTAGAGCTACCCATGACCGGATCCGAGCCCGCTCACTCGAGCCATTGAGATCTCCCTCAGCTACATCCAACGGTCGCTCCATCACTATACATCATCTCTTGATGCTCCGTGCATCACCAGATCGCTTCAAAACCGCTTACCATCCTCGACCGTTCAGATCGTAGCCGCCTCATCCAACGCTCGCTCGGCCTGTCGCATCGTCCGTTGATGTTCGTGCCTCACAGCAAAATTACCTACCCTATACCCCCACTCGAGCAAACCCTAATCTCTCCATCTTCTCTTTCTTCTCTTCTCTCCCGTCTCCATCAGAGCAGAGCTCTGCTCCGCCACCTCCTTCTTCACCCATACCTCCACTTAGGAGACAACACCACCTCACCTCTCCTATCAAACACCATCACTCAACCACTCCATCATTACCGCCATCACTCTCTCTCTGTTTATCTCTTTTTGACTTCTTTACAAACCTAGAAGCTAGGTTAAAGATAAATAGAGTTTAGGGTTTCACCAACTCAGTTGCATGTTCGATTCGGAGGTCGATGAGAAGCATGAGTAGAGCCAACAACCGAGATTCGGAGTATGGGTTCGATTATTTTCATTTAATTTCTATTTTAAATTGAAATTAGGGTTTGAGATATTTGCTCTGCATGTATAAAAGAGAAGGAGTTTGTGAGTGTTTGAGACACGCTGGATTAGCCGGAGCGGTCACTAGGTTAATTTTGTTCTTTGTTATGATAATTTGATGTTTTAATTTAGTTGTTAGGGTCTCCATGAAACCCTAATTTACAACCTGTGTTCTTCATGCTCATGTATTGTCTTGAATGTTTGAATACTTTCTAGATGGAATTAATCTCGGTATGATAGCACTTTGCTCTCACGGTGCATGCCAATGCCATGGATGCTTGTAGTTTGATTCACTCATTGTGTTGTTTATGCTACAACCCAAGTTTAAATTGATTATTATGTTCTCAGATTATTTTACTTGTAATTAGACAAGTAATACTTGGGAGATATACTTTAGTTGCGATTAACTTTGTCAGCGGAGAAACACTTTAGGTTAAGGCAGACTTGACACCTTGCCTTTATCTAGCATAAGAATAAGAACAATGTCATGAGTAAAAGACACAGCGTAGGTTAGCGGTGGATTTAAGACCCTAGCAACACCTCTATCTTGTCTTATACCTTAGCTTAGGATCATACCATCACAACTCGGCCGTTTCGGCAACCAACACATCTTGGTTACATTCTTTGCCTTTTGTTACTCTGTCACCTTTGAATTTCAGTTGAACAAGCCTTAGATCATATAAGAGCACACCCTCGTCTCTGTGGATCGACCCGTACTTGCCGCGTCTCCAATAGACGCCGTGCACTTGCGGTATAACCCGTAGGCCATAAAATACATACACTTTCCAGGCCTACCAAGTTTTTGGCGCCGTTGCCGGGGACTTGGCGTGTGCCTTGCCGATTTTTGGCTAATACTCCACTGAGTTTTACCCCTGTACATATTCATATTGTATTATTTCTGTTTTAGTGTAACTTATAGTCATCTGTTTTAGTGTAACTTGTAACTTGCATCTGTTTTAGTGTAAATTGTATCTTGTTTTAACCTTTGCAGCATATTCTAGCTTAATTTGTGCATTTGTCAATTTTCTTTCTAGTTCAAAGCATACATTTAAAAATAAGCACCTTGCATTGCATTAACTCCATCTGCATTCTCAAATTAGCATCTGTTGTACTTAGCTGTAGTTATTGACTTGCTTTAAACTCACACTTCAGAGAACTGAGAATTTTTATTGAGCCAGCGGTGCTGTGCTTTCTTTGTGCCTCTGTCTGCATAACTGACTTGCTAAGTCTTTGAGCAACCTCGTGGGAAGGACAAGGAGCAGCACAATATAGCCGTTGTGCCCTGCTCCGGTTGGTTGTTCTAAAACTTCAATGTACCTCATTTTTATAAATGCTAACCCATGTCTCCTGATAACCTAGCTGCTTAGCAAGGTACTTCCCAACCCCTTGCAATATAGAGTACCATCTTGAGCGTAACCTGCAATATCTGAAATGTGTGCATAATGTATGTTTGCTGAAACCTGATTGCCCATTGCTGCCTTGTGTGAAACCCTGTTGTGCTCAACCTCAGCCCCCTGAAGCTGAGTTTCCAAATTGCACATCTGCACCCTTGCTGTGACTTGTTGAGCCTGGTGAAAGCTCTGTGAATCTGTGAAAGAACCTAGTATAACCTGAGCATTTCTCATCTGCCTTGAGCTCCAGCCTACGAAGGCCTGTGGAGCCAACTCATTGTCGAGACCCATAGCACTCGCTCAATATTTGCATGTTCTTGTATAATCTCCGAGAATTGCTGCTGCCATAATTTTATTGGCAATCCGAACATGTTGAGAAGTGCAAGCTAAGGTTATTTCTTTGTTCATCCAACCCTGTGCATCATTGAAAGTGTGTAACCTGAGCATAATTGACCAGTCCCAGAGCTCAATGCCCATAATTTGATCTGCCACACTGCAATCGGTAATGCATAAAAGTGTGAGCATTGAACCTTCACTGACATTTGCATGCTTGTGTGACAACCCTGCTTCGCCTTAGCTGATTGCAGCCCTTAGGCTCCATGTGCTTGTGACCTTATGCATGCTTAACATTGTGCTAAACCCAAATGCTGTGAGTGTTATATTTGCTGTTCATACCTGGGCTGTAAGCTTGCATACCCTGAGCTCACGGGTGTAAGGCTATTTGGCTAGCTAAATCCACATCTATTGGGCTGAGCACTAGAGCTGCTGACTGAAACCCAGTTCACCTGGGCTAACACAAATTGCTAGGCTGACTGACCACACTAAACTGGGCTGAGAACCACTAACCTGGGCTGCTGTTTCAAATTGAGCAGCTGGGCTGTATAGGCTGAGCCCACATAACCCACACTGCTGGGCTGTTCAAACACTACCTGGGCTAGCTAAACCCACATCTGTTGGCTGAACATCACCTGGGCTAAAACAACATCTTTGGCTGATCAACACAACTCGGGCTCACAACCAACCGAGCCAGAGTCTGCTGGGCTGTACCCCTTTTCGCTGGGCTGCACATGTTAACCTAACTTGGGCTTACACCAAAACTCAGCCCAATTCAATTCAGTTCTGGGCTATACTTTTTCAAACACTTCTGGGCCATACATTTTTCAATACTTCTGGCTGTGCAGTTTCACAATTCCCATTTAAACCAAAAACCCAATAAACCAAATCAGCCCATTTAAACCAAATTTTCCCACCAAAACCAAATTAGATTGTGAGTTCAATTTGAGAGCTAGACCATGTCAGGATTTTGGTCCGCATCTGGGGATTCAAACAAATCCCTTAGAGAACTTGCTTACGGGCACCTTTCACAGGATGAACACCCCACATACCATAGTGACTTTAGGGAATTTTATGGGCCTTCTCAGGGCCCTGACCTCACATACCCTAATCATTATGATCACATACATCATCCACCACAGGTTGAAAATGAACAATTTTCTCATACACAGTCATCACTTTTAGATCAATTAGAAGCTCGACTATCTCGCTTTAGATAGGCAATACGCTTAGAAAAGCAATCATCGAATCTAGTTTTTCTAGGCAATATGAAATGCATGCTTGCACCTTATGTGGTGGCTTAGACCACCACCGCTTGAATCCTGTTATATCTTGCATGATTTTAGGCAGTCTAGGGAGAACCATGATGTATCTAGAAGTGACTATTGGGACCATAATCAACCTGCACACATGCATCATTCACCACAATGGGGAGATGAACAATTTTATACTCCCCAACTCCTAGTTTGCAATCAATAATGGAAACACTCATGGAGCAAAATGCTAGGCTTGAAATGAATGCAATGCATGACCATCAACATAGCAACATGTTTGAACTTCCCTTCTCTAGTGAACCTCATGCACAACCATACAATGAATATCCATATGAGGAATGCATACCCACTAGTGAAAACTCTCCTTTCATTGAACAACATAATGAATTTCTAGAATTGAATCAAAACCTTGAGCAAAGGTTTGGGAGTTTAGAACTCAAATTGAGTCAAATCTGTGATGCACTAAATGAGGAGAGGGAGGAATTTCAGGGTGAAATGCATTTCTATGATGATGATGATGAATATGAATATGAAGAGCATGTGTATTTTGAAAATGTAGTAGAATCTTTAGGTTCAGAGACATCAAGTGTCTCTTCTGTGAACCCTATGAATGATGCTTCTTCTAATATTCATATATGTGATGATGATGTGGAACCTGTGCAATTATCCTGTGAAAGTGAACATGATTTACCCTCTTCTGACTTTAGGAAAGTATGTGATGGTGAACATGATGTACCTAACCTCTCTCCTGAGTCACAAATTGAAACTCCTCCACCAAACCTAGGTGTAGTTTGTAACAAAATTGCAAAACCAACTTTTCTGAAAATGCCTAACTTAGGCCTAGAACTTTGTGCTTCCCAAGTCCTCTTGGACTATTTTGCATCAAAGTATAACACTCTTAAGGAGCCACAGTTGGAATGTTTATGTCACTGTTCTTAGCAAAACTCACTTTGAGTTAGACCTTTTGCATGACGTACCTTTAAAATTGCAAGATTTTGTGCTCCCAAACACACCCGTTCACAAGTTTAGGTTTGGGGGAAACTCATTCCCATTTGCAGTCTTACTTGCACTCTCATATTATATTTGTGTAAGGCTGTTAATGCGTGTACATATCGTCTTTTGGGTTGATCCTCAACTCTTTAGACTGTTGGTTTATGGTGCATTTTCATTGTATATATCCAGTAGGACTTGTTAAATTTTTCTTTTCTTGATTCGGTTGAGTCTTCTTGCACATATATTATGCTAATCCGATATGATATCCGTTGAGAATATTGGATTCTAGCCTTGACTAAAGAAGCTCAACCTTGCTCCTGCTCAACATCTAGGTAATCTCTTCCCTTTTCTCTTATCAAACATAGTTCTCTTGGTATGTGATTGTTTAAATTTTCCTATCTGTCGACACATTGAGGACAATGTTTGATTTAGGTTTGGGGGTGCATTTGCATATAGAGTTTTTAGTCTTTTTAATCATATAGAGTTTTTTAATCTTTTATTTTCAAAAAAAAAAAAAAAAAAAAAAAAAAAAAACTCTTTTTGTAAAAACCTCCAACTCTTAGAGATTTTAGAGTCACTAGCATGCTTTTAGCTATGTTTACATAGAGAATCGACCGAAATAACGAGAACTTGGAAAGTAGGAGAACACAATCGGGTTTCTTAGTTGATTAGAGCGTTAAAGTTGGATTTAACCACCTGAGGAGAGCGAATTAGGTCTGTCATTAGATATTGTAGTAGAATTGTGATCACCCGTAGTGGAGACTACCCATTTTACATCAAGTGAGGCACCAACCTTCAATTTTTGCAACTTTCTAGAAAAATTTGTTAGAGTGTGTGTCACCGTACGTCAATTCCGGGTAGGAATGGTGAGCTACCCAACTTCGCACCAATTTCAGCACTACTTTTGATCTCTTGAGTGCTAGTTTTGTCAATCATGAGGGTGACATCTAAAGATGAAAACTCCTTCTAAATACCGATTTGTAGTTAGCATCATTCTCTCTCTCAATCAGCAAGACCCATAGAAACACATCATCACAAAGAACCAGGAGCAGAATCAGAATATTGAAAGAAAAGTTGAGATAGTCCAAGGTTTACGTGCAACAAAGAAAACGAAAAGAAAATAGGATGAGAATTAATAAAATTTATAAAATCAAGACAATACAAGTTGTGAAAAAATTGAGTGATAAAGTCCTTTGTCCATGGAGTTAGTTGTTTCATTATTTGTATTTGTATTTTTATTTTCACTTATTATAAAAAAAAAAAAAAAAAATCAATCAAAAAAATCAAAAAATCAAAAGTCAAAAAAATATTGTAGTTTATTTTCTTATTTTTGCTACCACCATGGTAAAGAAGAGTTCAAAAAGAAAAATCCAAACAACAAGGAATTTGAGTAGAAAAGTTAAAAATTGTCAAGTTTTGTGAAGTTTAGAAGTTCGTCATCAACATTTGAAGACCAGAAGACCGAAGATTGAAGACGTTTCTATGGTTTCTTATGAGAGAGTGATATTAATTGCCGATCGGGTGAAAAGGTAGTGAGTACTCCCACCCTTGCTAATGGTTGATTTCCTTTCTTAGAGATCATCGAAAAAGATTCTTTTGTCCACACTTACGTGGAGTCTCCAGATTTTATTTCGGAAGGTTATCCTTCTTACCTACAACGTGTGCAGGATTTCTCTCTTTATTCCTGCCGCACACATGAGAGACTAAAAAAGCGATCTTTTTGAGTGCAATTATCATAAAACCTTAATGGTGAGGCAGAAGTTGAGACTTATGATCACAATCGAATCCGAATTCTTTCATATGGTATGGTTACTTCTCGCTCGGCACTTAAGGATGAGAATGCGTTCTTCGATAGTTCTAACCACATTACTAGCATGCGAAACTCTATATACTCATAGCTTCTTGGACGCTTGAGACTCTTTTACACTCGAAGTTGGAGAAGGTTTTGTGGGTACACCTCGGTAAACCCTCACGAGACTACAACTCGTCCACTAGGGACACCTAGGGTTTAAAGGCTTAGTGCATACGCTAAATGCATTCGAGAGACTGCTGACGGGGGTATAGTTAGGATTTCTTATTTTGTTTCACTTGAGGACAAGTAAAATTCAGGTTTGGGGGTATTTGATGAGTGCCAAATATTGCATATTTATACACCTTTTTATTGGCATTGTACTCATCTTTTGCGCTTAGAAAATCGAGATATTTTCCCATATTTGTGTTTTCCTTATTTTCAAGAATAAATATTTGTATTAATTAATTTTGTGTTTTTAGGTAATAAATAAAGTCCGAGAAACCGAGGAGCTAAAGAGCGAAGAATTGAAGTCAAACATCTATGGAGCGAGATAGCCAAAGCCCGCGCAAATCGGTTGCAACCCAACAAGGAGGACTTGGGCTAGAGCTACCCATGACCCGGATCCGAGCCCGCTCACTTCCGAGCCATTGAGATCTCCCCGGCTACATCCAACGGTCGCTCCATCACTATACATCATCTCTTGATGCTCGTGCATCACCGGATCGCTTAAAACCGCTTACCATCCTCGACCAGTTCAGATCGTAGCCGCCTCATCCAACGCTCGCTCGGCTGTCGCATCGTCCGTTGATGTTCGTGGCCTCACAGCAAAATTACCTACCCTATACCCCCACTCCGAGCAAACCCTAATCTCTCCATCTTCTCTTTCTTCTCTTCTCTCCGTCTCCATCGAGAGCAGAGCTCGTCTCCGCCACCTCCTTCTTCACCCATACCTCCACAGAGACAACACCACCTCACCTCTCCTATCAAACACCATCACTCAACCACTCCATCATTACCGCCATCACTCTCTTCTGTTTATCTCTTTCATGACTTCTTTACAAACCTAGAAGCTAGGTTAAAGATAAATAGAGTTTAGGGTTTTCACCAACTCAGATTTGCATGTTCGATTCGGAGGTCGGAGAAGCATGAGTAGAGCCAACAACCAAAGATTCGAGTATGGGTTCGATTATTTTTCATTTAATTTCTATTTTAAATTGAAATTAGGGTTTGAGATATTTGCTCTCTGCATGTATAAAAGAGAAGGAGCTGTGAGTGTTTGAGACACGCCTGGATTAGCCAGAGCAGTCACTAGGTTAATTTTGTTCTTTGTTATGATAATTTGATGTTTTAATTTAGTTGTTAGGGTCTCCATGAAACCCTAATTTACAACTGTGTTCTTCATGCTCATGTATTGTCTTGAATGTTTGAATACTTTCTAGATGGAATTAATCTCAAGTATGATAGCACTTTGCTCTCACAAGGCATGCCAATGCCATGGATGCACTCATTTAGTTTGATTCACTCTGTGTTGTTTATGCTACAACCCAAGTTTAAATTGATTATTATGTTCCTCAGATTATTTGTAAATGTAATTAGACAAGTAATACTTGGGAGATATACTTTAGTTGCGATTAACTTTGTCAGCGGAGAAACACTTTAGGTTAAGGCAGACTTGACACCTTGCCTTTATCTAGCATAAGAATAAGAACAATGTCATGAGTAAAAGACACGGCGTAGGTTAGCGGTGGATTTAAGACCCTAGCAACACCTCTATCACTTTGTCTTATACCTTAGCTTAGGATCATACCATCACAACTCACCTAGTTTCGGCAACCAACACATCTTTGTTACATTCTGTTGCCTTTTGTTACTCTGTCACCTTTGAATTTCAGTTGAACAAGCCTTAGATCATATAAGAGCACACCCTCGTCTCTGTGGATCGACCCGTACTTGCCGCGTCTCCAATAGACGCCGTGCACTTGCGGTATAACCCGTAGGCCATAAAATACATACACTTTCCAGGCCTACCACGAGGCTACGGTTAATTTTAGCATAAATAACAAGCCTTTAAACCCCTAGGTGTCCCTAGTGGACGAGTTATAGTCTCGTGAAGGTTTACTAGAGATATACCTACAAAACCTATATTTCAACTCCGTCTATTCGTGACAAATCAATGAATGAATCCAAAATGACTACAGGAGGAGGTACCTTGCAAATTCAATTCATATATTAGTAAATAAACTCTAATTAGATAGTCGAACAAAGCCACAATACTCGGAAACTAACAAACCACAATCACAATGAAAAGATTAAGAAGATGGATATAGATGTAGATGTTGGCGAATATTCTCAAGTGTTCGATGTTTCCCATATCTGCACGAAGGTCATTTGCTAAGATGAACCTAATCCTATTGGATTGAGCTACTTGGTGCTTGAATGCTACATCAAATCAATTGGCATATACAAGGGAACCAAGAGTGACTTTATTCAACACAATAATATTTTTTTTTTTTTTTTTGATGATTGGATCAAACTGGATCCAATTTCTTTTTTAGACGGCATGATTAGATCTTTTGGATCCAAGCGCATGCTTCTTGTCGGCAAGTACATGATAGTTGCCTTGGATCCCGCATTCCACGCTTGTTTAGGCGACGGAGACAGGGGACTACGTTTCACACATCTTGCTATTCCCAAGTGTCATTCTTTATTCCGTTTTGGTCTAATTGATCGGTCCTTTTTTTTCTCTTTTTTTTTTTTTTTTTTTTTTTTTTTTTTAGTAACTCAACCACTCTATTTCATCCTAGCAGTAATAACACGTCGATGTTTAGTGACCCACCAAAGCACTTAGAGAACAATAGATAAATATGGAAAAATAAAAATAGAATGTGATATGGTGATATTCCGAGATATGGTAACAACTATCATGTTAATTTGTGATTTCTGAGCTATATTCTTCCCTTTTAGTTAATTGGTTCCTCAACTCCTGCATTCAAAATGGTTCCATCCACTAATGGTGTCAAAAACAAACTACACAAACATATAAATGCTCCCCACACTTAAACTTCACATTGTCCTCAATGTGTAAAACCGAAAGTTCTGAATTCTGACGTAACAGCAGATAAAACGCAAAAACTGTGCAAATTGGTAAGGAATTTGGAAAAACTCCATTTCACAAAAGTTGTTCACCTACGTGTTTTCTACACAGTGTCAAAATTTCACAGTGTTTTGATAAACGGTCTGACAGTTATGGTCTCTGGACTGAACTACGCGCAGTCTGAAATTTTCTGACGAAAAGGTATTCGTCATAATTCTCTTCTAAGATAGATTACGGACTCAATGAAATTAAACATGGGGCTGCAAATATGATATGAAAACAGTAAAAAATAAATAAACGAAACAAAAATAAAATGCAAAAGGATAAGAGATACAAAACCGGTGGGTTGCCTCCCACTTAGCGCTTGTTTTATAGTCGTCAGCCCGACTATATCCTTGCAAGATTCATTCCCCATACACCAATAATCGGAAAAGTTGGGGATCCGTCCATAGAACCTGTTTTGGAAACACTAACTTCACACAAATATTAGTACAATAAAGCAAAAGTGAAGCTATGAACCGATAAAAGCTTCCCCCACACTTATTCTTGTCTACACTTGGAAGTGTATAAAGAATATAGAAGTCGGGTACTTCCACGGTTTCTTGTTCCATAACCTGCATAGTATGAGAATCAAGTTTCTCTAATTTCGGAAAACGAGAAACAAAGTCATTCAATAATATTCTCGAAGCACATACATTCAAACCAACAAGAGGTAAAGGAGAAGAAACAATAGGCAAAGGGTTAGATAAACCTTGCACAATCTCTTGTATTACGGAATCCTCTTCATCCTTGAAAAACTCAAGTGAATTATTCACCTCTTGTATATCATGGTCCTCTATCAAACCTTGCAACCATTCTTCGTCCGTTTCTGCCTTAACCAAAGTATCGACATTAACATCATCATTACAATCATTTGCAAGCTCAATTGGGTCTTCCACAATATTGGTCATAACGGTTCCATTCTCAACATATTCCTCCTTGTTGTAAGGCACATACTCTTTTGCGGATCCAAATTTTATTATAAGAAACTTTTTTAGAACACTCGAAAATGCATCATCCTCAAGCTCCACCCTTTGAATAGGCTCTTGATCATTATTAAGATCAATGCTTGAGTAATCTACACAAGTGTCGACATATTCCTCTTCATCTTCATCTTGATCCCAAAAAGACTCCTCGGAGATGTCACCATGAGTTGTTTCAAGCAATGTATCATAATCACCGTCACTATCATAGTCAACATAAGATTGTTCCTCGCTGAATTTAGTGTTGTTAATCTCAAACTCATCCTTTTGAATAGGTGAATGATCATTATTACGATCAAGAGTTGAGTTAACTACACAATTATCAACAAAAGTGCCCAAGGATTGGCCTTTTTCAACATTAGCATCAATCAAATATTCATCACAAACCATATGCACATTAGAATTATCCATATCTTCCTTATATTGATCAATGCCTCTTCGCAAGATAGTCATACCTTCACGAAGTTCTTGGAGTTGCTCGTTTGTAGTCTCTTTTGCTTTTTGAAATTCCTCTTGTAAAAAGGTGGAAACTTGATCTATAAAATTAGAGACTTTTTGTTCAAGAGCATAAGAATCCTCCCATCCTTGTTGTTGTTCACACACATACCCGCCATAAGGTTGTTGAGGAAAACCACAAGGTTCCATGGAATATTCATAACCAATAAATTGGTTTTGATTATATCCATGGAATTGGTAGTTGTCGTATTGTTGAGGTTGAAATCCGTATCCATTGTTCCAATATGCTCCGTCCATCGAAATAAGCACCTGAAATAAGATTCTCAAACCAAGGTTAAAAACCAGAAAATAGGAAAAATAAAACAAAAACTAAATACAAAAATAAGAAACCAAAAACAATTAACAACCGCTGCCTCTAAGAACAGCGCCAAAATTTGACCGGTTGTCACCCGACACAAATATAATTACACTTTCTTACTACTCAAAATATAAATATAGCAAGGGCAAGAAAGGATCGATCCCACAGAGAGGTCTAGGTTGTCAAATTGTTATGGTTCCTTATAAATAACACAAATAGTTTTGTGATTTTATGAAATAAAATAAATAAAAGCAAATAAAGAAATAAGCAAACAAATCAAATCAAGGATAAGAAATATTGGTTAAGGATTTCGTTTTCATTCACAAACATGCTTTTCACAATAACTAGAATTGATATTTAATCTCAACTTTTATCAAAGACCCTAGAATACCTTGATCGCAAGAATATCCATAAACCTCCTCATATCATCAACAAACACATTAAAAGATGCGAATATGAATTCTACCTAAAGGAACAACCTAACGTGTAAAAGCACTAATCAAGTTTAATTCCTAGATGCGTTAAGTTCTATGAAATCAGGCCAATCAAAGCAATCGAACGTGGAAAGCGCACTAATCCGATTTAACAAAGGTTACGATTCACATATGATCATAAGAATATATCACTACAAACTATAATCATATTATGCTACTTGTATCCAAGGAATATCACTTTTGCGTATAATAAACCTAAACTAGCAATAGATGTGATTAGAAGTTCTACCAATTTGCAACTTGACAAAAACAATCAATCAATCATAAAACAATATTTCAGAGAATTGCAAACGATAATTATGAGACAAAACTAATATATTGAATCAAAAGAATCATATTATGTGAAATCCAACTATTCCATAACCAATAATAAACTTAGGTACTCATATTCAAGGAGTTCATCACAAGAAGAAAGAGAAGAAACTTCATGGTTCTAAACCCTAGAATAAAGTAGAAGAGATAATAATAAAACGTGGTAGATAATCCTCAAAAAGATAGAAGTCCTCTCTTTTATATATTCCTCAATTTCCATAAAGGATACTCCTTCCAAAATTAGGTTTTGTCTTCAAGTCCATTAGTTGAAATTCACCCGCCCACCATGGAGAGAAACTTAGTGTAGAAATTGTCCCAAAACGCTCGCCGGAAAATCGGGATTATGGGAATCCGCCTGAATAGTCGCCGGAAAGTACCTCAGGTGACCGGCAAAGTCCGCCCGGTCACCGGTCAACGGGTCAGGACCGAGTCATCTAGGGGTCAACGAGTCAACTCGGCTAGTCAAACCGAGTCAACTCGGTCAGGAAGAATTAGGGTGAGTCACCGAGCGATCCCAGGAGGGGTAAAGCGAGTCACACCGCCTTTGGTATGGGGGCCAGCTTCGCCTCGAGCCATTGCAAGGCTTAACTTGTTCTTTGCACTATCATTGTGCTTCATTACTTCACCGCCAGCCATCATGGCCCCGGCTACCACCTTATTCCATCTGGCTCTGCCGATGCAAGGCATCTCAGCAACCTAAATCCCACGGTCATCAAGCCATTGCGATCACATTCCTTCACCAAGACCATGACTGCACTAGCAATGGCCTCGCTCCATCATTCCATTTGAACCCATGACTCGCAATCGAACTACATTCCATTCTACCGCCACTCTCCCAATGCCATCACCAAAGCCATTCATTCAAGCATGACCATAATGGCAAAGAAAGCATCCACCATCGCAACATTCCAAAGTGCGATTCATGTGCACATCCACTTCCGCGCAGACTCACACCCATTCCGGCTCTCCAATGCATTCCACCTCCATGACTTGCTTCTCATAAACCAACATCACTTCAGCTTACTTGATGTTTTAGTTAACTCGCACGGTCACTTGCAAACCGAAAACAACATCAGCCTCTTTCCAACTTGTCATGCCATGATTTCATAACCACTTTGTCCCTCAAGCTCAATATTTCATCCATCTCCTTATACAAAGTAGCTGCCATAGTTGCAGAGGTGCTGTAAAGGCTTGAGCCATGTTGCCTATTCCATTCTTAACTGTTGTGCCATGGTGGTGCAACACAAACCTCCAGTTTCAGTTCATCAGCAACTCAAATCAGCTCAGTTCAACCGCTGCAACCCAACCTACTCAACATCACCAATTCGGCCATTCAGTCACATCTCCACAGGACTGGGACTCGACTCCATCGGCCGTAATTCCCAGCTTAACTCAAATACCTTGCCAAAGATCAGAGAACTACCACCTTGGCTTCTATCCTTCGCAATTCTACCCTCGCCCATTAACCACCTCCTCGCAGCCTTGCACTACTCGGCTCCAAATGCTCAACTCATACCCTTCTCGCATTAATGCCCTTTCGGAAATTCATCCACCAATGCATGTAGCTTAAGCGCAACAGCACGCCTACTTAGCTTCACTCTTTCGCTCCGATTCTCCTCGCAAACCCATTATGCAACAACAAAGAACTCCAAGGCAACAACTCACTCTTGATTATCTTCACCGCCTCCTCCATCACCAACTCCATTTCCTTGTTTCCTCAACTCAACTCGCTTATTTCCTCGTGACAATCACCACCATTCTCAAACCAAGTTCACAAAGAGCCATCTCGGTAATTCAAACAGCCAATCCCAATCTCTAATTACCTCTGATTCAATTAGATGAACTCGAACCCATTACAATGACCACCATCTTCACATTTCTTCTTGATCGACCTCGAGCATAACAACAAACCCTAAATTCCCAATTTATTCTCATCAAAATCAAACCAAACTCACTCCGCCATCTCGAATTTCATCCAATCATCTCATTCTTGATTAAACCTTGTTTCTCCATCTCAGTTCCTTTCAACCTAACCCATTCTATCTCGAACCACAAAACCGTGCCAACAATTTCTCCTTGCGCCTGTTCTTCAAACCCTAACTTTCTTGTTCTTCTCTTTACTGAAATCTCAAATCTTTAACCCTTATATCCACACCAAAGACATTCAACAAAAGAATGTTCTTCCATTTCGATCCACCACAAGCGGCGTCAAATTTGCGAGTTACTCCTCACCAATTTCCTCAATCGAACGCCATTTCCAGCGATTTATTTCTCAATATCGTTCAGGTGAATGAAGGACGGTCTCTCGATTTCGGGGTGTAGAAATAGGGTCGCTTGTTCAACACCGGGTCACCTTGATAAGGGATAACTGATGATGGCGGCCCCTTAACCATTACCCTGGGATCATGTTTTAGTATTCCTCCCAAAAGAGCTGTCCCTTAACCATTACTCGGACTCGGATAGTGTTCACCCTGGAAATGACAAAATTGCCCTTTTTGCTTCGAGTTCTTGTTTTGCTCATAACTTCTTCATTTAACTCGTAATGACTCAGTTCTTTCGCCATCGTCTTCATCTTCTCGCCCTCTACACAATGAAAAGTAGAAATCTTGTATTTGAACGAGTTCCAATTGTTCTTTTGCTCCAAATGACTCCATTGCACCTAATAAACTCAAAAGTAAAACATAAGATACATAATTTACAAGAAAACTGCAAAGAAAGCATAAATACTAGATATTAAATACGGTGTATTCTACACCTATCAAATTCCCCACACTTAGACTTTGCTAGTCCTCGAGCAAATCAAACAAAACAAAAATAAAAATACAACAACTCCGTGACGTCGAGGTGATGAGTGCCAAATATTGCATATTTATACACCTTTTTATTGGCATTGTACTCATCTTTTGCGCTTAGAAATCAGATATTTTCCCATATTCTGTGTTTTCCTTATTTTCAAGAATAAATATTTGTATTAATTAATTTTGTGTTTTTAGGTAATAAATAAAGTCCGGAGAAACTGAGGAGCTAAAGAGCGAAGAATTGAAGTCAAACATCTATGGAGCAGATAGCCAAAGCCCGCGCGCAAATCAGTTGCAACCCAACAAGGAAGACTTGGGCTAGAGCTACCCATGACCCGGATCCGAGCCCGCTCACTCTGAGCCATTGAGATCTCCCTCAGCTACATCCAACGGTCGCTCCATCACTCGGACTCCGGATAGTGTTCACCCTGGAAATGACAAAATTGCCCTTTTTGCTTCTGAGTTCTTGTTTTGCTCATAACTTCTTCATACGAACTCAGAATGACTCCGTTCTTTCGCCATCGTCTTCATCTTCTCGTCCTCTACACAATGAAAAGTAGAAATCTTGTATTTGAACGAGTTCCAATTGTTCTTTTTGCTCCAAATGACTCCATTGCACCTAATAAACTCAAAAGTAAACATAAGATACATAATTTACAAGAAAACTTCAAAGAAAGCATAAATACTAGATATTAAATACGGTGTATTCTACACCTATCAAATTCCCCACACTTAGACTTTGCTAGTCCTCGAGCAAATCAAACAAAACAAAAATAAAAATACAACAACTCCGTGACGTCGAGGTGATGAGTGCCAAATATTGCATATTTATACACCTTTTTATTGGCATTGTACTCATCTTTTGCGCTTAGAAATCAGATATTTTCCCATATTCTGTGTTTTCCTTATTTTCAAGAATAAATATTTGTATTAATTAATTTTTGTTTTTTAGGTAATAAATAAAGTCCGGAGAAATCGAGGAGCTAAAGAGCGAAGAATTGAAGTCAAACATCTATGGAGCAGAGATAGCCAAAGCCCGCGCAAATCGATTGCAACCCAACAAGGAAGACTTGGGCTAGAGCTACCCATGACCCGGATCCGAGCCCGCTCACTCGAGCCATTGAGATCTCCTCGCCTACATCCAACGGTCGCTCCATCACTCGGACTCGGATAGTGTTCACCCCTGGAAATGACAAAATTGCCCTTTTGCTTCACGAGTTCTTGTTTTGCTCATAACTTCTTCATACGAACTGGGAATGACCAGTTCTTTCGCCATCGTCTTCATCTTCTCGTCCTCACACAATGAAAAGTAGAAATCTTGTATTTGAACGAGTTCAATTGTTCTTTTTGCTCCAAATGACTCCATTGCACCTAATAAACTCAAAAGTAAACATAAGATACATAATTTACAAGAAAACTCGCAAAGAAAGCATAAATACTAGATATTAAATACGGTGTATTCTACACCTATCAAATTCCCCACACTTAGACTTTGCTAGTCCTCGAGCAAATCAAACAAAACAAAAATAAAAATACAACAACTCCGTGACGTCGAGGTGATGAGTGCCAAATATTGCATATTTATACACCTTTTATTGGCATTGTACTCATCTTTTGCGCTTTAGAAATCGGATATTTTCCCATATTTCGTGTTTTCCTTATTTTCAAGAATAAATATTTGTATTAATTAATTTTGTGTTTTTAGGTAATAAATAAAGTCCTGAGAAACTCGAGGAGCTAAAGAGCGAAGAATTGAAGTCAAACATCTATGGAGAGATAGCAAAGCGCCGCAAATCGATTGCAACCCAACAAGGAGGACTTGGGCTAGAGCTACCCATGACCCGGATCCGAGCCCGCTCACTCTGAGCCATTGAGATCTCCCTCAGCTACATCCAACGGTCGCTCCATCACTCGGACTCCGGATAGTGTTCACCCTGGAAATGACAAAATTGCCCTTTTTGCTTCTGAGTTCTTGTTTTGCTCATAACTTCTTCATACGAACTCAGAATGACTCCGTTCTTTCGCCATCGTCTTCATCTTCTCGTCCTCTACACAATGAAAAGTAGAAATCTTGTATTTGAACGAGTTCCAATTGTTCTTTTGCTCCAAATGACTCCATTGCACCTAATAAACTCAAAAAGTAAACATAAGATACATAATTTACAAGAAAACTCGCAAAGAAAGCATAAATACTAGATATTAAATACGGTGTATTCTACACCTATCAAGGACCAAGAGAAAACCACTTTCACTTGTCCTTTCGGTACTTTTGCTTATAGAAGGATGCCTTTTGGCCTATGCAATGCTCCGGCTACTTTTCAAAGGTGTATGGTGAGTATCTTTTGAATATGTTGAAAACATAATCAAGTGTTCATGGATGACTTTAGTGTCTTTGGTGATTCTTTTGACATTTGCTTGAACAATTTGTCTCTAATCCTTGAACGATGTGTTGAAACAAATCTTGTGCTAAATTGGGAGAAGTGCCATTTCATTGTAACTCATGGCATAGTTTTAGGCCATATAATATCTTCTAAAGGTTTGGAAGTCGATAAATCTAAGATAGACCTTATTCGTGCTCTAACCCCTCCCACTACGGTGAGGAGATACGCTCTTTTTCTTGGTCATGCGGGTTTCTATCAGTAGGTTCATCAAGGACTTTTCCAAAATAGCATCGCCACTTTGTAACTTATTGCAAAAAGATGTGGTTTTTAACTTTGATGAGAAATGTATGGCGGCATTCAATCGTTTGAAAGAACTTTTGATTTCAGCCCTATCATTAAACCACCGGATTGGAGTAAGCCGTTTGAACTCATGTGTGATGCTAGTGATTATGCGGTTGGTGCGGTGCTTGGGCAACGTGTGGGGAAGCTTCCTCATGCTATCTATCATGCTTCTAGAACGTTAAATGAGGCTCAACAAAACTACACAACCACTGAAAAGGAGTTATTAGCCATTGTTTTTGCTTTAGAAAAGTTTCGCTCTTATCTAATTGGTACAAAAGTTGTTGTCTTTTCTGATCATGCAGCACTTAGATATTTGCTTACAAAGAATGAGGCGAAACCGAGGCTCATACGATGGATATTACTCTTGCAAGAGTTTGATATTGAAATCAA
Organism: Papaver armeniacum; assembly: GCA_023531295.1. Classification (NCBI taxonomy): domain Eukaryota; kingdom Viridiplantae; phylum Streptophyta; class Magnoliopsida; order Ranunculales; family Papaveraceae; genus Papaver; species Papaver armeniacum. The sequence continues at coordinate 62,026 of JAJJWW010003942.1, forward strand.
AGACAAGAAAGGAATTGAGAACACCGTTGCGGATCACTTGAGCGACTTGCTGTGGACAAGGAGACTATCCCGTTGCGTGAAAGTTTCCGGACGAGCAACTTTTCTCAATTGCCCTTGGAGAACCATGGTATGCCGATATTGTCAATTACTTAGTTTCTAAACAAATCCCAAAGAACTTGTCTCGTCTTTGAGAGGGACAAACTTAAGAGGTTAGGGAACCAATACATATGGGATGATCTATACTTGTGGAAACATGGTAGTGACCAAGTAATACGAAGGTGCGTGCCCGAATCCGAATTTAACTCTATCTTGTCTTTTTGTCACTCTTATGCTTGCGGAGGACATTTTGGGAGTAAGAGAACCGCGCACAAGGTACTTGAAAGTGGTTTTTATTGTGCCAACTTTGTTTAAGGATGCGCATATATTTTGTACAACTTGTGATAGGTGCCAAAGAACCGGCAATCTAGGTGTCCAAATCAAATGCCACAAACTTTTATTCAATTTATTGAAGTTTTTGATGTATGTGGTATTGATTTTATGGGGCCTTTGTCAACTCCCATGGGAATTTTTATATCTTACTTGCGGTTGATTATGTCTCGAAATGGGTGGAAGCTAAAGCCACCCCTACTAATGATTCTAAAGTTGTTTTGATTTCGTGCAAGCTAATATTTTTGCAAGGTTTGGAATTCCAAGGGCGATAATTAGCGATGGGGTTCTCACTTCAAAATGGTGTTCTTGCAAAGCTTGTTAAGGTAGTACAATGTGTCGCATAAGATTGCAACACCTTATCATCCCCAAACCAATAGACAAGCCGAGGTGTCTAACCGGGAGGTGAAATCAATTCTAGAAAAGACGGTGAACCCGACAAGGAAGGATTGGAGCATGCGACTTAACGATGCTTTGTGGGCGTATAGAACCGCATATAAAACACCTATTGGAATGTCTCCTTTTAGGCTTGTGTATGGTAAACCTTGTCACTTACCCGTGGAAATTGAGCATAAGAGCGTTTTGGGCTATTAAACAATGCAACATGGAGATGGATGGGGCTGGAAAGCAAAGGAAGTTACAACTTCAAGAGCTAGAGGAGCTTCGCAATTATGCATTTGAAAGCTCACGGATTTACAAAGAAAAGACTAAAGCATTCCATGATAACATGATTTCTAGGAAACAATTTTGCATTGGGCAGAAAGTGCTTTTGTTTAATTCTCGCTTGCAATTATTTAGAAGGGTAAATTAAGGTCACGATGGATCGGACCTTTTATTGTTACTAATGTGTTTTCTCATGGTGCGGTGGAAATTCGTAGTATAGCTACAGGAAAGAACTTAAAGTTAATGGGCACCGGTTGAAACCATATTATGAGAACTTCACTTCGAAGTGGTGGAAGGAGTTAACTTTGTGGATGTGCTCCCTCGGAGGGGTCATAGAAAAGCAAGGAGTTAGTCGGGCTGACGACTTTAAACCAAGCGCTACTTGGGAGGCAACCCAAAGGATGAGTATTTCTTGTCTTGTATTTATTTCTTTTCTTGTTTTTAGTTTTTCTTGTTTTTTTTTTTTTTTTTTTTTTTTTTTTTTGTTGTTTTTGCTGATTTCTTATTAGGATTTCCCACCTTGACTTACTTTGGACGATTCAATTTACATTGAGGACAATGTAAAGTTTAAGTGTGGGGGAGTGGTTTATGTTGTAAATTTTTGCAATTTTTCAACTTTTTGTGAACTAGTGAATAAGAAACCTCCAACTTGTAGTTATTTAGAGTCACATAGTATACATGTCGCTAAGATTACATCGAGAATCTCACAATAGTGAGTGAACTTAGAGATGACGAGAGAACATGATCGGGTTTCTTAATTGTATGAGAGTTAAAGTTGGATTTAACCATGCGATGTGGCAAATAAGGTGCGGCTGAAATCGGTATTAGAACAGTGATCCCCTATAGTGGAGACTACCCATGTTACATAATGTGAGGCACCAACCTTCAATTCTTTGTAACTGTCTAAATTTGTGCTTTTTGAGTGTGTGTCACCGTACGTAAAAAGGCAGAATGGTGAGCATGTCCAATTTCCCACCATAGAAGCACTATTTTGATCTCTTGAGTGCTATTTTTATCAATCATGTTGGTGACATCAATTGCTAACTTACATACCACTTGTGATCTTGTTCAGTGATTAGCACCATCCACCTTATCTCTCTCTACACCAACAGTCCATAGAAACACCATCATCATCAACAAGAGGAGCATCACAAATTTGAAGGAAAGTTGAACACGTTCGAGGTTTACAAACAATGGTATAAAATGGGCAGATTTGATTTGAGTAAAGCAACAAAACAGGAGCGGAATTTTTATAAGTTGAAGACTAATATACAAGAGCGGAAATTATTAAGGATGAGAATTCGAGAAGTCTATGATATCAAGACATATAAGTTGTGAAGATTCAAGCGGTAAAGTACTTACACCATGGCATTGTACTTACATTTTTATTTTTTTTATTTTATTTGTATTTTACTTTCTCTTGTCTCAAAAAAAAAAAAAAAAAAAAAAAAAAAAAAAAAAAAATAAAAAAAAAAAAAAAAAAAAAATGAAAAAAAAAAAAAAAATTAAAAAAAAAAAAAAAGAGACAAGAGAAAAATGTTTTTATTTTGTTTTATTTTTTATTTGTTATTCAAAAAAAAAAAAAAAAATTGAAAAAAAAAAAAAAAAGAAAAAAAAAAAAAAATAAAAAAAAAAATAATAATAATAATAAAAAAAAAAGAGAAAAAAAAAAGAAAAAAAGGAAAACAATTTTTGGGTTTGTATAGTTTGTTTTTAGTTTTGTATTCTTTCAATAAAGCCTATGGAAAGAAGGAATATTTATAATGAAGTTTCAAGCGACAAGGAATTAGAGGGAATAATCATATTGTCGAGATTCTAAGAAGTTCGAGAGTTATCATCAAGAGTTGAAGACCGAAGACGAAGATGAAGACATAGATAGAAGATCAGAAGACGTTTCTATGGATCTTTGTGAGAGTGGTGCTAGCTGCACGCCGAACGGATGACGAGGTAAGTAAGCATATTCTCACCTTCGTTAAATGGTTGATTTCCTTTCGAAGAGATCGTCAGAAAAATGGGTTTTCAAAAATATATAAAAGATGTGGGTTTTCAAAATAATTCGGAGGGTTTTACTTTCCTACCATTCAACGTGTCTCAGGATTCTCTCTTCATTCCAACCCGGACACATGTGTGACCCATAAAGAGCTGTTTATTATTGAGAGCAATATCATAAAACCCTTTTCTTGTGGCGTAGTCGAGACTTTTGATCACTCCGAACCTTAATTTTAGTCGAGAAGGGATGGTTACTTCTCTCTCAACTTTTAAGAATGAGATTATGTTCATTTATGTGTCTAACTTCTTATGACTAGTGTGCGGAATCTACATGTCTTCTTAGCGCGTTGGATACTATCATTACGGAGAACTAGTAAGTTGGAAAAATAGGTTTTGTGGGTATATCTCTAGTAAACCCTCACGAGACTATAACTCGTCCACTAGGGACACCTAGGGGTTTAAAGGCTTGTTATTTATGCTAAAAGTGACCGTAGCCTCGACGATACGGAGTTGTTGTATTTTATTGTTTTGTTTGATTTGCTCGAGGACTAGCAAAGTCTAAGTGTGGGGAATCGATAGGTGTAGAATACACCATATTTACTATCTAGTAGTTACGCTTTCTTTGCTATTTTTCTTGTGAATTATGTATTTTACGCATGCTTTTGAGTTTATAGGTGCAATGGAGTCTTTGGGAGCAAAAGAAGGAGAAAATGTTCATTGGGAGCGAGAACGGAAATATGAAGCTAACGGCGAGAGCTTGAAGTCAATCCGATTGCGTCTCGAGAAAGTTACGAGCGAAACCTATGAATAAGCTTGTCGGATACATGAAACCGACAGCCATGTTTGAGCTAGTTAGCCCTTAACTGGAACACTGGGTGCCTAGAGTCATGATTTGGGTACCCCCATATCTATTTCATTTGAGTGGGATTAGCCACTCCTGTTCTTACACCCTAGATCGAAACCAAGTTCGATTTCATTTCTCAAGCATTGTTTTCACGATATGAGAGGAAGAAAGAAAAGCGGCTCAAGCAGCTGTTGATGCTGTATGTGTTAATCGAGAGCCAGAGAGTGAGAAGAAGAGTTCACAGGTGAGTGTTGATCGAATGAAGTACAGATGAGAAGGACCGAATGAGGAAATTACGGCGGCCATGGAGATCGATGTGTTGAGAGAAGTTAGAGGTAGATTGAGAAGAGAGATCATTGTTCGTTCGGATTTTGTTAGTTTTGAGTCTTTGGTTAAGTGAACCCTGAGAAGATGATGAAATTGAGGTTTGCGGAATGGTCTTTTTTTGCCGTGAATCGTGAAGGGTTGGCTGGTGATAATAAGCTCGGGTTTTGAATTGAGCAGGAATTAGGGTTTTTAGTGCAGAAATTAATGATGAAGAGAAGAAAGGGTTGTGCTCGATCTTTGTGAGTCAAGAATGAAATGGGTTTGCCTCTTCGATTTGAGCAAGATTTGGAGATGGAATTTGAAGAGGAATTAGGGCTTGAGGAATTCGAGATGGAGGAATTGGTCCGTGGTTGCAGTGGCTCAAAGTTGGAATTGCGGGGATATGGTGGAGTCTTTGTTGCCATTTCGGGTGCTATGGCTGGCGGGGAAGAATAAATGCCATGAAGGTAGGCGGCATGAAGTTAAGTGATTATCTTTGTTGTTTGCAATGGGTTTGGTGTTGGTGATTGAATAAGCTCAGGGATGGAGTGAACTGAGTTTGCAGGGCAAGAACAGGATGAAGGAAGTGGTGGCTGTGCTGTTGCAGGGTAAGGTGGTGCTAGTACAACACGGGGTTGAGAATCAATGAGTGATCCGATCCACTGGGTCTGTTGAAGCCATTGTGGGAGTACATGGAGATCTTTTGCTTATGGAGTTGATGGAGTTTACATTTTATGTTGATTGTTTGAGCTCAAGCTGAGCTGGAATCCTACAGCAAAGGGAAGGAGCATGTGGCAGTGGCAGTGGCAGCCGTGAACTGAGCTGTAGCTCAGGCTAGTAAAAGAAATTGATGTTCATGGTTATGCTGGTGGTGCTCAAGTTCAATGTCTGGCACTGGTATTGAAGCCACAGGGAATAAGGAGTTTCTTAACTGGGGTTTGTTACTAGGACTGAGATAGAATTGTTTGTTGGAACGATTAGAAGCTGAGATTGCAATAGGAAGAACAAGAGATGGTGTTATTGATTGAAGCATCAATGGAGAGAATGGGAATTCCTGGCAAGAAGACAAAGGTTCAGAATGGGTTGTGATGACTTGGATTCAGAGTAAGAACCTCAGGTCTGGTAAGATTGCAGGATTGGACTGTTGCTGTGAATGGCTTACAAGGCAGAGATGGCCAGGCATAGAGCTGTGGCCTGAGCTATGACTTGGTGGTGCTGGTGGATGGAATTGAGGCAGCTGTAGATCAGTGTGGTCGCCATGGGCTTGACTGAATGGGTTTGCTTATGATTGAGCGGTGGTCTGAGAGTTGAGAGCTGCTGGTGTAGCTGATGGTGCTGTTGCTTTGAGTTAGAAAAAAAGGGGTTATGTGTGAATGAATGGCTTGGCAAGAGTGGAAGGTTTTGATGGAGATGGTGCTGTGCTGGATGAAATAGCCCTCATGGCTGTGAAGAAGTGTTTGCAATAGCCTGAGCTTGTGGCTCTTAAGTTGCAGGGTCAGGTGGAATGCATGGCAGAATGCAGGCTTGTTACAAGTGCAGTGGCTGTGAGTTAAATGCATGGAGCTGCAGACTGGTGGCAGAGATGAATGATGGGTTTGCAAGATGGTGGATGTGCAGGTTTTACGTGGTGTTGAGTTGAGTTGTTCATGGCGGTGGGAGTGAGCTGTTTTAGGAAGATGGTAATCTTTGTTGTAGAATGAGCGGGTGATAGGTGTAGAATACACCTAATTTACTATCTAGTAGTTTATGCTTTCTTTGCTATTTTTCTTGTAAATTATGTATTTTATGCTTCTTTTGAGTTTTATAGCTACTTCGGAGTCGCACGGGAGAAAAGAGGAAGAAATCATCCAATTTGAGCAAAAAGGGCAAAATAGTCATTTCAGGGGTGAACACTATCCGGAGCCCAAACATGGTTAAGGGGCAGCTTTCTTTTTGGATGAGAACTAAAGACAACCAGCTGTGACTAAGGGGCAACCACCTGTGTTATGGGGCACTTAATCTGGGGTGACCCTTATCTTATGTAGTAGGGTATCTTTAACAGTTCCCCATCTCTCACAACCCTACCCTAAATCGAGAGTTATCTCATTCAGTAGAGAGAAAAGAGGCGCAGCCATGGAGGGAACCTGAAATCCAAGATTAGTAGCAGTGTTGCCGTTGAAATAAGAACGAATTGAAGATAGTTTGATTGTTGGTGATGAAAGATACCGATGTATAGAATAGGGTTTATTTGTTGCAATCGATTCGGGGATCGAAAAGAAGAGAATCTGTTCTTTGTTGAAGTAAAAGGAAGAAGTGAATTCACGAGAGAGAAAGAGCTCTACCGAGTTGTATTGAGATGTGATAAAAGGGGTTCCTGACGGATTCTTGTAGAGGAGAAGAAGATTAAGAAGAAACTCCGTCTGTCAATTGAATCGAGAAGGAAATTGGGGTTTATTAAGAAGTTTGACAGAAGTGGGGTTTGAGGTACAGGCAATTGATTGATCTTGTTGTCTCGGATGGCAGAGATGGTGTTGAAGCTCAAAGAAATTGAGGTCCGGGTTTTACAGTGGTGGATTGTGAACACGAAATACAATGAAGAATGAAACTACAAGATGCAAAGGGTTCGTGTGAAGTGATGGATGTATGGCTTGAGCTATGGAGCCGACTTGGTGGTCTTTGGTGAGGTTGAGATGAATGAAAGTGGTGCCACGGATGGATGATTGCGGGTTGGAAGGATTATGGCGAGATGGAATGGAACTCGTGGAGCCCTGGATGGAACTTGTGGTGTGATATGGCATGAGTGAGTTGATGGATCGGGGCTGGTGTTGCAAGCTGGAGGTTGTGTGCTCGAGTTGCGGCTACGATTATAGGCTGCCATGAAGTTCTGATGAAGGATTGAAGTCAGGGAATGAGCTCTATCGCTGCAGCTCGTGTTGTTGTTGTACATGAATGAATTGCAGTGGTACCGAGCATATGAAAGTGTTATGTCTTTTGACAAGATGGAGTTGCTGAGATGAATGCTAGGAGCTGAGCAAGAAACTGGTGTCAGGTGCTGTGATGGTGAACTGAATGGCAGGCAGTTTGGATGGTGTTTGTTGGTGCTTGAAGTGAACCCTAGGCCTGAGCTGTTAAAGCTGTAGGAAGAGCTGTAGGATTGCAGGAATGGGTCTGTTTGGAAGAAATGGAGTTGCAAGATGTCTGTTGTTGGGTATTCAAAGTGAGAATGAGATGCGGTGGTCATATGGTTTGAACGATGCTCTTGATGGTGATATAATGAATTGCGAGGGGGGATGAACTCGGGGAAGTGGTATTGAAATGGGAAAGAGATTGAATGGATAGCAAGTTCTTATGACCGATTAATATTCTTGTTGGAGGTGCGGGAAATGGCCGGCAAGCCATTGGGATTTGGTGATCGAGCCGAGCAGCCAACATGGCCGGAAGCACAATCATGGTGCAGCGATGATTTGGCTTATGCAATGGCTTGGCCAAGAACCCAACCGACCACGATCCAGCTGATCGACCACGACTCGCAAGCTTGACCGAGTTAACTCTTTGACTTGACCCGGTTGGTGACGACTCCACCGTTAAGTTTGACCTATGACCGTTAGTCCTAACGGAGGACCGGACGGAATATTCCGTCGAATATTCTCTCGACGGAGAAATTTTCAGTGTGGCTACGGCGACGTTTCCGGCCAAATTAGGCCACAATCCCGTTTTCCGGTGAGCCAAAAATTCCGAGAATTTTCTATGGACTTCTCTCATGGGTGTGAAGACTTGGGCTAGGAATTGGATGGAGAATTGGACTCAAATTTGGAAAGAGAAGGTGGAAGAGTTGAGAAAAGCTTGGAATTGGAAATTGAATTGCAAAAGGAAAAGGATTCTACTCCTTAGAAGATTTGGAGAATATTGAAGCCTATAAATAGAGAAGTTTTCTACAACTTCTACACATCTTTCTCTATACCTCTCTACATATCTTTCTACACACCTCTCTACACACACAATTCTTTTTTTTTCTTATTCTTTGTGTGAACTCTTTAACATGAGTAGCTAACTTATTGATTGAGGATGAATTCTTAGTTCTTAATATGATTTGAGTTTTTGTTTTCAATTCTTTCTTGAAGTTTTTCACATGATTATCGTTTGTTTTTACTAATAGGAGTGATCTTAAAGACATTCATGATTGATTGATAGATTGTTTGGAGTGCACGCTAAATTAATTTGTTAATTTGATCTAAAGCTAGTGAAAGTTAGGAGATAAGTAATCGTTTCTTGACTCTTTACATAAGTAGCAAACACGAGACCTCATGAGGGATTCCGTGGAGCAATTGTGTGTAGAAACAACGTTAGCAAGTAGACCTTGAGCTAAGAGTCTAACTACTAATATCAACCTAAGAAATTCATAAAACTTAATGCATGAGCCAAGTTACATCTAGGTTGAGCTAATTCTAGGTGGCTTGGTGATTAGAATCCAGTAGTCGAGAACTTCCGTGTCCTAGGTGATACAAGGGATTTAGGGTTTAGCACTGAGCTAGCTGCTTTACCTACGGTTGGTGATAATTTGTGACTAATAACAAGTAGAAGAGAACATAACTTGATTCATTGTTTAGTGAACGAAGAAGGATTCCTTGGTCTTGTCTCTCTTATTGCTTTCAACTTTATCTTTTAATTGTTTTGTTTATTTTTATTTTGCTTTTTACACCCCCTTTCGTGACAACTTTTACAACTAGAATCTCGTGCTCCTCGTGGGATCGACCTTGACTACCCTATATTACTTGTTAATTAGGTAGTAAAGTATTAATTAATTTGTTGTGGTTACGACACGCATCAGCAGGACATGATGAGGATTTGTGCTGGTAAGATGCAAGATGAACAGCCATCTTGGCTGGCTTGTACTGGTAAAGCAAGACCATTGCACTACATACACAGCATCTGGCTTATGCAATTTCAAGCTAAGCCCAGTCAGGCTAGTTAACACCTGACTCAGCTGATTAGTCATCTAACTCATTGATTTGGCTGACTCACTTGATGAACCGGTCCGACTGAGTTGACCAGAGTTGACCGATCCGACTCAGCATTGACCTGACCGATCCAACCCGTTGACCCGGTGACCGGGCGGACTTTGCCGGTCATCGGGGCTGTTTTCCGGCGACTTTCCAGCCGATTTCCGGCCACAATCCCAGACTTCCGGCGACCGTTTTTGGGGCGTATTTTCTACACGGGTTTCTCATCCTTATGGGCTTGGTGGATTCTCACCTAATGGACTTTGAAGACTAGACCTAATTTTAGAAGTTGGTGAAAACTATAAGAGGGAAGGTCTTCTACAACATATGATATCTTTTGCTTGGAATTCTTTTGGGAGAGCCACTTTTGTTTACGCTTCTAGGGTTTGGTTTTGTTCTTCTTCTTCCTTGTTTTATTATTGAATATTGATGATGATGAACTCCATAGCTATGAGTAGCTAAACATATTATTGGTTATGGGATAAAAGTTGATTTCTCAACATGCTTTTGATTCAATGAATTAGTTTTGTCTCAGTAATTATTGTTTGTGATTCACAATTAATAGTGTTATAAGATTTGAAAACTTGTTAGGTTGAGTCCGGAATCAATCCGATTTGTGTTCATCTCTAGAGCTATATTAGGGTTTTCAATACGAAAAAGTTGTTTATCCCTGATTCTAAGTAGCATAATTGTGGTTAGTGCTTGTAGTGATACATCCTATTAGTCACAAGTGAATCATAACTTTTGTTAAAACGTCTAGTGCTTTTACACATTCGTTTGCATTGATGAGTCTTATTCCATAAAACTTAATGCTCTTAGGAGTTAAACTTAATTGTGCTTTTACACTTTAGGTTGCTTTCGGAGAAGAATTCACATATGCATCTTTTAATGTGGTTGTGATGAAAACGAGGAATTAACGGGTTATACTTGCGATCAAGATATCCTAGGACTTTTAGTAAATACGAGATTAAAATACCAATTCTAATCATTGATGAAAATACATGTTTGTGAATGATACTATCCCTTGACCAATATCTTCTCCTTATTGATTTCTCAAATTATTTACTTTGCTTTCAATTACTTTTATTTCTTAAACAACAAACATTCCCCCTTGGTTACTTTAGAAACTGAAAATTACTTAACAACAATTGCCTCTCTCGTGGGATACGAACTCTTCCTTACCTTGTGCTTCATTTAAATTTAGTGCGTAAGAAAGTGAAATTATTTTTGACGGATTGACACACGATCACTAGGAGAGATTGAAACACGAGTGAAACTATGTATGGTGGATATGGAATCGCCATACAACATGTTGTTGGGAAGGCCATGGATACACGCAATTAAAGATGTAGCGTCAACATTACATCAATGCATTAAATTTCCTATGCCGAGTGGGATTGGTGAAATTAGAGGGGATGTTGATAAAGAAAAATTATGTTATCAAATTGAAGTGAAGCAGTATGAAGGACGTGCAAAGAAGCGAAAAAATCGCAGGAAAATGGCGAAGGAGGCAAAGAAAGAAGAAGAATTTAGAACTTACATGATAAGAGCAGAGGAAGGAAAAGGAATACCCAGCGAAATTTTGGAAGAATGGAATGAACTTGCGAAGGAGATAAAAGAACCAACACCTATGGGAGAACCTGAGACCAGTTACACTGCGGCGGAACCAACAAAGGAAGTGAATGTTGGAACCAAAGAAGAACCCAAAATACTAAAAATTGGGACTAAGATGGAGACAGAAGAAGAAGAAAGAACTATTAGTCTTTTGCGAGAATATAAAGATATTTTCGCATGGAACATGGATGAGATGCCGGGAATAGATCCATCTGTGGCGTGTCATAGGTTGGAGATTGACAAAAATGCAAGGCCATTCAAACAAAGAATCAGAAAAATCGCAACAACATATCATCCCCAAATAGAAGAAGATGCTTGATGCAGGAATCATAAGACAAGCGAAATATCCGGAGTGGATAGCAAACATGGTTGTAGTCCCAAAGAAGAATAAGGGGATAAGAATATGTATAGACTGTACTGATCTAAATAAAGCTTTTCCGAAAGACAGTTTTCCGTTACCAGATATTCCACAAATGGTTGAATCAGCAGCGGGAAATGATAGAATATCTTCTCTAGACGGATACAAAGGCTACAATCAAATCCCTCTCGCTGAAGAAGATCAAGAACATACTGCTTTTTTCGCTCCATGAGGGTTATATTGTTATACGAAAATGCCATTTGGTTTGCGAAATGCTGGAGCAACATACCAAAGGATGGTAGAGAAGGTGTTTGCGAAGTGGATACACAAAACGTTGGAGGTGTATGTGGATGACATGCTAAAAAGTAAAGAAGCAAAAGATCATGTCCAAGATCTGAGGGAAATTTTTGAACAAATGAGGCATTTTAACATCAAAGTAAATCCAGAGAAGTGTATCTTTGGGGTTGCATCAGGAAAACTTTTAGGCTACATTGTATCCAAAGAAGGAATACAAGTTGATCCAGAGAAAGTGCAAGCAATTCGTGACATGCCAACACCAGCAACGGTAAAAGATGTACAGAAGTTAAATGGGCTCTTAGCTTCGTTAGGAAGGTTCATTTCGCGATCATCAGACAAATGTAAACATTTTTTCAACATACTCAAAAAGGGAACGAAGTTTAGATGGACAGATGAATGCGATAAAGCTTTTCAAGGAATAAAAGAACATCTGACGAATATATCTATTTCGCAAAAAGCAGAACCAGGAGAAGAATTATTGATCTATCTTGCGACAACTTCGCACGCATTAAGTGTTGTATTATTACGAGTAGATGCAGGAGTTGAGAAACCAATCTATTACATCAGCAAAACCTTCAATGCCGCAGAGAAAAACTATTCAAAAATTGAAAAACTAATTTTGGCATTAGTTTATGTAACATTTAAACTTCGCATATATTTTCAGGCACATAACATAAGGGTGTTGACAAAGGTACCAATTGAGTCAGTAATGAAGAATTCAAAAAGATCAGGCAGAGTTAAGAGATGGAATACACAAGTAGGACATTTCAAAATCAAATATGAAATATTATCTTCACCCAAATCACAAGTTGTCGCAGATTTCTTAGCAAAATTTCCTCTAGAAGATGATGAAGCTGTGGAAGAAATGATGGATGTAGAAGAAGACCATGGAAATCCAAGAGATCTATTAACAGAGACAAATAGATGGGAAATATTGGTGGATGGATCATCAAATGGGGAAGGTAACGGAGTTGGAATTGTTTTGATTTCGCCAGAAGGCACCAAAATGGCTTTTTCCTTCAGATTAGAGTTTACATACACAAATAATGAAACGGAATATGAAGTTGTGATACATGCCCTGAAATTCGCAATAGAAATAAAGTTGGAAAATGTGAGGATTACCAGTGATTCGCAACTAGTCATTCGTCAAATAAAAGTAGAATACACTACAAATGAACCATTCTTGAAGAAATACAAGAAACTTGTTGAAGAATTGTCAGCGAAAATCCCCAAAATAAAATGGAGACATATATCAAGAAAAGATAACAGACTCACAGATGCTTTTGCTTTCATCTCAAGTATGATGACAGACCCAACTGCGAGATGCATAAAGATACATACACTTCTATCGCCATCAATCAATAAAGAAAAAGAAGAAGAGGTAGACGTAATGATAATAGAAGATGGAGAACAAGTACCCAATATCGAAGATTGGAGAGCAGAACTTCATGCATATCTGATGAAAGGAGAAATACCAAGAAATAGATTGGAGGCACACAAATTAAAGAGCCGTGCGACAAATTATGAACTAAGAGACGGGATATTGTATTGGAGATCCTTTAACGGACCATCTCTGAGATGTTTGACACGAAAAGAGGGAGAAGAAGTTTTGCGAAGATTGTCAAAGGCACGGAAAGAAAATACATGTACCTGGAGCACCATTAACATCCTCAACAAGTGTATGGCCTTTTGGAAAATTGGGTTTAGACATTGTGGGACCGTTTTTACCGGGATCTGGACAAAGAAGATATCTAGTTGTCGCTACAGATTATTTCACAAAATGGGCGAAGTAACGGCAGTACAACACATTCGCGACAAAGAAATTTTCACATTCATATTGAAAATATCATCTGTAGATGTGGAATTCCCGCATAATTGGAATCTGATAATGGGAAGCAGTTTGAAGGGCAGAACATAGAAATGTTACTCAATGCATTTAAGATAAAATGTGGGAAGTCAACCCATCTATATCCACAAGCCAATGGACAGGCAGAAGCAATAAATAAGACAATCGCAGATATATTGAAGAAGAAATTAGAAGGGAATAATATAGCATGGTGCGAACAGGTGCATAATGCAGTATGGGCTTACAACACAACCAGGCGAGAAGCTACTAGAATGTCACCTTTCTGTTTAACATATGGAGTTGAATGTCACCTTTCTGTTTAACATATGGAGTTGAGGTAGTGCTACCAACATAAGTTATTATTCCCACAACAAAAAGAGAGGCTTGGGAGAAAAATCTTAGTGCGGGTATGATTTTAACCAAGTTAGATGAATTAGAAGAAAAAAGAGAAAAGGCTCTACATCATATGTAAAACTACCAGCGAAGATTAGCCTGAGAATATAATAAACGTGTTAAAACACGAGAGTTTCAACCAGGTGACTTGGTGCTGCGAGAAACACCAATATATCAGCGAGAAAGTGATGGAAAACTAGCCAAAAAATGGGATGGGCCTTACATCATTAAGGATATAGTTGGAACAGGGGCATATAGATTGATGGATCCTGAGGGTAAAGATGTGGGTCATAGACTTGATAGACCATGGAATAGATTGTACTTAAAGAGATATTACCCATAAAAAGTTTTGGGAAAGAGTAAACTGCGAAATGATGAATGATTGAAACAAAATGAATCTATGTGAAGATCTTATGAAAGAATAATTGCGAGATTATACATATCCAAAACAAAGAAAGAATACGCGAAAATTTCGCAGAGATAATGACAAGAGATAATCAAAGATTAATGACATACTAGAAAGGGGCGAACCTACTATGGCGTACACCCTAGTTCGCGAAATCAAAATTTCGCAAGAGGCAAATGTAAGACCTAAAGTGCATCATAGAAGGGGGTTTTTGTTGCATGGCTCAAATGAAAAGCTTACACCGCCCCTGGAACCTGAGTCATGGAGATTTGGGGTCAATAAAACCCATCCAGGAGAGGTACCTTGGAATTTCAACCTAAGCTTATGACTTAGGTTGGACGACCGAGGGTCTCTTCTAAGGAGTGCGGCATCTGATCAAGGCGCCGAGGTACACGGTTGAGCCAAGAGTGCCTGGGGCGTTTGAAGCGTCTCGGCCATTCTTGGCAAGTCTTGACATATGCTGCACTCGGCCCGAAGAAAACCCCACTTAGGGTGAAGTCTCGTAACCATAAGCCATATAGGCAAAAGGGATAAGAGGCTGCGAAAACAACTGGTTGTTGTAAAGACCGGATAGGAGGAGCCAACCTTGTATGGTAGAGGTACGCCTCCTTGAAGGGGCAACCAGGAGGAAGATAAGGGCGGCACCCTCCATTAGGGAGCTGATAAGTGTCTTAAGATGCAAATGTCATGAGGCTTTATTTTCGCAAGAATATATAGCTTGTCATATTTGTGCGACAATCCTGAAGAGGCAATAATACAAAATAGAATGATAAGGCTAGATCAATGGGTCAATACATGAAAGTGTAAAGACGTCCTGCGATTTCGTCGCACGACGGAAATGTCATGGGGCTTTATTTTTGCAAGAATATTTAGGCCTGTCATATTGTCGCAACAAAAACAATAAAAGAAAAAAAGAAGTTAAGGCAAGATCAATGGGTTTTTGCATGCCAGTGCAAAGACGTCCTGCGATTTTGTCGCAATGACAAGGGGTGGCGAAATAAGACCTTTAACTAGGAAGGCAAAATAAGACCACATGATGCAACAAAAAATTTATAAGAATTAAATATTACTTATGCAGATCATTCATCGCAAGAAAGATAATGAGAGGCAGTATGGGAATTATTAAACAACAAGCATTATCTTTTTTGCTAGTAAGCACAATGATAAAAGAGTAAATACAATTCAAAGTTGACTGAAGTACACCATTTGCAAGAAGTTATAAAGATGAAACAACCCAAAGAAGTAAAATTACATAAGAAATTCAAACTTCAATGTTGGTTTTGCCAGGAGAAGATGAAATATTTTCATCAATTTTTTCGCCAGAAGGAGATAATGGATGTTCTTCGCCAGCTTTTTCACTTTCGCCAGTCCTTCCTTCATTCTGGTTTACTCTAGTCTTTTCTTCATTCGGGTTATCATCAACAGTTGCATCATTAGGAGGAATTTCTTCTTCATTTGCGAGATCTTCGCCACTTTCATAATAATAATCACTATCAAGAGAACAAGGAACTTCATCATCATATACTTCCAAAGGTTCGACAGATATAGGAGGAAGAGATTTGGACAATAAGATATCATTCACAAGAACTTCAGCCCTGAGATGAACTTGGCGAAGGAGTGCTTTCGGATGATTCCTACTTTGTATATCTTTGAAATGAGCAAGATAATCAAATCTTTTTTCTTCCCGATCGCGAGAACAAGCAAGGGTAGAGGCAAGTAATGCATTCTCTTTGCGAATTTTGGCGAATTTAGATTCCAAAACAGAAATGGAGGATTGAAGATTTTTCTCAGATTCTACGAAAATAAAGAATACAGAAAGTTATTCAGAAGAAGGATTCGCGAGGAAGATATCATAAAAAGACTTAACAAAGAAAAAATGGTTGAGGCAGCCAAATTTTATGACTACCTTCCTTTTGCGAGATAATATATTGGGTTAAAGCCATGCAACTATTCTCCAAGTGGTCCATTGCATCGTCAAATTTATCTCCAACTAAACCTTTCAAGCGAGATCGAAGATTCTTTTCGTTAGAAATGAGTAAGGTATTTTCCTTCGCAAGAGAAGTGTAGGATTCTTCGAGCTTGGAGTATTGATCTTTGAGTTGACTTGCCTTTACACTTAAAGTTATTCTACCTTGAATAAGTTTGTCTCTCTCGTGATAGATGATTCTGTTACTTCTTTAAGTTTATTTCTCAAGGAGCAGAGAGATTGTTCTTGATCGTTACATACTTTTTGGCAAATGTTAAGTTGTTGCGAAGAGATCGCCACTTTATTTAAAAGAATTCGCTTCTCTTGAGATAGGGTCTTATTCTCATCTGATAAAGTTTCCAACTCCAAATTAGCTTTAGTCAAAGCATAAGAGAGGCGAGAATTCACTACTTATCAAGTTTTGCTTCTGAATTAATTGAGTATTCTCCTTGGTAAGATTATCTATTTGATCGACAGAGTATGTATGAAGGTTATCTAATTGGTTATATTGATCCATCCAAGCATCTCTATTTACACGGGCTTCTTCAGCGACGGATTCAAGCTGATATATCACCATTATTCATTTCTGGTGTAAAACTTAAAGGGGGAACAATTGATCTTTAAAAAAAAAAAAAAAAAAAACGGGGGAAAGATAAGAAAGTTGTACCTTTTAATTCTTCATTCTTCTTGCGAAGATTGTCACGATCTAGTGAGACATTCTGAAGCTTTTTATTTTCAAGATGAAGAGTGTCACATTTCAAGGTCATGGCTTAGAGATTCTCCTTTAAATTTTCAACTTCTTTCTCAAAGGATGTTTGCAAAATCATTTTGTCAGAGCCAAAATACTTACTCAAAATTTCGCAGACACCAAATTTGATAGGATCAACGGAAGATTTCTTGACGTCATCCAGAACATCTGATAAAACCTTGAAAGCAATATCTATTCCTTCCAAAGTTTGTTTAGTAAAAGGGGGAGATTCGGATGAAGAAGTGGTGATGACAAAAGGTTGGGGAATTGAATCATTCTTTGCTAGAGATGCGTCATTCGAAGATGAAATTTGAGGAAGATTAATAACTGGGGTTGAGGTAGTGTCAGGATGAGAGGTATTAGCAGTAGAAGAAGAAAAGGGTTCATTCGCAGCAGGGTCATTACAAGGAACTTCAACTATAGAAAGATCAGTTACGGGAGAGAAAATGCGGGCAATGCCTTCACGAACAGGAAGTAAGGATTCAGCTTGCGAAGAGATTGCAGGAGATATTGAAGGATTAAACATAGGAAATGGGACGGAAGTTTCCACATTTTTAAGGTGGCGAGATCTTTTGTGGGGTTTGTTGACATTCCCATCATCCTGCGAATCACAATTCAGATAAGAAACAGAGGCAACAATATTGTTACTAAAAGAATAGTGTTTCTTACTACCTTGCTATTCGCAGGCTTTTTTTTGTTCACGGCGACTCTTTACTGTGAACCCTTGGGAATATTAGGGTTTTGGACCGTAAATTTGATGCTAGAGGTGCTTTTGCTGAAACAGAAAAAGTATAGGAATTACATAAAGATGAACAAAATCAAATAAGACAATTTTAGTAGATGAGATCAGTTTCAGTAAGACCAGTTTCAGCAAAATCAACAAACCTTGATGAATCCATAAGAACAGTAGCAGAAAGAGGAACTCGTAAAAATTTGCAGACGATAAGGATTTGCAGAGAATATGGAGATGAAGAGGCCGAAGTAAAAGAAAGGAATTATTTCTATGATAGATCCCTTCTTAAATAGATAAGAAAGTGATGACCTGTTAGCATTGAATGTGCCGGTGGGTAGAGGAATATTTAACACGTGTAAGCGGTTATGCTTAATTCATGGAATCTTGTCGGTAGAAAACTTAAGGAAAGAAATGAACAGTTGCGGCATTTTGAAACACAAGTTCTCATATCATTCTCTCCTTCGCAGAGAAGACATGATAAGAGGCAAGATGTAGGATCAGAATATCGCAACATCAATACCTTTGCGAAATCTTTATATAACACACTGCGAAGATATCGCAGACAGTTCTGTGAAATGACGCAATAGATGACGACAGCCTAAACACGAGAAAGATGTGGAGACCTAGCGAGATTTAGGAGTGTTGCGAAATCTAAAACTTGTATACTTGCGAGAATATCGCAAGTCAGATCCTAAAATAAAGGACAGCTTAGCTGTTATCCACTATGTAATATCCTATATAAATAGCCGAACATGCTTAAGGGGAGGGGAGAGATCTTTTGAGAGTAGAGAGAAAGTTGTGAGGAGAGAGAAAGTCTAGAATAGTGGTTGTATTCTTGATTTCATTTCCCTCTTGTAAAATTCTTAAACTCAATTAATAAAAAGTGTGATTGTTGATCTTAAAGATGTGTTGATTATTATGAATTCTTGTGAGGGATGTATTGTGGGATTTGCTGCAACTACATAAGACTTATTAGGTTAAGACTTAAGAACATGCGAATACATTGCATAAAATAGAAAAACTAAATTTCTTAATAATCTTATATCCAAATTTTCTTTAGTTCAATAATTGATTTAGTAAATCATTAAATTAAACAAACACACATGAGGGAGTAGTAATAATATTTGGATGCTTAGTAAAACAATAGACTTGAAAGAAAATAAATTCGTATATTAATAAGATACTTTGTTGCATTAATAGGAAAATCTAAAGACTATCAGGATACGCTAATTTTATGTTCAAATTGAAATAATATTAAGTTATCAACGCCAATACTTTAATAAGAACAAATAAAATCAAGTACATCAATTCTTATGTGAATGTAAAGTCATATTTAGAAAAATAAGACTTAGTATACCAATTGGACTTTTAATAAATCAATAACGATAATAATAAAGATAGTAAGTGTATACACCAGAAAATACCCTGACACGTGGACGGAGATCGTGACCCGAAGCTGGATACAAGCATACAACAACATACACCGAATCAATTCTGAGTTAGCTTAGAATCTAAGCAAATGTCATTTTAGTAATAAACTAGTGTCTCTTTTCCCTATAAAGCAGGAAAGATAAGGAGGAGAAGGGGACATACTTTTGGGAGCTAGAAAAGGAGGAGTAAGAAATCCACTACCTCTGAAGAGAGGAATAATAGTTGGATTGGTTTGCTACCTTCGTTTACCTTCGTTTTACATTCGTTACTAAAAACTTTCACTGAAACTCCATCTCTTATGGAGCTTCATGACCTCTGTAATCAAACCCAAACTTAATAAAACTTTTACTACCATTACCCCGTGGATGTAGGCGATGCCGAACCACGTAAATCACTTGAGTTATTGTTTCTTTATTTCCCTGCACCTTACATTTTGCTCTTGATTTATATTCTCATATGATTTTATCTATTGCTTTGTCTT
Source organism: Papaver armeniacum (assembly GCA_023531295.1). NCBI lineage: Eukaryota > Viridiplantae > Streptophyta > Magnoliopsida > Ranunculales > Papaveraceae > Papaver > Papaver armeniacum. The sequence continues at coordinate 81,506 of JAJJWW010003942.1, forward strand.
TTTAATCAATTGAATGTGAAACCAAACAAATGGTGTTCACATTTTGGCACTAGAAACAGAGAATGGGTAAAGAATTTATTCTACCTGTTCCAGATCTATAACCTTGCAAACTTTTTGCTAATTTTCTGAAATTGATGTTCAATGTTACTGATTTGCAATTCACTATTCACGATGATTCAGTGAATCACTCTTTCGAACTTGTTTTCTGTTTAATAAATTTATTCCACCAGATCCCAATTTATTATTTGTTAAGCTTAGTCTTGTAAGTTTGGTTTGAAAGAATAAAACCCTCTGTTCTCTGCTCCTCCATTTTGAGCTACTGATAATTTTTGAATGCTATAGATGGCTTAGTGAACATTTAAAATTTCTGCAGCTACCTAAAACTACCTTGTACTGAGTTTTTAAAAGTTGGCCTCTCAACTGTTCGAGAAGATGATTCAATGAATCATTGAAAGTGCTTCCTAATATTTTTGTTGGTTCCTATCCCAACATCTTTGATTTTGCAAGACCCTTGTGGTTCCATGATTATTTACTTTCTTTTCTCGGGAAATAAGGATGGTTTCATGATTTGATCAATGAAGTTTCTCCTTGATTTTCAACCTCATAAAATTTTATTTTGGCTTGTTCATTCTTCAAGCAGATTTGAGTTGGGTTATCTTTTGTGTGACAAAACTAACTGTGTAATAATCATTTCAAGTTTTATGTTAAGTGATACACAGATCCCTCACTAGAAAAGCTTCGCCGGAGCAAACTAATCAGTGGAGAGACTTAATGGTTGGGAAAAATGGTTCGCCGGTTTTTGGGAAGTGGAGAGACGAGCGTGCTGTCGAGACTCCTCAACCGGGCGAAATGTTAATCCTCACACAGATGCACCTCTGCAAAGGGGGTGCTTAGATTCGGGAAATCAATCTGTATGACTCCGGCCTAAACCAAGACAATGGCCGTTCCAGAGTCAATTCGGCCGCAAAGAGGGAAATGGGTTGATCTGTAGGAGGGAAGCTGAGGATTGTATGGGATCATTGATGATCAAGGATTGTGGGTGTGTTGAAGGTTTCTGCAATATTGCCGAACTGCTGAAGTTGAGTTCTGTGAATAAGTTTGTATTGAGTTGTTGACAGATAATGATAATGCTGATGATGATATTGTCCTTGATTTAGACTTATTTATATTGCAAGAATGATGAACCACTGATCCCTGTAAGTGTGACGGTTTCTTGAGTGAAAGAGTGGGAAAGTGGGAGATCATGGTAAAGTCAGTTCCATGTCGTGTGGAAACTTGACTGATCGTGCACCCACTACTTTGCTAACTCCTTCAACCATTGACACAACTTACGCACATTTCTCATCGTGGATGAATCCACGTCTTTCAGAGGCCATGAGACCAAAACCCTAGTTGTTATCCCCCAATTTGACGTGATTGATGTCTCACGGTGTGGAGTCTGCGATGATGAGACGTGTATTTAGTTTGTCGATGAGTTGACCGATTAGGCAATGAGCCTAGGTTTCTTTGAGTTGAGCATGTTTGACAAATGCTAAGTGATTCATGAACATTAATGTTGCTTTTGTCCGAGCAAATGTTGTAAATTCAACAAGTTGTTGAATATTGATGAGTTCTTTTGAATATTTGATAATTGGGTCAATATTCTAGCAATCGAGCAAGTATTGCACAATTGACGAATTATCGAATATTCGAGAATTTGACGTGCAATTGAGCAAGTATTGCTCAATTCGACAAATTACTGATAAATTAATAATTTGACGTGCAATCGAGCAAGTATTGCACCATTAGACAAATTACTGATAGGTTGCTAAATATTTATAGCTGGATCAATATTTGAGCAAATGTTGCTCAATTCGACGAAATATTTATTGGTGACGTAACCCAGAAATATTAAAATATTGGTAGACTACCAAACATTATATGATTAATCCGTGGATCAATATATAAATTTATTTAGTGTTTGAACTTGCTCAGAATAATGATTTGTTGAGCGTTTGTTTGAAAATCCTAATTGTGATGGATTGCTCATTATTCGACGAATTAATGAAAATAGGTCATGAGCCGAGGAGGGATCGATCACATGAGCCCATGGACGTCCATGTGATGCTCGATTGCTCGAGTGAGCGTACACCAGGGTCCTCAGTTGGAGAGTTGGTGAAAGAATGATGATTAAATGCTGGTTTCATCATTTATTGAATTACTGCTGGGTTCAACATTAGGAAAAAACCTAAGTATGAAAGATAGGGGACCGACCAAGAGAGCATGTGGCCGGCTCTTGGTGGTCACGGGACTTGCTGTTGTCCGATTGAGCAATCTCCAGGTTGGTTGGAGAGAGTTTGGGCCCAATACAAGCAATTCAGCAAATTAGGCCAGAATTATGAAAACATGTGGGACCGGCTTTGTGCAAGCCCTAGGAATAACCCTGGTCGGTCATTAAGGCAAGTACGTGTTGCCATGGTGTCCGTGTCTCCATACTGAGAGTTTCAGTATTTTCTGATGTGCGTTCGAGCAACATTGTGAATTTTCAGAAGAGTTATATCTTGACTGAAATTCTTGATTTTGTTGGAATGAGCATGTATGCTCAATTGATCAATATTATATAAATATTAAAATAAGAATATTATAACATTTAAAATTGTCGTGAGAGGCTAGCCGGTCACGTGACCATGTTGGCTCTTGAATTTTCATGATTTGAGCAAAATTTGAGAAATTATGAAGAAATCATGATTTTTTGCTCAAACCAATGAGTTTCATGAATTCGAGGAAAATAATAATTATAAAAAACTAGGGATTGCAGGGTGTGGGACCGGCCATGGCTAGGGCATGGCCGAACGGCCATGTTGCCCGGTCCCCACTCCTTTCCCTATTTTATAATATTATTTTTTCATGAATCCTTGATGCTATGGAAAATCCATGGGTTTTGTTGAAACGGAGGAGTTTCATAAGTTTAGGAAATAATAATTATAAAAAGCTAGGGATTGTGAGGTGTGGGACCGGCCATGGCTTGGGCATGGCCGGACGGATATGTTGCCCGGTCCCGCACACCTTTCCCTATTTTATAATATTATTTCATGAATCCATGAAGTTATGGAGAATCCATGAATTTTGTTGAAACCAAGGAGTTTCATGAAATTGGGGAATGATTATTATAATAGGCTAAGGATTGTAAGATGTGGGACCGTCCACGGCTAGGGCATGGCCGGTCGGCCATGTTGCTCGGTCCCGCACACTTTTCCTTATTTTATAATATTATTATTTTTTTATGAATCCATGAAGTTATGGAGAGTTCATGAATTTTGCGAAAACAAGGAAAGTTGCTAAAATCAAGGAGTTTTTCATGAGTTCATGAAAATAACAAAATAGGGTAAAATAATGAAAGAAGCATGGGACCGGCCACGTCTAGGGCATGGCCGGCCGTCCGGTGGGCCCGACCCCTAGGCGCTCCTTATTATTATTTTATTAATATTTGCTGTTTTCTCTTGTTTTGCGTAGGATTCCTCATCTATTCATGTTTTTGGATGCTCGTTCGTGTATCCGGATGCTCAGTCGTGCATCATTGTCGAGTACACTTACACCATTTTTCGTGGGGCTTACTCAGGGATGGTCCAGATGCCCGGTTGTTGAGTATTTTATTGCTAATCCATGAAATTCAGTGTAACATAATTCATGAAACGAGATAATAAAATAAGTAGTTATTTATTATCAATTCATAGGATCAGCTCCGGATTCGACCATGAACTCGGAATAATAAAATAGGCATTACCATTCCATGGGATCGTGAATTCGACCATAGAATCAGAGTAATAAAATTACCTATTACCATTTCATGAGATTAGCAGTGAATTCGATCATGAAATCGGAGTAACGAGATAAATTGTTGTTGCCATTCCATGAGATCAAGTCGTAGATTCGATCATGGAATCGGAAGCAATTATTATTGCCATTCCATGGGATCGGGTAGTGGATTCGACCATGGAATCGGAGCAATTGTTATTGCCATTCCATGGGATCAGGCCGTGGATTCGACCATGGAATAGGAGCAATAATAGATTATTCTGGGAATTCAGTGGTGAATGTCACGGCAGAATTAATCTATGTGCATAGTCAGGAGATGGCTAATCCTGAGGGTGCTGTCAGACACTACGTAGTACACCCGAGTCTATACACGTCGCTCTACATAGTCAGGATCAGTGAGTATCACTGTCCTGAAGGCATTGTTGCTCTCAATCTGACGGAAAACCGCCCAATCTTTCTTCTATGCAGAGGTGGGTCACTCTCCTGTAGTCAGGGAACGGTGAGTATCACCGACGTCCTGAAGGTGTTAAGCCCTCTCAACAAACAATTATATAGGAGGACCGCCCAATTATATTATTCTACATAGAGGTCACAATGAAATTTCAGGGATCGAACGCTCATCTAGTGGAGGCTTTTCGAAAGACATATTCATCATGGCTTCGTAAAATATGAATCGTCACATGCCTGACGCCGTATCAGAAACATGTAGTATCATGATTTTACGGATTTGACCTTTGTTGAAAATCCACCATCAACATTAAGTCCCATGCTTAGTGAGGGACAGTTATGTTCCGCGGTAAGCATTAGATGGTGATTTTCAGTCGACGAGATCGTGGTTGAACTCAGTCTACAAAGGAAGTTTCAGAATTCTCGATTTGCTCCAATGGTGTCATGTACGAGCAAATGTGCGGTCGAGGACCCTGATAGTGTGATAGAGTGTTATTTTGTGGACGTGGAGAGGTAAAGTGCTGCTGATTTGGTTAGCTAAAAGCCTAGTTTTGATCAATTTAGGATTTTCGGGCCCGAGCCCAAAAAAGGAAACTCGTGTTTTATTAGGTTTTGGAAATAAAATTAATATAAAAGGTAAGTAACCCTAAATTTTTTATTATTTGATCAATTGAGCACCTCCATCTCTTCATTACCTTCACGTGTGCAGCAAGGAGGAAAAATAAACTCGCCGGAAAACCAGTGCCGATCACCGTCCGGCCAGTTTCCGACCGGCAACAGGTAAGTTCGAACTTTTTTTTTTTTTTTTTTTGCTGTATATTCTATGATTCATGAGTTGTTCACAAAACAAAAATCCCTTAGTTGTAAGCATGCGTAGGATTTATGAAGAATTTTAGAAAACGTATGAATGCCCGTCTTGTCGTTAGTTTAGGAAACGAACAAAAATCCCTAATATGGAAGAGATACATAAAATTTTGCATGGGTTGCAGTAGTAAAAGTTTTTGTTTATTAGGTTTCATGAAAACCCAAGTTTTTTTTCAAAGCATGAATTTTGTAAATACTTTTAAGAACGTAGGATTGTTCGTAATAAAAGTAGTAAATAATAATCCTTAGGGTTAAATGAAATTTTGAAAAGACCTGGAGTTCATGATGAAGTTTATTTGTAAACTCTTTTTTTTTTTAAATTTTTTTTGGAACATGTGGACTTTTACAAAAATAGAAAAGACTCTGGTTTCGTAGACGAATGCTCGTTTGAGCAAAAAAGAGTGTTTTTTTATTTTATTTACGTGAGTTATTAACTCACAATTTTTTTTTTTTAAAAAGGTGCGTGACTTATTCACACTTTATTAAATATACATCAAGTTTTGATTTATGAAAAATTGTTGAAGGCAAACAATTTATGAGTTGATGAATTCGTAGTGTATGTGGAAGTTTGGTGATTTTATAGTGTATGTATACGTAAAAATCAGCGAATATTCACATGGAAGGTTGTGTGAATTATTCATAATTTCATGAAAAGTCAGTGTTGACTCTTGAATAATATGTTTTATGCTCGACCTTGCAGGTTTGAAAGAACGAACAAGTCTTGGGGTTTTACGTTGTTATCACTAAATTCGTGAAATCGTAAATAGTTAAGATTTCAGGATTACTAAATTGTTTGATTGCTTTAATTCCATTGTACTGATGAAATTCGCGTGGAATGTTTCACTGTTTGGCAGAGATGACTCGATTGGTAATAATCTTTGAAAGCGTTCCAGAGAAGACACTTCTAGAGATGGTGACTGCTCCATGAATGACGATTCTGGAACTTCTCAGGGGAATGAGGAAATTCCCAAACCCAAGAACATTCCAAACATCGAAGGCAGATTCTTTGAATATTTGTATAGGCCTGAAAAACGTCCTTTAGGTTCTTCATTTCGGTTGCTCAGAAATACCAGGACTACTGCTCAGAATAAGTTGGTGTCTCCTCCAGCAATAATTCGATTCTGTTTGGAGGGGAAACATTATTCAGCTTCTCATGTGGAACTCAAACTTTGTCGGAAGCCGTTGACGTATTTTTCTGGATGGGCAAGGCATATGTTAGGCTACAACCGTGTGAGGAATTTGCTGGATAGTGCACAGGTGACGCGAGCCATTCAAGCTGCTGGAGATTTGATCGTTAATCATGATATACCAGGTATCGTGGCTTTGCTTGCTCGTTGGTGTATTCCTACGCACACCTTCATATGCAGATGGGTAAAGTTCACGATTACTTTAGAAGATGTGGTCGCTTTGTTGCATCTTCCAGTCGTCGGAAATTTCCCTAGAGAACTCTCGACAGAGGAGAAGCTGATATCTCGTACTTTGGAAACTAAGATGCACGAGTTTAACGAGTCTCATAAATTTTGCTATGCTCAATGGTTGAGATACTGGTGGCCGAGAGATGGAATTCCTGAAGAACCTGTTGATAGTACTCTGTCCATTGCTGCTTTCTTGTGCTTGTGGCTTTCCAGAGATGTTCTCGAGGACAGTGGACATTTGTTGAAGACGTTGGTGATACCCTTCGCCATTAGGATGGCCAAAGGTGAGAAACTTCCGATTGGTAGCTTGTTTTTAGGTTCACTATTTGCCAACTTGGACTCTTTGGTTATTGATTCCAGTGTCTCTAACGGTTTCATGAAAATTGAGACATATGCTAATACCATGTTCCTCCAAGCTCTGATGTGGGAGCATCTTGATAAGTATGCTCCGATTCCCCGTAGTATTTTGCAAGGGCCCAATGTCGACACTCGCCATGCTTTTCTCGAGAAAGACAATGCCAGGATCATGAGGTGGTCTACAAAGTAGCCACAATACAAGATCTGTATCACTAACATTCTGGATATTGAATCCGAGTTCAATTTTCGCCCTTGGGTGTCGGTCCCTGATCTCTTCTCATAATTGATCACCTTCAACACTGCTGAATAAAATATCACATTGAAGACTGGTGCTGATTTGAATGATGAAGAGAGATCCTTTATATTAAGTTGCACTCCTGGCCACCTAGTATCAGTAATGCATGGAGCATTCAGAGCTGAGGAATACAATATTGACAAGGAAGCTCGGCAAATGGGCGTCGACCAATGTATCCCAGGTTACCGAATAAACAAACCATCAGTTGAGTATTTGAAGGCCAATCTGGATTGCATTTACGTGGAAGGGAATGAGTATTTATCCCCATGCTCTGATCGTGCTAGTTTCGTGACTCCGAGTTACATAGACTTCTGGCGTCAGCAACTTGAGCGTCTGTATGCTTTCGTGATGGATGTTAAGTCCCCAGTGCAAGATTTTCCTTCCCTTGACTCCATTAATGCTCGACCAAGACTAAAGTACCTTTCTCGTGGTGACAAGAGGAAAACATCTCCGGAATGCGCACAAGTAGGCCTCTTTTTCTTCACGATTGGTGAGAGTAAGATAGACGTATTTTTAATCATTCGTTGATTTTTTGTAGGAAGGTCGTGCTATGAGGCATCGAATCTGTGTAAACTTCTTAGACCTTCAATAAAGTCCCTAGGGTGGAGAAGGAAGGAGTAAAATAGCTCATAGAATGATACCGAATAAAGTGCAGTCCCTTGCCGTTTCTTTGGTAAGTTGTTAGCATTCCCCTTATCATTGCGGCTTTCTTGTCCATATAATCAGGATCTTAGAAAAGTATTACTAATTTATTTCAGAATTTTTCTCCATCGGTTATTGACGGTCTTCATCTTTTCTCTATACGAACAACTCAGGAATCAAGCGTTGATGGAGATGTTGAGGTGAGTATCCTTTCGTGTAAGTGATTTCGGTATATCTTTGAATGAAATAATGATGATTATTGTTGCTGGATCCAGGAGGAGATTGTTGTGGAAATAAAACACGATCATGCTATCCATTCGTCTTCGAATAGTAGTGGGAAAGAGAATTCTCCAGAATCGCGACTGAATGGAAATAATGGTGCTCCTCATGTGGATGCCGACCCTGTTAACCCCTCGAATGGATTGGAGATTCCACAAGTAAGTATCCACTTTGTGTCATCTTCATAGAAGTGTAGGATTGCTGATTTGTGAATGGATTAATGAGAATCCCAATAAATATACAAGAAATTTTGCCGAAATACGTCATCAGAAAAAATCCAGACCCCAGTTTTTTAGTAAAAATGCTGTAGAATCTTCATTCGAAGTCGGATTTTCGCGATCTGTATATGTATCTTCAAGCCCGGAAAATTTCCAAGCTTTATCGAAGAAGAATTTTGAGTTTTGAGCATGTTAGGGTCCTGAAAAAGGCAAAACAGTAAACTTCCAGGAGACTTTGAGAACTTTTTCAAATTGCATGTTGCTCAATGTTTCGCCACACCTCCTTGCTCATTTCTTCAATTTCTTTGAATTTTTGATATGTTGTAGATGACATCCATACGAAGAGAATGGTATATGACTCAACCTTATATTCCTTACCAATTGCTCCCAGTTCGTCGTCTTATACAGAGTACTATAAAATTTTCCTGACGGACTTATTGAAAAGCGTGTCTTATGACTTTTGTGCTATTTTCTCATGTCTTGGATGCATAGTAGAGAACTTAGATAATGTTAGTTCACTTACATGCTGGACTTTATGATTACGTTAAGTTCCCATGCTTGGACCGCTCTAATCCCGTGTAATTTTCTTATTAGGTGTCAAATGCCGAAGCTGAGAATAATGAGATCAATAATGATGATTTGAGCAACCTTAGCGCTGTTGATAGTGAGACAACCATCTCTGCACTTCAAGGCCATGAGATGGTTATTTCTGATATTGTTGAGGCAATTGAAACACCAACGGTGATTGCTTCAGGAACAGAAGAAGTTGTGCCTATGATTGTTGAAGTTGCTCCTGAGATTGAGAACCGTATAATAGTGCATGAATACTTTACTGCAGGGGTTGTTTGTGAGCCTTCATTTGGTGCTTCACTCCCATATCATGTATTTGTTGGTGGATTCAGCGTCCCCACAGGGTATGCCAGCATGTATGAGAAGTTGTGGAAGATGTATGGCCATATCGTCGTTTCAAGAGATCCTGAACGTAGCTACTTCTTGACCATGCAATTAGGAAACATATTGCGTGTTATAGATGATATCCGTACCAATTACAGAAGTATTGTTACTCGAGATGTACTCTTTGATTGGGAGTACAACTTGGAGAATTCTGAGAGACTTGGCTTTAATCTGAAGTGGCTTCGTCAGAAGATCAGCACCATCAAGGATGCAGTAGTGAAGAATATACCCTTTACCAGTGATGCTGTGGTGGAGAAAATAGCTAAGATTTTTGAGTTGACTCAAAATCTGGAGTTGGAGAAAGCAGCTTTGCAAGTCTTGGAGGATGTTGAGAAGCAGAAATCGTACTTTGATGGCTTTCTTTAGTCTTCTTTCCATAATTTCTTGAACTTTGAACTTCCGAGAGATGTGAGATTTTGGTTTTGAATTTCTGGATTGAATTTATGAGTGACTGAGGATTTTCTTTTGGATTTTGGATTTTATAGAGATTTTTCTTAAATAAAGAACTTTGATAGATTGCTGAATTCAAATACTGAATGCAAGTATTCCAAACGTTTTGGAGGTATTGAAATACATGTAAATAAAATCCTAAAATACAAACGTCAAATGTCTTGAATGTTTGTCTTGGGCATGAAGTACTCAACGTTGAATGCTTTATGCGTTGAAAATATTGAGCCAATTCTCATGGATCACTGGTACACTCATCTTGCCTTTCATGTCAACCAATTTGTAATATCCTCCAGCGTCCAACTTAGCAATCATGAAAGGCCCTTCCCAGTTAGATCTCTTTGCAGAATGCGAATTGCGCCTAGTTGCCTTAAGAACCAAATCTCCTTCATGAAATTTGTTAGGCTTGGTTGCCCGTGCCTTGAATATCTTCTGCTGGTTTGGAATTCCTCGTGAATTCCACGTTAGTGGAGCTTTCCAATTCTGTGGCACATATAGACACTCGTGCAAGGGAAGACATTTAGGATACTGATTATGGAACTCGGTCATTATTCTGTCAATGACCGTGTTGGTGAGATGATGAATTTTGAGGGGGTTTTCATCCAGCCACTTGGTGAAGTATTCCTGAGGTGAGACTAACCACTCATAATGTTTGGTGACTGTCGAGTCATGAGCAAGATCAAGTCCCCTGACCAGAGTAGCGTATTTGAAGGTTGGTAATATAGATGCATGAGCGGGAATGAGACTTTCCTGAGTGCGGAACCTTTTGACAAATTCATGTGCGCTTTCTTCAAGTTTTTGTGTGAGTTCCATCAAGGTTTCGACTTTTACCAAATGTCCAAACGGTGGAGAGTCTTTCATCTCTTCTGAACTGGAGCTTTCCTCCGAGTCGGAGATTTCCTCGACAGAGAAATGTGCCATCGAAGAGGATGTTGCAGTGACCTTTCCATCATGAATCCATGCTCATCCAAGAACCATATCATATCCTGGATCTTCTCTAATTATGAAAAACTTGGTTTCAGCCCAAGTTGAGTCATTTTTCACCTTGAGAATGATGTAACCGTAAGCATCCCTGGAGATTCCTTCATGATCTCTGATTGAGACAGGAGTGTGAGTTGCTTCTTGACGAGTGATACCAGCAGCCCTGAGAGTCTTTAGAGGGATGATATTAACAGCGGTGCCAACATCGACTAACGCTCGCCTGAATTCATTTCCCTTGAGGTGGACTGTGGTGAGAAGTCCCCAGTCGTACATCTCCTTGTCTGTTACTAGAGGTTCAGGACGTATCTCCTAGATGTCTAATCGTTTCCCAGATACAATGTGGTTTAATGCAGCAAACATATCATTTCTTTGAGCTTTTGATAAGTATAGTAACTCACAGTCATGCTCAATCAGGGATTGAACTGCTTCCTTGACCGGCTGCTCAGAGAGTGTGAATGTTCTGACTTGGAGAGGATTTTTGTGCACTCCTTCGGTCCTCTGTTCTCCCGAGTCAACTTTTTCTTTGAATACACGCTTCAGGATTCTGCAATCACTTGTCGGATGACTGACATACCTATGGAAATGACAGTAGCGTGCATTTTCCATATGTTCCTCAGTCGGTTCCTTTTTGACAGGAGGTAATTTGATTGCACCGTCTTGGATCCAGACCTCCAATTGTTCGATCACTTCTTCAATAGAAAAGGAGAAGTCAGATGCATCTTGATCGCTCTTTTGATGTTGAGTAGGCGATTGTGCATTCCTGGCTTGACCATCTTTCCTTGGTGCTTTTGAAGGATTGGAGGCTGGAGCATTCTTACGTGGCTGAGCTTCAGCTTTTGTTTTGCTCCCTTCAGCAATGTTCATGGAGGTTTCGACACTGTACTGCTTGTTGATTAGACGCCTGGCATTGTTGCTCCGAGTGTCTTTCGATTCCTCTACTTTGACAGTTTTCATTCTTTCTAGCAAGGAGGGAGCGGTAGTTGCTGATCGCTTGGCCGCTTCATGAAGTTCTGATAAGGTCTGAAAATGAAGATTTTCCAGAAAAGCCTTGTAAAATGGGATCATCCCATTGATGCATAAATCTACCAGTTGTTGTTCAGTGACATTTGGATCGTGACAATCCAGAGCCTGAAGTCTGAACCTCTTTACTTAGTCGTTCGGATGTTCATTATTATTCTGAGACATCCTTCCCATGTCGGATAGAGTAACTTGCTCAGAGACAAAGAAGTATTTCCTGTGGAAAGCATTAATCATTTCTCCCCAATTGGCTATGCTCCCCGGTGCGATGTTGTTGTACCAAGTGTAGGCTTGTCCGGTCAGAGACTTTGATAACTCCTTCAAACGCACAACATGGTTATGTTCATGCTCTCCCAATGCTTCCAAGAATCGAGAGACGTGTTCTCGAGCATTCCCCGTTCCGTTGTAGAGTGTGAACGTTGGAGAAGTGTAGCCCTTTGGAAGAGGGATTCTTTGCGTAGTAGCGGGATATGGAGGCTGATGACGGTGCACGGTTGGTGTATGTCCCTTTCCTCGATTCTCCATAAAACGTTCCAGATCTTCACGGGTGATAAAACTGGCAGGTTCAGGTTCTGCAGCTTTGCGGGTTTCATCGTCGTCAGGGACTGGAATAACTTCAGGATCCGTAGTTGGAGATGTTTCCTTGTATTTTCCATTCTCTTGAGTTTTATCTGACATCTTATCAGTGAGAGTTTTGAGGTAGTTACATAGATCCTTCTGAGTAGCAGCCATATCAGTTTGATTCTTGGCAAGAACTTCCTGAACCTTCATGAGATCATCGATAGTAGGTGGATTTTCTCTGATCTCTTCGGGAGACCGGCCGAAAAGAGGATGGTTGCCGACGTTGGTTTGAGGAGGATTGGTATCAACCGCACCGGTGTTGGAAGTAGGAGTAGTTTCAGGAGTACCACCGTTGTTGCTAGTGCTAGCATTGTTTGGGTTAGGATTGGTAACTGAACCTGACGTAAGATCAACCATTTTGTGAAAATGAGAGATTGCAACCGAGAGATTAATCTCCCACTGTGGTCGCCAATATGTGGATGGGGAAAAATGGTTCGCCGGTTTTTGGGAAGTGGAGAGACGAGCGTGATGTCGAGACTCCTCGACCGGGCGAAATGTTAATCCTCACACAGATGCACCGCTGCAAAGGGGGTGCTTAGATTCAGGAAATCAATCTGTATGACTCCGGCCTAAACCAAGAAAATGGACATTCCAGAGTCAATTTGATCGCAAAGAGGGAGATGGGTTGATCTGTAGGAGGGAAGCTGAGGATTGTGTGGGATCAGTGATGATCAAGGATTGTGGGTGTGTTGAAGGTTTCTGCAATATTGCCGAACTGCTGAAGTTGAGTTCTGTGAATAAGTTTGTATCGAGTTGTTGACAGATAATGATAATGCTGATGATGATATTGTCATCGATTTAGACTTATTTATATTGCAAGAATGATGAACCACTGATCCCTGTAAGTGTGACGGTTTCTTGAGTGAAAGAGTGGGAAAGTGGGAGATCGTGGTAAAGTCAGTTCCATGTCGTGTGGAGACTTGACTAATCGTGCACCCACTACTTTGCTAACTCCTTCAACCGTTGACACAACTTACGCACATTTCTCGTCGTGGACGAATCCACGTGCTGTAGGCCGCCAGACCAAAACCCTAGTTGTTATCCCCCAATTTGATGTGATTGATGTCTCACGAATCGTGGAGTAGATGCATGATGAGATGTGTATTTAGTTTGTCAGTAGTTGGTGATTAGGCAATGAGCCTTGGTTTTGCTGAGTTGAGCATGTTTGACAAATGCTCGGTGATTCATGAACATTAATGTTGCTTGTCCGAGCAAATGTTGTAAATTCAACAAGTTGTTGAATATTGATGAGTTCTTTGAATATTTGATAATTGGGTCAATATTCTAGCAACTGAGCAAGTATTGCTCAATTCGACGAATTACTGAATATTCGAGAATTTGACGTGCAATTGAGCAAGTATTGCTCAATTCGACAAATTATTGATAAATTAATAATTTGACGTGCAATCGAGCAAGTATTGCTCCATTCGAAAAATTACTGATAGGTTACTAAATATTTATAGCTGGATCAATATTTGAGAAAATGTTGCTCAATTCGACGAAATATTTATTGGTGACGTAACCCAGAAATATTAAAATATTGGTAGACTACCAAACATTATATGATTAATCCGTGGATCAATATATAAATTTATTTATTGTTTGAACTTGCTCAGAATAATGATTTGTTGAGAGTTTGTTCGAAAACCCTAATTGTGATGGATTGCTCATTATTCGACGAATTAATGAAAATATGTCATGAGCCGAGGAGGGATCGATCACATGAGCCCATGGACGTCCATGTGACGCTCTATTGCTCGATTGAGCGTACACCAGGGTCCTCAGTTGGAGAGTTGGTGAAAGAATGATGATTAAATGCTGGTTTCATCATTTATTGAATTACTGCTGGGTTCAACATTAGGCAAAAACCTAAGTATGAAAGATAGGGGACCGACCAAGAGAGCATGGGGCCGGATCTTGGTGGTCACGGGACCAGCTGTTGTCCGTTTGAGCAATCTTCAGGTTGGTTGGAGAGAGTTTGGGTCCAATACAAGCAATTCAACAAATTAGGCCAGAATTATGAAAACATGTGGGACCGGCTTTGTGCAAGCCTTAGGAATAACCCTGGTCGGTCATTAAGGCATGTACGTGTTGACATGGTGTCCATGTCTCCGTACTGAGAGTTTCAGTATTTTCTGATGTGCGTTCGAGCAACATTGTGAATTTTCAGAAGAGTTTTATCTCGACTGAAATTCTTGATTTTGTTGGAATGAGCATGTATGCTCAATTGATCAATATTATATAAATAACATTCAAAATTGTCGTGAGAGGCTAGCCGGTCACATGACCATGTTGGCTCTTGAATTTTCATGATTTGAGCAAAATTTGAGAAATTATGAAGAAATCATGATTTTTGCTCAAACCAAGGAGTTTCATGAATTCGAGGAAAATAATAATTATAAAAGACTAGGGATTGCAGGGTGTGGGACCGGCCACGGCTAGGGCATGGCCGGCCGGCCATGTTGCCCGGTCCCCACTCTTTTCCCTATTTTATAATATTATTTTTTCATGAATCCGTGATGCTATGGAAAATCCATGGGTTTTGTTGAAACGGAGGAGTTTCATGAGTTTAGGAAATAATAATTATAAAAAGCTAGGATTGTGAGGTGTGGGACCGGCCATGGCTTGGGCATGGCCGGCCGGCTATGTTGCCCGGTCCCGCACACCTTTCCCTATTTTATAATATTATTTCATGAATCCATGAAGTTATGGAGAATCCATGAATTTTGTTGAAACCAAGGAGTTTCATGAAATTGGGGAATGATTATTATAATAGGCTAAGGATTGTAAGGTGTGGGACCGGCCATGGCTAGGGCATGGCCGGTCGGCCATGTTGCCCGGTCCCACACACTTTTCCTTATTTTATAATATTATTATTTTTTTATGAATCCATGAAGTTATGGAGAGTTCATGAATTTTGCGAAAACAAGGAAACTTGCTAAAATCAAGGAGTTTTCCATGAGTTCATGAAAATAACAAAATAGGGTAAAATAATAAAAGAAGCATGGGACTGGCCACGGCTAGGGCATGGCCAGCCGGCCGGTGGGCCCGAGCCCTGGGCGCTCCTTATTATTATTTTATTAATATTTGTTGTTTTCTCTTGTTTTGCGTAGGATTCCTCATCTATTCATGTTTTTGGATGCTCGTTCGTGTATCCGGGTGCTCAGTCATGCATCATTGTCGAGTACACTTACACCATTTTTCGTGGGGCTTACTCAGGGATGGTCCAGATGCCCGGTTGTTGAGTATTTTATTGCTAATCCATGAAATTCAGTGTAACATAATTCATGAAACGAGACAATAAAATAAGTAGTTATTTATTATCAAATTCATAGGATCAGCTGTGGATTCGACCATGAACTCGGAATAATAAAATAGGCATTACCATTCCATGGGATCGTGAATTCGACCATAGAATCGGAGTAATAAAATTACCTATTACCATTTCATGAGATTAGCAGTGAATTCGATCATGAAATCGGAGTAACGAGATAAATTGTTGTTGCCATTCCATGAGATCAAGTCGTAGATTCGATCATGGAATCGGAGCAGCTGTTATTGCCATTACATGGGATCAGGCCGTGGATTCGACCATGGAATCGGAGCAATTGTTATTGCCATTCCATGGGATCAGGCCGTGGATTCGACCATGGAATCGGAGAAATTGTTATTGCCATTCCATGGGATCAGGCCGTGGATTCGACCATGGAATAGGAGCAATAATATATTATTCTGGGAATTCAGTGGTGAATGTCACGGCAGAATTAATCTATGTGCATAGTCAGGAGACGGCTAATCCTGAGGGTGCTCTCAGGCACTACGGAGAACAGCCGAGTCTATACACGTCGCTCTACATAGTTAGGATCAGTGAGTATCACTATCCTGAAGGCGTTGTTGCTCTCAATCTGACGGAGAACCGCCCAATCTTTCTTCTATGAAGAGGTGGGTCACTCTCCTGTAGTCAGGGAACAGTGAGTATCACCGACGTCCTGAAGGCGTTAAGCCCTCTCAACAAACAATTATGTAGGAGGACCGCCCAATTTTATTATTCTACATAGAGGTCACAATGAAATGTCAGGGATCGAACGCTCAGCTAGTGGAGGCTTTTCGAAAGACATATTCATCATGGCTTCGTAAAATATGAATCGTCACATGCCTGAAGCCGTATCAGAAACATGCAGTATCATGATTTTACGGATTTGACCTTTGTTGAAAATCCACCATCAACACAAAACTAACTGTGTAATAATCATTTCAAGTTTTATGTTAAGTGATACATAGATCCCTCACTAGAAAAGCTTCGCCGGAGCAAACTAATCAGTCCTAGCTGAGATCAACGCAGTCAACAACGGATAAAGCACGAACAGTTCATCGCCCACAGTTCATTTCTGAAGAAAAGTTGAGATAATTTACAAACTCCAACGATGCAAAGTCTGATGACGATGAACCAAAGCTAGATGATGAATCCAAGTCTGACATGAATGACGAAGATACAAGGAACCCGATGATCTAAACCCTAATGCAGACAAAGAAAAGTCAGCTGATTATGCAAGGTTACTTGAAGATGAACCAAAGCCTAATGCCGACGATGATGAGTCAGACAATAGTGCAAAGCTAATGCAACACCAGACAATGAACCAGAGTCCAAAGACAATGACGAAAGTGATTACGGTTTATCCATTGCTCAAGTCCAAGAACCATGATAGCTCTAATCTTCCCCTATGTTGTAAAAGGCGCTGGGCGAGGCGAGGCGAGGCGCCTAGCGCTTAGGGCGCCTAAGGCGCTCCAGGCGAGCGCCCGAAATTTAGAGAAAACAGAAGTTAGCTTTATCTTGGCGCCTGGGAGCCTTTTTTTCCCAGGTGCTGACCCTACGCTTGGAGCGCCTTTGGCGCTTAAGCGCCAAAGGCGCTCGCCTTTTACAACATAGATCCTCCAAGCCGATGATAATCCCGAGCCTCCATTACGATGATGCAACTCCGGCGACGGTGGTGCAAAGTACGAGGACGATGGTTCAAAATCCGAGTCGGACGCCAATGACCAGTGGTACGTAGTGCCGTTCGATGCTGCATACGAGTTGTTGGAGCCAATCAATGGATGGATTGGTCAGTTGCTAAAGCAATGGATGAAGCCATTAAAGCTTCTGAATAGATACTAGTGTCTTTGCCACAAGGAAAGGATAATCAAATCCAGACTAGCTTACACTTTGAGAAGGAGCTTCAGTTCAATTTGAAGATTGCACCAATAGGAAAACAAAGGAGCAACGATGATGCAGTCATGATCCCGCTGACCGATGATGCAGCTCCGATCTTCACTCCGATGATGCAAGGTTGTTGTAGAGCCAGCTGCTTAATAATGGCACGGTCTTCCCACGACGAGCCAAAGTCCAAACTCTACGAGCCAAAGACGGTGGACTGAAGCCAAATTCTGGAGACAATGAAAGATACTCGAAGCACAAAGTGATACGATGATTTCAAATCCTGCGATGAAGATGGTAACTCGTGCGTGGAGACCAGCTGATGCACATCAACTCGATCTATGAAGGAGAACAACAATCTAAGATGGAGGTTACATCCACAGCGTGATAAAGGAGAGATGATGACAATGACCTTGACACGTGTTAGAATATATCGAGGTGGTCAAGCTCAAGATGAAGTCAACGATCAAGATAAAGTGACCAAGACTCAAGTCATACGTCAAAAGTCAAAATGAAGTAGTCGAGACTCAAGCTACTAGAAGATCGACGGAGATCAAGCAATACATAAGATTGACGGAGATCGAGCTAAGTTTACACGAATAGGAGATCTTGTGTAATTTAGCTTATTTTCTATGTAGGAAAGTATCCAATTAATTTCCTATATTTTCAATATTCTAGTTAATTAGAATATGTTATAGTTAATTAAGATATATTCTCTAGAATAAGATAATATCTTGATTAATTAATTATTTACATATTCACTCTATAAATAAAGAGTGTCATTGTAATTGTAAATCATCCCAGTGACATCAAAACTGGTGATCAATAATATTTCACCCTTCGGGGTTTTGTCTGTGGATGTAGGTCGAGTTGACCGAACCACGTTAAATCTCTTGTCTCATTTCATTTCTCTTGAATCGATGATCCCTCGATACTCATAATTTATTAACACGCTACCCAATGAAAGCCCAAGAGACATTTTTAGCATGGTTCATGACTAAGAAGACCGTGGTGGAGAATCATTGTTGCTGAATTACCCATCGTTGCTGAAATTGCCATCGTTGCGGAATTATTCATCGTCATTGCTGAATTATCCATCTTTGCGGAATTATTCATCGTTGTTGCTGAATTGCTGAATAGGTGTGACCGTTGGAACTATTGAAGTGCATTTGGTACTCGAACTCATTAAATAACAGAGCTTTGTCTAGCAACTCCGGCGCGCTTCAAGAACCAAAGGATGATGCACAAGCAAAGTGAGGACAAAAGCTCCCTGCAGCGTAGCTGGACTCAACGTTGTTGTAAAGCCGCTATGTCACCGCAGCATAGCCCGGCTCAAGTCCATTGAGGATGGTTCAAGCAAATCCGATGCAGAGGATCACCCAGCTGATGATAGCTCCAATCCTCCACTCTGCCAATGCATTTCCAATCCCTAGCTCGGAAGACACAAACCCTTGCAAAGACGATGTCCTGTGACGATGATGCAGTCCGGTGATAGAGCCTTAGTCCAGTACCGTGACGATGACACCTAAAATACGAAGGATAAAAAGACGATGATACCTAAATGTAAAGGAGCCCAATTCAAGTTTAAAATAGCTCCAACAACAAATAAAGAAGCAACGATTTTAATTCCACCCCCAACACCGATAATTTGAAGTCTGATGCCGAGGAGCAAATGACACAACATACAAGTAAAAGAATTTGATGCCAAATCTGTAGACGATGATGCTTCGTCCTATTACGATGAAGCAAAACTCAACGAGTTTGATGTTATAAATTCCGATGATTCTAATTCCGAAGACAATGACCCAAAGTTCAGTGCTGAGGATATAAAGCCTGATAATGATGGACCAAAGTTAGATGACGATGCCTATGTCGATGACGAAGATACTCGCAACAGAGTTCAGCCGATGCCCATCTCTGCTGAAGACTTTACTTTTCCTTTGGCAGGAACACAACACAACGTCCAAAATTTTTTTTTGGTCGTTTGACTACCTATTTCCATAATGAAGTTAAACTGACTCTTAATGATCTTGGGGTTTTGGAATAACTCTTTCCTTTGTTCAACTGATTCTTCAGTAGATCTTGGTTCGTTCATTGGTGTCATTCAAAGTCACCTGTATATCCTTATAATTACACGTCTGTAGATGTAGAAAATCCTACTACTACATCCAAAGGATTTCAAACGTACACAAAGAAGTAAATAAGCAAGAGAAAGAGAAGAACACAAGGTGTACGTGGTTCGGTATGATTACCTACGTCCACGGGGTAAAAGGATGATCTTATTACTTGGTTCGCGATTACAAGTTGGATGATTCTCTCAATACTCTCGGTGTGCTCCCTTTTCTCTCTCTTTTTCACCTGGATTTTACCTCTCTACATGGTCTCTATTTATAGTCACAGATGGTGATACATCGATACTACGGTGTTGGGCCTGGTGTAGCTTCCTTGATGTTCTTCTCGGGCGACTAGATGATGCTTCAGCCGATCTTCTCTTTTGCTCAAGTCGAGATATCTAGCCGAGCCGAGTGGTGTCCTCATCCGATGTCGTTCGTTTGGTGGAGATGACCGACGTCGCCCTTTAGGTCCCTGGCCGAGTCTCATTTTGACCGAGCTTTTCTTATCTCTTCACCAACTCTGTCAGTGCATTGATTATCCTCGAACCCGATGAGCATCACATCAGAGCTTTTCTCTTCCTTTATGTCGACCTCACGGGCTGCCTCCATTCCTCTTTTCTCGCGCCCAGATCTGGTGAGACGATTCAATGCTTCTAGTGCTTGTTTCTCTTGGTACGCCCTCGTCCAGGATGGTTCCACCTGTCCCTGTGGATTATTTACACCTACATTTATGCCCTTCTTCCGCTCGTGTGATCGGCACGAGGGGAAGAAACCGCCTCGTCTTCCCACGTCCTCGGTTATGCCGGGTTTCACGACATGTTGTTCCCCACTTTCTTCAGTTATTGCAACCGGTTTACCTTCCTCGCCGGTTACCACGGATGAGGTTTATAAGTCCGACCCTTAAACCTTGGTTTTACTTTTATTCTTTCCTTAGCAGATTTTCTTCTCTCCTTCTCTGTTTTCCTCCGCTTCTTCTTCATCGTCATTGGTTATTCTTTCCACAGGTTTCCTTCCTTCTTTCTTTACTATCTCGAGTTTTCTTCGTTTCCGTTGCCGCTGTAACTTCCGATTCCGGTCATATCTTTACTTCTCCTGCCGTTTCCTCCACTAACTTCCATGGCGTCTTCAACTCCTTCCATGACGGAAAAGACGTGCGTGAGCTATGTCTTCTCTGACGAAGACGGTGTACCGCTTGATTCCCTGTTTGTTGTTGAGAGCCCTTCTAAGCATGATTATCGTGCTTTGGATTCCATCTTTTCTGATAATCCTTCTTCGTTTTCATGTAGGGCTGACAAGAGAACTGCTAAAGACTTGTCGGATGAGCAATTCATCCAACAGTTGAAAGATGACTTCGACCTCCATGGCTATGACGTCAGGCTCTTGTCGGGCCAAAGAGGCGTTTTGAAGAAGGATGATGTTCTAAAGTTTCCGCACTCGGCCGAGGCGACCATTGTCACCAGGGGTCAGTTAGAGCTCGGGTTGCGTTTTCCTTTGTACGATCCTAGCCGTTCATTTTGGTATGAGGCACTTTCTAAGATCCGCCCGTCCCGTGCCTTGGCTCAGTGGAATGGCAACACCTTTCGTATCTTGTCCGAGTGGGAGAGACGCAGTCGAGGCGAATGTACTCCTACTACTTGGTCTACTTACGATCCTTCCCATGCGGGTGACTATACTCCTGCCAGTTTTGCTGATAATTATCGAAGCGGGACTGCTACCAATGGTGATCTCGCCGGTTTTGCTGCTAGCCCTCATCGCCATAAGACTCTTCCTGAAGGTGTCAAGAAGCTTTTATTGGACGAAGATCCCGAGGGGAAAGGTTTCAACAGGCATGCCCGTCATACTAGCGACGCGGCTTGGGACCGAGTTCCTTTGGATATTTCTGGTCCCCTTCTGAGCGGCAAGTTTCCTTCTCCGGCCGAGTCTTATCCCTCCTGGGTGGTCAATGTTGATCGAGTAAGTGTGTTTCCCGGTTTTTGGTTTAGCTGATCGGCTCGGGCGACTGGTAGGGTGATGTTTTAATTTTTGTGTTTTACAGCCTAAGTCCCAGAGCGTTCCTTCTGAGTCTCTCGTTCTTCGAAAGAGGGATAGGGGTTCTAGCGCAGGAGCCGGGGAGGAGACAGGGAAGGTAACAAATATACTGCTCCCTCTTTGCAGTACATGTACTTGCCCCTATTTGTTGCCTTGAATGGTTCTGACATCGGCTCATGCGCAAAAGCTGAGGGTCGATAAGGCTGGAGGTGCTTCGGCGAGGGATGGTGAGGATCTCGAAGATCGGCTTCCTTTATTGTATTTCATGAGGAAGTCGCCTCAGAAAACTTCTGATGTTTCGTCTACCCTTGTAGGTGGGAATCCCAGTGGGAAGGGCAAGGAGACCAAGGGAGACTTATCTTCCCCGGAAAAAACAGTGCCCCAGCAGCCAGCTGGTAGAGGGATTGTTCTTGCTGACGGTGTTGTGTATCTTGAATCTGATGGTGATGATGATTATGATCTTTTTGATGGAGAGGATGAGGTCGATGGTGGTGAAGAGGAGCCGAAGCGAACGGATAAGTCTGGTGGTGGTGGTGGAAATGATGTGGTTACTCGTGATGAAGAGAACATCACTTCTGGGAGCGAGTCGCTGGAGCCTCTTTCTCCTGTGGTTCCTAACTCAAGCAGTACCACCTCTTTTACTATCTCGGGCCCTATGTGCAACTCCCTTGGAGCTCTTATTTCTCCTGAATTTGCCTCTCTTTCGGATGAAGATAAGATCAAGGCCGTCTCGTTGTATGATGCTGGTCTGAAGAGCACTTTCGATCTAATGGTGAGTTGTGTTGATCAGGTTATGCATTCACGCCATGGGGTAAGTGATAATGCTGTTGGTGTTTGTAGGATATCAATCGCTCGTTGTTAAACGCTACCATTCAGCGCAAGGAGGTCGCCGAGAGAGAGGGTCTTCGTCTCTTATTACAGCAAGAGCGCGAGCGATCCCGGGGGCTGGAGAAGCAACTAGCCGAGACACAAGTTATTTACTTAGCTTTCAAGTTTTTATGATTGATTCTGTAGTGCCAATATCCTGAGTTTAGTACTACCTTCCTAGCCGAAACTTCTAGTGTGGAGGCCGATGCTGCCACGAGGTATCGCTTGTTGAAGAGAGAAATTGACATAGAACGGGGTCATGTTTCGAATTTACAACAGAGGATTGTCAATAAGGACGACAAGATTGATCGTCTGGAAACCGAGATCGAAGGTCTGCAAACCCGGCTGCATCGTTATGTGACTTTTGAGTATGTCCCCGAGGAGATCGATAATCTTAGGGCGAGCTTGTCTCGGTTCCAGGGTATCGCCGCCGACAAGACGCTGTTGGTTGATAACTTAGAAAGTCAGTGTGGACGGTTAAGGCTTCAAGTCCGAGATTTACACGCAGATCGCCTTCGGATTCTGGGGGAGAAGAGTGCTGCCGAAAATTGTAGCCAAGAATCTCTTGAGAAGCTTAGAGAGTCTAAGAAAGTCTCTGAGGAGTTGGAGTGGGTTCGAGCTCAATTATAAGGTTTGCAGATAGCACACTCTCGGCAGAGATCCGAATGGAGTGATCATAAGAAATACTGCCCCTCCAATGAGTTTAACGAGCAACGTCATCTAGAACTTTCCTCTAAGATATCTTCCCTTGAGCGTAGCTTGTCTGAGTCCGAAGAGACCGTTAGAGTAGTCACCCCTTTACTTGAAGGTGGTGTCCCTTGTATTGTGTTTTCCTTATTGTTGTCCTAATGTTGTTGTTATGTTACTGACTTCTCCCGTGTCTTGGCAGCCGAGCAAAGGAAGGTAGCATCGCTGGAAGAGGAGAATGCCCAATTGAAGGGAAAGGAGGTGCAGTTGTTGGCAAGGGAAGCTCAATTACTCGGGCAAGTGGCCACTGCTGAGGCGGCGTCGATGCAGCTGACACACGACCTTGCTGCTGAAAAGGCGAAGTTTAATGATGAGCTCGTTGCAAAGGTCAAAGCCGGTGTAAAGGCGGTACTTGATAAGAAGCGAGCCGATGCTGCTGCCAAGAGGGCGGTTTCGGTGCCAGCTCCTCCCAAAGAGTAGGCTCATCTTTTGTAGCGCTGCGTCGCTATTTCGCCCTTTGCATTGGGTTGTAATCCATTCGAACACCTTTATTTTCTCATACATTTTCTGTTAATGGGGTGCTGCGTCGCCAATTTGGTTGTTTTTCTTGCTTTCTGACATCGATGTTTACGTTAATGTTCTTAATTATGTTGTGCCGATGATATGTGGTTTATTTTTACGACTAATTTGTGTATACCTACATAAAAATGAGTAGATCAGTTAGCGTGAATGTCGTTTCTGTCGAACACACTCAACATGGAGGGTCATCGGGCCCAATGCCATGTCCCGATTGAGGTATCTCATCACCGTCTTTCAAGATCTAGTGGTAGGGTAGTTGGTCCTCCCTAATTTCTATGGGATCGATATCCCAAGAAGTTATCAATTAACTTTCTTGGGCAAGTGATTTCGGCCACTTGCGAGGGGAGCAACGTTGCCTGCTCGACTGTCGAGTACTCATGCCTCGACAATCGGCCACTGGTTTCCAACCACCAGGGCCCTAGGGCTACCTCGGCACTTGCACACTGCCATCGCCCCGAGTTCGAATAGCCCGTCTTAATATAAGTCACCCCGGCACTTGCACAATGCCATCGCCCCGGGTTCGAAACGATCATTCGAGTGTAAGCCGCCCCGACACTTGCACAATGCCATCGCCTCGGGTTCGAAATGGCCATTTAGACGCAATTGTCACATTCCCAACCCCACGTGGCCTTTTAAGGAAACAGATGACAATATATCATACCTGCTCTCATGGGTGATATATCTTTAACCGCTTAGCATTCCACGGTCATGGCTCGGGTGTTCCGTCCGGTTTTAGTATCTTATAAGATCCTTCACCGACCTTTTTGACAATGGTGTAGGGTCCTCCCCATCGTGCTGCTAGTTTTCCGCCCTTTTTATCACGTTCATAACTGGGTAGGTCCTTTAGCACCAACTGTCCTGGCTGGAATTCTCTTGGTCGGACCCGCTTGTTATACTCTCGTTGTATTCTTCGTTGGTAATTTTCCATCTTTTGTAGAGCCATCTCTCTTGTTTCTTCTAGGTCGTCGAGCTTGGCCAAGATAAGATCTGCCGAGATGTTTCGCCTCCACGCCTCGGTCCTTGTTGTAGGTATCATTGCCTCTGTTGGAAGGATGGCTTCGGTCCCATATGTTAACATGAAAGGTGATAATCCGGTTGCCTCTCTGCGAGTTGTCCTACATGCCCACAAAACGTTATAAAGCTCTTCGCACCATTCTTCGTATTCTCCATCAAGCTTCTTCTTCAGGTTGTCGGCGATGGTTTTGTTCGTGATCTCAGCTTGTCCATTGCTCTGAGGGTAAAGGGGTGTAGACTTGCTCTTTAGGATGTTGTAGGTATTGAATAGCAAGTCGATGTTCTTGCCCTGTAGCTGTTTTCCATTGTCCGAGACGAATGCCGCTGGTACTCCAAAGCGACAGATGATGTGCTCCCAAATGAATCGAAAAAAATCTCTATCCCGAATATACTTTAATGGAGCGGCCTCTACCCATTTAGTAAAGTAGTCGGTGGCCACGATTAAGTATTTTCTCTGCCCCGATCCGACATGCAGTGGTCCCACTATGTCGATCCCCCATTTGGCGAAAGGCCATGGGTTGATTACCGAGTTTAACGTCACTGCTGGTGCATGTATCTTTTTTCCGAATTTCTGGCATTCGTCACAGATGAGGGCCATGTGATTTGGATCCTCATTCATGTAAGGCCAGAAATATCCCATAGTCTTGGCTCGCGCTGCTAGGCTACGACCCGAGCTGTGGTTTCCCGCGGCCCCATAATGCAACTCGTTCAGGATTGTGTGCCCCTCTTCTTTACTCAGGCACCTTAATAATGGTCCTAGGTATGATTTTCTGTACAGAGTGCCGTCTCGGAGCTCGTATGCAGCTGCTTTGCTTTTGATTTTGTTGATCTCGGGTCGCCCCTTGGGCAGTTTTCCTGTCTCGAGATATTCGTGGATTGGTTTTCGCCAATCATCGGCCTTATACTGATCGGTAGTGGTTGCTGCTACGTGTGCGCCGATGTCTACTGTCTCCGGTACTGATGGCATTAAGATTCTCATAATTCTGATGCCCTCAACACTTGCATTTGTTAGCATGGAAGCGATGTATGCTAGGGCGTCCGAGTGGCGGTTATCTTTCCTACAGATATGCCGAAACTTGATGTTTGGTATCTGGCCGATGTAGAATTGGGCGAGTTCCCAATATTTTTGTAACAAGGGGTCATGTATAGCGTACTGCCCGCTGATTTGTCGGACGACTAGCTGAGAGCCACTTGTTAATCTTACGTCTTGAATTCCCATTTCCACTATCAGGCGCAGAGCATGTATCACAGCTTCGTATTCCGTGACGTTATTGGTCGCCTTAAATTCGAGTCTAAACGAGTGGACCATCTTTTTTCCCTTTGGCGTCGTAAAGACCAATCTAAGGCCTGACCCGTCTTTATTGGATGATCCATCCACAAAAACTTCCCATCGTGTCGGGTTACAGGTCTCGAGTAGGTCGGATGGTTCCTCTTGGTCTTCCTCCATTCCGAGGATGTCTTCTACTTCATCTTCCTTGCTCAGGGGAAAGTCTGCCAGAAAGTTGGCCACTGCCTGTGCTTTTACTGCTGTTCTCATCTCATAGAAAATATCGAACTGCTTGATCTGTGCACTCCACTTGGAGATCCGCCCCGACCTGGCTGCATTGTCGAGTACTGATTCTATGGAGGATTTTGTGAGCACCCGAATTTTGTGAGTTTGGAAATACTTCCGAAGTTTTTGAGTTGCAAACACCAATGCTAATATCAGTTGCTCGATTCTGGTGTAGTTCTTCTCCGCTGGGTTCATGGTTTTACTTATGAAATACACCGGCTTTTCTTCCCCTCCTACGTTCTTGACTAATACGGCACTAATGGCATAACTGGTCGCCCCAAGATATAGGGTTAGTACCTCCTCGGGCTTGGGCCTTTGTAATACCGGCAGGCTCGCGAGATCTCTGCTTAATTTTCTGAAATGCTTCTTCGCATTCCTCGGTCCATTTGAACTTTTCTCCTTTCCTTAATGTCCCGAAGAAGTCCTTGCACTTGTCAGATGATCGAGAGATGAATCGCCCCAATGCTGCCAAGTTCCCGTTTAACCGTTGTACGTCTTTAATCGTCACGGGTGATGGCATTTCTACGACTGCTCTGATCTTATCTGGGTCTGCTTCGATACCTTTGTCGGTAATTATGTACCCTAGAAACTTGCTCGAGGTAACCCAGAAAGTGCACTTAGCAGGATTCACCCTCATCTTGTATCTTCTCATGGTTTGAAATATGTCTCGGAGGTCGTCGATGTGGTTGGTGGCTACCTTGCTCTTGACCAACATGTCGTCCACATATACCTCAATGGTGTTGTGTATTTTATCTTCGAACATGTCTTCTACTAATCTTTGGTAGGTGGCGCCTGCGTTTCTCAGCCTAAACGGCATTTTGGTGTAACAATATAACCCTATGGGTGTGAAGAAAGATGTGTGCTCTTGGTCCTCAGGGGCCAGAGGAATCTGGTTGTACCCCGAGTACCCATCCATGAGTGTTATTGCCTTGTATCCAACTATGGATTCTACTAGCTGATAGATGCTGGGGAGGGGGAAGCTATCTTTCGGGCACGCCTTATTCAAGTCGCTGAAGTCGATGCAGACTCGAACACCTCCATTCCTTTTAGGGACTATCACCATGTTAGATATCCATTGTGGGTATTGAGCTTTTCGAATGATTCCTGCTACTTGCAACTTCTTTAGTTCGGCCTCCACCGCTGCTTGTAGCTCGGGTGCAATTCTCCTCATCTTTTGTCGGATTGGCTTGAACTTGGGGTCTATTCTCAAGTGTTGTGAGCAGACTTCTGGGTCAATTCCTTCCATATCGTGCATTTGCCAGGAGAATACGTCCATGTGTTCTTTCAAAAGAGTTATCAACTGCTGTGTTTGTTCATCCGTCAATAGAGTCCCTATTCTCACCATTTTAGGCTCTTCCTCAATGCCTAAATTAACTTGTCGAGTAGATTCTAAGGCCGAGAAATTGGGCTTTGGTTCATCGACTATTGTCGACTCCTTTGATTTCTATAAGATCTCCTTCTCGCCAGCTTCATAGGTGGTGATGGCTTGTGATATCACCTTTTCTAGCTCTTCTCCCGCCCTTATTTCCTTAGCTTTGTTCTTTTCTTGGCGTTTCCTCGATCGCCTTTCTTCATTCTACTGGATATCTATCTGTACGCATCGTCGCGCCGCTTGGGGATCGCCCAACACCTCCACTACCCCTCGATAGGATGGAAACCGCAATCTTTGGTGGTATGCCGAGGCGACTCCTTTTGATTCCTGCGAGCCAGGGTCTACCAAGGATTGCTTCATAAGGTGACACAACGTCGACCACACATAAGGTGGTGAGTGTGTCTAGGAACCCTTCCCCGTCCGAGACTCTGAGGGTGACTTCTCCTTTTGGTACTGTCACTGTACCGTTGAAGCCGTAGATTCGATAGGTCGACGGGATTAAGATGTCATCAGATAACTCCATTCTTTTGAAGGTGTCGTAAAATAGGACCTCGACTGAACTGCCGATGTCCATCAGTATCCTTCGGACACCCCATTCTTTAATAAGCAGGGTTATCACTAGGGGATCCCCATGTGCTTGACCATTTGACGGGACGTCTTTTGCTGAGAAAGTGATCGACTGCATCATCCAAGGTTCCATGGGTAGAGTTTTGGCCACACTGAATATTTCCTTTCCCGCTCGATCTCTTTTGTGAATCCTTGAAGTGATACCGGTTCCCAAGTCAAACCCTTGAGTTTCCGAGTGCGAGATGGTGTTACAAGCGAACTGGGTACCCCGATTGATTCTTATTTGATGCACTGGTGCGTCGGGCTGAGATGGTGTCGGCGATGTCTTGACGAAATTTCGCAAGTATCCATCTCGGATCAGATGCTGGACGATATCTTTTACCTCCCGACAATCATTGGTCGAATGGCCACGAAACTGGTGGTAATAGCAAAACTCGGGATGCTTCCTTGTTTCGTCGAACTGAATTCCCCTCGTTTTCGGGTATCGTATATCGTTCATCTTTTCTACTTCCTTGAATATCTCTTCCAATTGTGCATTTAGTGGAGTGTAAGATCTGGGTTCGTGGCGAGGCTTCTTTCCTTTCTCGACCCAAATTTTCTTGTTCTCCCCGTGATGTTGTGTGCTCGGCCTTTTCTCTGGTCGCTTTGGAGCTTCTCGTGGGGTTGCCTCTACTGTAGTGCTTGCTTCTTGTATTCCTCTATCTTGTGCTCCTTCCTGTATTTCTTCTAGGGCGATGTAGTGTTCTTGCATCTTCCTTATTTCCCTTAACGTTTTAGGTTTCTCGGTGTACATTGCTATCCAAATAGGATCTGACTTTCCCAATGAATTTTCGAACCCGAAGATCTGTTGATCGACCGGTACCTTCCCGATATCAGTACACAACTTCCTCCATCTGTCTGTTAGAGACCGCAGCAGTTTCCTGAATCTTCGTGCAAGCGTAAAGAGCTTATTAACTCTGGGCCGAGCTATATTGTTATGCATGTAAGTTTCAAGGAAGGTTTCCACCAAGACTGCATAATTGCCAACGGATTCATCGGGCAGGGTGTAAAACCAGTTCTTTGCCTCACCTTCCAGACTTGCTGGGAAGAATTTGCACATGACCACATCGTAATTCTTCCATTGTAACAAGGACATGCTGTACATTTTGATATGTTCTCCAACGTCGCCCGTGCCGTCAAACCTAGATGGGAAGATCGGCAACGTACACTTTGGCGGGAAAGGAGTCCGATCCAATTCCTTAGTAAATGGTGTCTTTTGTGCTTCGCTGATTACTTCTGCCAACTTATCGTCCTTGCCATTTCCTGTTAGTTTCTTGACCATCTGCTCAAGTTGCTCGATCTTTTGCTTGGTTTTCGCATCCGTACCCTCATTGGTCGCCTCTTCCTCGGTCGAAGAATCCTCGGGTGGACCATACCCTCCCCTTGATCGATTTGGGTTGGGAATGCGTTCTCGGCTCGGGGATGGGGTTGGAGTGTTTCTCGGCTGGGTGTGATTGCTAGAAGCGCCTTGACTCGACAACCCTCTTGACCCCGCTCTCCTATTGCGAAGTTGGTAGTTTTCATGTTCCAAGGCTAGGTTCCTTCTCTGCAGCTCTCTCATAAGGTCTTCTTGCATTCTTTGACTTGCCAAGATAGCAAGTAACATTGGGTCGGTGCTCTCATGGCTAGAGTGGCCGTTCACTTGGTTTCCTGCTATATTGGGGGGTGCAGTTGGAGGTCTTGCCGAGAGGATAACGGGGGGAACGGTTGGAGCTACGGGAGGATCAGCTACTGCTGGTGGGATGTCTCGGTCGAGGTCGCCCATTCCTAAGCGCACTCGTCTAAGCCTTTCCCCTTCTTGTTCTAGTGCACACTGGTACTCTGTCGGTTGTCTTTCTCGCCTCCGTTCCTCCTGCATCATTTGCACTTCCTCCTCTTCCTCAGTATCCGATGCAGTTCTTCCGCCCACCATGTCCCCCTGCATCATCTGGCTCGGGTGGATCCTCAGTATTCTGGGTGGGAGATCGTCGTCTCGGCCTAGATCGACTTCCTCGTCAACAGTAGTCATGCCTTTGCCTGGTGCCTGAGTCTCGCCTTGGTGATTTTACCGATGGTCTTCATGTCGGGAATCCGTCAGTCCTTCTTGTACACGAGATCCCGTTGTGGCCCGGTTCCCGAGAATCTTACTCGTCCTGGAGGTGCTCGCCATCACCTTCAGTGTTGCTCTTGTGCCTCGGCTCTCCCGTCCGTCCCTACCTACGTCAGCAAAGTACATAGCACTTACTTCGAACTATTTTCGAAAAGGTTAAGGATGAAGTACAACAATTCTACTGTGTAAGGTGGAAAAAGTGTTCGTAGTATAATTCCCTTTATGCTAGCGTGTTGATCTCAGCAATCAAGTGGTTTTGACCGTAAAGGACAATCTTTGAAAAGCTATCTCGACACATCGCTTTCGGTACTTTCTCTATGCGTTAATCATTACTTGTCCTAACATTCCTAGTGCCAGAAGTCATTAATCATCCGTACGTTAGATCGGAAGATTTCTTTCTTGACTATGGTCGATAATAACGACAACCTTCACCAGCTGATGTGCCGACCGTCTACCTATACGGATTGCCGGAAATCCCTGAAGACGGTTGTGTCATAGGATTCCTTGGTTTTCTACTGATGCTGTGAGGCTTTTAGTGTAGGATCAAGATGAGACTTATTAACGAAGCGCTCACTATACTCCTTCCAGCCGTAGTTTCCGGAAAACTGAACTCGATGACTTCGAGTTAGCCTTGCCTCCACCACTGTTGTGCTTTGTTTAACTCACTAAGAAGGTCCAAACGGCGAAATAACGTTTCAATTTAGCTTCTACCGATCATCAAAGATGATCTATTCGGGAGCTTTGAGGTGTCATTTCGGTTAACTTAGATCGAAGACGAGGCGATCTTTAACCAAGAAGCTTAACTCAACAGAAAACACTTAACTCGACGTAAGGAGATTAATCAAATTTTCCCGACCGGAATCCCTCACTCATAAGGTAAGAGATTAAGACGGTGAAAATAACTAAACAATTTTTTCCTTTTAAACTAAAATTCCGTGAGCTTTTCAAGGATTAAGTAAGTGAAAGCAAATGTAACAAAATCGAGCTTTTAAACACAAAGGTAAACTTGAAACGATAAATCTAACAACCCATGTATTTAAACCATTAGAGTATTGAGATGAAAAAGTGGTCAGCGAGGTGGAATTTCATTCTAGCTTCTACCAACATCAAAAGATGTTATTTCGGGAGCTTACTGATCTTCTAATAACTCGCTTAGACAACTTAAGAAAATAGCCTAGTTTGATGATTTAATCTTGACGACTCTACTTAACCGAAAGAAAAATCGATTGATGCTAATAAAAACAGTCCTACACCAAAACTTAACAAGGTTTTACTAAGAAAACAAAAACAAGAACATCTCACAAGCTTTGTCTATCAACACATTTAACCAAAAGAGTTTCTCCCTTAGCTTCAACTAACACGCAAGGTGGCTTAGGAGCTTGGATTTCTCTCTTTTGGTAACCGATTTCAAGGTATCCGAAGATGTTACACGGTCCCCTTAGTCGGCGCCAGAATGTAGATGTAGAAAATCCTACTACTACATCCAAAGAATTTCAAACGTACACAAAGAAGTAAATAAGCAAGAGAAATAGAAGAACACAAGGTGTTTGTGGTTCGGTATGATTACCTACGTCCACGGGGTAAAAGGATGATCTTATTACTTGGTTCACGATTACAAGTTGGATGATTCTCTCAATACTCTCGGTGGGCTCCCTTTTCTCTCTCTTTTTCACCTGGCTTTTACCTCTCTACATGGTCTCTATTTATAGTCACAGATGGTGATACATCGATACTACGGTGTTGGGCCTGGTGTAGCTTCCTTGATGTTCTTCTCGGGCGACTAGCTGATGCTTCAGCCGATCTTCTCTTTTGCTCAAGTCGAGATATCTAGCCGAGTCGAGTAGTGTCCTCATCCGATGTCGTTCGTTTGGTGGAGATGACCGACGTCGCCCTTTAGGTCCCTGGCTGAGTCTCATTTTGACCGAGCTTTTCTTATCTCTTCACTAACTCTGTCAGTGCATTGATTATCCTCGAACCCGATGAGCATCACATCAGAACTTTTCTCTTCCTTTATGTCGACCTCACGGGCTGCCTCCATTCCTCTTTTCTCGCGCCCAGATCTAGTGAGACGATTCAATGCTTCTAGTGCTTGTTTCTCTTGGTACGCCCTCGTACAGGATGGTTCCACCTATCCCCGTGGATTATTTACACCTACAACGTCCATAAATTATTATCTTCTTTCATGAAGGGGACTTCGTCATATTTAGAGCTTAGCATCGTCGGTATCAGACTTCGGTTCCTCTTGAAGGTTGTTGTTGAATTTTTCAAATATAGTGATTGATTTACTGAGTTTTTTTTCGCATTCCGGGATACTTCATGTGTTTGTGCTTCCATTGTTATAGTTAATAGTGGATGAAACTGGCACAATCGTCATCTGATTTAGTATCATTGTTGTGGATAATCGGGACTACACCGTTGGAGTGGGGGATTATCATCCTTCCTATTTTGTTACAGTTGCTCATGTATATCTGATCTTCTATTAGTGTAATCTCCAGCGGGTATGATCCGTTTCTTCGGCAAGTGACCCACGCAACCAATGACTGTCCACATCAGGAAGCTTCGTGCTTCGGTAGCTTTCATGGTGGCAGAACGTCGGATTACACGTTGAAGAACCAAGGAGTGGAGGACCTGAGCTACGTAGTTAGTTATCGTCCTGACCTTCTATTTTGCTGCGGTTACGTAGATTCTTCAAAGCAACGTTGGAAGCTTGCATCGTCGTCGGAGATCCTCATTATTGTACTTTGGATTTTTGTGGCAGTAGAACCATCTTCGCAGGTCGTTGAGTTTTTGCTCCGGGATTCTTGGATCGTCGGCACCGGAATTTGTTCATCGTTGTAGGCATCGCACCATGGAGTGGATGATCGAAGAAAACTATCATCGGATTGGGGACCTTTTTTGAATTTAATTGGAGGACCATTTTAATATTTATTAATTTTTTTATTATTTTATATAATAATTTTAATTATTATTGTATTTATTATTTTAAATAAAAAATTAAAAAAAATAGAGTAACATCATTGGTACTTCGATTCTAGCAAAGCTTTTTTAAAAAGCACCGCCTAAAATGAAAGGTTCTATTACCAAACGTAAAAATTTGTTACAAGTTTGTTACAAAGTGCGTTGGAATTTTATTCTACGTGAACTTTTTCACTTCTTTAACTGGTCATTAGTACAAACCGTAGTCAATTTATCAGCAGCCAACCAATTCAAGTGAGGATGCATAAGTTCCTAAGCTTCAGTACAGACGAAGTTCAGTTCAGTATACAAGGGGCAGCTAGTGGCATAAAGATGGCAGGACAATGCAGTAGGAAACAACAAAAAAGCCTGCAAACCTTCTTGTTTCTGTTTGTGTAGGTACATAGATAAATCATAACCATAACGGAGGAAATCTAAAGCAGCACACTACAAGCTTGCTGAGGAGCGTTCTTCAATAGTAACCAATGCTCATTCTATGCACCCGCGAAGACTCTACATGGGCAGTTACTTTTACTTTCACAAGCTTTGGCTACCAGCTTGGGAAACCAAAAGGGGGCATACATCACACACAATTGAGAGTTTGCAAATACTTATACTCCTTACATTCTGTTTACACTGGCATACATTTTTATATGCATTCGATACATTTCATACATTTTTTATAAACTGCATATATCTTGCAAATTCAATATATTTAATACATTCTAATAATATATACATTTCAATTCGGAATAATGCATACATTCCCACAAATGGAATACGTTTTTGGATACTAATGCATATAATGTAGAACCAGGGCAAGCACCACCGGTCTCACATCGTCATACTGGGGAAAGCGCTTGCACGCAATCTCTCCGGACTCCTCCGTAAGTGTCTATAAGTGTATGACCAGGGGGAAGGCTTCCATAAGAAAGAGATACCCAATATGACATGCCTTTGGCAGCTCAGCGGAACGAGTGTTTGCAAAACATTCAGTTTTACACCACATCTCCTGGAGATTTTCAAACCCCCACCGTTCGGTAATTTTTTAGCTCGGAATTAGCCAACGGGGTGACAGGTTCAAACACTCATCTTGCCTCTGCGCTAATAGAGTTACTCATATAAGAGTACATTTTACTTCTCATTTAAATAAAAATAAAAATAAAAAATCTCATATAGTGATGCTTTTACGCTAATTGAGATTACACAGGAAATGAAGAATTTCAACTTCACATACCACGGCTCCAACCACTACAGCACAATAGAAAAGCAAGTAGTCCACCCTGCCAACTTCTACCAAAGGTGATCAAGCATGTAAATTAAAGTTGCAACACCGATAAAAGTATCACTACAAACAAGGTTTTACTACTCCAAGTGCTCTAACATACCCGAAGCTGCTGCAAAAAAGGGAAGGTCTTATTTCACACAACCATCGGAAGTCCGATCCAAAGCAAATTGACGCAAAGATGCTGCGCTCAAAATGAGGCGATGACATAAAAGCTGTTAATGACGTAGTTTACAAACCGTAGTTGCTGCTGCATACCCGGTGCCATGATACGCTTGATGACGAAAAACCGATGAGTTTTGCTGCCCTGACCACCACTGATAACAACCGCTCTTAATGCTTCCTACCCACTAGAGTTATTGACTGACGTCGCTGCGTGAGGAAGGAGTATTTCTTGGTTAGCGGAAAGGGGGAGTAAGAGATTGAAGGTTGAAGAGCCTTCATTCTCTATCTTCCCTCACTCAATACCGAAGGTTGAAGAGCCTTCGTCCAGCCTTCGTCCAGCCTTCGTTTATGAGGATTTTTTTGTCATCGGAAAGGGGGAGTAAGAGATTGAAGGTTGAAGAGCCTTCATTCTATATCTTCCCTCACTCAATACCGAAGGTTGAAGAGCCTTCGCTCAGCCTTCGTTCAGCCTTCGTTTATGAGGACTTTTTGGTCAGCAGAAAGGGGGAGTAAGAGATTGAAGGTTGAAGAGCCTTCATTCTCTATCTTCCCCCACTCAATACTGAAGGTTGAAGAGCCTTCGTCCAGCCTTCATTTATCCTTCGTCTATGAGGACTTTTTGGTCAGCGGAAAGGGGGAGTAAGAGATTGAAGGTTGAAGAGCCTTCATTATCCATCTTCCCTCCTCACTCAATACCGAAGGTTGAAGAGCCTTCGCTCAGCCTTCGTTCAGCCTAATTATGGAGTACATTCAACAACCACCAAAGGAAACCTCCACCACGATGCTAGTACCAATTCTCCTAATATATCTCTGACCCACGGACGATGATGGGGCAAAGCACAAGACCGGCGACGATGGTGGTATAAAGTGTGACGATGCTAAAAAAAAGAAACCCCAAGATAGTTCGCCCATTGTAGCAGCTCAAGTGTAAATTAGCAGTACCAACATCACAACGAAGGAGCTGAGCTACGAAGATAAAGCTACGATCCAGAATCTGGCGATAAAGCTTCAATCCAAAAGCTGAAGCTCAAGTAGGACGATCAACAAATGCTTACGAAGACGATAATAGCTCTATTCCGGCGTACAAAGTGATGCCGATGATCCAAGTAAACCCGTAGTCCAAGGTCCAAAGACAATGACACCAACCGAAGTGCAAACCCCAATGATGATACATGCCATAGGACGATGATTCGAAGTTTACGATGAAGTACAAAGTTCACCCAAGTACAAGTCCAGTGATGATGCAAATAGCCCGAAGTGTAAAGCTGTTGCATATCCTCTAATGACGTTGCCACCGTAAAGATTCAATTTATGTACAAAATCACGAAAATCAGGGCGTGAAGACAGCAAAATAGGGAGTAGGGGATTGAAGGTTGAATAGCCTTCCTTCCCTATCTTCACTCTCTCAACGCAGGTACCCAACCAGATTATCCACCCTCTAAAAGCTCACCAGCAAATGATTCGGCTCGAGGTGAAAAAGACTTGAAGCCATTGCTGACCTACCAGTATTTCTGCCATGAAGAGGAGAGCCCAACTCGAGTGTTTGATAGCACTAGAAACACACTAAAGGAGCAACGAATTCAAGGCGCGAAGACGGAAATCCAAAGTCCAGAAAAGACGAACTATAGTATATGACAACGCCAGGTCCAGTGTCGATGATATAGAACCCGAAGCTGCTGCTCAATCGGTGATACTGAGTGCATTCAACTTAAAGCATACAACGGACAAATAATGAGTACTGAAAATTATATACCAACGAAGATCAAACTAAATGAATACAACAAGACATATCCCAACAAGAAAGGGTAAGATACATTTGAATCTCTTTGTTTGCAGGGGATTTAAGAATTTCGGTAAAGAATAGGGGCAAGTATATATACTGCAACGCAGTATATTCTTCACCAAAATTCCTCCATAAAGAACGCAAAAGACGCATGACGGATGCACAGGTTAAAGCGCTAAAAACAAAGGAAGAAGATATTTTTCTCAAGGATCGTTCACCAACAACCCTCAAGAAAAGGGGAAAATTATATACACCAGAAAATACCCTGACACGTGGATGAAGATCGTGAGCTGAAGCTGGATACAAGCATACAACGACATACACCGAATCAATTCTGAGTTAGCTTAGAATCTAAGCAGATGTCATTTTAGTAATAAACTAGTGTCTCTTTTCCCTATAAAGCAGGAAAGATAAGGAGGATAAGGGGACAGACTTTTGGGAGCTAGAAAAGGAGGAGTAGGAAATCCACTACCTCTGAAGAGAGGAATAATAGTTGGATTGGTTTGCTACTTTCGTTTACCTTCGTTTTACTTTCGTTTGCCTTCGTTTTACCTTCGTTACTAAAAACTTTCACTGAACTCCATCTCTAATGTTGCTTCATGACCTCTGTAATCAAACCCAAACTTAATAAAACTTTTACTACCATTACCCCGTGGATGTAGGCGATGCCGAACCACGTAAATCACTTGAGTTATTGTTTCTTTATTTCCCTGCACCTTACATTTTGCTCTTGATTTATATTCTCATATGATTTTATATATTTCTTTGTCTTTTTAATCGATTGAATGTGAAACCAAACAAATGGTGTTCACAGTAAGATTAGTAACATTGTTGATAATAAAACTTCAATAGTTATGTTAATAGTAAATTTAAAGTAGATAATACGTGAGAAAATTTATATATGGTATAACAGTAAAATTAAAAAGTAGATGTCATAGGTTTACGTGACATCAAATTTGAATTTGTCATTTGGATAAAATAAATTTTCTTAAAATGAAATATGAAGAATATTTATATTTTAATAAAGAGTTAAATTTAATTATTTAAAATAAATAAGATAAAATTAAATAAAATATGTAGAGCTAGAAATAATGTTTTAACCCGTGTTTAATGAAAAAGTATTAGTATATTTTAATATAAAGTGATTAACTAAATAGGCTAATTAGTATAATAATTTAAAATGATTTAACTTTGATAAAATGATGATTAAAAATTAGTTGGAATTTTAAGTATGTAAAAATGTAAGATTTTTATGAAAAATATAAGATTAGTTATATGAATAAACTACATAAAATTAATAAATTGTTAAAATTTTAGACTATAAGTTTTAGCGGAGAGTATCTGTTAGAATCAAATTCACCATAGTGAGCTTAGAGGTAATCATATTATGGAATATAAATTAGTCTTTTAAACTTAGTGCTACAAATTGTAGATTCTAGTTGTAGAAAACCATATAGGTTTGTGTTTCATTTCATGTTGCTTCGAACTCATCTAAAATGAGTTAGTTTTTGCGCGTTTGAAAGTATGAGCAATACTTGTTTTTGGTTAGAGATAGTTTTTCTCTATAAGGTGGGGAGTTTTGCAACCCAGAAGAGCGGTTCGATTTTCGAGGACAAAAATGAATAAGGTGAGGAGAATGTAAGGACCCTCAAGCTCGTCAACGCAATTAGACCAGTCAAGATACGAGTTAATCGATAATGACTCGATTAGTTTAACATGAACGTTAATTAATAGGAATTAATCTAACAACGATCTAGATATGAAACTAGTATCGCTAGATAGGTCTCGAAAAGTTACGCAGAATGGGCTACTCGAACGTGTCATTCGGATACCGAACGAAGCAGATATGAACAGATTACTACGAAGGGTAATGTTGTCAATTCTCATCATAACCGCCTGGCTACCCTTATCCGTTCTCGTGTGCCTTTAACATTTGGACGGCCTTATCTTCACCAAAACCCGTTCGAAGAATTCATTCTTCTTATATCTTCTTCTTTCTTCTTCTTCTTCTCCTTCTCTGCTCGTTCTTCTGTTGAGAGTCTGTGAGAGCTAATCGAGTTAATCAGTTGTTTACTCGTGTGTGGTTAATGAAGGTTGATGTTGCTGCAGTCGATTGAGTTGCGAAAGAGGCAGAAAGTTAGGGTTTGAGAAATAAATGAGTTAAGGTTTCATTTGAGGTTCAGAGAAGAATTAGAAGATGGAGATGATGGTTTCGTGGATTGAATTAAGATGGGTTTGTTCTTAACTGATGATTGATTGAAGCTATAGGGTTGTTTGAGGATTGTATATGATATTAGGGTTTCTGAATTTGGTACAAAGATGAGTTCGAAGATGAAATTAAGGATGGGTTTTAGGAACATGTCAAGAAGATGAAGTTTGTTGTGTTAATCTGTGCGTTCGATTTTAAGAATTAAAGTTAAGCTTTGATAGTTAGGGTTTCTGAGATTTGGAATCAATTAAAGATTACGAACAATTAATGATGAAATTAAGTGAGTAATGGGGGGTTCTGTGTGTTGGAAGCAAAGAAGATGAATTAGAGTTTGATTCTCAAACTTCAGAGAAGTTTCAAAGAATTGGGGTTCATGTTCTTCCCCAAAGTGGATTTAAGGTTTTAGAAGAATTGGTTTGGTGAATTAACAATTCAGGGGAGGCTAATGGTTGGGTAAGTTTCTCTGTTGCTTAAATTCATTGTTTGAAGTTGAATTGTTAATGATTGTTGAGTTTGTATGTTTGTGAATGAAACTGTATAGTGGTGGTTTAGGTTTATATTGATTTACAGAGAATTGTATTGATTGTGATTAAATGAACAAGAGAATGGTGTTGGTGAATTGTAGAAGTTGTTGGTGTGGATGCATATTATTTTAGTGTGAAGTTAATTTGAACTCTTAGTGGTGTTGGTGTTGTTTGTGATGTTGATGATGCAGGGGACATCAGTGAATGGTGGAGGTGCAGAGTTATTGAGGTGTGTGTGTGTATATGAATTGATAGTAGTGTGTATGGAACTGGAGTTGGATATAAGGTTTATGTAATGGATTGATTGTGCTTGTGGCGACTCTGGAATTGCAGTTCATGATATTGGTGTTAATGTTGTAGAATTTAGTTCTGGCTCTTATGTTAGATAGAGCTGGTTGAGTTTGGATTGGGTCTGAAGAACTGAAATTGCGAGAATGTGAAGTTAGAGGTAGTGTTGATACTAAGATGGGGATGCAGGGAAATTGTTAATGACTCGGGTCAAGAAAAAGGTTAGAAGGATGATTTAGAGTTTTAGATAGTGATTGCAGTGAAAGCTTGGAACTGCTGAATTGTAGTTAGGCTATAGTTTTGTTTGTAATTGAATTGTTGAAATTCTATTTGAATAAATGAAATGTTTAGTAGTTGTATAAACTTTTGTTCTTATGTATTAGACCTGTTAGTCATCCCAGTTAGATGTTGGCTAGTTGTCTAGCTGACTCAGTTAATCTGACTGAGTCTAATGTGAACCTGACTTACCTGAATCAGTCTTATTGACTGAGTTGACCCGAACCAATTTCTGTTTGACTCGTTGACCGAGTTAACCCTTTGAGTTGACCTTGGACTTGACCTGGACTTAGACATTGACTGTTAGTTGACATGTGACTGTCAGTTTGACCGTTAGTGACCGTTAATTGACTCAGATGGACTGGAACTTAGCTTAGTGGGCCTGTTTAGTAAACTTGGGCTTATAGCCAGTTTTTCTAATGAGTATGTATTGGACCCTTGTGGTCTAAATTAGCGTTTCGTTCATTTTACAAAGTTGTGGATATTCATAAGACATATCTAGTGGACTATAGAATCAACCTAATTTGATTAGTATACTTTAGATATGTTAAATATAGAGAATGAGATACCATAATGGGCTTAGAACCATTAGATAGTTCACTTAGCTTATAACTGTAACTTATATGAAATTATGTTATGAGCCTTGTGTGAGCCTTTTTGGCTAGATTCTTAGAGTTCTTGTGTGATTAACAGTTAGTCTTTATTAACAACGATCGATTCAAATGATGAACCAGTGGATCGTGGATCTCGAGGTAGGCGTGGCTTGTCATAAAAAGAGGTGGGAATTTACACTTAACTATTTTGAAACCATTATTGTTCTTTTACAAAAGTTTATGTTTGACAAAATCATGGATTGTCTGTTTTATGCGTTCCATGCATTGTTTATTTGTATTATGATAATTTTGTTGATTCTGTTAATCTTTCCATGGTTTGGAAAGGACTTGTAATGTTTTTTTTATGCATATGAATTGTTATGGGAAATAAGAATTTCCACGTGTGGTATATAGGATATGCTCCTTCACATTTATACCTACTTACTTTCTGCTTTTTATGCTTATGAGGTGTGGAACAACTTGGGCACCCCTTTTAGGGATGATGGCATCAATAGTATTATTAGGTGTGGAACAAACCATTGCATCATTATTATATATTGTTTGAAGAAGGAGTTTGTCCATATACATGTTTGTTTATTCCAGTGACTTGGTCACTTTGTTATTTGGGAAAACATGTATTGTTTTCCAAGTCTTGCCATGATCTGTTGAAAGTTAAATGTTTATTTTCCACTGGGCACCCCTTTTAGGGATGATGTGCTCACCTATTCCCACTTTCCGAGGTTTGAGTTTTATGAGACAGATCGGTGAGGTTTATTTTCGAGTTACGCAACGGTTCCGCTTTTTTGCTTTTTTAATATAGCTCCAAGGAGTTGAGTCTGTTAGTTGGTTGACTTTGGTTATGTTTATTATGTTATATATTCTATTTGTAAACCAAATGACTATTGTATATGTATCATTTGAGAGAAGTTTTGTATATATATTTCAGAGCGGGCTAGTTTTTGGGTTAAGTTTTGTAGAAGATTTCTTTATTGAATGCATAAGTATATGATTTGAATCCTTAGTGCCTCTTTATTTAGTTAATATCTTGGATTAGTCAGATGCTAGCTTTGGGGGTGCTACAAAGCCAACCCAATCAAGAGCAAGCTCGGGAAATCTTCGGATTTATTGGAGCCGAAATGTCAAGAAAGCAGCCTCAAGAAGATAACGATACCCGCGTCATCATGCCAGGATTTTACAGCCGAGATAACCTCACGCATAGGAGATCCAAGAAGTTGTTGCACCCAAAAGACCCACGTTCCCCATATTTCCTATGCCTAGGGAAACGGGTAATGCTGAAGAACATATCTCCCATCTTTGGAATATTTAGGAGGAATATGAGTATCACCAAATGTTATGACTCGAAGAGTTCTCCAAATCGCCTGCCAGAAGAACCTACACCGGGTACAACAACAACACGCCGAACAAAACCTCCGATTGGTTCCATATGGTGACGTTCCCTACCATAAATATCTCGTCATTCCCGAGCCGATCACCCTCAAGACTTGGACAGGATGTTCCAGCAAAATAACAGGCATCTCGATGACTACGTCAAGAGATCCAGAATTGAAGCCCTCGATTTCCAAGTATACTGCCGGTGCTAACACATCAAGAGATAACTCACAAAGAGAGACACCTCATCAGCAGCATCACCCACGGTAATCTCCAAGACTCCCTCCTCAGGTCCTTTTCCATTTGGGTCGTACGCCCGCTGAAAAATCATAAAGGCGTTTGTTGATACATGAAAATAACCAATCCTAAAATAGATAGTCCCTTAACCTATCAAGGGTACCTTTTTAGATGGAGAGACTAGGGGACTAGGCCTAACGCATTAGGATGGGATAGTTCTAGTCCATCTAAGAGTATGTTAATTCAATTGGGCTTTAGCCCAAGAAGAAAGCCTCTTAGGGTTTGGTATTAACTTAAGGAAAGGGAAATGGTAGTTTAGTAATATGTTAATCTTATGGGCACTTATCTATAAGATGGTCACTATAAAAGCGGAAAGAGGGCACACTTATTGAGATATTATTAATCCACCATTACTTCCCATAAACCTCTATACACCTTGGGAGTACTTTCTGTGATTAGGGCTAGTTCCTACTTCCCACGTTTTACCCTATCAACATTGCGACCACAATGGGAGGTTCTTAGCCTCTTTTCCAGCATGATACTCCCAAGTGCGAGCCAGGAAGTACCAGTGGGCGGAGCACCCCCGAATCCGGATCATGTTTCTGAAGAAGACATGCACGGCGAGAGTGATGATGAGATACGCTTCTGCGCAGTGGTCACTACAGCCATTTTGCAAGGAGCACGAGCATCCCAGGGTGCAGGAACGTCTAAGAAGAAAAGATAAATTCCTAAAGAAAAGGCCGCAGCTGAGACGAGCAAGCGAGAAATATCTGAAATGCAAGAGGAGTTAGATGCATCTATCAAAAGGCAGCAGGAACTGCTCGGACTCCTAAAGCGAGCAAGAGAGAAGAACGTAACAACTTCCAGGACGGTCAGCGCTAAAAATAGGTATGACAGAAAACGCGATTGCGAAGTACTTAGAAACTAATTACCGAGTGACAAAGCATGATGCCTATGATTCGCTAGAACCACCATACTTCGTGGAAGTTGCTGACTATTTATATCCGGAGGATTATACATGTCCAAACTTCAAAACATATGGAGGAAAGGGGAATGCGCGAGAACATGTAAGTCGCTTCATATTAGATATGAATGCTTACGCTCAGGATGAAAGCCTTTGCATGCGGGAATTCCCAAAGTCGCTGACAGACAATGCTTTTACCTGGTATGACAACTTGAAACCTGGAAGTATTAGTTCATGGTCCGCTATGGTACAACCTTTTTTGAAGAAATTTTACTCCGCCCAAAGAAGGGTCACAGCCATAGACTTAGGAAGGGGCACCCAGCGGGTAGGAGAGGAGATCGGAAAATATATTACTCGTTTCCGAGATTTCACGTTAGAATGTCATGAGGATATTCCGGAAGAGCGCTTAGTGGAGATCTGCATCAGAGGAATGGACGTTGTTTTCCAGATAAATATGACGAATTTTAAATTTCAAACCTTTGTGGAAGTAGAAGAGGCTGCAGCCCAAATATCATATTATGCTGACGTTATGAACTCTAGAGCGGGCGGACACACTTGGCAACAACATTTTGTCAATGCTGCGATCGCACCAACCTTTAATGATCAAGGGAGTGAAAGAGGGAAAGGTGGAGTTGTTTTTGTCTCTTACCGCGGAGGACAGTCTGGAAGAAGGGGAGGAAGAACGGATGGAGGAAGATCCAATCCGCCACCGCCTTTGCCGTGCAGTAAAGAGAAGATAATAGGACTTCTGGAACAATGGGTATCGAACAAGGAAGAAACTCTACCGCCCGTGTCCGCGGAGCCTGCTGCAGCGGATAAGACGCACGAGCGGTATTGCCACTACCATAGGCGAGTCCACCACCCGACCATGGAATGTTACTCCCTTCGATACATTGTGCAAAGAAAGCGAGCCAGAGGCGAGTTAGAGATAGGAGAGCAAAGCATCAAGAACACGCTTGCTCAGCATCAAGTTATAATGATCTCGCATGACCCTACTGATGGAGAAGCTTGGAGGCCCTGGGAGGATGTGGAAAAAGAAGAAGTATGTGTAGTTTCTGAGACAAGAATCTTTA
This sequence comes from Papaver armeniacum, assembly GCA_023531295.1. Taxonomy (NCBI): domain Eukaryota; kingdom Viridiplantae; phylum Streptophyta; class Magnoliopsida; order Ranunculales; family Papaveraceae; genus Papaver; species Papaver armeniacum. The sequence continues at coordinate 125,681 of JAJJWW010003942.1, forward strand.
TGGATATGAATGGAATTGCTAGAAAGTTCGCTCAAACTGTTTTGGCTCAACAGTTCTTCGACTCTCTGGGTTTTTGTGAGAACCAAGTCCGTGAAGCATTCAAGGTTATCACTGCGATTGCATCTGGAAAGGCGTACAATCCGATACCTAAGGAGGCCATCACCTTCACGGATGAAGATATATGTTACCCGGGAGAGCATCTTCGCCCCTTATACCTGACAGCTTTTATTAACAAACAACCTCAAGCGAGCTTTCATAGACGGCGGGGCCTCCCTCAACCTAATTTCACTACACACGTTGGAGTCTCTGGGAGTGTCGAGGACAACAATTAAGATGCGTGCAACAACTGTGAGAGGATTTGGGGGACAGACTCAGATAGCAATTGGGATAGTACATCTGATGATGAAGATCGGACCGATCAGAGCACTCACCCTATTTTACGTGCTTGAGGATGATACCACATTCCATGTATTACTCGGGCGAGGATGCCTCTTGAATCACAAAGTGGTGGCATCGACGTATCATCAGTGTGTTAAGACCAATATTAGAGGAAAGCAATTCCGGATTCCAGCCACGAGCAACCCATTTGGACCGGAAGAAGCCTACATGGCTGATGCAGTCTTCTACACACAACCCGTCTTACACCAAGGAGAGCAGTCGGAGCATCTAACACCACTTCCTAAATGGGAAGAATTCCAGCCAGAAGAGCAAGTAAAAGGAAAGGCTAAGTCGGTGTTCAGTCCATCGCGGATATGACCTGTCACGGGGAGTAAGAGAGCATTAACGGAAACGAAGAATATCCAGTTCAAACGCTTCTCGCGGCCGGAAGGTGGACATGTCTACCGCTTATAGCAATTATAAAGTCTCTCATTGCCAACATGATTGTGTTATGTCATCATCGGACGAAGGAATGGCAGAGACAACCCCAATAGTTTAATACTCACATGAGGAGGTAGAAGTTCCTACTTCAGAGGAAGAAATCATAGAAAACTTTCTTGAGGAAAAGATAAAAGTCGATCCAACCCTCGATGGGTTAGAGGAAATAAACCTTGGATCGGAGGACAACCCCCGTTGTGTGCGCATCAGTAAGCACTTGGAAGGAGAGGAAAGGTCACAGATGATTAAGTTGCTTCGCGAATACCAAGATGTGTTTCCATTTACATATGATGAAATGCATGGCTTGGATAGTAGTATGATCGCGTATAACCTCAGTGTCTCACCAGAGTACAAGTCTTTTAAATAGCAGAGCCGTAATTTTCCGGAAAATTACGAGCTCGCCATTAAGGAAGAAATGGAGAAGCTACTCAAAGACAAGTTTATCAAACCGCATCTTCTTCAGAAGTCTTATCATAGAGATAGTAAAGACTCAGCGATGGTAGTTCAGTTTCACTTTGATCGTGTCGGTGGTGAATCAGTGTGTCATCGTCGAGATGTTTTTGCTGAAGCCATAGGCGCCATTATCGAAGGTGTACTCTTTGATTGGGAGTACAATTTGAAGACTTCTTAGATACTTGAGCGTTGAAGTGTCGTATTATTTAAGCTTTGAATGTTTTAGGCTTGATCGTCTCGACCCCGAGTATCTTCTATTGATTCAGCATTCATTTCCCTGCGGTAGTAGGATTCAACACTTGTGCAGACATCAGAGCTTTCTGATTTTGTGGGACATATGGACACTCCTGCCAGGCTACGGAGAAACGCCCAAAGTGTTCCTTGCCATGCTTGGACATTATCTCAGTAATGAATGTCTCAATGCTCGATTCAGATAAATGTCAGATTCAACCACTTGGTAAAAGACTGCTGAAGTGAGATTACCAACTTATAGCATCTTTCAATAGCAAAGATGATAGCATAATTGAGTCCCCATGCTAGAATAGCATGTGAGGAAATAAATGACATAGACATGGGAGGAACGAGACTTTCCTGAGTGCAGGACTTTTTGATGAATGTCTATGCATATTTTGCAGGTTCTTGTTTCAACCTCGTCAAAGTTTGAAATTACTCCAAGTACTCTGATGATGGAACGTCCGCCAAATCTTCTGGATCAGAACTTTCTTCGTTGGAGAGATGTGTAACCAAAAACGCTTTGTCAGTAGTCATCTTCTCGGCATGAATCCACGTCCATCCAAGAATCATGTCGTATTCGGGATCTTCCCTGATTATGTGAAACTTGGTTTCGTCCAGGTTGAGCCAACTTTCATTTTGAGAGTGATGCAACCGCATGCATATCTGTGCGTTCCTTCATGGTATCTGATTGAGATAAGAGAGGAGTAGCAGCTTAGTTGAGTAATGCCTGCGACTCTGAGGGTTTTCAGTGGAATGTTGTTGATGGCGGTGTCAGCATCGATCAACATTCTTCCAAATTCATTTCCTCTGAGATGGATTGTGGTAAGCAGTCCCCAGTCGTGCATCTCCTTGTATGTGGATGAAGGTTCAAGGAGTATTTCCAGGATGGAAAGATATCTGACACAATGTAATTTGTGTTGTGAACATGTCCTTCCTTCAGATAGAGCAATTTCACAGATACGATCGATCAACGATTGAACTGCTTCTTTGACCGGTTGTTCAGATATTGAAAAAGTTCTGATTAGAATATGATTCTTGTGTACTCCTTCAGTCCCCAGTTGAAGCTATTATGGATCAACCTTCTCTTTGAAGATGTGCATCAAGTATTGCAGTTACTTGTTGGATGATCGATGAACCTATGAAGGCGACAGTACCTGGGATTCTCCATTTCTTCTTCAGTTGGCTATCTCCTGATGAACGACAATTTGATTGCACCATCTTGAACCAGACTTCCAGTAACTCAATCACTCCTTCATGAGAAGAGAGAAGTTTGAGTCTGTCTGATCATTTCCCCGTTCGTTGATGCCGGGTCGAGGTTTGTGAATTTCAGGATTGGTTATCTTTTCTTCGCACCTTCAGAGGAGCCTGGGATGTTTGGATAAGCGCTCTGATGCCGTGTCTCGGCTTTCCTTTCATTCCTTATGGCAACAACATTTGTTGAAGGCTGGAGATTGTACTGATTGTTGACTAGGCGTCGGGTGCTTCGAGGTTCCTCTACCTTGCAGACTTTTCTCTTTACAGTAAAGCAGGTGCAGTAGTCGTTGATCATTTGGCTGCTTCATGAAGCTCTGAGAAATTATGGAACTGGAGATTTTCCAGCAAGTCTCTGTAGACTGGGATCATTCCATTGATGCACAAGTCCACTAGTTGTTGTTCAGTGACATTGGGGTCATGACAATACAAAGCTTGGACTCTGAACCTCTTCACATAATCGTTCGGATGTTCATTGCTCTTCTGAGACATTCTTCTTAAGTCGGAGAGAGTAATATGCTCTGATATGAAGAAGTATTTCATGTAGAAGGCATTAACCATTTTTCCCCAACTAGTGATGCTCCCAGGTGCAATGTTGTTGTACCAGGTGTATGCTCGGCCTGTCATAGATTTCGATAATTCTTTTAGACGGACGACATGATTTTGTTCGTGCTCTCCTAGTGCCTCCAGGAATCGAGAGATGTGTTCTCAAGCGTTCCCTGTTCCATTGTACAGTGTGAATGTTGGGGAGGTACAACCTTTCGGGAGAGGAATTCTTTATGTAGAAGCAGGATACAAAGGTTGATGACGATGAACAGATGATGCTTTGTCTTTTCCTCGATCCTCCATGAAGCGTTCCAGGTCCTCACGAGTGATGAAGCCTGCAGGTTCCTTTGTTGGTGGATTATCTGCAGCTTTGTGCACCTCATAATCATCTACTACATGGATCGGAGTGACTTCAGGATCAGCAACCGGAGATGTTTCTTTGGCTTTTCCTTTCTTCTGAGCTTTCTCTGACATCTTGTCAGTGAGAGTTTTTAGATAATTGCACAACTATTTCCATGTGTTAGCCATGTCAATCTGATTCTTGGCAAGAGTTTCTTGCACCTTCATGAGATCACCTATGGTAGGTGGGTTTTCTCTAATTTCTTCGGGAGACCGGCCGAAGAGAGGATTGTCTCCAATGTTGGTTTGCGGAGGAGTGGTATCACCAGCACCGATGTTGGAAGCAGGAGTAGTTTCGGGAGTACCACAATTTTTGCTAGTGCTAGCATTGTTTGTTGGGATTGGTGACTGAACCTGACCTAAGATCAACCATTTTGTGAGAATGAGAGATTGCAACCGAGAGATTAATCTCCCATTGTGGTCGCCAATCTGTAGATGGGGAAAAACGGTTCATTGGTTTTTTGGGGAAATAAAGAGACGAGCGTGTCGAGACTCCTCGAACCGAGAAACTGCTCAACCTCACACAGATGTACTGCAAAGAGAGTGCTTAGATTCGAGAGATCAATCTGTAGGACTCCGGCCTAAACCAAGTCAATGGTCGTTCCAGAGTCAATTCGGCAGCAAAAAAGGAGATGGGTTGATCTGTAGGAGGGAAACTGAGAATTGTGTGGAATCAATGATCATCAAGGATTGTGGATGTGTTGAAGGTTTCTACAATAATTGGTGAACTGTTGAGTTTGAATAAGTTCTGATGGATTGATGAATTCTTGAGAGTAGTTACTCGAGAAATTCTGTGTGGACGATTGCTGATAGCTAGTGATCATTTATTGTCCTCAATCATGGATTTAGAGACTTATTTATATTGTCAGAGTTGTGAACACCTTGATCCATGTAAGTGTGACGGTTTCATGAGTGGAAGAGTGGGAAAGTGGAAGATCATGGTAAAGTCAGTTCCATGTCGTGTGGAGACTTGACGGATCGTGCACCCACTACTTTGCTATCTCTTTCAACCGTTTACACAACTTACGCACATTTCTCGTCGTGGATGAAATCCACGTGCTATAGGCCGCCAAACCAAAACCCTAGTTGTTATCCCCCAATTTGACGTGATTGATGTCTCACGAATCGTGGAGTCTGCATGACAGACATGTATTTAGTTTGTCAGTTGTTGACTGATTAGACAATGAGGCTAGGTTTTGTTGAATCGAGCATGTTTGACAAATGCTCAGCGATTCATGAATGTTAATGTTGCTCAATCCGAGAAAATATTGTAAATTCAACGAGTTGTTGAATATTGATGAGTTACTGAATATATGTGGATTATTCGAGCAACTGGGCAAGTATTGCTCGATTCGACGAAATACTGATAAATTACTGAATATTGATAGTTGGATCAATATTCGAGCAACTGAGAAAGTATTGCTCAATCCGACGAATTACTGAATATAGAGAATTTGACGAGCAACTAAGCAAGTATTGCTCAATTCGACAAAATACTGAATATTGATAATTTGACGTGCAATTGAGAAAGTATTGCTCAATTCGACAAATTACTGATAAATTACTGAATATTGATAGCTGGATCAATATTTGAGCAACTGAGCAAGTGTTGCTCAAGTCGACGAAATATTTATTGGTAACGTGACCTAATAAAATATTAAAATATTGGTAGATTACCAAATATTATATGATTAATTCATATCTTTGGTTCTTTGAATCAATATAAATTCATTAGTGTTTGAATCTTGCTCAGAATGATGATTCGTAGAACATTTATTCAAAACCCTAATTTCACATCATAGTTGATGAATCGCTGAAAATAGGTCATGGATAATAGAGGGACCGACCACATGGGATGATGGGCGTCCACGTGGTGCCCAGTGCTCGAGTGAGCATACACCAGGGTTCCGAGTTGAACAGTTGGTGGTAGAATGATGATTAAATGCCGGTTTCATCATTTATTGAAATATTGCTGGGTTCAGCATTAGGTGATAAAACCTAGGTATGAAAGATGGGGACCGACCAAGAGAGCATGGGACCGGATCTTGGTAGTCACGGGACCGTTTGTTGGTCGTTTGAGCAATCCTTGGGTTGGTCGAAGAGAGTTTGGGCCCAATATGAGCAATTGAGCAAATTAAGTCAGAATTATGAAAACGTGTGGTACCGGATTTGTGCAAGCCCTAGTGTTGATGGTGGATTTTCATTTAAGGCTAAAATTGTAATAGCCAAAATTATGCGCTAACATCTTGCAAAAGATAAAGTCATTAATGAGTGATGAATACTTCTTCACTTTACTAATTCACCTAGAATGGAGCATGTGGCAACAATCCCAGTATTCTGTGAATTAAACACACGAAATTCATCCAGGTTGGAGCATGTCGCAACAATCCCATATACCCTGTGAATTTACAACATTATTAATTAATGCATAACCAGCCTTGTATTTCTGTACTCATTAGGTGCGGCATGACGACCGAGTGTTGTTCTCGCAGAGCAACACGAACCTCCAAGCATTAATAATGAAGCATGTACAAAATACCCATACGAGCTACAACTCTCGGTGTGTTATACTAGCCCGATTGAGCATACATCTCTCGATGTGTTATACTAGTCCGATTGAGCATGTTTGAACCTGGACTGTCCATATCAGTCTCAGAAATGATCACAACCATCCAACTTCACCAGCATGATTGGATGGCTTAGATTAAATCCATGAACCCAAGCAGGTATTGGAATATTCACTACTGACCCAACGCAGGCCCCGCATGGTCGGCCTCCCCAAAAGGGTGGCACAGCTTGCCAAACCGTCCAAACCAGAAAGCAAAGTATGGACGAAAAACCCTAAATTAGGGTTTGCGGCACATTACATGTATCGCAAAAGCAAGTCTCAACCATCCATCTTCGCGGGCATAGATGGAGGGTGTAGATGTAGATTCAAAGGGCCCAGAGCATGTCAACACAAACACCGTGGGCCGCCTACATACCGATCGATCGGTCAGGACCAACTATGGTTGGTCGTCTTGATTCGTGCGCCCCAAACTGGGTATGACACACGACCGACAAAACCTAATTAGGGTTTGTGTCGCGATCACGAGCGTCCATTTTCTCCTACACGAATGAAGGGTCCAGGAATAGACTAAGAAGGTCCGGTAAGTATAAACACGATCACTGTGGGCCCACCTATCTCCACACCCGATCAGCCAAGACCAAACTTGGTTGTACACCTTGATTCGCGCGCCCAAGCTAGGCGTGGTCACACTTCCCAACCACAAACTGATCTCGACCGCTCAAGTTTACCGGACAAATTGAGTGGCTTAGACCACGTTTCGATGGGACGATGGAGTACAGGTATATACACCATCCCACCGTATGCACGCCGGGCTGATCGGCCAAGACCGACCAATCTTGGTCGTCTTGGAACGCGCGCCCAAAATTGGCATGATGCGTGGCTTTTGCGGCACTAGATTTCTGTTGCAAATCGATCTCGACCACTCAACTTCGCCGGACAAATTGAGTGGCCCAGATCACACTTTCACGAGACAATGAGATATGGGCGCCTAGACCGTTATGTCGTCTACACACATACATGATCGGCCCTGTCAAAATTGTATCCCAAGCTTGGATTCGACCAAGCTGAAGAGTGATGCTTGCGCACCTCTTCAAAAACCCTAATTTGATCAACGGTCGCAGATGAGTGTCTCAAAGATCATCTCGTCCGTTCAACTTCACTGGCTTGGTTATACAACCCTGGTCAGGAGTTAATTGGTTAGTGAGGCGTCATGGTGATCACCACCCGTCACTTTACCACATCATGATGCAGTACCTGCATAGAATACACACGGTACTTCACAGGTATCGACTTCCTAAATAACTTAGTTATTTAATCGAGCATTACATGCTAATTTCTGTGGGTCCCACAATCCACACACTCGAGACATCAATCATGTCACAAACTGGGGTATTGATCTGGCGGTTTACATCGTGCAACGTGCAACGCGCCATCACAAGAACGTATCAGGAAGTCATGGACGGTTAGAGATGACAGGAGAAGTGGGAAAGACTGGTCGTGTAACACTAACACACAACTCCGCTACTCCATCACTCCACTTCCTCCACTTCCCACGAGAGACGTGAATAAGGCTCAAATGACTTGTATAAATAGGTTCTCCTCCCTAGTTCCAAAGACAGAACAAGTCCAGACAACAGAGCCAAGTGTTGATTCCATCGTATTCAAACACCGGAACTGATAGCTTACATCCTGCAAGCCAGTTCAGCTTTCTGATACAAGTCATACATAGCTAACACCTTCACAATCTCAACACCTTCTTCGCTTCCCTCCCTAAGATCAACCCAATCTCCTTCACTTTGTGACCGAGACAAGTCTGGAACGGCCATTTCTTGGTTTAGGCCGGATTTGCACAGATTGATTTCTCGAATCTACACGCACTCCCGTGTAGTGCATTTGTTTAAGGTTTAGACTCATTTCTCATCCACACACCCCAAATTACCAAAACCGGCAGAAATAGTTTTCACCCATAAACAATTGGCGACCACAACGGGAAGTTAATCTCTCGGTTGTAAAGTCAATTTCTTCAAAATTCGATTCAATTTTATCAATTTCAAAAAGGGTAGATCTTAGGACCAATTCAATCATCAATTCATTTCAAGATGGTAAACTCAGGTCTGGATCAGCAATCAATTCTGATGGAGCTAGTGTGGATAACACTCCCGGTGTCGATGTACCTGTCAGTGGAGCTACCGTGGTCAATACATCTTATGGAGCCGTCACTTCTACCACCAGTGCCAGCGTAGCAGGAGATGTTCCAGTAAGTGTAACACCTCCCATCACCAGATCCAGAGCAGTCGCAAATCCCGGCATCTCATCAAGTGTAACACCTCTGGTAGTCACCAGAGCAACAACTTCCACTCCTTCATCAGGACGAGGAGCCGGAGCGTCGAGAGGAGGACCATCCCCCATTACCATTGCAGACTTGATGGAGAAGCAGGAAGTTCTTGCTAAGACTCAAACGGATATGGCCGCAACTCAGAAAGAGGTACTCACTTTTCTTAAGACATTAATTGATCGATTGCCACAAGAGCCGCGACAGCCCCTGGAGCAAAAAAGGAACGCATTCAACGCACCGGAGAAGGTACTTCAGCGGCGCGGACCTCCATGGACCCGATCAAAGAAGCGACATCAGATATGAGCGGTCCTGTCATGGAGACTCCTACACTGGGACTGATCCTCACAACGATCCTCCTCAAGTCAATAGTTTCACTATGAACCAGAGGCCGGTGGATCGGGAAGCGGTTTCTCTAGTGGAAAGTTTATGCGAACTTTCACACCTCTCGAAGAATCAGCGCGCGAAGACGTTTTGCTGCAATCAACCAGAGGAAGGTCACAACCGTGCCCTACATGTCACCGCACGCATCAAGGATTTAGAGTTCAAGACGGCCCTTATCTACACAGGAGCGTTTTCGAATGTGATTACTCTCAAGACTCTCAGGACATCCAAGGTTCTCCCAGGCAAGGTCGTACGGAAGCCTACCACAATGACGGACTTCGAGGGAAACCAAACCAGCACATACGGGAGAAGCTCCGCGGAAAGAATCAGACAAGTTCGTTGCGTCCCACTCCCCATGTGGGCGTCAATTCAGGAAGAAGACCGGCTTGCATCATTGAGGGCTAAAACCCACGATGCATCTTTGCTGACGAAGCATTCTTATCCATCCTGTGAAGCCACGACCCACGTTCACACGAAGAGGGAATGAACTTTTGTGGCGAGTCGTGACCAGAAAGGGAAAACGGTATACCGACACTGCCATTATCAATTAGCAGGGGAGATTGTTACCCAGTCTCTCCACCCAATGGAATGCTACAACAGCAACGAACCACAAGAACAAGTGCTAGATGCTTCACAACAGCTGCAATATGGCACCAACTCCACAACTGATGAGATTGAAATCGTTGAGGAATCTCCTAGGACTATCTCTATCAGCTCAAACTTGTGTACGGATAAACGCACGAAGCTCGTGGAACTTCTCAAAGAGTACCAGGACATATTCGCTTGGAGATATGAAGAAATGCCGGATTTAGATGAAAATTGGTCACCCATCTTCTACATGTCATACCTGGATCCAAGTCGGTTAAACAGTTGTAGTTCAGACACCAGGAAAATGGATAGATCAGGTGTTGCATAGACTTCAGAGACTTGAACAAGTGCTGCTCCAAAAACGATCCTCCTCTACCTAACATCGACATGTTAGTAGATGCGACCAGCGGACACGGCATGTTCTCCTCCATGGATGGATGTAGCGGCTACAACCAGATAAGGATGTACGAGCATGATGCAAGTAAGATAGCTTTTCGAACTCCTCTCGAAATTTTTTATTATACCATACTGCCATTTGGTTTAAAGAATGCCGGTGCAACGTATCAGCGCTCTATGACGACAATCTTCCACTGGAGCCGATACCTCAAGGGAGCAGCCTCAAGAAGATAACGATGTCCAGCGTCATATCGAGCAAGATCCGGGTGAGTCACTTTATCAGACAGTGGTACATGTCTATCATGCTATGTTGGAGAATCCGCACTTTTGGTCATCCTCTGGAGCCGTTGAACGCTCATCTACAACAACATATGCCCTGATAGAAAGAACCAGGCCTGCCGGTAATGAAGAGCCTCATAATGTTTGTAGGGGCATATATCTCACCAACAGGCGATACAACCTTCAGCCTTCTGTAAGCAGTTCCCTGAAGCAGCAAGAGGAAAACCACCGAGATACAACATCCCGTGCGTCCATCAACTCCAACTCCAGTACCACATGCACGACTCCCACAATGATGAAACAATGTCCAAGATATTCCATATCTGGCTCGACAACAACCACTACGAACAAACCATGTAAACCACGCTTGGGGACTGAGCCTCAGCATGAAGTTCCTTCACCGTCAGTCAAGGAATTCTTCAACATGAGAGAGATGGTCAGTCAAGAAGCATGGAATTCGCAAGGGTAAATCGAACTAAAGAATGAAACACTTCAACGCACCCTCTAGCAGAAGCTGCTTCAATGGTCTATTCAAGAGCCGCCTCAACGCTCTCTCCGGGACCCACGTTCGCTTCAGAATCCTTCTTCAACACTCTCTCCAGGATCCACCTCAACGTTCGCACCAGAAACCACTTTAACATCCTCTCGAGCCGTTTCAACACTCAAGTTGTATCAATAATATGCGCTCTGCTCAAGTTATCTTTGATGTACTCAGTGCTCAACATACGTCTCATCCATCCTTCATGAGGGCCCAGCGGAGCATGAAAAACCTTGAAGTCGATAGGAGAAGGGTTATCTTGTGGAACGGATATTTTCATATAGTTGAAAGGGCGCGGTGAACAACTCATCATCAATGTTCGGCATATCTTTGAAGCTGTCAACACCTCCTGACTTGGCACCGAAGATTATCCCTAGAAGACATCTCAACAGGAGTTCTTTTCTTCATTCTACAATAAAAAACATGAGTCAGTACTTGTATAAAAACACGTGAGATGTGTAGTCACACACGACAGAACACACATTCACGTTGGAGTACACAAGGCTGGTATTGGGTCCAAACACCGGTATTGATCAAGTTACAAGTCCGGTGTTGATCAAGTCACAAGTACGGTATTGCTCAAGTTTCAAGTCCGGTATTGCTCAAGTTTCAAGTCCGGTATTGCTCAAGTTTCAAGTCCGGTATTGCTCAAGTTTCAAGTCCGGTGTTGCTCAAGTTTCAAGTCCGGTGTTGCTCAAGTTTCAAGTCCGGTATTTCTCAAGTTTCAAGTCCGGTGTTGATCAAGTCACAAGTCCGGTATTGCTCAAGTTTCAATTCCGGTGTTGATCAAGTCACAAGTCCGGTATTGATCAAGTCACAAGTCCGGTATTGCTCAAGTTTCAAGTCCGGTGTTGATCAAGTCACAAGTCCGGTATTGATCAAGTCACAAGTCCGGTATTGCTCAAGTTTCAAGTCTGGTATTGATCAAAGTCACAAGGCTGGTATTCGAATAAAACAGCGCACGCAGCAGGGGCGGTTTTCAGCCGTCGAAACTCTGGTCGACGTTCGGATCGAGCACGCGGCGGGTCCCACTTGATCCCAGCCCCAGATTGGTCGAAGGGACACATCCGTCCCCAATCAAAGCTCTCTCTCCGAGGAAGAAGGCGTTTCGGCTCCAACACTTCAATGCTCTCCGGGCTGCTTAAGCTGCTTCAACGCTTTCTACAGGACCCACATTTATATTTGAGCACACAAGGTTCATTTTTTTTAAAAGCAAGCTTGCTCACATCGGGTCCCATGTTCGAGCAAAGCAAACAACAAGGCCGGTGTTTGGTCAAAGCATCAAGTCCAGTGTTTAGTCAAGCTAGCTGGGTCGGTGTTTGGTCGAAGTATCAAGATGACACTCGAGCAATTACATCAACCGTACGGTCAAAGTAGGCGCAGGACATGGCCGACGTTTGAAACATGTACACGGTGGTCCCGCGTTTGATCGAAGCATGCACATCTGCCCATGTTCGAATCAAGCATGCTTACATCGGGTCCCACGTTCAATCAAGCAGACGCAGCGGACCCACGATTAACCAAAACAGGCACATCAAGCCCACGTTCAAACAAGCAGTGTAGTAGCCCCATGAACGAAACAGCGTATGTGATCCATCGAAGCGTGCAAGACCGACATCATGCTAGGGGAACACTCGCCGGACGCCTCTTGAACGTGACATGCTCCAAGGACAGATGACCCGTCTCTCATGGTAACATCTAACTTTGTCTCATAAGCTTTGTCTTTAACTGTCACCATCTCATGCCTACCCCACAATGGTGTAACCATTACGTGCTAGGCAGGGGACTTAATGTTGATGGTGGATTTTCATTTAAGGCTAAAATTGTAAAATCCAAAATTATGCGCTAACATCTTGCAAAAGATAAATTCATTAATGAGTGATGAATACTTCTTCACTTTACTAATTCACCTAGAATGGAGCATGTGGCAACAATCCCAGTAGTCTGTGAATTAAACACACGAAATTCATCCAGGTTGGAGCATGTAGCAACAATCCCATATACCCTGTGAATTTCTGACATTATTAATTAATGCATAACCAGCCTTGTATTTCGTACTCATTACAGGTGCGGCATGACGACTGAGTGTTGTTCTCAGCAGAGCAACACGAACCTCCAAGCATTAATAATGAAGCATGTACAAAATACCCGTACAGGCTACAACTCTCGGTGTGTTATACTAGCCCGATTGAGCATACATCTATCGGTGTGTTATACTATCCCGATTGAGCATGTTTGAACCTGGACTGTCCATATCAGTCTCAGAAACGATCACAACCATCCAACTTCACCAGCATGATTGGACGGCTTAGATTGAATCCATGACCCCAAGCAGGTATTGGAATATTCACTACCGACCCAACGCGGGCCCCGCATGGTCGGCCTCCCCAAAAGGGTGGCACAGCTTTCCAAACCGTCCAAACCAGAGCAGTATGGAAGAAAAACCCTAAATTAGGGTTTTCGGCACATTACATGTATCGCAAAACAGTCTCAACCATCTGGTAGGCTTATGAAGTGGTCTGTTTTTGCCTACAAATTAAACCGCAAGTGCACGGTATCTACAATATAGAACAGGGCAAATACGGGTCGATCCACAGAGACTTGTGTGGCTTATGTTGATTCTAAGGCTTGGCTTAACTGAATTCTAGCAAGTTGTGTAACACAGATGTAGGTTGTTGTCGATGCGACTGAATTGGAGCCGTATGAATCTAAACTAAGGTGCAACTAGATTGTAAAGCACTAAGGCAGTCGAATTCACCACCTAAGGCAACTAACTAACCCCTAGTATTATTTGGTTTCTTGTCTTATCACAACTAACAACTAATAATCGAGATTAATTTCATTACTTAGATGGTTAAATCTATCCTAAGATGGATATTCTAATTGCAATTAGGGTATCTTTCCATAGTACTAACTATCTTCTCAGGGCACAATTAGTCTAAAGATCAATAATAATCAATGAAGCATGAATTGCACACATTCAACATAGAAATGTTCTGACTACAATGGATACTTGGCATACACTGTAAAAGTAAAATGCTGAAGTGTTCAAATTATATTTATCCTAAGCATTATAGCATAACAAGAACAATTATCAAAATATGAACCAAACTTAGCAACAGATTATGGGTTTCATCTCAACCCTAGCAAATTGAATTAAAACATGATTAACATACAAATTACCCTAAATTGGTGCTCTGGCTAGCCCAGGCATAAGGTTTTTCACGCACCCCTTAAACCTATTTATACATGCAATTCAAAAACCCTAAATTTCTCCAAAACAGAGAAACAGGAAAATACTCTCTCACCCACGTCGCTCAATCCGCTGTCTCCTCTGTCAATCGTCTCTGAATCGACCATGCGGGTTGTTGGTGAAAACCCTAGTTCTAGTTATCTTTAAATTAGCTTCTAGGGTTATGGAGAAGCTAAAAGAGAGATAACTAAACCTAGAGGGGAGGTGAAGGCGTCTGGCTGCAGCGCGTTTGGTGAGGTCGTTGTCATGTAAGGTGATGATGGAGGTGGTGATGGCTCTGCACAGAGGTATGGGTGAAGGGTTTTCTCTGAAGAGGGTATGGAGAACAAAGAGACGATGAAGAGAGAAATGGGGTGTAGTCGATGGGTATAGGTATAGGGTGTTTTGTTGTGAAGTAGGCGCAGCGACGGATGATGAGGAAGCTGTAACGAGCGTTGGATGTGGCGAGTGAGATCTGAACGGCCGAGGGAGGATTGGGGTGATTTGGTGTTGAGCGGAGGCATCGAGAAATGATGTGAGTGATGGAGCAACCGTAGGATGCAGCTGGGCGAGATCTCAAAGGCTTGGAGTGGACGGGCTCGGATCCGGGTCATGGCTAGCTCAAGCCCATGTCTTGTAAATGGTTTGCTCCTGATGCGCACGCGGGCTTTGGCTTTCTGCTCCATAGATGCTTGCCTCCAATTTTCTGCTCTTTTGGCTCCTCAATTTCTCCGAGCTTTATTTATTACCTAAAAACACAAAATTAATTAATACAAATATTTATTCTTGAAAACAAAGAAAACATAGAATTTGGGATAATATCTGATTCTTGAGCACAAAAGATGAGTTAAATGCCAATAAAAAGGTGTAGAAATATGCAATATTTGGCACTCATCAAATACCCCCAAACCTAAATTTTACTTGTCCTCAAGTGAAACAGAAATTAAGAAATCCTAACTATACCACTGTCGCAGGTCTCTCGAATGCATTTAGCGTATGCACTAAGCCTTTAAACCCCTAGGTGTCCCTAGTGGATGAGTTGTAGTCTCGTGAGGGTTTACCAGAGGTGTACCCAAAAAAACCTTTGCCAACTTCAGAGTGTAAAAGAGTCTCAAGCATCCAAGGATCTATGAGGACAAAGAGTTTCTGCTTGCTAGTGCGAAGTTAGAACTACCAAAGAACGCATTCTCATCCTTAAGTCTTTGAGCGAGAAGTAACCATACCATATGAAAGAATTCGGATTCGATTGTGATCATAAGCCTCGACTTCTGCCTCACTAATAGGGTTTTATGATAATTGCACTCAAAAAGATCGCTTTTTTAGTCTCTCATGTGTGCAGGCAGGAATAAAGAGAGAAATCCTGCACACGTTGAAGGTAAGAAGGATAACCTTCCGAAATAATTTGGAGACTCCTGAAGTGTGGACAAAAAGAATCTTTTACGATGATCTCTAAGAAAGGAAATCAACCATTAGCAAGGATGGGAGTACTCACTCACTTTCTCACCCGATCGGCAATTAATATCACTCTCTCATAGGAACCATAGAAACGTCTTCAATCTTCGGTCTTCGGTCTTCAATTGTTGATGACGAACTTCTAAACTTCACAAAACTTGACAATTTTTAACTTTTCTACTCAATTTCCTTGTTTTTTGGATTTTTCTTCTTCAATTCTTCTTTACCATGGTGGTATCAAAACTAAGAAAATAAACTACAATATTTTTTTTGATTTTTTTGATTTTTTTTTTTATCACTCAATTTTTCCACAACTTATATTGTCTTGATTTCACAAATTTCATTAATTCTCATCCTATTTTCTTTTCTTTGTTGCATGTAAACCTTGGACTATATCAAGTTTTCTTCAAATATTCTGATGTTGCTCCGCTTGCTGACGATGATGTGTTTCTATGGGTCTGCTGATTGAGAGAGAGAGTGATGCTAACTGCAAATCGATATTTAGAAGGAGTTTTCATCTTTAAATGTCACCCTCATGATTGACAAAAATAGCACTCAAGAGATCAAAAGTAGTGCTGAAATTGGTGCGAAGTTGGGTAGCTCACCATTCCTACCCGGAATTGACGTACGGTGACACACACTCTAACATCTTTTCTAGAAAGTTGCAAAAAATGAAGGTTGGTGCCTCACTTGATGTAAAATGGGTAGTCTTCACTATGGTTGATCACAATTCTACTACCGAATATCTAAACAACACCTAATTCGCCCTCCGGCATGGTTAAATCCAACTTTAACGCTCTAATCAACTAAGGAACCCGATTGTGTTCTCCAGTACTTCCAAGTTCTGTTATTTCGGTCAGACTCTCTATGTAAACATAGCTAGAAGCATGCTAGTGACTCTAAAATCTCTAAAAGTTGGAGGTTTTTATTTACAAAAAGAGTTTTTTTTTTTTTTTTTTTTTTTTTTTTTTTTTAAATAAAAGAAAGACTAAAAACTCTAAATGCAAATGTACCCCCAAACCTAAATCAAACATTGTCCTCAATGTGTCAACAGATGATAAAATTTTAAACAGTCACATACCAAAAGAACTATGCTGATTAGAGAAAAGGGAAGAGATTACCGGTATGTTGGCGGGAGCAAGGTTAGAGCTTCATTTGTCAAGGCTAGAATCCAACATTCTCAGTGGAGATCATATCGGATTAGCACAATATATGCACAAGAAGACTCAACCGATTCAAGAAAGAAAAATTTAACAAGTCCTACTGGATTATATACAATGAAATTCACCATATACCAACAATCTAAAGAGTTGAGGATCAACCCAAAAGAAAATATGTACAAACATCAACAGCCTTACACAAATATAACATGAGAGTGCAAGTAAGGCTGCATATGGGAATGATTTTCCCCAAACCTAAACTTGTCAACAGATGTGTTTTTGAGCACAAAATCTTGCAAATTTAAAGGTACATCATGCACAAGGTCTAACTCAAAGTGAGTTTTGCTAAGAACAGAAGACATACACATTCCAACTGTGGTTCCCTAAAAGTGTTATACTTTGATGCAAAATAGTCCAAGAGGACTTGGGAAGCACAAAGCTCTAGGCCTAAGTTAGGCATTTTCGAGAAAAGTTGGTTTTGCAATTTTGTTACAAACTACACCTAGGTTTGGTGGAGGAGTTTCAATCTGTGAGCTTAGGAGAGAAAGTAGGTACATCTAAGTTGTTTTCATGCATAAGAACATTTGCACCATTACACACTTTCCTAAAGTCGACACAGGTAAATCATGCTCACCAAAGATAGAACAATTCATCAATCACCATGTCATAATCATCGGAGCAGGCAACATATTGTGATATGGGCGGGAATCGACACAACAATAATATCATGATCCAAAAGAACATTAGTGTCAACAGAAGATTCATCTTTTCCTAAGTCACAAACAAGTTGTGTAGCATGCTCACTTTCACTAAAGAATTTCACAAACCCAAGCTCAGAGTTAACATCACATGTATGAATGTTAGAAGAAGTATCATTCATAGGGTTCACAGAAGAGACGCCTAACGTCTCTGAACCAAAAGATTCCATCATATTTTTTGCATGCACATGCTCTTCTAACATATCATATTCCTCATCATCATCATCATAACAAAAATTCATCTCCCTATTCAAAATTTGAGCAATTATAGTGTACTCATCTACCTCTAGATTAGGTTCATATTCAGTGTATGGTTGTGCATATGGTTCACTAGAGAAGGGATGCTCATGCAATTCTTTCCATCCAAGTATATCATTGTTTTGCTCTATGAGCTCTTCCATTAGTGATTGCATACAAGGGGTTGGGGAGTATAACATTGTTCAACTTTTGTTGTGATGGATGATGCATGTGTGCATGGTTATCATGGCTTTCCCTAGACTTCCTAAACTCATGTAAAATGTAGCAGTTCTGCAGGGTGGTCTAAGCTACCACCTAAGGTACAAGCATACATTTCATAGTGCCTAGGGGGATTAGATTCGACAGATTGCTCATGTAATTGCCTTTCTAAAGCAAATACTTGAGCTTCTAATTGATCTAAAAGTGATGACTGGGTATGAGAAAGTTGTTCATTTTCAACCTGGGGTGGATGATACATGTGCTCATAATGATTAGGGTATGTGGAGTCATGGCCCTGAGAAGGCTCATATAATTCCCTAAAATCACTATGGTATGTGGGGAGTTCATACTGTGAAGCATGCCCGTAAGCAAGCTCTCTAATGGATTTGTTTGTATCCCCAGTTGCAGACCAAAATCCTGACATGATCTAGCAACTTAATTTGAACTCAAAAAAAAAGCATAGCTTAGCACATATCAAGCATGTATAACCAATGATGTCCCAAAACAGGGAAGCTAAGCCCAAGTGATGCAAATGCACAGCCCAAAGGTTATGCAAAAGCCCAGTTGTAGTGGGCTCAGTTTGGTTTATTGGGTTTAGTTTGGTTTATGTGGGATTTGGTTTGTGTGGGCTTTGGGTTGTTGCACAGCAGGCCTCAGTTTGAGTTTAAATGGGCTTTAGTTTGGTTTTTGCAGAGCCCAGGTATGTGAGCAGTTTTGTTGCACAACCCAGTTGCACATCCCAGTATGTGGAGGCTTCAGTTTGTGCAGAGATTGGCAAGCTTTCTCAACACAGGTCTGAGAGCAGCTCAGCTCATGCACTGGCTATGTGCCCAGCTTGGTAAGTTATGTGCAGCCCTGGTCAGGCCAAGCACAAGAAAAACAACAATTGGTTGTGTGCACAGATAGCTATGCACAGCCTCTCAAAAAAATAACACAGCACAGCTTGTGTGAGGGTTATGCCTGTTGGCAGCTCAAGTACAGCTTGGCTACTTTGCACAACACAATTCTAAGTGCAACTCACAGCATAGGTTAACAGGGCAGCTCAATGCAGATTTACAACTTCACAGATGCAACAGATTGGCCAATTTTCATGTGAGTTGACAGCACATAGAGGGTCAAATGGTTTGGTGGATTCTCTAGTTTTCACAGATGTATGCTCAATGGTACATGACAGATAGCTCAACAGGTTCACATAGATTTGGATGACAGAGTGAAGCTTGCATAGAGGTGCAGGGTAACTTAATCAGTTGATGTTGCTAGGGCTAAAAGCCAACTTGGTCAACCAGGTTGCAGCTTAAACTCAACAGCTACAGGGGCTGGAGCTAAGCACAAGCCTTGTTGAGGCCTAGGAGTTGCAAAGACAAGGCAACTAGTTCATCCAAAATTCCATGCATAGAACACACAAAAATACCAGTTTTCAACTAACACAAATTTTTCTCAAGTGTCACTAAATTATGCCCAAATTTCAGATATTGCAGGGCTGAGTAATGCTCAACAACGTGACTGGCTTATCATGCAAAGGTACCAAGGTTGATGGTTTATCAGGTTATCACAGGGCTGATGGAGTCAACAGGGTCAGTTGACCTCAATGCTCATAACTTTATGCACCACCAATTGCAGGGCAGAGGGGTTGTGGTGGTCACAGGTTTACACACAAGTTGCTGCAGATGCAGGTTTAGCATAAGTGAAAATGACAGTGAGCTTGGCATGTGAAAGCTCATACAAGGTTTAAAACAAGATCAAGCATGCATAAGAGTACAGGGTGTAATGGTTCACAAACAAGGATGCTTAGTACAATTTTAGTCATGCATAGATTTAAGCAGCAGAGTAGCTAGCAAACACAAATTCAAAATGCTATATGGATCAGCAACAGAACAATGAGGCACAGGGCATAGAATCGGTGGCTATTTCACATATGCATATTGGTTAGCACAAGATTAGGGCATTCTGAGCTAGCATGTTTGTGATTCACAGATCATGGAAATTCAAAGTTGTAGCTCAGGTAGGGTTTGCAGCCAACTTGGTTAACCAAGTTGTAGCTCGTGCAAATTTCAAAGCAATGCACGGGTGATACAAAGCTCATATGTGTGATTACAGATTCATGCATATGCCCATACATTCAAAGACAAAGTTATAGACATTCTCAACTATCTATGATCCACTCACATGAATAGTATGAATGGCGAGGGGGCTGCTCGGTGTTCAAGTTCTGCGCCTTTTCCTTCTCTTCCTTGGGTTTGCTCAACAGCTCACAGTACTCTTTGGCTCAACAAAGATTTTTAGTTCTCTGGGATGTGCAGGTTAAGGCAAAGATGAAGAAAATTAATGCAAGCCTGAGAATAAGTTGGACTGACACAGGGGAAAAGTAAAGAACTGTGGTGTTTATTTGGACTGACAGGGAAGGGTTTACACAGTATGCAGCTAAGGGAGTGAATGCAACTAGAGATGGGGTGTGCTAGATGAGTTGAACAAGAAGAAGAGATATGACAATGTACAAATGCAAAGACAGATGCTAAATGCAATGCACTGAGATGAGGATACTAAAATGCGATTAAGATTAACTACGTTAAGATTAACAACTAAAATGCAATGATTGTAACAGAAGAAGAAAATTAACAACTAATACAAAGCTAAAAGAAATAATTCAAGGTGAATATGTACAGGGGTGAGTGGAAAAACAGTGAAGAAAGCTAAGGATCAGCACAGCAAACGCCAAGTCCCCGGCAACGGCGCCAAAAACTTGGTAGGCTTATGAAGTGGTCTGTTTTTGCCTACAAATTAAACCGCAAGTGCACGGTATCTACAATATAGAACAGGGCAAATACGGGTCGATCCACAGTGACTTGTGTGGCTTATGTTGATTCTAAGGCTTGGCTTAACTGAATTCTAGCAAGTTGTGTAACACAGATGTAGGTTGTTGTCGATGCGACTGAATTGGAGCCGTACGAATCTAAACTAAGGTGCAACTAGATTGTAAAGCACTAAGGTAGTCGAATCCACCACCTAATCTTAACTAAGTCAGTTCAATTTCAATAATATTCTTGTCCCTTGTAATGGACAACGGGCAAGATGCAAGTCTGCCGTTTATCCAGGGTTTCAATGGATAGTTTCTTATCAACTAAGGCAACTAACTAACCCCTAGTATTAGCTGTCTTGTCACAGTACAACTAATCAGAGATTAATTTCATTACTTAGATGGTTAAATCTATCCTAAGATGGATATTCTAATTGCAATTAGGGTAACTTTCCATAGTACTAACTGTCTTCTCAGGGCACAATTAGTCTAAAGATCAATAATAATCAATGAAGCATGAATTGCACACATTCAACATAGAAATGTTCTGACTACAATGGATACTTGGCATACACTGTGAAAGTAAAATCTTTGAAGTGTTCAAATTATATTTATCCTAAGCATTATAGCATAACAAGAACAATTATCAAAATATGAACCAAACTTAGCAACAGATTATGGGTTTCATCTCAACCCTAGCAAATTGAATTAAAACATGATTAACATACAAATTACCCTAAATTGGTGCTCAGCAGCTAGCCAGGCATAAGGTTTTTCACGCACCCCTTAAACCTATTTATACATGCAATTCAAAAACCCTAAATTTCTCCAAAACAGAGAAACAGGAAAATACTCTCTCACCCACGTCGCTCAATCCGCTGTCTCCTCTGTCAATCGTCTCTGAATCGACCATGCGGGTTGTTGGTGAAAACCCTAGTTCTAGTTATATTTAAATTAGCTTCTAGGGTTATGGAGAAGCTAAAAGAGAGATAACTAAACCTAGAGGGGAGGTGAAGGCGGCTACAGGCGCGTTTGGTGAGGCTGTTGTCAGGTAAGGTGATGATGGAGGTGGTGATGGCTCTGCACAGAGGTATGGGTGAAGGGTTTTCTCTGAAGAGGGTATAGAGAAGAAAGAGACGATGAAGAGAGAAATGGGGTGTAGTCTATGGGGTATAGGTATAGGGTGTTTTGTTGTGAAGTAGGCGCAGCGACGGATGATAAGGAAGCTGTAGCGAGCGTTGGATGTGGCGAGTGAGATCTGAACGGCCGAGGGAGGATTGGGGTGATTTGGTGTTGAGCGGAGGCATCGAGAAATGATGTAAGTGATGGAGCGACCGTAGGATGCAGCTGGGCGAGATCTCAACGGCTTGGAGTGGACGGGCTCGGATCCGGGTCATGGCTAGCTCAAGCCCATGTCTTGTAAATGGTTTGCTCCTAATGCGCGCGCGGGCTTTGGCTTTCTGCTCCATAGATGCTTGCCTCCAATTTTCTGCTCTTTTGGCTCCTCAATTTCTCCGAGCTTTATTTATTACCTAAAAACACAAAATTAATTAATACAAATATTTATTCTTGAAAACAAAGAAAACACAGAATCTGGGATAATATCTGATTCTTGAGCACAAAAGATGAGTTAAATGCCAATAAAAAGGTGTAGAAATATGCAATATTTGGCACTCATCACCATCCATCTTCGCGGGCATAGATGGAGGGTGTAGATGTAGATTCAAAGGGCCCAGAGCATGTCAACACAAATACCATGGGCCCGCCTACATACCTGACTGATCGGTCAGGACCAACTATGGTTGGTCGTCTTGATTTGTGCGCCCCAAACTGGTTATGACACACGGCCGGCAAAACCTAATTAGGGTTTGTGTCGCGATCACGAGCGTCCATTTTCTCCTTCACGAATGAAGGGTCCAGGAATAGACTAAGCAGGTCCGGTAAGTATCAACACGATCATTGTGGGCCCACCTATCTCCACACCCGATCGGCTAAGACCAAACTTGGCTATACACCTTGATTCGCGCGCCCAAGCTAGGCATGGTCACACTTCCCAACCACAAACTGATCTCGACCGCTCAAGTTTACCGGACAAATTGAGTGGCTTAGATCACGTTTCTATGGGACGATGAAGTACAGGTATATACACCATCCCACCATATGCACGCCGGGCTGATCGGCCAAGACCGACCAAGCTTGGTCGTCTTGGAACACGCGCCCAAAATTGGCATGATGCGCGGCTTTTGCGGCATCAGATTTCTGTTGCAAATCGATCTCGACCACTCAACTTCGCCGGACAAATTGAGTGGCCCAGATCACACTTTCACGAGACAATGAGATATGGGCTCTTACACCATCATGTCGTCTACACACATGCACGATCGGCCCTCTCAAAATTGTATCCCAAGCTTGGATTCGACCAAGCTGAAGAGTGATGCTTGCGCACCTCTTCAAAAACCCTAATTCCATCAATGATCGCGAGATGAGTGTCTCAAAGATCTTCTCGTCCGTTCGTTCAACTTCACCGGCTTGGTTGTACAACCCCGGATCAGAGTTAATTGGTCGCATGAGGCGTCATGGTGATCACCACCCGTCACTTTACCACATCATGATGCACAAATTCCCTCATAGAATACATAGAACACGGTACTTCACGGTATCGACTTCCTAAATAACTTAGTTATTTAATCGAGCATTACATGCTACTTCTCGTGGGTCCCACGATCCACACACTCGAGACATCAATCATATCACAAACTCGGGGGATACATACTAATCAAGGGGTATTGTCCTCGGCGGTTTACAAGAGCGTGCGGCAGGCTTTATATGATCCACGAGAACGCGCCATCACAAGAACGTGTCGTCGGCAAAGGAAGTCATGGACGGTTAGAGATGACGGGAGAAGTGGGCAAGACTTTGTTCGTGTAACACTAACACACAACTCCGCTTACTCCATCACTCCACTTCCTCCACTTCCCATGAGAGACGTGAATAAGGATCAAATGACTTGTATAAATAGGTTCTCCTCCCTATTTCCAAAGACAAAACAAGTCCAGGACAACATACCTCTGTAGTTTCGTTGGTAAGGGTATCGATGGATCTCGCAGTGCTTCTCGATCTTCTATTTTGCAATCTCATATTTTTCCATTCTTGTCAAGTTTTCGTTCCTCTCGCCTCTAGTCGCCTCTCTTCATGTATCGTTTGTCTCAATGTTTCCAATGCTGTGATTTCTTCATTTCCCCATTCATTCTTTGATCTCCTTCTCATTGTCCATTGTTTACCAATTATTGCTCTTCTTCCCTTTCATCCTCAGAATCCGTCCTCCAAGTGTGCACACTTACTCTATCGTAATCCACAGTTTCATTTGCTCTGGGGTGGAATTAAAGCTTGGACATGATTCTCTTCATCATTCCTCATATTCTGAGTCTTCCACTTCTTCTCCGGTTGTTCAAGTACATTTTCTTCTAGCCATTTCTTTTAGTAAATTCTTTGAAAATTATCTCAAATTTCTTTCTTGTTAATTCTCCTCTTTTAATGTTGTTCAAAGCCTGTTTCTAGGCCAATATGTAGTTCGGAAATCCCCAATACACACCTCACTATATTTTGTTTAACTAATCCATTCAAAAGATAATAGGTGAACAATTATGATTATTTATTAATAATTTTCTTAAAAATGTTTACGGGAAAATGGAATTACATAAGATCTTAAGATCTTACTAACATTCTGTTTCTCTCCTAATGACTTGCTCTCCAATCCAAAAAGAACCCCTCCTCAACAAATTCACTCATCCCTTTATATAGGGTAATACATAGTGAATGACGGCTAAAAGCTGTCCTTTATTTTCGGGAATGTCTCGCGAAGTGTCGCAGACGACAAATATTCACGACACTTCTTAACTTTCGCGGGTTTCTGTATCCTCCTATCGTCAGTCATTTATATTTCGCGACTCGGTGCGCAATGTTGTTATCCGTTGTCTTCGCGAATTGTTGTTGTGGCGATATTATGATCCTACAGGGGTATTGGTCTGGCGGTTTACAGCGTGCAGCGTGCAACGCGCCATCACAAGAACGTGTCAGGAAGTCATGGACGGTTAGAGATGACAGGAGAAGTGGGCAAGACTGGTCGTGTAACACTAACACACAACTCCTTTACTCCATCACTCCACTTCCTCCACTTCCCATGAGAGACGTGAATAAGGCTCAAATGACTTGTTCCAAAGACAAAACAAGCTCATACCATCGTATTCAAACACCGGAACCGATAGCTTACATCCCGCAAGCCGATTCGATTTCGATACAAGTCATATATAGCCAACACCTTCACAATCTCAACACCTTCTTCGCTTCCCTCCCTAAGATCAACCCCATCTCCTTCACTTTGTGACCGAGACAAGTCTGGAACGGCCATTTCTTGGTTTATGCCGGATTTGCACAGATTGATTTCTTGAATCTACAAGCACTCCCGTATAGTGCATTTGTTTAAGGTTTAGACTCATTTCTCATCCACACACCCCAAATTACCAAAACCAGCAGAAATAGTTTTCACCCATAAACACCTAGGAATGACTCTGGTCGGTCATGAAGGCATGCACGTGTTGCCGTGGTATCCGTGTCTCCGTACTGAGAGTTTCAGTATTTTCTGATGTGCGTTCGAGCAACATTATGAATTTTCAGAAGAGTTTCATCTTGACTGAAATTCTTGATTTTTGTTGGAATGAGCATGTATGCTCAATTGATCAATATTTTGTAAATATTAAAATAAGAGTATTTTAACATTTAAAATTTCCTTGAGAGGCTAGCCGGTCGTGTGACCTGTATGATTTTGTTTTTTCATGATTTGAGCAAAATTTGAGAAGTTATGACGAAATCATGAGTTTTGCTCAAACCAAGGAGTTTCATGAATTTTGGAAAATAATAATTATAAAAGACTAGGGATTGCAAGGTGTGGGACCGGCCACGACTAGGGCATGGCCGACCGGCTATGTTGACCGCTCCCGCACACCTTTCGCTAATTTTATATTATTATTTTTTTCATGAATCTATGAAGTTATGGAGAATCCATGAGTTTTTGTTGAAACAGAGGAGTTTCATGAGTTTAGGGAATTATAAAAATCTAGGGATTGTGAGGTATGGGACCGGACACGGATTAGGCATGGCCGGCCGTCTAGGTTGCTCGGTCCCGCACATCTTTCCCTATTTTATAATATTATTTCATGAATCCATGAAGTTATGGGAAATTCATGAGTTTTGCACAAACAAGGAAAGTTGCTAAATTGAAGGAGTTTTTCATGAGTTCATGAAAATAACAAAATAGGGCAAAATAATGGAAGAGGCATGGGACTGGCCACGGCTAGGGCATGGCCGGTCGGCCGGTGGGCCCGGCCCCTGGGCGCCTCTTATTATTTTATTATTATTTGTTGCTTTCTCCTATTTTGCGTAGGATTCCTTATCTGTCCATATTTTTGGATGCTCGTTTGTGCATCCGGGTGCTCAGTCGTGCATCATTGTCGAGTACACTTACACCATTTTTGTGGGGCTTACTCAGTGATGATCCAGATGCCCGATGGTTGAGTATTTATTGTTAATTCATGAAATTCAGTGTAGAATAATTCATGAAACAAAACAATAAAATGAGTAGTTATTTATTATCAATTCATAGTATTAGCTGTGGATTCGACTATGAACTCGGAATAATAAAACAGGCATTACCATTCCATGGGATCGTGGATTCGACCATATAATTGGAGTAATAAAATTATCTATTACCATTCCATGAGATTAGCAGTGAATTCGATCATGAAATTGGAATAATGAGATAATATAGTAGTTTATTGCCATTCCGTGAGATCAAGTCGTAGATTCGATCATGGAATCGGAGCAATTGTTATTGCCATTCCATGGGATCAGGCCGTGGATTCGACCATGGAATAGGAGCAATTCTTATTTCCATTCCGTGGGATCAGGCCGTGGATTCGACCATGGAATAGGAGCAATAATAGATCATTCTGGGAATTCAGTGGTGAATGTCACGACAGAATTAATCTATTATAGAAAAGATATTAGACAGTTGAAGCGTCACATCCATTCTGAATGGTGCATAGTCAGGGAGTCACGGGTGTTGTTTACGACCTGAAGGCGTTACTGCTCTCAATCTACGGAGAACCGCCTGAATCTATGCACGGTCTATCCACATAGTCAGGGAACGGTGAGTGTCACCGACGTCCTGAAGGCGTCCGCCGCCCAACTATTCTTCTATATGGAGGGGGGTCTCTCCCCTGCAGTCAGGGAACAGTGAGTGTTACCGACGTCCTGAAGGCATTAAGCTCTCAATATACGGAGAACCGCCCAATTATGTTATTCTGCATAGAGTTCATGATGAAATGACAGGGATCGAATCGCTCAGCTAGTGGGGCTTTTCGAAAACATATTCATCATGGCTTCGTAAAATATGAATCGTTGTATGCCTGAAAGCCGTGTCGAAACATGCATCATGATTTTACAGTTTTTCGCTTTGTTGAAAATCCACCATCAACAGCACTTAAGTGGGTTATTTTCTAAAAACAATTTAATTCGTGAACTAAGACATTTATAAATTAAGGAATGCAATCTTTGCAAACCGTGGCTATAATGTTCATGAATCGATTCGAGTGAATCAAAACTGTTTCTACTTCGACTGTATCTTGTATACTTCTCA
This sequence comes from Papaver armeniacum, assembly GCA_023531295.1. Classification (NCBI taxonomy): domain Eukaryota; kingdom Viridiplantae; phylum Streptophyta; class Magnoliopsida; order Ranunculales; family Papaveraceae; genus Papaver; species Papaver armeniacum. The sequence continues at coordinate 153,072 of JAJJWW010003942.1, forward strand.
GAGCATAGCTCGGTTGAACCCGCCATGCGTTGGTATGTCAAGTTTGGTTGTCATATTTTAGTGAATCAAAACTCATGTTAAGAGTCGCTTGATTATGTACTCGAGTCAACTTCGTATAGGTTAGCTTGAAAGTATTAGGATTTGAGATTTTACAAGTATTGCGAAGACTTGAAGATGTGAAGAAGCAAGGAGCTACAACGACAACAATCATCCTTCCACTTGAGGTTAGTGATATTTGACTTGAACCGTTTCATTCCCTAACGTATCTTTCAAGTCGTGCATATTGAAAACAAAACTGCGAAGCATATTTGAACTCTAGATAGACATAGTATTAAAGAATACAATACGAGGTTTATTGCTTAACCATTAAAATTTGTAGATAAGACATCGCCATAATCATTTGAATACTATTGTGATTATGTATGGGTATGATGTGAGGATTTCATCCTAGGGAACAATGTTTTACATGTGTTCTAAGGAAGTAAGTTCATAAACTTGTTTGTGAATCGAAAAGGAAATTGCCAGGCATTATTGGTTTTGTTATTCATTGCATATCTTATGAACAACCAATATGTGTGATTGAGTATGACCGTTCACGACTTGTTGTGTTCTTGGTAGAAATATTCACAAAGGCCTGACTTATGTATTGGTAAGACTTTTATTAGTGAAACCGATCTTAAGTAATCACCTGAAATGGTATGATCGGGTTTGTGATTTTCTGTCTGACCAAATATGGGAAAGGGGAACCGATCCTAGTAAGAGGTGCAGTACATCACAAAGGGGAACCGATCCTTGTATGAGGTGCAGCAAGGTTTATAGCAGAAAGGGGAACCGATCCTATGAACATGTGCAACACCTTTTTAGACAAAGGGGAACCGATCCTATGGACATGTGCAACACATATAATTTAGATAGCATATATATGTGGGGAACCGATCCTAGTACCTAGTCAACCGAATTTTGGAAATCTAGTGTGACTATGCACAGTACTCACATGGAAGGTAGAACCGAAACTTGTTTTGGTAGTTAAACCCATGATTGTGATTGAATGTTATTTGATCAATCGCACAGTTCTTGAAAGTCAGATGAACCAATTTTAAACTTGTTTGGAAGTGTGGCAAATCGGTTTCAAGGTTGTAAGTGTGAAAGAGAACTTACAAAGTTAAGATGTCGACATACTTTGAACACGTGCTATGAATGTTTATTTCTTTAATTGTTCAAAGTTATTCCTTAATAGCTAAGGGAAGAGAATCCCAGAATCAAAACATAAATAAGTTAAGAATCTTTTAATTAAGGTATTTAACTTCATTTTGTAGGGAAATAAGAATTAGTAATGTTCATTTACTAATTAGAGATTTTCCGATAGATTTCAATCATTATTTTTGGACAAAGCATTTCCAGGAATTATGGAAACCGAATTTGTGCTTTAATGAATATCTTGAGAATATTTTCGGTTTTGGAAATTCCTTGGTGTCCAAACTTCATTGTCTATAAATACTTGAAGTTTGCCTTTCTAGCAAACTAATCCTTCGTAACAACAGACTTCCTCTTTGTTGTGTTGTTACTGGTGTAGCCGCCTATTCGGAGAGGAGAGTAACCTAATTAGGTGAAATCTATTACGGCCGCTCAGTTTAAAGTCTTTTTTGGGATTGAGAAGCTCTACGAGTACCGTTGGTGGGAAAATAGATAATTGCGGTTTATCTTTTGTTTTCTTTGATTTGATTGACTAACGGTGGTTGAACTTTGATTGCACCTAGTTTGTTTATGCTTGAGAATCTTCTCTTCTGATATAAGAGTCACTCAAACTAGTTCAGAGTTTCGACAGGGATCTTTAGATTGTTGTTAGTTCTAAAGACGATCTTGTAATAATCCATTGTTAATAGACTCCATTCTGTGCGTGATTGATCACAAGAGATTCAAGTGATTGTGTGCAGGTGTTTATTGAAGATCTAAGAAGATTTGAAGACGAAGAAGATATTGAAGATTTCTGATTTGTGGGTTTATAATCTTTGGTGTGGACAATACTTGTTTCGGTAAAAGAAGATCCAATTAATAATCGGTTTACCTTTGTGATAAATTGGATTGATTAATTGAGTAGATCGTCATCAACACAATTCTTTGGATTAATAATGTTGTTGGCTTAATCTGAAATGATTACTTCGGTAATTGAACATAAGATAGATCTAAGGACCTGACGAAGGAGCTTATGTTAAGATAAACGGAAGAGTCTTTGTCCAAATCATATCACTTGGTTGAATAGAGTTGATACCAAATAGATTTATTGTTCCTTTACTGTTTGGAATACGAACCAAAGGAATTGTTCCAAGTACGTGACTAAGGTCGGAGGCGTGGGAATACAGACGGAACTATGTGAACTATAGGTTTAGTTGCTTGGTCTCGACTATACGAAGTTAGGTGTAATTTTGTGTAGCGGCTTAATCCTGAGAGTATTCAATTCTGGACAAGGTCCCGGGGATTTTTTGTATTTTAGGTTTCCTCGATAACAAAATCTTGTTGTGTCATTTACTTTATATTTCTGCATTATAATTGTTTTATTATAATTAAAGTAGATTACACAAATGTTAATTCCTATTTACTTGATAAGTGAATCCTATTGTGTTTGGTTAAGTCCGAACCTTTTTATCAAGTAATACTTCGTTGTTGTATTGTCTCGATCTCGTATCCATAGACGATCACACGAAGTGTGAACCGATTAGTTGTATTGTCTCGACTCAGTCCATAGACAATCACTTTCAGAGAAAGGACTTATAGGTAGGTAAAGTTTTAGATTGAGGTATATTTGGGTACCCTCACCTTTTCAATTGGTATCAGAGCGGGCAAACACGAAAAAATCTAACAATTTGTGTTTGGTGTGATCCAACCTATAAGAATGAACTCGAGTTCTCATGAATCGACTTCAATTAATGTACCGCCAAGATTTGACGGAACAAACTATCTATGGTGGAAATCTGCTATGAGATCTTTTCTTCAATCACGAGACTTTAATACTTGGCTATTAGTCGTCGATGGTTATATTCGTCCAAAGATAGAAAACTCAGAAACTGAGTTTAAACGCTTAGTAGAGTTTTCAAACGAAGTAAAGGTTCTTGCAAAGAATAATTCAGATGGTTTGAATGCTATAATACATGTTGTAAACCGTGATCTACAATATCATGTATCAACATGTCAAACTTCGAAAGAAGCTTGGGATAATCTTCAGATCGTATTTGAAGGAAATTCTTCAAAGAAAGAAGCTAGACTTCAAACTCTCACTTCCGATTTGGGAAAACCTTCGAATGGATGAAAACGACACTTTTGAAGAGTTTCATATTAAACTCTCTGAGATAATTAATGCTTCTTTCTCGTTAGGAAAGACTATTTCTGAAAAAGATATAGTATGCAAGATTCTCAGATCGTTGCCATCTAGATACGATTCTAAGAAGCATGCAATCATAGAAGCAAACGATCTTTCAACTCTCTCACGAAGAACACTCGTTGGAAAGTTAAAGATCTTTGATCATGAATCACAGTCTATTCATAGTAAAGGAATCGCTTATAAAGCTGCAAGAATTCCGAAAGCTCCAATGGAGAGGAATAGACAGATGGATGATTGGATGAGCAGTTGAGAAAATTCGATGATAAAATTGAACAATCATTGTCATTGATTACTAGACAGTTTCGAGATCTCTTAAAGAAAATAAATAAGAGATTCATTAAGGATACTTATCGATCTTCTCGCCCACATGATCGAGTCCCTGTCAAAAAGGATCATGAAGAAGATGATGAATATCAGCCGCAGTGCTTCAAGTGTAAAAGGTTTGGTCATATATTGCTAAAGACTGTCCCAATCTTAAGAAATACACTTGAAGCAAGACATTGGTTGTAACTCTAGATGAGACCTCTGATTCATACGATTCTGAAGAATAGGAAACAATTAATATTGCATTAGTTGTCAATCTTATTTCTTCCTCCTCCATTAGTGATATACCCATTTTAAGAATGGACATGTCTTCCGATTGCATTAAATCACCTAATGGTAAAAGGAAAAATAATACAAGATGCAATTACTGTCTCAAAAACAGAATTGCTAAGAGTTGCATATGCAATTCCAGTCAATCCCAAGATACTTCGTTAGTTCGAGGTAATAAAAGGAGATCTTTTCATACTATACTAGATCGAGAACACTCTGGTTGTTCAAAATTCCATAATGAGAGAAAATCTCATACTAATGCCACTTGATCGGTATTAGAATTCTTTCCTCACCACGTGTGCCAAATCTTTGTGTGAGGAAGAAGAAAAATCAAGGCACCTTGTGTAGATTATGGAAATAATATCTAGTATTTGAAGATATTTGATATATTCGTATTTTTAGGAATATTATATTTTCGGTAGTATGAAAATTATAAAAAGATCTTTATCCTAATTTGGTTATTCCTTTTCCGAACTATGGGTCTGGATCAAATAGTTTCTATGGAGAAGATGCTAGATCAGAAAGATCATCTTAAAACTAAGTCTGGATCGTCTCTTGACATAAAGGGTAAAATCAGAAAGGGAGATTGGCTTAGCAAGAAGGAAAGAGAGAATACTCTGAAGAAAGATCAGTGTATTGAGGCATTGACACACTTTTGTGTTCAATCAAAGACAAAATTACATGTTCTTGCAGAATCCTTCACGAAAATTTCTCATCTGCAAGAAATTTCTGGTCAAGCAACAAGGTTTTCTACTTGAAGAAATTCAAAAGCTGAAGAGTAGTAATCCGCCTTCATTCAGCTCTGATATGAAGGACTAAGTTGCAAGAGAAAAATAGACATCAATTTTGATTTCTTTCAATGATTGTATTTGTCTATTATGAATAAAATTATTTGATTTATAATTTTTCTTGTGATAGTTTTTGGTTTACATAGCCTGTGCTTGAATGCTTTTATCTTATTGCTATGTATGATTATGGGATGTTTTATTTTGGTTTTACTACCTTAATATTTGATCTCATATGTTGTGAACCCTTGTGGTTTGGGTGACTTTTTCATTTAGCAGGATTAAGTTCTAGCCCATGTTGGTAGGCTTTATCAAAGAATCATGAGGGGTTCAGTAGAAACAATATGTGAAAAAGTCACAATATGTTGAATCGGTTTTGGTTTAGCATAAAAGCATATGTGTTTCGACGGTTTTCAACTTTTGCTTGCAATTGTTAAAATCGATTTTCAACCTTTCTCTGGTAAAGGTTGGTTGTTGTTATTATTTTGTTTTTGCATAAGGATGACAACATGATGATATTTCGATATCAATTTTCCCTGGAAGAAGATGCAATCATATTGGAGAAGTGGATGCGAAATTTGAGGGAACAATCTTGTTAGTTAATTGTTTTCCTGTTTAAGAAAAGCCCGAGTTTATTTCATATATATTTATTGCTTTTACTTAACAAAATTTCGGTACAATTGATGTTTATTCCATTATGTGTGTATGGATGTATGTGTGATTCAATTGGTTCTGGTTAAGAAAAACTATTGTTATCTTGCTTTATTGTATGGTATCAATTGTTTAGGATTACAAAATTTCGGTGCAATTGCGGTGCTTTGAATGTCTATGTTGTTTCAATTGCTTCCGGTTGAGGTGAATAATTATGCAAGTTGATTTATTTGGTTTGTATGAATTATTTATGGCTTAACGAAATAAAAGGTGTACGGGATGAGTTGTTTAGTCCAATTCGATTCCGGATAAGAGAAACTAAGTTAATTCTGATCTTAGTTAGACTTATCGAAGTGAGGTTTCCGTTATTCAAGTCTAATCGAATGCCTTAACAAGAAATGCTAGTTAACTAACCTAGTATTTATCTTGTTTAAAATTGAAAGGTCTAAGTTTATGGATAATTAGAACCTGATGAGAAAAATAGAGTTATCTTTATTTTGGTCTTATCGAATTAAGTGATTGTTTTTGTACAATCGGCTTAGCAAAGGGACTAAGGTGCTTAGTTGATTTTTGGTTTGCTAAACTAAAATGAAAAAATTGTTTCGGACAATTGTTTCCTTGGTAACATATCAAAATAAAACTACTTGTAGTTTCGGTTTTGATATTGGTTATCAGAACATGATGTGTGGAACCTTCGTGCCTAACTCTACAGGTTGCAAGTCTATTGAGATTTGTAAGATTCTTTTCGTGTTGTCCTTTATTTTTTCGTTTCTTTGTCATTTTGTGACAAAAAGGGGGAGAAATATATGGAGTAAACAAGTGATACTGGCATTGATTTTATATTGATTGGTATCACTAAGGAAAAGAACATTGGTGCTTAAACGTTTTATCTAAACGAAAGAGTGAAAGCACAGACTAAGGGGGAGTAACATATCATATGAATTGGTATAACAAAGACATGCGTATTGCATATCTACCTATCTTCCTTAGGGGGGGTATTTTCTTTGTTATTATAATGTCAACATCGGCATTTTCAAGGATTGAATGTAAGCAGTTTACTGTGCTTTGAATCGGGAATCAAGCGTATGTGTAATGAATTATTGTAATTTGTTTATCCATATGATGTAAGAGTTTTGTCACTAAAATTGACAAAGGGGGAGATTGTTAGAGCATAGCCGGTTGAACCCACCAAGAGTTGGTATGTCAAGTTTGGTTGTCATATTTTAGTGAATCAAAACTCATGTTAAGAGTCGCTTGATTATGTACTAGAGTCAACTTCGTATAGGTTAGATTGAAAGTATTAGGATTTGAGATTTTACAAGTATTGCAAAGACTTGAAGATGTGAAGAAGCAAGGAGCTACAACGACAACAATCATCCTTCCACTTGAGGTTAGTGATATTTGACTTGAACTGTTTCATTCCCTAACGTATCTTTCAAGTCGTGCATATTGAAAAAAAAACTGCGAAGCATATTTGAACTCTAGATAGACATAGTATTAAGGAATACAATACGAGGTTTATTGCTTAACCATTGAACTTTGTCGATAAGACATCGCCATAATCATTTGAATGCTATTGTGATTATGTATGGGTATGAGGTGAGGATTTCATCCTAGGGAACAATGTTTTACATGTGTTCTAAGGAAGTAAGTTCATAAACTTGTTTGTGAATCGAAAAGGAAATCGCCAGGCGTTATTGGTTTTGTTATTCATTGCATATCTTATTAACAACCAATATGTGTGATTGAGTATAACCGTTCACGACTTGTTGTGTTCTTAGTAGAACTATTCACAAAGGCCTGACTTATGTATTGGTATGATTTTTATTAATGACACCGATCTTAAGTAATCACCCGAGATGGTATGATCGGGTTTGTGATTTTCTGTCTGACCAAATATGGGAAAGGGGAACCAATCCTAGTAAGAGGTGCAGTACATCACAAAGGGGAACTGATCCTTGTATGAGGTGCAGCAAGGTTTATAGCAGAAAGGAGAACCGATCCTATGAACATGTGCAACACGTTTTTAGGCAAAGGGGAACCGATCCTATTACCTAGTCAACCGAATTTTGGAAAGCTAGTGTGACTATGCACAGTACTGACATGGAAGGTAGAATCGAAACTTGTTTTGGTAGAACCGTTAAACCCATGATTGTGATTGAATGTTATTTGATCAATCGCATAGTTCTTGAAAGTCAGATGAACCAATTCTAAACTTGTTTGGAAGTGTGGCAAATCGGTTTCAAGGTTGTAAGTGTGAAAGATAACTTACAAAGTTAAGATGTCGACATACTTTAGATTGTTGTTAGTTCTAAAGACGATTTTGTGATAATCCATTGTTAACAGACTCCGTTATGTGCGTGATTGATCACAAGAGATTCAAGTGATTGTGTGCATGTGTTTATTGAAGATCTAAGAAGATTTGAAGACGAAGAAGATATTGAAGATTTCTGATTTGTGGGTTCATAATCTTTGGTGTGCACAATACTTGTTTCGGTAAAAGAGGATCCAATTAATAATTGGTTTATCTTTGTGATAGATTGGATTGATTAATTGAGTAGATCGGCATCAACCCAATTCTTTGGATTAATAGTGTTGTTGGCTTAATCTTAAATGATTACTTCGGTAATTGAACATAAGATAGATCTAAGGACCTGACGAAGGAGCTTATGTTAAGATAAACGGAAGAGCCTTTGTCCAACTCATATCACTTGGTTGAATAGAGTTGATACCAAACAGATTTGTTGTTCCTTTACTGTTTGGAATACGAACCAAAGGAATTGTTCCAAGTACGTGACTAAGGTTGGAGGCGTGGGAATACAGACGGAACTAAGTGAACTATAGGTTTAGTTGCTTGGTCTCAACTATACGAAGTTAGGTGTAATTTTGTGTAGCGGCTTAATCCTGAGAGTATTCAATTCCGGACAAGGTTCCGGGGATTTTTTGCATTTTCGGTTTCCTCGTTAACAAAATCTTGCTGTGTCATTTACTATATATTTCTGCATTATAATTGTTTTATTATAATTAAAGTAGATTACACAAATGTTAATTCCTATTTACTTGATAAGTGAATCCTATTGTGTTTGGTTAAGTCCGAACCTTTTTATCAAGTAATACTTCGTTGTTGTATTGTCTCGATCTCGTATCCATAGACGATCACACGAAGTGTGAACCGATTAGTTGTATTGTCTCGACTCAGTCCATAGACAATCACTTTCAGAGAAAGGACTTATAGGTAGGTAAAGTTTTAGCTTCAGGTATATTTGTGTACCCTCGCCTTTTCATAAGATGAACTAGGTTGAAGCGAAAGCTTACCAACACATATTTAGAGAAATATGTAAGCGAGTTAATCTCAGCTCGAAATCTCAAATGTGCATAACCGACAACTATATAGTAATACGACTTTTGTCTCAATATAGGATTGTTTATGGGTGAAAACTACTCCTGTAGAATTTGGTAATTTGGGGTGTGGATGAGGAATGAATTTAAACCTTAAACAAATGCACTGCGCGGTGAGTGCTTGTAGATTCGAGAGATCAATCTGTGCAAGTCCGGCCTAAACCAAGAAATAGCCGTTCCAGACTTGTTTCGGTCACAAAGTAAAGGAGTTGGGGTTGATCTTAGGGAGGGAAGCGAAGAAGGTGTTGAGATTGTGAAGGTGTTGGCTTGCTTATGACTTGTAATGAAAGGTGAGCAGGCTTGTGATTGATGCAAGCAAGCTCTGGGTGTTGGAATACGTTTTTGTATTAACACTTGGTTTTCTGTCTCGTCCGGACTTGTGTTGTTGTTTGAAATAGGGCGGAGAACCTATTTATACAAGTCATTGAGCCTTATTCACGTCTCTCGTGGGAAGTGGAGGAAGTGGAGTGATGGAGTAGTGGAGTTGTGCGTCGGTGCCACACGACCAGTCTTGCCCACTTCTCCTATTCATCTCTAACCGTCCATGACTTCCTGACACGTTCTTGTGATGGCGCGCTGCGCGCCGCACGCCGTAAACCGCTGAGACCAATACCCAAGTATGTATCCCCAGGTTTGTGACATGATTGATGTCTGGAATGTGTGGATCGTGGATCCACGAAAGATAGCATGTAATCTGAATTGAGTAACTGTGTTATTCGAGAAAGTCGATACTTGTGAAGTATCGTGTGTATTTTGCGTGTACCGCATTATGGTGTGGTAAAGTGATTGGTAATAATGCCTCACCGACCAAATAACTCCCGACCAGTGGTTGTATAACCAAGTCTGGTGAAGTTGGACGGATGAGATGATCTTTGAGACACTCATCTGCGACCGTTAATGAATATTAGGGTTTTTGAAGAGGTGCGCAAGCATCACTCTTGCCTTGGTCGAAACCAAGCATGGAAAGGGATTTGGAGAAGACCGACCGGGCATGTATATAGACAAACATGCCGGTGTACACGTCCATGTCTCACTGTCCCATGAAGGTGCGATCTAGGCCACTCAATTTGACCGGCAAAGAGGAGTGATTGAGATCGGTTTTGCAATAGGAAATTGATGCCGCAAAAGGCCGCGCATCATGCTTTTTCCGGCACGCGTTCCAAGACGACCTAATTTGGTCGGTCTTGGTCGATGGGTTTGACGTGAAGATGGCAGGCTGGTGTTCATGCCTATACCTGAATATCCCATGAAAACGTGATCTAAGCCATTCAAATCATCCGGTGAAGTTGAGCGGTCGAGATCAGTTTGTGGTTTGGGAGGCGTGGCCATGCTAGTTTGGACGCACGTTTTGGATTGACCATGCATGATATGCCTTGTCCGAACACATGAGGAGGTAGATGGGCCCACGGTGGTCATGCTGGTATGACTGGCCCTTGCTTAATCTAATCTGTGACCCTCCATTCGTGCCGGAGAAGATGGACGCGCGTGATGGCTTGAAACCCTAATTTTGGCTTTCAAAGCCGTGCGCCGTCTCTTGTTTGGGTGACGATTTTGTCACGGCCAAACATTGTTGGTCTTGACCGATTGGTCAAGTGTGTAGGTGGTCCCACGGTGATCGTGTTGACATGCTCTAGGCCCTTTAAGTCTACATCTACACCCTCCATCTATACCTGCGAAGATGGATGGTTGAGACTGCTTTGCAACACATGTAATATGCCGCAAACCCTAATTTAGGGTTTTCCGTCCATAATGCTTGGTATGAACGGTTTCTTGGCAAGCTAGGCCAATGACCGACCATGCGGGGTCGGCCGTGGGTATTCCATACCGCTGGGGGTGATGGAATTGATCCGGGGTCATCCAATCATGCTTATGGAGTTGGATGATGCGATCGAGATCATATCCGGACTGATACGGTCAGTCCGGATGCTCAATCGGGCTAGTATAACACACCGAGAGGGGCTCAATCGGGCTAGTATAACACACCGAGAGTCAGCCTGTACGGGTATTTCGTACATGATTTCATTATAGTGCTTGGAGGTTCGTGTTACTGTAAGAGTAACACTCGATCGTCATGCCACACCGATAATGAGTACCGGAAATACAAGGTCGATATGAAATTCACGGGAAGGGATTGTTGCCACATGCTCCAACCTGGAGGAATTTCATGTATTCACGAGAATGGGATTGTTGCTACATGCTCCATTCTTGGTGAATTAAGTGAGGGAGTATCCAACACTTATAAATGGCTTTATCTTTTACAAGATGTCAGCGCATGATTTTTCCGTTTTTTTACAAATTTAACCTTAAACGAAAATCCACCATCAACAAGGATATAGAGTAGAAATAGACTTTCCAAGTAATAGATGAGTTTTAGTCTCCACATACCTTTTGTTGATGAAGTTCCACAAGCTCTCCTTAGTAGTTCTTCGTCTTCAATTGATGAACACCGTGAAGTCTAATGCTCAACTACACAATCTATCCTAGTCCAAGACATCACTATAAGTAGACTAGAAATCAAGACTTATAGTTTTGATCACTAACATTTACAAACAAGCTTGAGATAGCAACGCTTGCGAGTTCGACCGAGCAATGCTCTAACAATCTCCCCCTTTGTCAATTTTAGTAACAAAACTATCAATACATATGGATTACAAAATAAATAAACTTTGTAGCTTCTCATCCAAATTCTTGATCTCCTTGGTTCTTCAACATTACTCGAAATCTTCGTCACTTCCAAGTACTCCAATGATTCCAAATGTGTTCAACTCAACATCATAGTTGTTGAAGATCTGTAGCAATAACAATGAGAAAATAATTGCTCTCAATCATTGTTATATAGTATCATAATATCATTACACAACATCAAAGTTCAATTGTATCACAACTTTGACAACAATACTATGGTGATATGTATCACTCCCCCTTAGTCAATACTTCATCTCACAATGAAAACCACTCCCCCTTACATAATGATCCGTAAAACATATGTATTTGTAGTGTGAACTACACATTAATTCTCCCCCTTTTTGTCGATATAAATTGGCAAAGGTACGAAAACTAGTGGGATCCTCATGAAATTTTCATAAAGATACTTCATGACCAAAAGAGAACAACATATCAACTTATTTAGATGTCATCATATAGCCGAAACTAAAGATATTCATCAAGGAGTTTATAAAGATACAAGATAACCCCTACAATATTCCACAGCCGCACTCCCCACAAAGATTTGGCAATTAAGCACAAGTTCAATTAAGAACTCTCCCCCATAAAATGTCATTCCCGAAAGAACAACAAGAGCGACCTTACTTTTACAAGAAAAAGAAAGATTTCTTTGGACATTAACAAATCACATGAAACGTGAATTTGTATCCAAAAATCTCAATTGAATTAACCACAAGGAAAATGATCAATTCAATTGGTCATGCTCAACATAAGAGAACTTACGGAGCAACACAGTATATACACAAAGATGTGGATCAGGGAAATACCAATACTGCGGAATAATCAAAGATTCATTCTATTTTTCATCACTATTTGCACAATGACATATAATAGACTTAATCTTTGTAAACAAAAGTTCATCCTTTCTTCCATCAATATTTGCATAATGACATAAAAGGCTTAACTTTTGTAGTCAAAAGTTCATTCTATCTTTTATCAATACTTTCATACCGACATATAATAGAGATAACTTTTGAACAAATATGGGACAGTCAAGGTTCACGGACATAAACAACATATCCCATAACAATTTGAAATATATAAAACCATAAAGATTAATACTACAAAAATCATCTTCCAAATCAACTTTAGAATTTAAATAAATAAATCTAAAAACATTGCAAGATGAAAACGTTGGCAATAGCTATGTGTACTCACAATAATGGATATTCCAAACCCTAGTTATCCTTCTTAAAGCATAAGAATAAATTCTCATAAGAAGTTTCCTAGACAAGATTACTGCTCTTTGATAACTTCATACGATTCAAGGAATCCATCGTAGAAGGTGTCGCTGATTTCCTTGATTTTTTTGGCCGTGGAAACCCCATGATCATGAGTTAGAACACTAACTTTACGATCAACAACACGAGCAAGTTGTCTAGCCTTAGCGTAGTCCACGATGAGTTTCTTCTGATTCTGTATCAAGATATGTTAATTAGCAAGAATTTTGGCCTGACCATCCAAAAGATGATTTATTTGCAGTTGAAGATTTGCAAACTCGACCTTTGAATCACCCTGAAACCGAGTTAAATCCTTGAAAGATTCATTAATCCAGGAGTTATGCTCTTTCCTTGCAAGCATCTTCTTCGGAACAAGTTCTTGAATCGAATCACGTCCTTGAGTTTCCTCCTCCATGTCAAGACTCACAATCTCTTGAGATCTTGAAGAGTTCTCCATATAACTTTTTGTAAACAGGAGAAGGAATCTCTTGTTATGGAAACCCTATGAACTCATATGAAAGGGACACGGACATTTTTGGACCGGTCACAGAAGATGAAAAGGATTTAAAAAATCCAACTAGAGAAAACACAATACTTGTTAATCATGGATCAATAATTAAGAAAACTTCTTTTCAAATTAGATCCCGAAATACGATCAGCAGGATCGAATTAACATAAAGACGCATAAAAACATACAACTATTCTTGAGACTCCCACATCATCATCCTTGCAACTCTCAAGATAGATACAAGGACGAAATTACCTGTAATCAGGTAAAGAAGTGAAAAGTATTCTCACTGTGAATTATGGGAGATGAGTTGTACAAATCTTTTGTGCGTTTGTATCGAGTATTCCCCTTTTTCCATTGATTATAACTTATCCTAGAGGAATTAGTGATAAACCCTTTCAAAGTCCATCGAAGGGATTTTTCTGAGGACTAAGTCTAGGACCTCTAGAGATTGGTTCCAGAGGAGAAGAGTTGAAGGATTTCCATCTTCTCGATTTAGACTTGCCAGACTTGTTCCTATAAGCACATGGAATGTGTTCATTAGTGGCACAAGATTTTATACCATGCATAGGAACTTGCAACATGTGAATATTTCTTGAAGAGAGATCATCCTTATAAGAATTTTGGTTTTTTGTAGGAAAGAAATTCACTGTAGAAGTCGTTGGACGATTTACTCCATTGACAGTAGAAAGAAGCAAATTATGAAGATGTGAGATTTGTTTCTTTCTAGCAAAACAATGAAGAGCATAATGATTCTTTTTCCCACAGAAGGAACAACATCGTGTATTAGAAACGTAATTTCCTTGACTCATAACCTTTTCCGCCACATGCGAATTTTGCAAGAGATTCACAGTGGGTAATTCCTTGGAGGGAATTTTTTTCACGCTGGGTAAAGCCTTGTGAGTATCAGAAGAAGGTGCATAGGATGACTTACTCATCAAAACAGAGTTTTCCTTTTTTCAAGGTGTTACACTGTTCTTGGGCACATCGAAGAGATGTAACAAGTTTCTCTTTTTCAACATGATGACTGTTTATTTCTGATGAATGAGCCTTGATTAAACGTTCTTCTCTAGTTGAGTTCTCTCTTACAATATCTTCAAGTATACTAATCTTTTCACGCTGTAGAGTAGTTTCTTGAACCAATTTTTCGATATTGTTAGAGAGAGATTCAACAAAGCAATAGAGTTCACGTTCTCTTTCAAGAGATTTCTCGAATTCATCAATGAGCTGATCATTCTTTTCTTCAAGACTTTTGATTTTAGAATCTTGAAAGTCAATGATATCAGCAGATTTTTTTAGCGATCTGGTGAGTTCCATTTCTGATTCTGACATGATGATGTCAAATTTCTTGTTTTTCCCCCGGGATTCAGAAGAATCTGCTAAGGAGTTATCCTTTGAGGAAAACCCAAGATTTTTGGCATGATCAGAGACTTTGGAAGACATTTCTATGTACGTAATTTGAGAGATACTTCTAGGTCCACAGAAATCAGATTGCTACAAACACAGGCTTATGAGGTCTTAAATGTGTTTGCCTGCTCTGATACCAATTGAAAAAGCGGGGGTACAACAACCACACCCAATATTTCGTTTGGCAATCTGAATAGACAAACTCCAATATACTTTCAAGAAAATCAACTAGACAGTCACACTCAATCTAGAGAAAAGTATATCAAAGAGTTTTATATCTCTAACTCTCAATTCAATCTGCAATCAGCAAATAGGAATTTGCGAGCTCGATTGAATATAAGAGAAATAACTTGAACGGTACCAAAGACCAATGTTCAAGGATCAATCAATTTCAATCAACAACCAAAGGTTGGACTTACCAATTGATCGATTCAACGCACAACCTATGATATTTCAATCAAGAATACATGGAACAGTTTGGATAACTTTGCGTATATAAAGAGTGGTCAGGATCTGTCCTTGGCAAAGATAAATCCATGGCTGTGGTGGTTCTAAAACGTTTTCTTTCTTTATATTCATTCTCGTCGTTACCACTTCCAATTCCAACAATCAAGCCTGTTATAGGGGCGGCATGGTTTATTAGAGGGGCGGCAGTGTGATAGTAATTTCCCTCTAGTTGGTTAGGGGATGTCCTATAGGGGGTGTAAATTGACTAGATTACCCTCCCCATTTTTTAACCTAAATCAAAGCTAAATTGAAAATTTGTTTTCTTTCTTATTCTCTTCTCCTCCTCCCATCAACCGTAACCTCCATTAAAACTCAAAATTTCATCGTCTTCGATTAATCGACGATTCGAAAATTAATCAAGTGTAGTGTAATGACTTATATGAGGTATGTTTTGAAAACCCAGTTACGATTTGGTTTATTTTGTTTGATTTAAGTTTAATTTCTATCAAAAATTAGGGTTTTAGATGAAAATTGAAATTGAAATTTCTGGGTTTATGTGAGTTACGGTTGATTTTAACTCAACTACGAACCGTAACTGGAGATTTTGATGTTGTTACGGTTGGTAATAGTTCAATTACCAACCGTATGTTCTTATGTCTGAGAATTTTCTTCAGTTACGGTTGGTAACCATTTTAGTTTACGAACCGTAACTCAGTTACGGTTGGTATCGAGCATTTGGTTACCAACCGTAACTCAATTACGGTTTGTAATGAGCATTGGGTTACCAACCGTAACTGAGTTACGGTTCGTATCGAGCATTTAGTTACCAACCATAACTGGTTTTACGATTGGGTTTTCTTCAAATTTAACCAGTTATGGTTGGTAGTTCATCTTTTACGAACCGTAACTTCGATTTACGGTTGGTTATGAGCAAATTCCAACCGTAATTAACTCTGAAAATGTAAAAAAAATTGAATTTTTTACGTACTTTAGATAACTTTGAGCAACAAAAAGCTAGTTGAGACTAATTTAGAAGTATACCAGGTCATTTTCAGGTCCTGGTTCTTCATTTTGTTGGTTAATTTCTTCAATTGATTGAGATTGACCTTCTCCTCTAATTTTTTTTTTTTTAACTCTAAAAATCTGATTTTGGTTTTGATTTTGATTTTGAATTAATATAAGTGAAATTAATCATTAACACTAAACTTGATTATCATCACTAAACTAGGTTATCAATTATGAGGGTTAATTTGTCATTTCCAGTTTGTTTTGGATAAGGGACACTTGAATTATCATGTAATGACCCTTTTTGTCCTATTACAATGCCGCCCCTCTAGTAAACCATGCCGCCCCTATAACAGGTTTGCCAACAATAGAGACTAGAAAGAGAGTAAAATAGAGAAGAGACAAAATTGAGTCCGAATTCGTGCACACTCCTTAACAAGTGTATATTTCACATTTCAATCTCAACCCTTGATTAAATTTAAAGAGTTATGTAACGAGGGTCATGATTCTAAACATGGAGGGTAATGGGGCCATCAGTTAAACAATCAACCAATCAGAAGACTATGTAAAATATACACTCGTTAGAGGAGTGTGAACAAATTTGGACTCGACAAAATTGCGGGACGACATCGTTTTCTTCTTCTTCCTCTCTTCGAGCTTCTCCAATGGTGGTTGTGTGTGTTTCCTAGGTGGCAACATAAACAAGACATCTTCATTCCAATTTTTCCTTAAATTAAGGGAGGAAAAATAATTCATCTCCAATGGTGTTGTTTGTGATGTTTTGGTGGATTAAATATAAACATTATTTTTAGTAGTTTTTAGATTTTATTAGAGCTAAAAATGGTTATTTAATGTACTGGGATTAATTTAGGTAAGCAAAGCTTACTAGGATAGCTTGATATTGTCAAGTTGAATGTCTAAAACTTGACATTCACTTTGACATTGTCTAACAAAAGTGAAGCCATATCATCTTCACATTGATTTAAGAAGTTGGGGTTGGAGAAGAATTTTATGGAAAATGAATGTCTATCCTATGTGGACTTAGACATTTATCTTCACATACATTCCATTGGAGAAGCTCTTCGTGCTATGTTCGACTGTCGTTCTTATATTTTTCAACTAGGGTCCTTCATTTTTTTGTATTCTGATAGATGTCAGAAATAAAAATTCAGTTTCCTCCTGCAATTGAAACCCTGACTTCAAAACGTACAAATCCTAAAGTCAAGCTTTCCAAAATTCACGTTGATGTTGGTGAATCACTCACAATTCAAAAAAAAATTATCAGCAGGTAAACCCTCGAGCTATGATACTGTCAAAGCCATTTTACTAATGGGGATTTCGATCAACAAGCCTGCGCGACGTTCAACAGTGATTGATAGAAACCCACCTTCGACCAAGACGGTGAGAAATTCAATACCCTTAATTACTTTCGATTAATCATCATCAATTGCGTTTCTGCATGGTCATCCAATGAGTATGAATTTGATTGATTAATAAATGTGGGGTTGATCTGATTTTGTGATTTTTTTATCTGGAGCCAGCATATTTATGATACTCTTTATGTGTTAGAATTATGCTTGGGTTTGGTATCTAGCTTCCGATTATGAAGCCTCGTATCAGTCATTTGATCTCTTCCATGCTTCAAAAAAAAAAAAAAAATCCTAGATTTTCCTGTAACTCATAGATGATCAACGGTGTTACGGGTTACAATTTCCGAGTTTGCGTTACTATCTGTTATGAAGTCTAGCCTGATGCCATTTTGTGTTTGTTTGCAAGTATGGAGCTGTGGAATTTATTTATCTGTCATGTTAAGATTTCTTTGGTGTTTGTGGAAGACACAATCAAACAAACATCTTGGAGGTACATATCCTAGCGAATGGTAAATTATTCATGCTTTAGAGCTTAAAATGCATTCATTTACAAGTTATAAGTATTCTTTGTAACACTAATGACTAAAGATTATGGCTTCGTTTTTTCTTTGTGCGATGAACATTACTATCATACTTCGCTTATCTCCTTTGTTGGACTTCAAATTTATTTAGGCGTTGGTACTTTATGCTAGGTAGCCTAGGTTACATCTACTTATTTTGTTTTAGCACTGCTGTAGTAGTTAACATGTGAAATTCATTCTTAATGAATTCAGGAGTTGAATTTGTAGAAGACCCAAATTTATTTGCTGGCTGCCAAAGACATGAACCTCTTTTGTAGTTTACAATTTTTGTTGGTTTTGAGATTTGTCTCGAGTAGTTGGAACCAACAGATGTTAATTCTTATAAGATTGTAAGTGTGCAGAGTGACTGACTATGAAGTTGAATTCATTGAAGACAGAAATTGATCTGGTCTTTACTGTGCTGAGGATGTTGAACGGCTTCGTAGGGCCAGTGAGAATTCTCCATATACTACAATTATAGTAGGTCATTGCATTTAGATTTTAACATTCTGTCCTGCAACAAAGAGAAGAAAAACATTGAATTTGTACTCAACTTCAAAAAATGTTTCACCTCCCTGTGGGAAGAAAAGGTTCACTCACTCACTCACTAACTCACTCTTTTCTTCTTTGTACATAAATCGTGCTCCACATAAAGAAACAATATCCAGTAATAGCACTAAAAAAAAAAAAAAAAAAAAAAAAAAAAAAAAAGATCAGCTTACCTTAACATGTGTGGTTGCCACTGTATTATGATCGAATATATTTGTAGTGTCTGGTCTTTTTCTCTTTGTTTTCTCTTAGTACGTAGTCTAAACTTCTATTCCATTGGTGGGTTTCTGATGTTATTTATTAGTTTTGTAGTAATATTATTGTCATAGGTCCCCTACTAAATGTGATCAGATGGGATGTGGATTGAATTTGAAGTCAGGTAGTATACGTTTTCCATTACTTGACTCTTGAGTACTGGATTACCATAACTATCAACTGCAAATGTATCACCCCGGTTGTTTATTGGAATATTATAATCTTTATATGAAAAAGATGGTATTGAATGAATATTAGAAAGAAATTATTTTGCTGTCAGGATCCAAGGGATTTTCGTATACGCATCCAATTCATGTCTTTTGGTAGTTTAGTTTAAAATTTGCGCAGAGAATAACTTTCATAATTTGATCAGATTGAATTATGCGCAGGGCCCAAAAAGGTAGATAACAAGGAAATCGAGTTTGAATCAACCTTTCCCTAAAGGGTAAATTTGAACTGTAAGAATTGCACCCCTTAAAGATGTCGTTGAAAGTGTCTGTCTACATGGAGTGACCATAAAATGAAGGTTGCAAAGGAATTGAAGACCAACAAGCTAGGTATTTATTTTTATGTGAAGCTATTAGTTGTCCAAGCTTATATTGTACCGTAGAATAGTCAATAACGAGTGATAGTAAAGGTAGTTTCCCCACTTCATGAAGATTTTATTTTCATATTTGTCGAGTTAAGCATAGTTCGCACTGGATCTCAATGGTAAATTTGATGAGACAACATTTGGTAAATCGACCGATATAATTTCTAAATGGCTAAATTGCTAGAATAACATTTTTCTTTTATCGAGTACCGTTATCATTCTATGGAGCCAGGGATTACGTTATTGGCGTGTCTTTCAGCCAATGCCTCTAATATACTCTTACTTGCAGGAACTAGTTGTACACATAGTCCACACTTTTATCAGTTCATTCTTTTCACAACAAAAATCATTATGGTTTTGCTTTTTGGTTAAAGATATCACATGTACAAATTAAACTACTCATCAATTTCATTTAGTTTTTCCAGGTTGTAGAAGAGTCAAGGATTGGGGGCATTCGTGGTGAGATTGAGATGCTTTGTTAAATGCAACGTCTCTTCCAAGTGCACGTTAAAAGATTCAATCTGTTAATGCGTTTAAACCGTACTTCATGCAGTAATTGAGAACCGAGATTGAGGTTCCCGGCTATTAAGTGATTTGGTGTGATGGAGATGACTGGCATTTAGAAAAACAAGGTAAGTGGCGTATACTTGGTACATCACCTATATCTCTTCGCACTGCACTTCAGATTTTATCTCAACCAATCACTTCTTATTGGATTTTAAATTTACACATCAATGTTATTGTTTTTCCGTTGAAATGCATAGCAACTTTGTTGGCTTGGTCTTGCATGAATGTATGAATCTTACAGAAGAAAGGGTCAATCTTTGTGACGCTCTATTGTACCTAATTGGAACATAAATGAATGTATAAATATTATTTTTACTAGTGAAATCGCACGCGCGATGCGCTTGCCTTGTGAACCTAATGCCCGACATCCAAAACTTAAAAGAAATAAATCAAAAACTGCTGAAAAAGAAAGAGTTGAACAGATTTACCAGATCCTAGGTCGGGACTAACCGGGTTCGAACTCTCAAAAATCCTACATAAAGACTTGCACACACCATTTCAATTCTGTTTTTAATTAGTACTAAATATATTAATTAGAGAAGGTATTCATATTGGACAATCAAATTATCCATTTAACTTTAAGACCCAAACAATGTTTTTCATGACATCCTTTGGACAGTGGCTCCAACAAAGAATCATGATTAAACAGGACAGTTCCTGGCAGATACAAAGGATGAAAGGAAGTACTCCCTCCGTCCCACTATAATATCAGTTTGTATTACAGAATTTTGGCCTGACCATCCAAAAGATGATTTATTTGCAGTTGAAGATTTGCAAACTCAACCTTTGAATCACCCTGAAACCGAGTTAAATCCTTGACAGATTCATCAATCCAGGAGTTATGCTCTTTCCTTGCAAGCTTCTTCTTCAAAACAAGATCTTGAATCAAATCACGTCCTTGAGTGTCCTCCTCCATGTCAAGACTCACAATCTCTTGAGATCTTGAAGAGTTCTCCATATAACTTTTGTTAGGGATGAAATAACACATTATAAAATATATATATATATATATATATTTGTAAACAGGAGAAGGAATCTCTTGTTATGGAAACCCTATGAACTCATATGAAAGGGACACGAACGTTTGTGGACCGGTCACAGAAGAGGAAAAGGATTAAAAAAATCCAACTAGAGAAAACACAATACTTGTTAATCATGGATCAATAATTAAGAAAACTTATTTTCAAATTAGAACCCGAGATACGATCAGCAGGATCGAATTAACATAAAAACGCATAAAAACATACAATTATTCTTGAGACTCCCACATCATCATCCTTGCAACTCTCAAGATAGATACAAGGATGAAATTACCTGTAATCAGGTAAAGAAGTGAAAAGTATTCTCACTGTGAATTATGGGAGATGAGTTGTACAAATCTTTTGTGCGTTTGTATCGAGTATTCCCCCTTTTCCATTGATTATAACTTATCCTAGAGGAATTAGTGATAAACCCTTTCAAAGTCCATCGGAGGGATTTTCTGAGGACTAAGTCTAGGACCTCTAGAGATTGGTTTCAGAGGAGAAGAGTTGAAGGATTTCCATCTTCTCGATTTAGACTTGCCAGACTTGTTCTTATAAGCACATGGAATATGTTCATTAGTGGCACAAGATTTTATACCATGCATAGGAACTTGCAACCTGTGACGATTTCTTGAAGAGAGATCATCCTTATAAGAATTCTGATTTTTTTTAGGAAAGAAATTCACTGTAGAAGTCGTCGGACGATTTACTCCATTTCGATATTAAATTTACTGACAATCCATTCGAAATTCATTCCATGACAATCCATTGAAAGTAAATTTACTGACCTGTACTTCCACTTCGGTTCTTTCCTTGGGGTTTAGATTGTGTCGATTTGGGGACGATGGAAGAATGGGAATTTGAAATAATTAAAATCAATGAAAATCAGAAAAACTTGTCGACAATTTTGTGAACCCGATTGGGGAAAAAGGATCAATTCGACCATGGAAGTGGTTTGGAAATTATAAGTCAAGTGAAAATAATCTTGATCACTAAATCCCCAAAATAACTAAACCCTTGCCTGGATTTCAGTTCTTCTCTATTTTGGGTGGAGATGAAAATCATTAGCGGATAGGTATGGTGGTGCTGCTCTTTCTGCTGGTGTTGATCATGGTGTCAGTGGTGGAATCGCGTAGGGAAGATTTTGATTGAGAAAAGAATTGTAGATAATGGGAGAATTCTTAGTTCAGTTCGACTTTGTTTTAGAAAGAAATATCGATAACATATTGTTGATGGTGGTTTTTAGCTTAGGGTTGAAATCCTAAAACCTTACATCTTATGTGACGTCGCTCTGTATGGAAACGGTGCCGTGAGTGCTAACCTCTCCACCGGCATATTTATTGAGTCGTTCAATATACTTACATGAAATTTATCCAGACTGGCGAATGTAGCAACCATCCCAGATGTTCTTTAAATTTCGACACCTCGCCTATATTTACTTAATATAAGTTCCTTTGAATGCCTTCTATGCTATGTTCTCCGGCTGAACCCTTAATGTTGATATGGCATGACGATTTGTGTTCAATCGCAGCAGAGTCGCACGAATTTCCAAGTATCAAGGATAAGGTCTTTGCATAAGGTATTCAATCAGAAAAAGCATGCTGCTCTCTGGCAATGAACTTAAAAGAACTCTATGTCAACACATAGAATTCAATCAATTGACCCGACTAGCTTAGTAAATTAGGTTTTGCGCCTCGCGCAAAGATATCGACCTTGCTTGTCGAAATTAAACCTAGGCAAACTAGGTAATTAATCCGCCATGGATTAAAGGTGCAAAACCTTGCTCCGAATCGAAAACAGGGAGCCGCAGCAAAGAAGGGAGGCGTGGCCATGCCTTAGGCCAACCGGGCGCCACTTGCCATTGGCCACGCCCCTTCCTAAACCGGCCCTATTTCTCTCGACAAATCGTGTCGCCTCAAATTAGCCACGCGTACATAAGTTGTGGCTGGGCCCATACTTGCCGGCCCCACTTGCCATCGACCAACCAGGTCTCTCTAAAGCCGCTACACTCTCACAAGAAGTGTAGCCATGCCCATGCTTAGCCGGACCTCTTTTAATCAACCAATCAGGTCGCTCTAAAGCCGTCATACTCTCACCAGAAGTGTAGATGCGCCTTATGTTTGGCCGCCCCCTTTTCTTGGCTAATCAAGTCGCTCTAAACTTGACACCACACATTAAAGGCCAAACGCACCATGCCGCGCCACCATACTAACTGGAAAGCCAAACGCGTCTTACCACAACAACATATTGATCGGCATGCCACTCTACCGCGGTAGCATGCCACTTTAGCCTTGGCCACGCCGCCAATCCCTAATTCTTACCACGACGCCAAATCCTAGCCTTGGCCACGCCGCCAAGCCCTAATTCTTACCACGGCGCCAAATCCTAGCCTTGGCCATGCCGCCATGCCCTAATTCTTACCACGGCGCCAAATCCTAGCCTTGACCACGCCGCCAAGCCCTAATTTTGGCCACGAAGTCAAACCTTAGCTTTGGCCATGCTACACGCCACAGGCGTGGCCATGCCACAACGCCACTGGCATGCCGCCATGCCACGGTTACTAGCATGCCGCTATGCCGGGGCTACGCTATTAGCATGCCGCTATGCCATGGCTCCACTAGGCGCTACTATGCCAATGGCGCCACTTCGCTATACAACAAGATGCGGCCATAATCAATGGCCACTCTTCCTCATGAGATGCAATCTCAGCCATCCAAGTTCGCCACTGAACTGACGGACTTGCGGCAAGTCCCAGGAAACCCGCTACGCCACGGCTACGCCAGGCGCCACTATGCTAATGGCGCCACTTTGTTACACAACAAAGATGTGGCCATAATCAACGGCTACCCTTCCTCATGAGATGTAATCTCAACCATTCAAGTTCGCCACCAAACCAACGGGCTTGTGGCAAATTTTAGGCGGCCGACCAAGGAAAGCCTAATAGTATCACATGTTATTTTCCTATGGAAAAGTCTCTTGACTTTGACTTGCCACACATAGCAACCTGCTACACGTTTTCCACGAAAACACTCTAGACATCAAACATGTCACAAATTGGGGGATACTCATCAGGGTATTGGTCTGGAGGTTTACAGCGTGCGGCGTGCAATGCGCCTGTTACAAGAAAGTGTCATGAAGTAGGACAATTAGTGGTGGTGAAAAGTAACGGTGTAAACAATTCATTTCCTTCATCATAGAAGCGTAATGACTGATGGTTACACGAATTCACTTCCCTCATCATGGAAGCATAACGTATGACGGTTACACGTTACTCTATTCTTCCACCACTCAATCGTTTCCAATTCCTACGAGACCATGGTACGTTTCAATATGACTTGTATAAATAGGCTTCACCTATTTTCACCAAACAACAAGTTTGGGTCGGCAACAATACAAATATCTAGAAATCACCCTAAGAACTTTCCATTCTCGCTAACTAGCTCTACTTCCGATACAAGTCATAAAACAAACCACACCTTCAGAATCAACTATTCCGGTCTCAACACTCTCTTCGCTTCCCTCCCTAAGACCAACCCTTCTCCTTCACTTTGTGACCGAAGCAAGCCTAGAACGATCATTTCTTGGTTTAGGCCAGGATTGTACAGATTGATCTCTCGAATTAAAAGTACTCCCATGCAGTGCATTGTTTAGGGTTTAGATTCGTTTCTCATCCATACACCCAAATTTACCAAAACCAGCAGAAACAGTTTTCACCCACAAACAATTGGCGACCACTGTGGGATATTAATCTCTCGGTTGCAATACCAATTTCCAATTTCATTTTTTCAATCCCAATTTCAAGATGGTAGAGCTCAGGTCCGGGTCAGCAACAAACCCTGAAAAAACTAGCGCTGAAATTATTCTCGGTACCAGTGTTCCTTCCAGTAACGTTAATACGCCACCTATCAACGCCATCAGCGCGAAGAATGTTCCTTCAGGCATTACACCTTCGGTTACCAAAGCCGCTGCCGCGGAAAACGTTCCTTCAGGTGTCACACCTCCAATCACCAGAGCTAGGGCCGCTGCTGTCCCCCAACGTTTCTTCAAACGCGATATCTCCAACCTTCACCAGGGCCGCTGCTACTCCATTAGTACGAGAGACTGGGGGAGCCAAAGTGAGCCGATCCCATATTACCATTGCTGATTTGATGAAAATACTGAAGTTCTTGCTAGGGCTCAGACGGACATGGCTTCGCCTCAGAAAGAGGTGTTTTTTTTTCCTCAAGACACTAACGGAGCAGCTACCACAGGAACCGCGCCAACCAGAGCCAACGAGGAACACCTTCAATACTCCTGGCGCTGATGCCTCAACAAGGCGCACCTTTGTAGATGAAGAGACTCGTTCGGGGGGCTCCAACGGAGGAATCAACCGTCCAATTTTGTCACACGAGAAGATTTGGAACGACTTCTTCGAAACCGAGACAAAAGTGATTCTATAGACATGCATCAACATCAACCCCCGTATCCTCCCCGAAGTACAAAGAATTCCTCTCCCGAGAGGATACCCTTCTCCTCAATTCTCTTTATATGACGGCACCGTGAATGCGCGTGAACATGTCTCTCGATTTTGGAATCCTTGGGCGAGCACGAATACAACCATGTTCTCCGTTTGAGGAGTTTTCAAAGTCACTTAGGAAGAGCATACACTTGGTACAACAACATTGCACCAAACAACATACCCAACTGGGGTGACATGGTTACGGCTTTCTACAAGAAGTACTTCTTTGTGTCTGAGAAAATTACCTTCTCAGATTTATGGAGGATGTTTCAACGAAACAATGAACATCCAAATGATTATGTCAAAATATTCAGGATTCAAGCGCTGGACTGTCACAACCCAAATGTGACCGAACAACAATTAGTGGATTCTTGCATCAATGGTATGGTTCCCATATACCGTGCCTTACTGGAGAATCTGCAATTCCAGACGTTCTCTGAACTTCATAAGGCTGCTAAACGGTCGGCCACAACAACACCAGCATTGTTGGAAAGAACCAGGCCAGCCAAGGTTGAACACGCACGCGAAACTCGAGGAAACAGACACCTCATCAATAAGCAATATAACACTGGCCCCTCTGTGAGCGTGGTAAGTGAAAGAGGAAAAAGGAAGGCTCCAGCGACAGAACAACAATCCAAGTGTGCAACGCCAGCACATCAGGCGGCTCTACCGCGGAAGAAACCAGCTAAGGCTCCTGCGCAATATCAAGGAGCCGGAGAAAGGGCCTTAGATTTCCCGTTCCTAATCGAGGAAGTAATTGAACTCTTGGAGGCATGGATCCAAGATGACGCCATCAGATTTCCCCCTACTAGGCGCCCACCAACTGAAGAGGAAATGGCAAATCGTAAGTATTGCCGCTACCACAGATTTGTCCATCACCCGACCAGTGACTGCAATAAGTTAAGCATATTTTCAAAGAAAATGTGGAGGCAGGGGAACTTCAGCTGGGCAATGAGGGAGTTCACAGAGATCCTCTTCCAGTCAGGAGTTGCATGCTCTCTGGGGACTCTGTTCACAAAAACGTGCAATCCATCATGGAGCATGTATGCGAGATTCTCTATTTCTCCAAGGCACAACGTCAATATATATTTACAGCCGTCAATCGAGTTGTGTCGGGCAAGCGACTTTTTCCTACTGAAGAAACTACGCCAGAACCCCAAACTCTCTCGGAGACGGTGCTGGAAATTACAACTGGGGGCTGCTGACCACGGTTCATCTGAAGGACGCCGAGCTCGACAACACATTGATTAACGCGTCCTCTGACTTCAACATTGTTACCATAAAAACTTTGAGAGCTGCGGGAATTTCGAAGCAGGAGGCTACACGTTCCCCAATCATGGTCGAAAATTTGGAAGGAGAAGCAATAGACGCATATGGCTACATCAACCTTGAAATTAAGGTAGGAGACGCCCTAACACATGGAAAATTCCACATTTTCAAAGAACTCTCAAATAACGACATGATTCTGGGGCTCCCATGGGTACACGACAACAAAGAGAAATTAGGAGAATCCCCTCTGCCGGTGTCGATACCCGAAAGAAGTTCCAACAAACCGTCAAACTTTGAAGATTACATGTTGCCGTATCAACAACTTACCGATGTAAATCAATTATCTGGAGAAAGCCCATTGGCGTTCATCTGCAGATTCCAAATGCAAGTAAGTCTGGTTAAACAACCCTTTCTGCACCCAGTCACTTCTCCTCTCGGCCAAGCATGGGGACTCATTCCAATCACCAACCCGGGCATTATTAATAGATGAGAATGGAACGCTGGGCCTTTCAAGTGCTTTGTAAAAAAATTGGAAGCTGCCGCAGTCAAAAATGACGAGCTCAAAGATCAAGTGGTTGCACAACGCCCAAACCCGTTTCAAATTGGAGATATGGTAGTCGAGACGACCTCGTTTCAAGTTGGAGATGTAACAGTGAGGATAGCCGCTCAACCTGATTCGCCTAAAGAAAAGGAAGACGAGTCGTATCTGGTGGCAGATGTTATCTTGGGTGGTTAATGCAAACTCATCAATGCCGACAAGTTGGAAGGTGTGACGATTCATTTGCGATGGCTCAAGCCCTTCAATACCTAAAACGTTGAGCTACTTTCCCCTCCAACGTTCTCCTTTCAATATTTCCTTCAGCAATTTCCCCTTTCATGCGATGTTTGTAACTTCTCTAAAGTGATTGCACTGCTTGCACTCATGAGTAGAGTTTTCAATTTCAATTAAAGAACATCTTCCCTTAAAAAGTTTTACTGGACCATATTAAAGGAAAAATACCAAGTAAACCCAAACCCTCACAGAGTCATTACCCGTCGATTGAAAACCAGAGAAATCAAACCCCCACAAAATGTCTTATTCATAAAATACTGAAGAAAAGAATAATGCAAGAAAGAAGATCATCAAGCAGCGGCGCAGACACTTTCCCTCAAGACTCTCTAGCCACGACTTTCACCTGACGGATTTCTCTATTTCTCTCATGATGTGTTATCCAACTTGTGGCAGCTCGCACTTCTATGCACTCAGGCGGCATGCCACGGAAGCCCTGGATAATTTGCAAGGGAAAATCCAATAAAAATAAATGGTTCTTCGCAAAAGGGGTTTTGCTAGGTCTCTTCCAGAAGGTTTTATTCATTCAATCAAAGATATGAAAGCAACATAAACGAAGGAATGATACTCGGTGAGACATGGCTTCGGTCGCACAAAAAAAAAAAAAAACTGAAGTACCAAAAAACATCTACGAGCTACGAAAAGATTGTTTTTCTCTACAGAAGGAAATCGCAAAATGGGAAAACCAGTTGTCAATGACGAACACCTTGGTCAATGACGCCTCCATCAGAGCTTTTTCAAGCACTTGCCCCAACACCTTTTCCGACAGCAAACATTCCATCCAGAAGCTATCTCAACAGCAGCTTTAGCATCCCATCCAGAAACCGTTTCAGCTTCAACATTCCATCCAGAAACCGTTTCATCTTCAACATTCCATCCAGAAGCCATTTCAGCAGCAGCTTCAACATTCCATCCGGAAGCCGTTTCAGCAGCAGCTTCAACATCCCATCAGAATCCGCTTCAACATCGGTTCAAAGATACATCCCCACAAACTTCTCCAACGACTCCAACATGTGCTTCCACCGCCTCACTATCCGCCTCGCAAGCATCCTCGATGGTTGCTTCGATTTCCTCAACAGCAGTTTCGACACCCACTTGAAAAGCTGCTTTGATCTCGCAAACCATGACCTCTTGGGAATGCTCTGGTTCGTCCACCTCAGAATCGAGGATTACGATACCATTATGGACAGGGTAATTAAACTATCTCTCATCTAGAAGTATTTTTGACTTAGTCCTTCGCCGTTTCAATCGAGAGGTGAATCGTTCAGCCCTGGCAGTGGGTTGTGGAGAAGCTTCGTCACGTTGATATTTCCCGACTTGCTGGGATGCTTCATCACATCTTCATTTCTCCTCCATGTCAATCAAAGCCATGAAAGCCTGGGCGCGCACCCGCACGATGTGTAGATGGGTGAGGGACATGCCTTGTATAATCCGGCCGGCTGCATGGAACAAAGGGTTGATTTGGTTTAATATCTCCTCATGTGAAGAAAACCTGGGTTCGTCGACTTCAAAAATTTTCTCCGAAGAGTCAGAGGTATGACCATCACCGGAAGATCCCATTGTGCACTACAAAAAAAAAATTTACATTATGTATGCATCGGCAATCTACATGATGAAGAACACAAAATGGAGAACTACGAGAAAAGACACGAGACGATACCTGTGAAGAAGATGGGTGCAATTCTATGATGATCTATACGAAAGAAAGAATAATTGTCTCACATAGACTGCTGATGGAAAGAGGCTTGCCGCTACAGAGGTAAAACCAATGATGCGAAAATAAAAGGGTGGACAACGCTTTTTATGTACATTGTATTTTGAAGTTTGAGTAGAAAAATGTTTCTTCTTTCGGTTCATGCACGCCATTCCGTGACTTAGCCAAAGGAGCGCCTTCTTCACCGCTCAAAGCAGCGCAATCACCGCCTGCTCCATATCCTAGCAAGTAACGCCATGACTCCAGCACTCCGTGATTAAAGCCACACTATCTTCGCCCATTCTGCGAAAAACGCCGGCTCCATCTTCACTGTTTGGTAGCCAAAGTTCAAAATGTTGTTTCCACCATTCCACGGACATCACCAAAGCGACGCCATCTTAGCCGTTCAATGCAACACCATCCACCATGCAACGGACATAGCCAAGCCAGAAAAACCACCCCCGTGCTAGAAGTCCGCGTCCAAGCTAGCCGCACCATCCACCATTGCCACGCCATCTACCTTTCCTAGCCAACCAGCGCCCGTTCCGTGTGCTAAGTTGCAATGTCACCTCTGTTGATCAATAGCCAAAGCTGCAGAGCTGATGCCAATACCCCATGGCCAAACCGAATTTATGCAAAACCACCAATACAGGGATCACGGATTCCTCATGCCTTCCGCTAAAGGTTAGTTGAATTTCCTCGGCAATCTCTTCACGTCTTGTCCTTTCGATTTTACTCTTGTCTGTCACCATCTCATGCTTACCCCGCAAAAACTCCGTTGTTACGTGCTAAGCAGGGGAATTAATGTTGATGGTGGTTTTTAGCTTAGGGTTGAAATAGTAAAACCTTACATCTTATGTGACGTCACTCTGTAAGGAAACGGTGCCGTGAGTGCTAACCTCTCCACCGACATATTTATTGAGCCGTTCAATATACTTACATGAAATTTATCTAGACTGGCGAATGTAGCAACCATCCCAGATGTTCTGTAAATTTCGGCGCCTCGCCTATATTCACTTAATATAAGTTCCTTTGAATGCCTTCTATGCTATGTACTCCGGATGAACCCTTAATGTTGATATGGCATGACGATTTGTGTTCACTCGCAGCAGAGTAGCACGAATTTCCAAGTATCAAGGTGTTGATGATGGGTTTTCATTTGAGGTTAAAATTGTAAAAACCAGAAAAAAGCATGCGCTGACATCTTGTAAAAGATAAAGCCATTTATAAGTGTTGATACTCCTCACTTAATTCACCGGGAATGGAGCATGTGGCAACAATCCCATTTCGTGAATACATGAAATTCCTCCAGGTTGGAGCATGTGGCAACAATCCCTTCTGTGAATTTCATATCGCCTTGTATTTCCGTACTCATTATCGGTGTGGCATGATGACCGAGTGTTACTCTTCTGAGTAACACGAACCTCCAAGCACTATAATGAAACCATGTACGAAATACCCGTACATGCTGACTCTCGGTGTGTTATACTAGCCCGATTGAGCCCCTCTCGGTGTGTTATACTAGCCCTATTGAGCATCCGGAACTGACCGTATCAGTCCGGATATGATCTGATCGCAGTCATCCAACTCCATAAGCATGATTGGATGACCCCAGATCAATTCCATCACCCCAGCAGGTATGGAATACCCACGGCCGACCCCGCATGGTCGGTCATTGGCCTAGCTTGCCAAGAAACCGTTCATACCAAGCATTATGGACGGAAAACCCTAAATTAGGGTTTGCGGCATATTACATGTGTCGCAAAACAGTCTCAATCATCCATCTTCGCAGGTATAGATGGAGGGTGTAGATGTAGACTCAAAGGGCCCAGAGCATGTCAACACGATTACCGTGGGCCCGCCTACACACTTGACCAATCGGTCAAGACCAACCACGCATGGTCGTAACAAATTCGTACGCCCAAACAAGGAGTGACGCACGGCTTTGAAAAGCCAAAATTAGGGTTTCAAGCCATCACGCGCGTCCATCTTCTCCGGCATGAATGGAGGGTCACAGATTAGATTAACCAGAGCCGGTCATACCAGCATGACCACCGTGGGCCCATCTACCTCCTCATGTGTTCGGCCAAGGCATATCACGCCTGGCCATTCCAAAACGCACGCCCAAACTTGCGTGGTTACACCTCCCAAACCGCAAACTAATCTCGACCGCTCAACTTCACCGGACGATTTGAGTGGTTAGATCACTTTTTCAAAGGATAGTCGGTGTATAGGTGTGAACACCAGCCTACCACCTACACGCGGTATGATCGACCAAGACCGACCAAGATTGTTCGTCTTGGAACGCATGCCCAAACTATAAAAGTCACACGGTTTCCAACTCCTTTGCGGCAATGGATTTGCCGCAAACCGATCTCAACCACTCAACTTTACCGGTCAAATTGAGTGTCCTAGATCGCGCCTTCATGGGACAAAGTGAGGTATGGACGTGCACACCGGCATGTTGTCTACACACATGCCCGGTCGGTCCTCTCCAAATCCCTTTCCATGCTCGGTTTCGACTAAGTCAAGAGTAATGCTTGCACCTCTAAAAAAATCCTAATATTCATTAACGGTCGCGGATGAGTGTCTCAAAGATCATCTCATCCGTCCAACTTCACCAGACTTGGTTATACAACCCACGGTCGGGAGTTATTTGGTTAGTGAGGCGTCATTACCCATCACTTTACCACACCATAATGCGAGACTCGCATAAAATACACACGGTACTTCACAAGTATCGACTTTTACGAATAACACAGTTATTCAATTCAGCATTACATGCTATCTTTCGTGGATCCACGATCCACACATTCCGACATCAATCATGTCACAAATTGGGGGATACATCTTCGGGGTATTGGTCCGGCGGTTTACGGCGTGCGGCGTGCAACGCGCCATCATAAGAACGTGTCGGGAAGTCATGGACGGTTAGAGATGAACAGGAGAAGTGGGCAAGACCTGGTCGTGTGGCACCGACGCACAACTCCACTACTACATCATTCCACTTCCTCCACTTCCCACGAGAGACGTGAATAAGGCTCAATGACTTGTATAAATAGGTTCTCCGCCCTATTTCAAACAACAACACAAGTCCCGGACGAGACAGAAAACCAAGTGTTAATAAAAAAACGTATTCCAACACCCAGAGCTTGCTTGCATCAATCACAAGCCTGCTCACCTTTCTATTACAAGTCATAAGCAAGCCAACACCTTCACAATCTCAACACCTTCTTCGTTTCCCTCCCTAAGATCAACCCCATCTCCTTCACTTTGTGACCGAAACAAGTCCGAAACGGCCATTTCTTGGTTTAGGCCGGACTTGCATGATTGATCTCTCGAATCTACAAGCACTCACCGCGCAGTGCATTTGTTTAAGGTTTAAATTCATTCCTCATCCACACCCCAAATTACCAAATTCTGCAGGAGTAGTTTTCACCCATAAACAATTGGCGACCACGGTGGGAGGTTGATCTATCGGTTGCAAAAAATTGAATCCTCAATTTTTCGGTTTTCATCTCGCGATGTATCCTCACCAGGAGACCACAGGTGGTTCAGATATCATGGGAAGTGTTGCTAGAATGCGGGAGGATGTCTTGGCAAATCAAGCCGGTATCGCTAGAAGACAGAGCGAAACATTCCGCCTTTTGAATGATATAACAGCACAATTACAAGAAGGGTCGGCATGCATCTGCTCAGGCAGTGCAAGAAACGCTGAATCCTTAGTCAGGAGTCACACCTTTACCAGTGGAGATGCAGAAAGAGCGCGTAATCACATGGGACTCAGGAGAGACGAACAACATGGTCCGGTGACAACGAAGACTCGAGGCAACTCCACAGAGGAAAAGACTTGTCCGGTACCACAACGTCTACCGGATAAAGAAATGGAGCCTGCAGCTTACGGATCCCTGCTGGAAGATTTATATCTCAAGACCCTTGTCGAAGCTGTGAAGAAATGCTTGAGGAAGGAGAGATCAATCAAGGAACGCGTGAGTACGAGAGGATGGGAACGTTCAATTCGATCACCAAAGTAGTGATATTACAACACCTCCCATCACGAGAGCAGAACAGTGCAAGTCCCGGCATCTCATCAAGTGTAACACCTCCGGTAGTCACCAGAGCAACAACTTCCACTCCTTCATCAGGACGAGGAACCGGAGGGGCGAGAGGAGGACCATCTCCCATTACCATTGCAGACTTGATGGAAAAGCATGAAGTTCTTGTCAAGACTCAAACGGATATGGCCGCAACTCAGAAAGAGGTACTCACTTTTCTTAAGATATTAACTGATCGATTTCCACATGACCCGCAACAGCCCCTCGAGCCAACAAGGAATGAATTCAACACACCGGAGAAGGTACTTCAACGGCACGGACCTGCATGGACCTGATCAAAGAAGCGACATCAGATATGAGCGGTCCTGTCATGGAGGCTCCTACACTGGGGACTGATCCTCACAACGATCTTCCTCAAGTCAATAGTTTCACTATGAACCAGAGGCCGGTAGATCGGGAAGCGGTTTCTCTAGTGAAAAGTTTATGCAAACTTTCACACCTCTCGAAGAATCAGCGCGCGGAGACGTTTTGCTACAATCAACCAGAGGAAGGTCACGACCGTGACCTACATGTCACCGCACGTATCAAGGATTCAGAGTTCAAGACGGCCCTTATCTACACATGAGCGTCTTCGAATGTGATTACTATCAAGACTCTCAGGGCATCCAAGGTTCTCCCAGGCAAGGTCGTACGGAATCCTACCACAATGACGGACTTCGAGGGAAACCAAACCAGCACATACAGGAGAAGCTCCGCGGAAAGAATCATACAAGTTCGTTGCGTCCCACTCCCCACATGGGCGTGAATTCATGAAGAAGACCGGCTTGCATCATTGAGGGCTAAAACCCACGATGCATCTTTCTTGTGAAGTATTCTTCTCCATCCTGTGAAGCCACGACCAACGTTCACACGGAGAGGGAACGAACTTTTGTGGCGAGTCATGACCAGAATGGGAAAACGGTATACCGACACTGCCATTATCAATTAGCAGGGGAGACTGTTACCCAGTCTCTCCACCCAATGGAATGCTACAACAAAGAACGAACCACAAGAACAAGTGCTAGATGCTCCACAACAATTGCAAGATGGCACCAACTCCACAACTGATGAGATTGAAATCATTGAGGAATCTCCTAGGCCTATCTCCATCAGCTCAACCTTGTGTACGGATAAACGCACGAAGCTCGTGGAACTTCTCAAAGAGTACCAGGACATATTCACTTGGAGATATGAAGAAATGCCGGATTTAGATGAAAATTGGTCACCCATCATCTACATGTCATACCTGTATCCAAGTCGGTTA
Organism: Papaver armeniacum; assembly: GCA_023531295.1. Lineage (NCBI taxonomy): Eukaryota > Viridiplantae > Streptophyta > Magnoliopsida > Ranunculales > Papaveraceae > Papaver > Papaver armeniacum. Next base: position 187,750 of record JAJJWW010003942.1, read on the forward strand.
AACAGTTGTAGTTCATACATGAGGAAAATGGATAAATCGGGTTTTTGCATAGACTTGAGAGACTTGAACAGTGTGCTTTGCTCCAAAAACGATCCTCCTCTACCTAACATCGACATGTTAGTAGATGCAACCGGAGGACACGGCATGTTCTCCTCCATGGATGGATGTAGCGGCTACAACCAGATAAGGATGTACGAGCATGATGCAAGTAAGATTACTTTTCTAACTCCTCTCAGAAATTTTTATTATACCATACTACCATTTGGTTTAAAGAGTGCCAGTACAACGTATCAACGCTCTATGACGGTAATCTTCCACTGGAGCCGATACCTCAAGGGAGCAGCCTCAAGAAGATAACGATGTCCAACCGTCATATCGAGCAAGATCCGGGCGAGTTACTCTATCAGACAGTGGTCGAACAAGATCCGGGTGAGTCACTTTATCAGACAGCGGTACATGTCTATCACGCTATGTTGGAGAATTCGCGCTTTTGGTCATCCTCTGGAGCTGTTGAATGCTCATCTACAACAACATATGCCCTGTTAGAAAGAACCAGGCCTGCCGGAAGAGCCTCATAATGTTTGTAGGAGCATATACCTCACCAACAGGCGATACAACATTCAGCCTTCTGTAAGCAGTTCCTTGAAGCAGCAAGAGGAAAACCACCAAGATACAACATCCTGCGCGTCCATCAACTCCAACTCCAGTACCACATGCACGAATCCCACAATGATGAAACAACGTCCAAGATATTCCATACCTGGCTCGACAACAACCACTACGAACAAACCATGTAAACCACACTTGGGGACTGAGGCTCAGCATGAAGTTCCTTCTCCGTCAGTCAAGGAATTCTTCAACATGAGAGATGTGGTCAGTCAAGAAGCATGGAATTCGCAAGGGTAAATCGAACTAAAGAGGGAAACACTTCAACACACCCCTTTAGCGAAGCCGCTTCAATGGTCTATTCAAGAGCCGCCTCAACGCTCTCTCCGGGACCACGTTCGCTTCAGAATCCTTGTTCAACACTCTCTCCAGGATCCACCTCCACAAGAAACCACTTTAACATCCTCTCGAGCCGTTTCAACACTCAAGCTGCATCAATAATTTGTGCTCCGGTCAAGTTATCTTTGATGTACTCATTGCTCAACATACGTATCATCCATTCTTCATGAGGGCCCTGCGGAGCATGAAAAACCTTAAAGTCGATATGAGAAGAGTTATCTTGTGGAACGGATATTTTCATATAGTTGAAAAGGCGCGGTGAACAACTCATCATCAACGTTCGGCATATCTTTGAAGCTGTCAACACCTCCTGACTTGGCACCAGCATTATCCCCAGAAGACATCTCAACAGGAGTTCTTTTCTTCATTCTACAATAAAAGACATGAGTCATTACTTGTATAAAAACGCGTGAGATATGTAGTCACACACGACAGAACACACATTCACGTTGGAATACACAAGGCCGGGATTGGGTCCAAACACCAGTATCACTCAAGTTTCAAGTCCGGTGTTGATCGAGTCACAAGTCCGGTATTGCTCAAGCTTCAAGTCTGGTATTGCTCAAGCTTCAAGTCTGGTATTGCTCAAGCTTCAAGTCTGGTATTGATCAAGTCACAAGTCCGGTATTGCTTAAGTTTCAAGACCGGTGTTGGTCAAGGGCACGAGGCTGGTATAAAGGTGACATTCAGTCAGGCATACACGATATGGGACCCACGTTCAATCAAGCATATATGGCGGGACCATATTTATTTGCACAACACGGTTCTCTTATGTCATGGGAATCATGTTCACGAAATTCAAGCCCACGATCGAGCGAAGCAGGCGCAATAGCCCCTCGACCTAATCAGGCATGACAAGGTCGATCTGGCAAGACCGACATTCAAACGGAGCAAGCACGGAGTAGGCCCTCGACCGAAGCAGACATATCAAGGTTGACCGAAGCAGGCAAGACCGACATCATACTAGGGGAATGCTCTCTTAGATGCCTTTTGAACGTGACATACTCCAAGGACAGGATGACCCGTCTCTCCTGGTAACATCTAACTTTGTCTCATAAAGTTTTATATTTAACTGTCACCATCTTATGCCTACCCCACAATAGTGTAACCATTGTGTGCTAGGCAGGGGACTTAATGTTGATGGTGGGTTTTCATTTGAGGTTAAAATTGTAAAAACCAGAAAAAATCATGCGCTGACATCTTGTAAAAGATAAAGCCATTTATAAGTGTTGGATACTCCCTCACTTAATTCACCAGGAATGGAGCATGTGGCAACAATCCCATTCTGTGAATACATGAAATTCCTCCAGGTTGGAGCATGTGGCAACAATCCCTTCTGTGAATTTCATATCAGCCTTGTATTTCCAGTACTCATTATCGGTGTGGCATGACGATCGAGTGTTACTCTTATAGAGTAACAAGAACCTCCAAGCACTATAATGAAACCATGTACGAAATACCCGTACAGCCGACTCTCGGTGTGTTATACTAGCCCGATTGAGCCCCTCTCGGTGTGTTATACTAGCCCGATTGAGCATCCGGAATCGACCGTATCGGTCCGGATATGATATGAATTGAGTCATCCAACTCCATAAGCATGATTGGATGACCCCAGATCAATTCCATCACCCCCAAGCAGGTATGGAATACCCACGGCCGACCCCGCATGGTCGGTCATTGGCCTAGCTTGCCAAGAAACCGTTCATACCAAGCATTATGGACGGAAAACCCTAAATTAGGGTTTGCGGCATATTACATGTGTCGCAAAACAGTCTCAACCATCCATCTTCGCAGGTATAGATGAGGGTGTAGATGTAGACTCAAAGGGCCCAGAGCATGTCAACACGATTACCGTGGGCCCGCCTACACAATTGACCAATCGGTCAAGACCAACCACGCATGGTCGTAACAAATTCGTACGCCCAAACAAGGAGTGACGCACGGCTTTGAAAAGCCAAAATTAGGGTTTCAAGCCATCACGCGCGTCCATCTTCTCCGGCACGAATGGAGGGTCACAGATTAGATTAACCAGAGCCGGTCATACCAGCATGACCACCGTGGGCCCATCTACCTCCTCATGTGTTCGGCCAAGGCATATCATGCCTGGCCATTCCAAAACGCACGCCCAAACTTGCGTGGTTACACCTCCCAAACCGCAAACTAATCTCGCTGCTCAACTTCACCGGACGATTTGAGTGGCTTAGATCACTTTTTCGTGGGATAGTCAGGTATAGGTGTGAACACCAGCCTACCACCTACACGCCGGTATGATCGACCAAGACCGACCAAGATTGGTCGTCTTGGAACGCATGCCCAAACTATAAAAGTCACACGGTTTCCAACTCCTTTGCGGCAATGGATTTCTGCCGCAAACCGATCTCAACCACTCAACTTTACCGGTCAAATTGAGTGGCCTAGATCGCGCCTTCATGGGACAGTGAGGTATGGACGTGCACACCGGCATGTTGTCTACAAACATGCCCGGTCGGTCCTCTCCAAATCCCTTTCCATGCTCGGTTTCGACCAAGCTGAAGAGTAATGCTTGCGCACCTCTTCAAAAAATCCTAATATTCATTAACGGTCGCAGATAAGTGTCTCAAAGATCATCTCATCCGTCCAACTTCACCAGCTTGGTTATACAACCCTGGTCAGGAGTTATTTGGTTAGTGAGGCATCATTATCCATCACTTTACCACACCATAATGCAGTACCTGCATAAAATACACACGGTACTTCACAAGTATCGACTTTTTCGAATAACACAGTTATTCAATTCAAAGATTACATGCTATCTTTCGTGGATCCACGATCCACACATTCCAGACATCAATCATGTCACAAGGCGGGGGATACATACGGGGTATTGGTGCGGCGGTTTTACGGCGTGCAGCGTGCAACGCGCCATCACAAGAACGTGTCAGGAAGTCATGGACGGTTAGAGATGAACATGAGAAGTGGGCAAGACTGGTCGTGTGGCACCGACGCACAACTCCACTACTCCATCATTCCACTTCCTCCACTTCCCATGAGAGACGTGAATAAGGCTCAATGACTTGTATAAATAGGTTCTCCGCCCTATTTCAAACAACAACACAAGTCCAGACGAGACAGAAAACCAAGTGTTAATACAAAAAAACGTATTCCAACACCCAGAGCTTGCTTGCATCAATCACAAGCCTGCTCACCTTTCTATTACAAGTCATAAGCAAGCCAACACCTTCACAATCTCAACACCTTCTTCGCTTCCCTCCCTAAGATCAACCCCATCTCCTTCACTTTGTGACCGAAACAAGTCCGGAACGGCCATTTCTTGGTTTAAGCCGGACTTGCCAGATTGATCTCTCGAATCTACAAGCACTCACCGCGCAGTGCATTTGTTTAAGGTTTAAATTCATTCCTCATCCACACCCCAAATTACCAAATTCTGCAGGAGTAGTTTTCACCCATAAACACAAGGATAAGGCCTTTGCATAAGGTATTCAATCAGAAAAAGCATGCTGCTCTCTGGCAATGAACTTAAAAGAACTCTATGTCAACACATAGAATTCAATCAATTGACCTGACTAGCTTGCAGAAGTTAGGGTTTTGCGCCTCGCGCAGTATATCAGACCTTTCTTGTCGAAATTAAACCTAGGCAAACTAGGTAATTAATCTGCCATGGATTAGAAGGTGCAAAACCTTGCTCAAAATCAGAAAACACGGAGCCACAGCAGCAAAGGGAGGCGTGGCCATGCCTTAGGCCAACTGGCGCCACTTGCCATTGGAGACGCCCCTTCCTAAACCGGCCCTAATTCTCTCGACCAATCGTGTCGCCTAAAATTAGCCATGCGTACATAAGTTGTGGCTGGGCCCATACTTGCCGGACCCACTTGCCATCGACCAATCAGGTCGCTCTAAAGACGCCACACTCTCACCAGAAGTTTAGCCACGCCCATGCTTGGCCGGCCCTCTTTTAATCGACCAATCAGGTCGCTTTAAAGCCGCCACACTCTCACCAGAAGTGTAGCAGCGCCTTATGTTTGGCCACCCCCTTTTCTTGGCCAATCAAGTCGCTCTAAACTTGCCACCACACATTAAAGGCCAAACACACCCTGCTGCGCCACCATACTAACTTGAAAGCCAAACGCGTCTTACCACAACAACATATTGATCGGCATGCCAACATGCCACTCTGCCGCGGTAGCATGCCACTTTAGCCTTGGCCACGCCGCCAAGCCCTTATTATTACCACGACGCCAAATCCTAGCCTTGGCCACGTCGCCAAGACCTAATTCTTACCATGGCGCCAAATCCTAGCCTTGGCCACGCCGCCAAGCCCTAATTCTTACCACGGCGCCAAATCCTAGCCTTGGCCACGCCTCCAAGCCCTAATTCTTACCACAGAGCCAAATCCTAGCATTGGCCACGCCGCCAAGCCCTAATTCTTACCACGACGCCAAATCCTAGCCTTGGCCACGCCGCCAAGCCCTAATTTTGGCCACAGAGTCAAACCTTAGATTTGGACATGCTACAACGCCACAGGCGTGGCCATGCCACAACGCCACTGGCATGCCGCCATGCCACGACTACTAGCATGCCGCTATGCCACCGCTACTTGCATGCCGCTATGTCGCGGCTACGCCATTAGCATGCCGCTATGCCATGGCTCCACCAGGCGCTACTATGCCAATGGCGCCACTTCGCTATACAACAAGATGCGGCCATAATCAATGGCCACTCTTCCTCATGAGATGCAATCTCAGCCATCCAAGTTCGCCACTGAACTGACGGACTTGCGGCAAGTCCTAGGTAACCCGCTACGCCAGGCGCCACTGTGCTAATGGAGCCACTTTGTTACAAAACAAAGATGTGGCCATAATCAACGGCTACCCTTCCTCATGAGATGTAATCTCAACCATTCAAGTTCGCCACCAAACCGACGGGCTTGTGGCAAGTTTTAGGCGGCCGACCAAGGCAAGCCTAATAACATCACATGCTATTTTCCTATGGCAAAGTCTCTTGACTTTGACTTGCCACACATAGCAACCTACTGCACGTTTTCCACGAAAACACTCGAGACATCAAACATGTCACAAACTGGGGGATACTCATCAGGTTATTGGTCTGGAGGTTTACAGCGTGCGGCGTGCAATGCGCCCATTACAAGAAAGTGTCATGAAGTAGGACAATTAGTGGTGGTGAAAAGTAACGGTGTAAATAATTCATTTCCTTCATCATGGAAGCGTAATGACTGACGGTTACACGAATTCACTTCCGTCATCATGGAAGCATAACGTCTGACGGTTACACGTTGCTCTATTTTTCCACCACTCAATCGTTTCCACTTCCTACGTGACCAGGGTACGTTTCAATATGACTTGTATAAATAGGCTTCACCTATTTTTACCAAACAACAAGTTTGGGTCGGCAACAATACAATATCTAGAAATCACCTGGTAGCTTTCCATTCTGTTAACCAGCGTTACTTCCGATACAAGTCATGAAACAAACCACACCTTCAGAATCAACTATTCTGGTCTCAACACTCTCTTCGCTTTCCTCCCTAAGATCAACCCTTATCCTTCACTTTGTGACCGAAGCAAGCCTGGAACGGCCATTTCTTGGTTTAGGCCAGGATTGTACAGATTGATCTCTCGAATCAAAAGTACTCCCATGCAATGCATTGTTTAGGGTTTAGATTCGTTTCTCATCCATACACCCAAATTTACCAAAACCAAAAGAAACAGTTATCACCCACAAACACATATATTTGCCACTCAGGTGAACGAAATTAACGACAAAGTGCGCAGAACAACAAAAACACGGAGGGGTATTTTTGATTTTCTCTGTGCCGCGGTTGAAAAGACCCATTTTCTTTATTATAGTAAGATTTTTATTTTGAAAAGCATCACTGGGAAGGCCGAAGCCAAAGTACAACAAAACCGTGTGGGCTGAAGTATTTTTTTTTTTTTTTTAAAAAGGGACACTACCAAACTAATTATATCTGACGTGATGGTCCAGATCAAATTTATACGGTGGGTTTTGAAAATGGGGAAAATTATTTGTAGCCCAAAAAAATCATTTCTTATATAAAAAAACCCACCGTTAAATTAGCATATATGTGAGACCCATAATTAATTTTGGAACTATCAGTTTTACTAAACTAACCTTTTTATACTAATAACTATTTTAATTCGATATCTAGTTTAATTTCCTTATTTAGTCTTAGGTGAAAACCGTCGCAAACCATGAATTTAGGAAAGAGCAGTGCTATCCCGCACGACCTTGCGGGAAGCTATCCCGCTCAAGCGGTTTCTTTACCGGTAGATCATGCTAAAACCCAGATCTAACAGCCTTGAACCCTTTAGGAGAAGTGGTGGGTCCGTTCCTGAAAATGGTGGGTCCTTTCCTGAATGTGAATCTAACCGTTGGTTTGATCATCCAACGGTAAAGAAGCCGCTTTTGCGGGAAGCCACCCGACAGCAACCACTTACTTAGTCTTCCGTGCAAACAGTAAAAGACAAATAATTTAGGAAAAAATCACAACAATCATTGTCTTTCTCCCTCACGTCATCGTTTCTTTTTTATTACTCTCGTATCTTTTCTTCGTTATGCTATTCACTTTTGAAACAAAACAAAACCAGAGCTCTTGTACTTTCATGTCCTCGTATTTTTGGGTAAGGTCTTTTTTCTCGTCAGTAAAGGAGTTAAAATAACAATGAATTTAAATTTAATCAAGGGGTTAAATACAAACAACAACAACAAAATTCTGAATTCCATTTTGCACACGTAATAAATGTGAAAATGTCAGTTTTCCCAACTGTGAAAATTCTAGTTTTCAAATTAATAAACACGAAAATATTAGTTTTCACATACGGTAAGTGTGAAAGTTCCAGTTTTCAAAGCGACACAGTTGATGAAAATTACAATAATGCTAAAGAAAATGACAATTTTCACCTATTATAAGCGTGATAATCGGAATTTTCACGTCTAATAATTAGATGATACTTGCATATAGTGAAAATCCCAATTTATCTCTATCTCTATAATACTCAATTGTGATTTCTGAAAATATCAAAGAAAGAAATAAGAAGTTTTATTGTTTTTGAAGAAATCATCGCATCTGGATGTTGCATGCAGTTGTGATGCTTGGAACTGTGGATTCCAGTAATTAAAATCAGATTACAAACTCTTTTGACTAGTGCACCAAAATACCATATCTAAGACTAGTTTGATATTTGTTAGCTAGATTCAACCTTCACCGTCCAAAAAACTTCTTCCGACATTGTTTAATGGAACAACTTCACATTTCCGGTAGCAATAGCATTATCTTTTTGATAAACCAGTAGTAATAATAGTCGCATCTTCTTATTTGATCTGACATCAAATAATCTTTCCTTCAACCCGACTTCAAAACCTTTATCACTATCTTTGTCGCTAACAAATTTTCGAGATCAGAGAAAGATTGATTTGATAGTGAAAGGAGGAAAAGAAACTAATTGGCGAGAAATTAGCATAAATCTCTCACCGTAAATCACTCCTAAGATAATCACTCCTAATTATTTGGTATTAAAAATGGTAGATAACTTCATGACCTTTTTTTTTTTATAAGCAAAATTATAATAAGAAAATTACACGTCTTGGTGGTGGTCACCACTCAAGGTTGGCAGGAGCCATACCGGGGTGTAGACCAAGCCATACTAGTTTTGTTTTTCTTTGCCCATTGGGCTACATCATGGGCCGCCCCATTTCCTGTTCGGTTAACATAAGAAAAAATTACTTTCCTAAATCTAGAGATTAGGTCTTCAATGTCGACAAACAGAGAGTGAGTTCTCTGGTTTCCACAAATTTTTTTCTCATTTATCTTCTTGATTATTCCTTCTGTGTCACTTTCAATCTCAATTTGTTGTTCCTTACTAGCCCATGCCGTCTGCAAAGCTTCTCTTATAGCTCGAATTTCTGCCTCTTCTGCAGAAAAACAAGGAATCTAAAGTGCCTCTGCTATTAAAAACTGGTGCCCAGAATTTCTGAAGATAAATCCGATTCCCCCATTTGTTGAGTAGATATTCCAAGCCCCATCACAGTTTATCTTTATCCAATCACTATGAGGAGGATTCCAGGAAGATTGATTTGATGCAGCAATTATGGAAGAGATTTTCAAGAGATATGGTTGGTTTCTCCGCACCGGCAGCATTGTTTTTGCTCTTGCCAAAATTGAACTCGGCTCTTCAATTTTCCCATGGTGAACATTTTCATTTCTGCTGGTCTAGATTGACCAAATCATGATAGCAATCATTGGAAACAATTCAATTCTATTGGAGTCATCCTTATAGGGATTCAATTGCAGCCAATATCTCACCCAATCATCAAAGGTAAGATTTTGGAATTGAAGATTTGATAAATTTAATTGTGACCAAGTATTGTTTAGATGAGAACATGAGACTAAAGAATGCATAATAGTTTCTTTTATAAAATATATAATTAATTTGTAATACTTAAAGTAGAAAGGTTAAATTAGTCATGCTTAAAATATGAAAATATAAATTAAATCTAGAACTATTAATCTTAACCGTAGATCTTATTTTTTGGGCTACACATATATAACATCTTATTGATGGGTTTGTAGAAGAGAGAGGAACCAAACTTGGGTTCCTCAGAAATTTCATTTTTGAAAATTTATAGTATGAACGAAATACTGTGGTAGAATGGTAGTGGAAGAAAGAAACATGGTCCATTAGAGTGCATAAAACTTCCCACTGATGACGAGTGGAACTTGCTATTAGAAATTTTCCGAGGGGAGCAAGTCAGTAGGTCATACCTCCCCTCCCAAGACCCAAACTTCCAAACTCAGAAATATTTCTTTGTGCCTTTGCGCTCGGTGCAGACCACCCACAACACTTTTCTTTTGTTCCGCCTTTGCGCTCGGCGCATACCTCCTAGAATACTTTTGTTTTAAAGGTACTGTCAAAACTCTGTGCGCTAAATATGAAAAGCGTAGGCTTCATCTCCTTTGATAAACGATTACCATGTATGATGATTTGGAACAATCGTGCAACGTGAATACTATATTTCAATTACGTTTGAAAAGACGAGGGTATCCAAATATACCTCAATTTAAAACTTTTCCACCTATAAGTCCTTTCTCCGAAAGTGATTGTCTATGGACTGAGTCGAGACAATACAACAAATCGGTTCACACTTCATGTGATCTTTGTAGTTGCAGGAAATCCTACACTACACCCCTCACTAGAATCCACACAACTAAGACATTTGAAGATGAACAATTATGATTTTTATTGATTAATTCTTTGAATGTTTACAAGATATAATGGAAAAGAGCTAAAGAAATTACAATCACCACAAACTTTCTCTCTCCTAATGACTTGCCTAACACTCGAAAAAACATCCCCCTCAACAGACTTGCTCGACTCTTTATATAGGGTAGTACACAATGGATGACAGCTAAGCTGTCCTTTATTTTCGGGAATGACTTGCGAAATATCGCAAGTATACAAATATATAATCTCGCAACTCTTCTAAATCTCGCTAAGTCTTCACATCTTTCTCGTGTTTTAGCTGTCGTCATTCATATTATTCGTTTGCGACACTTTCGCAGTGCTGTCGTTTATTGATCTCGCGAAGTATTGATGTCGCGATATTCTGATCCTACATCTTGCCTCTTCTCATGTCTTCTCTGCGAAGAAGAGAATGTCATGAGAATTAGTATTTTAAAATGCCGCAACTGTTCATATTTATACATTACGATCCCGTACTTTTACACGGAATTTATTACACATGTTTCTTCTTCCACTCTTTTCTTGACACGTCTCTTTCAACCGTTTTTTCTTGACCATTCACGTACCCTCTCGCATTAAATGCATTTATATTCTCGAGAATTCTTCTCTATATATAGTTTTCTCACCCTCTTCTTCTTCTTTTTTACTTTCTCTCTGCAATTTTTTCTTCAGTTCTCTTCCTCCGCAATTTACGTTTCTGCTACTGTAAATCTTCTTTTACTTCTTTTTCTTGATCTTCAATTCTCTAATCATTCCCATATTCTGAGAATGGCTCCACCTGGTCGTAGATACGAAACCCTTTTGAGTGAGACTCAAAAGAATTTACAAGAGAAAGGTTTCACCTTGTCTACTATTCCCAATCAAGAATCTTCATCTATTCTTTCTGCAAAATTGTTTACTGATCATCATTGTGATGATCAGAAAATCATAATCTCGCGAGGTCAACTCCTCGCAGGTCTTCCCATTCCTCTCTACAATCCCGAACTGCCCTTGTTCTATGAAATTCTTGCTCATGAGAAATTCTCGCGAGCTATTTATCAATTATGTGGTGATTGCATCCATCTAATGCTTGAATTTGCCAATCGTGGCGCTGGTAAGGGATCTCTATATCATGATAACGTCAAAGATCCTAAATTCGCAAACTTAGAGATAGCCGCTGAAAAGTACTCAGTAGAAAACGTTTTTGAAAATTATGAAGTGATAAATATGAAGAATGATAAATCTCGCTGGGGTGCTCGATTGAAAAGAAAAGAGAACGTTCCCGACGATAAGATACTCATGTTAGATATTGATTGGCACTCTGGCAAGAACAATGTTCCTCGCTACTCTAAAGATGAGAAGTGGTGTGTATTTCCACTATTTTTGAACGGACCTTACATTTCAGGTTCCCATATACTCCCTGCGAATCTCGCAAATTATCATCCTTGGGTATTTAATTGGCCCGAGAAAGCAAAAGAGGTATATTTTCTAATTTTCATTCGCTTTGCGATGTTTCCTTCCTTCTATATCTACTAAACTTGTGAAATTTTCAGATCACTAAATTGAGAAAAAGTTATGAAAGAAATTCAAAGACAAGTACTTTGGCGATACTTCGCTCAATCACGGATGAAGTAAGAAATATTTTCTCTTGTTATCCACAATATTGTTGCCTTTGTTTCTTATCTTCATTCGTGTATGTAGGTCGGTGTTGAAGTTACCGGCGAGGAAGAAACTTCAAAAGCTGCGAAGAACAAAAGAAAGGGTAAAGGCCCTCTTTTCACGAAAAAATCTGATGCTCCACCTTCTAAAAAACAAAAGACCCATTCTTCTTCTCGCTCAAGTCCTCAATCTAGTGAGAGTTCCGATGAAGAAGACGATGATGTAGACATTTCTACTGCGAAGGAGAATCATCCAATTGAATCTCCTATGACTTTATTGTCTAGTATATTTTCAGACTCCATGCATGGGCTTGGAGATGACCGCCTCTCTGATATATGTGAAGCTCTCGCAAGTATATGTGATGCTTCTTTACTGGAGGGTAATGAGTCTCTTCAAGGGATCTCCAGATCATTGACTCCCAGCTTCTTGAACGCACTCAGTGCCTTGGTATGTTTATATTTCTTTATTCCTTTATAATTTTAATTTTAAATCATATATTAATAGTTTCTTTATGTTTCTTTATAGTCTGGAAGAGCTTCCTTTGTTGTTGCCTCAGATCTTGAGAAGAGGCGCAACAACTTTGAAAAGAAAAACCTTCAACTTCACAAAAAGACCGAAGAACTAGAAATTGAAGTTGCGACATCTCGCAAGAAAAATGAAAATGAGACTGCCGTTCTTCGCGAAAGAATTCAACAGTTGGAAGATGAGTCTTCTACCCAGAAGAATAAAATATCTACCCTTCAAAGTGCTAATCAGCAACTTTATGGTATAAAACTCTTCTCTTTTCTTTATTTCTACTTTGTCATTTATTTTTCTTTGTCGACTTATCATTTTCATGAGACATTTATAATCTTTCCGACGAAGCCATCCTTCTCCATTCATTTCCTGAGCCTATGGATGATGATGCTCTTCTCGCTCATCTCAACGAATCTTTAAGTAGTTCGTCAAACAAAATTAACTCTCTTTCATTAAATGAACTTCAAACCAAATCTCGTCTCTTAGAAATTGAGCATAGATCTAGTTTAGGTTTAGCCAACCGATTTAAACTTTTATATCTTAGTTCCCACGAGAATAATAATATTCTAAGGAAGAAAATTAATAGCCTTATAGATGACAAGGATCACATTGCTAATCAAGGTGCACAAGCATTAGCGAAATTCCAAAAAAGCTCTTCTTGAAGTCCAAATTGAACGAGATGAATCTCTTCGCCAAAATGCCATACTTAATGAGCGAGAAAATCAAATTCGTTCACTTCTTGTCATAAATAGTGATGATGAATTCGCTTGGGCTGCGAAAGTTCTAGATAATGCCAGAAATAATTTAGGTGTCAACGTCAGCCTTTATGCTGAGCATACTGCGTTGGTTAAAGATATGATTTCTGACAGAGAAGGTTATTAACTGTTCTTTATTACTTTACCACTTCTTTTTTGTGAAACTGCTATTAAATTACTGACTCATTGTCATTTGTTCGCAGAATCTGAGAAGAGGTTTCAAACTATAATTAAAGAACTTGAATCTGAGAAAGCACAACTTGCAAAAGACTTCTCTCTTCGCAATGACAAATATTCTAAGTTGAAGAAGCAACTACAAACTACTGTGGCGAATTTCAATAATGATGCTGTCCGTTTTCGCAATCAAACTATTAAGATAGTTTGCGATGACCACAATATCCCTCTTTCTTCATATCCTTGTCTTCTTGATGAGATTCCTGAAAATATACCTTCCTTGGATGTTTCTGATAGTGATGCTAGCGAAGAAGAGGAGTCTGATAAAGAATCTGATGAAAAGGAAGAATGAACTGAGAGATAGCTCCATTTTCCTTTTTCTCTTCTTGTGTTACTTGTACATTTATCCTTCTAGCCTTCCATTTTTGTAATCTCTTACTGTAAATCTATCATATGAAAATAAATAACAAGTTTTTACTCTAATCATTCCCATACTTGCCTCTGGTATTTATTTTCACATGAGAGATTAAATCGATAACCTTTAAGTAATAATACTTCTTAGTTTCGCAACTGCTGTTGCTAATTCTTCACAAATAAATGAAGAAATATAGCCATTTTCACAAGTTTATCTGGTTACTCAATTTATTGTGTGATCTTATCTTCATTTATGTTGAAATTCATCATTGCGACAAGATCGCAGGACGTCTTTACATTTTCATATAATGACCCATTGATCTTGCCTTATCATTGCTCTTGTGTGGTCTTATTTTGCCTTCCTAGTTAAAGGTCTTATTTTGCCACCCCTCATTTTTGCGTCAATGTGACATGCCTAAATATTCTTACGAACATAAAGTCCCATGACATTGCCGTCTTGCGACAAAATCGCAGGACGTCTTTACACTTTTCATGTAACGACCCATTGATCTTGTCTTATCATTTCTTTAGTATTTTTGCCTCTGCAGGATATTTTTCTTGCGAAAATATGACAGGCCTAAATGTTCTTGCGAACATAAATCCCCATGACATTGTCGTCTTTGCGACGAAATCGCAGGACGTCTTTACATTTTCATGTAAAGACCCATTGATCTCGTCTTACCCTCGCGTTAGTATTATTGCCTCTTCAGGATCATCGCACAAATATGACAAGCCTAAATTTTCTTGCGAAAATAGAGCCTCATGACATTTGCGTCTTAAGACACTTATCAGCTCCCTAATGGTGGGTGCCGCCCTTATCATCTCCCTGGTTGCCCCTTCAAGGAGGCGTACATCGGCCATACAAGACTAGCTCCTCCCATCCGGTCTTAACAACAACCAGTTGTTTTCGCAGCCTCTTATCCCTTATACCTATAGGGCTTATGGTTACTATACTGCACCCTAAGTGGAGTTTTCTTCGGGCCGAGTGCAGCATGTGCCAAGACTTGCCAAGAATGGCCGAGACACTTCAAATGCCCCAGGCATTCTTGGCTCAACCGTGTACCTCGGCGCCTTGGTCATACACTGACTCCTTGGGAGAGACCCTCGGTCGTCCAACCAGGGTATAACCTTATATATATAGTTGGAAATCCAAGGTACCTCCCCCGGATGGGCTTTATTGAACCCAAATTTTCATGACTCAGGTTACAGGGGCGGTGTAACCTTTTCCCTGAGCCATGTCAAGAGATACCCCCTTATATGACGCACTTTAGGTCTTACATTTGCCTCTTGCGAAATATCATTCGCGAACTAGGGTGTACGCCATAAAGGTTTGTCCCATTCACTCATTCTTTCATTTCTATCAATTCTTGCAATCATTCATTGATTTTTGATTATTTCTTCTCATTATCTTTGTGAAATTATCACATAATCTTGCTTCATTTGCTGTGATCTCGCTGTAATTATTTAACCAAACTTTCGTTATATTCATGAATCTCTCCTTTGTGCTCTTTCATATTCTTCATTAATATTATCATTGTTGCGATTTTGTTCTCGCCTTCTTTATCGATTATCATGATTATTTTGGAGAATTGCCTCTTCTAACTCCTGTTCTTCCATTTCTGCTCTCAATCTTTCTCTCTCGCGAGCTAGACGTGCTTGTTCAACATAATGTCTTTCGATTTCATCCTCAATCTCTTTTTGCTTCCTCTGTGCTTCTCTCCCATGCAATATTATTCTTCCTTCTTCTTGATTTTCTTCATCAATTGGATTATTCTGCATCTGACGCTGCCTATTCCCTCGATTTCCATCATTCTGCCCATTTTGAAAAGTCTCGGGACGTGGAACATAACGATCTTCCATCATTTCTCTTCTCTCGCAATGTTCTATGCCTGGATTTTGCGCTTCTTCTTGGTTTTCTTCATCAACATTTTCTATGGGTAAATTTCTCCTTCTTTCCTCTCTAACTGATCTTGAGCTTGATCTTGTAATGCTTCTCGACCTTCTATTTTGTAATCTCATGTTTTCCATCCTCAATTCATGATTCTGTCTTGTTAAATTTGCACGTTCCTCTGCCTCTAATCGTCTTTCTTCATGTATTGTTTGTCTCAATGCCTCTAATGCCGCGATTTCTTCATTTCCATGAATTATTTCTCCAATCCCTTCTCGGTCTCTCTCCTCTTTTCCATTGTTTTCCAATTGTTGTTCTTCTCCCCTTTCGTCCACAGAGTCTGATCTCCAAGTATGCACGCTTACTCTATCATAATCCACAGTTCTATCCGCTACTGGTTGAATTGGTGATTGAATTTGCTTTTCTTCATTATTCCTTATGTTCCTTCTTGAGGATTCTCCCATTTCATTTCTCCCTTATCCGGCAAGTCTCCTACTCCTTCTAACAGTTGTTGGTTGCTCGGATGCATTTCTCCTTCTAGCCATTTCTTAATTTTGGTAAACAGTTGAAAATTATATGAAATTCCTTCCCTACTACTCCAAATTCTTTCAAATCACGATGTCAATCCTTACTCTCTCCCTGTTTCTAGCACCAATATGTAGTTGCAGGAAATCCTACACTACACCCCTCACTAGAATCCACACAACTAAGACATTTGAAGATGAACAATTCTGATTTTTATTGATTAATTCTTTCAATGTTTACAAGATATAATGGAAAAGAGCTAAAGAAATTACAATCACCACAAACTTTCTCTCTCCTAATGACTTGCCTAACACTCGAAAAAAAGATCCCCCACAACAGACTTGCTCGACTCTTTATATAGGGTAGTACACAATGGATGACAGCTAAGCTGTCCTTTATTTTCGGGAATGACTTGCGAAATATCGCAAGTATACAAATATATAATCTCGCAACTCTTATAAATCTCGCTAAGTCTTCACATCTTTCTCGTGTTTTAGCTGTCGTCATTCATTGCGTCATTCATATTATTCGTTTGCGACACTTTCGCAGTGCTGTCGTTTATTGATCTCGCGAAGTATTGATGTCGCGATATTCTGATCCTACAATCGTGTATGGATATGATATCGAGACAATACAAC
Organism: Papaver armeniacum; assembly: GCA_023531295.1. Classification (NCBI taxonomy): domain Eukaryota; kingdom Viridiplantae; phylum Streptophyta; class Magnoliopsida; order Ranunculales; family Papaveraceae; genus Papaver; species Papaver armeniacum. Next base: position 204,578 of record JAJJWW010003942.1, read on the forward strand.
AACGAAGTATGTTTACTTGATAAAAGGTTCGGACTTAACCAAACACAATAGGATTACTTATCAAGTAAATAGGAATTAACGTTTGTGTAATTTACTTTAAATTATAATAACAACAATTATAATTGTGGAAAATAAAAGTAAATGACACAACAAGATTTTGTTAACGAGGAAACCAAAAATGCAGAAAAACCCCGGGACCTTGTCCATAATTGAATACTCTCAGGATTAAGCCGCTATACAAAATCAAACCAACTTCGTATAGTTGAGACCAAGCAACTAAACCTATAGTTCACCTAGTTCTGTCTGTATTCCCACGCCTCCAACTTATGAATAAGTCACGTACTTGGAACAATTCCTTTGGTTCGTATTCCAAACAGTAAAGGAACAACAAATCTGTTTGGTAGCAACTCTTTTCAACCAAGTGATGTGAGTTCGACAAAAGTCACTTCTGTTTATCTCAATAGACTCCTTTGTCAAGTTCTTAGATCTATCTTATTATCAACTACCAAAGTAATTGTTAAGATTTTGCAATCAATACTTTTAGTCACAAAGAATTGTATTTATGCCGATCTACACAACTAATCAATCTAATCTACCACAAGGATAAACCGATTATAGTTGGATCCTCTTTTACCGAAATGCACACCAAAGATTATGAACCCAAATCAGAAATCTTCAAAATCTTCTTTGTCTTCAAATCTTCTTAGATCTTCAATAAACACATGCACACAATCAACTTGAATCTCTTGTGATCAATCACGCACGGAACGGAGTCTGTTAACAATGGATTATCACAAGACGTCTTTAGAACTACAAACAGCCTAAAGATCCCCGTCGAAACTTCGATCTAGTTTGAGTGAATCTTATATCAGAAGAGAAGATTCTCAAGAATAAACAAACTAGGTGCAATCAAAGTTCAACCACCGTTAGTCAATCAAATCAATCGAAAACAAAAGATAAACCGCAATTATCTAGTTTCCCACCAACGGTACTAATAAAGCTTCTCAATCCCAAAGAAGTCTTTAAATTGAGCGGCCGTAAGAGATTTCGCCTAATTAGGTTACTCTCCTCTCCGAATAGGCGGCTTCACCGATAGTAAAGACACAACCTGAGATAGTTTTCTTTGTACGAGGATTAGTTTGCTCGAAATGAAAACTTTCATATTTATAGACCAAGGAAGTTTGGACACCAAGGAATTTCCAAAACTGAAAATATTCTCAAGATATGCAATATATTCCAGATTCGGTTTCCATAATTCCTGGAAATGCTTTGTCCAAATAATGACCGAAAATCTCGTAGAAAATCTCAAACTAGCAAATGCACATTACTAATTTTTATTTTCCAAAAATAAAATTAAAAACCTTAAATAAAAGATTCTCAATTTATTTTATTCGATCCGGGATTTTCTTCCTTTAGCTATTAATGGATAACTTTGAACAATTAAAGATAAGCGTTACTGCACATGTTCAAAGTATGTCGACATCCTTACTTTGTAAGTCCTCTTTCATACTTACAATATTGAAACCGATTTGCCACACTTCCAACAAGTTTAGAATTGGTTCATCTGACTTTCAAGAACTACGTGATTGATCAAGAACACTCAATCACAAATCCTGGGTTTCACGGTTCTACCAAAACAAGTTCCGGTTCTACCTCCATGTGAGTACCTTGCATAGTCACGCTAGTTACCAAAATTCGGCTGACTAGGTACTAGGATCGGTTCCCCACATATATATGGTATATAACTTGTACTTGCTGCACATGTCCATAGGATCGGTTCCCCTTTGCCTAAAAACGTATTGCACATGTCCATAGGATCGGTTCCCCTTTCTTCTAAAAACTTGTTGCACCTCATACAAGGATCGATTCCCCTTTGTGATAGGTTGCACCTCTTACTAGGATCGGTTCCCCTTTACCCAGAGTCGGTCATACCAATAACACAAAATCGATCATACCATCTCAGGTGATTACTTAAGATCGGTTTCACTAATAAAAGTCATACCAATAAAAAATATAGGATCAGAATATCGCAACATCAATACCTTTGTGAAATCTTTATACAACACACTGCGAAGATATCGCAGACTGGTTACAGAAATGACGCAACAGATGACGACAGCCTAAACACGAGAAAGATGTGGAGACCTAGCGAGATTTAGGAGAGTTGCGGAATTTAACACTTGTATACTTGCGAGAATATCGCAAGTCAGATCCGAAAATAAAGGACAGCTTAGCTGTCACCCATTATGTAATATCCTATATAAAGATCCGAACAGGCTTAAGGTGAGGGAGAGATCTTTTTAGAGTGGAGAGAAAGTTTTGAGGAGAGAGAAAGTCTAGAACATTAGTTGTATTCTTGATTTCATTTCCTCCTTGTAAAATTCCTTAACTCAATTAATAAAAAGTGTGATTGTTGATCTTAAAGATGGGTTGATTATTATGAATTCTTGTGAGGGATGTATTATGGGATTTCCTGCAACTACATAATGGCGCTAGAAACAAGGAGTGAAGATTGATATTGTGATTTGAAAGAATTTGGAGTAGTAGATAAAGAATTTCGTATAATTTTCAACAACTCATTAAGTTTGAAAAATGGCTAGAAGAAGAAATACATCAAAACAACCAACAACTATTAGAAGGAGTATGAGACTTGCTGGGAAAGGGAGAGATGAAATGGAGGAATCTTCAAGAGTGAACACAAGAAACAATGGAGAAAATCAAGTTCAACCACCAATTCAACGTACACCAATACTGTAGTTGCAGGAAATCCTACACTACACCCCTCACTAGAATAAACACAATTAAGTCATTTTAAGATGAATGATTATGATTCTTATTGATTGAATACTTGAATCTTTACAATATGAAATAGAAATGAGTTATAGAATTACAATCACTCTAAAACTTTCTCTCTCCTAATGACTTGCTTAACAATTCAAAAAGAACCCCCCTCCACAACAGACTTACTTAACCCTTTATATAGGGTAGTACACAGTGGATGACAACTAAGCTATCCTTTATTTTCGGGAATGTCTTGCGAAATATCGCAAGTGTACATGTATCAATTCTCGCGACACTCCTAAATTTCGCTGAGTCTTCACATTTTTCTCATGTTCTGGCTATCGTCATTCATTGCGTCATTTATTTTACTTCCCTGCGACTCCCTCGCAATGTCGTCATTTATTAATCTCGCGAAGTATTGATGTCGCGATATTCTGATCCTACATCTTGCCTCTTCTCATGTCTTCTCTGCAAAGGAGAGAATGTCATGAGAACCAATATTTTGAAATGCCGCAATTATTCATTTTTATCTCGCAATTGTTCATCTTTATCTGTTTCACTCCCGTACTTTTACTCGGAATTTATTACAGATGTTTCTTCTTCCACTCTTTTCTTGACACGTCTCTTTCAACCGTTTATTCTTGACCATTCACGTCCCATCTCGCATTAAATGCATTTGTTTTCTCGAGGATTCTTCTCTCTATATATAGTTTTCTCACCCTTCTCTTCTTCTCTTTTATTTTCCCTCTGCAACTTCTCTTCTGCAACTTCTCTTCCTCCGCAATCTGCGTTTCTGCTGCTGTAAATCTTCCTTTCTTTCTTTCTCTTGATCTTTAATTTTCTAATCATTCCCATACTCTAAAAATGGCTTCACTTGGTTGTATATATAAACCCCTTTTTAATGAAGCTCAAAAGAATTTACAAGAGAAGGGCTTCATCCTATCAACCATTCCTGATCAAGAATCTTCATCTATACTTTCTGCAAAGTTGTTTTCGATCATCGGTGTGATGATCGGAAAATCATAATCTCGCTAGGTCAAATTCTCGCAGGCCTTCCCATTCCTCTTTATAATCCCGAGATACCTTTATTCTATGAAATTCTTTCTCATGAGAAATTCTCGCGAGCTATTTATCAACTAAGTGGTGATTGCATCCGTCTAATGCTTGAATTCGCCAACCGTGGCGCTGGTAAGGGATATTTATATCCTGATGATGTCCAAGATCCTAGATTCGCGGGTTTAGAAATAGTCGCTGAGAAATATACTGTAGAAAACTTTTTTGAAAATTATGAAGTAATAAACATGAGAAATGATAAATCTCGCTGGGGTGCTCGATTGAAGAGAAAAGATAATATTTCCAGTGATAAGCTGCTTATGCAAGATATTGACTGGCACTCGGGCAAAAATAATGTTCCTCGGTATTCCAAGGATGAGAAGTGGTGGGTTGTTCCTCTGTTTTTGAGCGGACCTTATATTGCAGGTTCTCATACACTCCCTGCGAGTCTCGCAAACTATCGTCCTTGGGAATTTAAGTGGCCCGAGAAGGCAAAAGAGGAATATTTCCTATTTCAGGTTTGCTTTACGGTATTTCCTTCCTCTTATATTTACTAGGCTTGTAAAATTTTCAGATTACCAAATTGAAAAAGAGTTATAGAAGACGCCCAAAGGCGAGTACTCTGGCGATACTCCGATCAATCACGGATGAAGTAAGAAATACTTTATTTTGTTATTTTTAACAATATTGTTGCCTCTGTTTCTTATCTTCATTCGTGTGCGAAGGTTGGCATTGAAGAAATTGACATTCCTGAAGCTGCGAAGGTTAAAGGCAAGAACAAAATCACTCTTCGCAAGGATAAATCTTCTGCTCCATCTTCTAAAAAACGGAAGATCCATCCCTCTTCTCGTTCTAGCTCCCAAACCAACGAGAATTCTGACGAAGATGAAAATGAAGTTGATACTTCTTCTGCAAAGGAGAATCATTCGGTCGCTTCTGCTATGGCGCAATTGTCTAGTGTCTTCTCCGATTCTATGCAAGGATTGGGTGATGATTATTTATCTGCCACTTGCGAAGCTCTCGCCAATATTTGCGATGCTCCCTTGCTAGTGGATAATGATTCTTTTCGCGGAGTTTCCCGAACAATGAATCCCAGTTTCTTGAATGCACTCAGTGCTTTGGTATGCTCATATTTCTATATTTCTCTGTAACTTCGATTATAAACCTTATCTTAACAATTTCTTTACCTTTCTTTATAGTCTGGGAGAGCTTCCTTTGTTGTTGCCTCAGACCTTGAGAAAAGACGCAACAATCTTGAAAAGAAAAATCTTCAACTTAAAGAAAAGATCAAAGAACTAGAAATTGAAGTTGCGACATATCGCAAGAAGGATGAAAAAATTCAACAATTGGAAGTTGAGTCTTCTTCCCAGAAAGACAAAATATCTACACTTCAAAGTGCTAATCAGCAACTTTATGGTATAACACCCTCCTTTTTTCTCCATTTCTACTTTGCCATTTATTTTTCTTTGCCTGACTTATCATTTTCGCAGACATTTATAATCTTTCTGACGAAGCCATCCTTCTCCATTCATTCCCTGAACCTATGGATGATGATGCTCTTCTCGCTCATCTCAATGAATCTTTAAGTAGTTCTTCAAACAAGACTAATTCTCTCTCGTTAAGTGAACTTCGAACCAAATTTCATCTTCTAGAAATTGAACATAGATCTAGTTTAGGTTTAGCCAACCGATTTAAACGTTTATATCTTGACTCCCAGGAGAGTAATAATATTCTAAGGAAGAAAATTAGCAGCCTCATAGATGATAAGGATCGCATTGCTAATCAAGGTGCACAAGCATTAGCAAAATTCCAAAAAACCCTTCTTGAAGTCCAAATTGAACGAGACGAATCTCTGCGCCAAAATGCCATACTTAATAAGCGAGAAAATCAAATTCGTTCACTTCTTGTCATAAATAATGATGATGAATTCGCTTGGGCTGCGAAGGTTCTAGATAATGCCAGAAATAACTTAGGTGTTAACGTCAGTCTTCATGCTGAGCATAATGCCTTGGTTAAAGATATGATTTCTGACAGAGAAGGTTGTTTTACTATTCTTCATTATTTTTCCGCTTCTTTTTTATGAAACTGTTATTAAGCTGCTAAATCATTGTCATTTGTTCGCAGAATCTGAGAAGAGATTTCAAACTAGAATCAAGGAACTTGAATCTGAGAAAGCACAACTTGCAAAGAACTTCTCTCTTCGCAATGACAAATATTCTAAGATGAAGAAGCAACTACAAACTACTGTGGCGAATTTCAATAATGATGTTGTTCGTTTTCGCAACCAAACTATTGAAAAAATTTGCAATGACCACAACATTCCTCTTTCTTCATATTCTTGTCTTCTCGATGAAATTCCTGAAAATACGCCTTGCTCAGATGTCTCTGATAGTGATGTAAGCGAAGAAGAGGAATCTGATAAAGAATCTGACGGAGAAGAATAAGTTGCTAGATTGTTCCATTTTCCTTTCTCTTCTTGTGATACTTGTACAATTATCCTTCTAACCTTCCATTTTGTAATCTCTTACTGTAAATCTATCATATGAAAATAAATAACAAGTTTTTATTCTAATCATTCCCATACTTGCCTCTGTTATTTATTTTCACATGAGAGAAATCAAGTCGATAATCTTTAAGTAATGATACTTCTTAATTTCGCAACTGTTGTTGCTAATTTTTCACAAATAAATGAAGAAATATAGTCGTATTCGCAAGCTTGTTTGCTTACTCAATGTCTTGTGTTATTTTATCATCATTTATGTTGAAATTTATCATTGCGACAAAATCGCAGGACGTCGTTACATTTTCATGTAATGACCCGTTGATCTTGTCTTATCATTGTTTTTGTGTGGTCTTATTTTGCCTTCCTAGTTAAAGGTCTTATTTTGCCACCCCTCATTTTGCATCAATATGACAGGTCTAAATATTCTTGTGAACATAAAATCCCATGACATTGACGTCTTGCGACAAGATCGCGGGGACGTCCTTACACTTTCATGTAATGACCCATTGATCTTGTCTTATCATTTCTTTAGTATTTTTCCTCTGTAGGATATTTCATTTGCGACAATATGACAGAGGCCTAAATGTTCTTGCGAATATAAAGCCCCATGACATTGCTTAGTCTTGTGACACTTATCGGCTCCCTAATGGAGGGTGCCGCCCTTATCATCTCCCCTGGTTGCCCCTTCAAGGAGGCGTACATCGGCCATACAAGACTAGCTCCTCCCATCCGGTCTTAACAACAACCAGTTGTTTTCGCAGCCTCTTATCCCTTATACCTATAGGGATTATGGTTACGAGGCTGCACCCTAAGTGGAGTTTTCTTTGGGCCGAGTGCAACATATGCCAAGACTTGCCAAGAATGGCCGAGACACTTCAAATGCCCCAGGCACTCTTGGCTCAACCGTGTACCTCGGCGCCTTGAGCATACACTGACTCCTTGGAAGAGACCCTCGGGCGTCCAACCAGGGTATAACCTTATATATATAGTTGGAAATCCAAGGTATCTCTCCCGGATAGGCTTTCATGGGACCCAAATCTCCATGACTCAAGTTCCAGGAGCGGTGTAACCTTTTCCCTGAGCCATGTCAAGAGATACCCCCTTATATGACGCACTTTAGGTCTTACATTTGCCTCTTGCGAAATATCATTCGCGAACTAGGGTGTACGCCATAAAGGTTCGTCCCGTTCACTCACTCTTTCATTTTTGTTAATTCATTCAATCATTCATTTTTGGTTTTCTCTTATTATTTTGTTTGCGAAGCTATCGCACAATCTTGCTTTGTTTGTAGTAATCTCATTTCAATTCCTTAATCAAATTTTCATACATTCTTGATGGTGAGATTCTCGCGCATTTCTTCTTCAATTATTGTTTCTTCCTCTTGCTCTTGATATGCTTTTGTCATTGATTTTGATAATAATGATTATTCATTTCTTACACTTTTTGCTCTGTTTGCTCTCTGCCTCTGCACCATTCAAACTTCTTAATGATTCCTTTCCATCATAATTTTCAACTGTTTTCATGCACTTGCTTCGCAATGTATCTTCACCTCTTGTCTTTATGGTATCTACCATCAACCTTTCTCTTCTTTGTTCATCTTTTATTTTTTGCTTCCAACCCTTTCTTTTTGCAGCTCTTTCCTCACAACTCTCCACATCAATCTCATAGCATTTTTGTCCTTCCATCCAGTCTCCCTTTATAACTCCAACACCGCTAGGATGAGGAAACTTTATACACTGATGATAAGTCGACGCTATCCCCAGAATTTCGTGCAACCATGGCCTTCCGATCAATGCATTATAAGGGGACTCCACATCGACTACACAGAACAAAATTTCAGTTGATAATCCTTGCAAAGGTATTCTCATATGAACTTCTCCTTTAGGCTTATTCGTTGTGCCATTGAAACCGTATATTTTATACGTCGAAGGTATCAACTCTTCATCCTTCCCACCCATAGTCTTGTAAGTATGGTAAAAAGAATGTTTACTGAGTTCCCCGTATCAATTAAGATTCTATTGATCGCCCAGGAATTTTCTGCTTCATCATCTTCGCCATCTACATGTTTTGGATTAATTTCCAATTTTACGACCAATGGGCTATCATGCGTCTCTCTGCCTTCAGGAATCTCTTCTGCAGTGAACGAAATAATCTGCATTTGCCATTCTTTTAACTGCGATGTCTTCGCGATGTTCATCGCTTCTCTATTATCAACATCCCTCGCGAAAACCCTACTGAGAACATTATCATGAAAATCTTCAATTGTTCGGTATGAATGTACAATGGAGTTGCAAAACAAATTTTTAGCTTTCGCTCCAACTTCTATTACGAATGTTTCTTTCCCCTTTGCTGAGTTTGCCCTATGCATTTCTGGCGGTGGTGGTAACGGTTGAACCTTCTCTTCACTTTTTAGAAAATGATTCAGCTTTCCTTGGTCAATCATTCTGAGGATGATTCTTTTTATATTTCTGCAGTCATTTGTTAGGTGTCCATGAAAGCGATGGTAAGAATAGAACTCGTGACTTCTATCACTTGGTGGTGGCTCATTCCCCATGTTCCATGGTGCAAGTATGTTTTCCATCAAGAGCATAGCTTCCCATATTTTTTCCACACTAGTATTTAGTGGTGGCATTTTGATTTCCTCCCATACTACTCTGGGACTTCACTGTCCTCCATGATAATTCTGCCTTCGACTTCCATAAGTTTCTTGCGGATGATCAAGTCTTTGAATTTTGTTATTGCCGCCACGGTTGTAATAGTTCCTTTCCCTTTCGAATTCTTCTTGATCACGGCTTCCCATAGCTACTATCTTTGGCTGTCCCTCATCTATTATCCTTTCTTGTTGCCCTTGCGAAGTACTCGCTACTATGTTTATCAATTTGGGTAATAAACTTGCATTCGCAGCATTTGAATTTGCATTCGCAACTGGGTATGATTCCATCTCATTTTGCCTTTCTTCTAGAGCAATATATTCCTCCTGAAGTTCTCGCAACTCAGTCATTGTAATTGTATTCTTGACTCTAAAAATTTGAATATATAACAAATTGGTCGCGAACATAACATTTATGAATTATAGAATAAGATATCTTTCATCCACTCGTCCAGCCATTTCGCTACACATTGTCTTCCATCTCACAGTTAAGTGTCTCAAACTTTCGCCAATTCTTTGTTTCAACCCAAATACATCTTCAATTCCTGGTCGCGAGGAGTTGTTACTTATATATGCCCCTAAGAATATAGCTTGTAAATGGTTGAATGACGTTATTGTGTTTCTTGGTAAACCCTCAAACCATTTCAGTGCTTCTCCTGTTAAACTTGATGCAAAATATTTGCACAATATGGCATCATGATTTTCCCATTGTAACATACATCGCACATACACTTTGATGTGTTGTATTGCACAAGTTGTTCCATCAAAAATCTTTGGTTAATGCGGGTAAATTGCACTTTGGGGTATTCCTCCTAATCGCACCTCTAGTGTAAAGGGGGTTTTCGCAGCCTCTTCGATGGCCTCATCCAATTGTCTTCTTCCTCCTCCCCTTCTATTATTCAACATTCCTCTCATCTCTGCCAACTCTCTCAAGATTTGTTCATTTACATCAGGATTCGGATTTATTGGTCTTTTTAGTTCTGCCTCTCTCCTTCTGCGTTCATGTCTACTTTGATTTTCTTGTTCATTATTTTCTTCTCTTCTTTCTCTGCGACTTTATCCTTCATCTCGTTCATGAATTCGCACACCATTATATCTATCATTTTCTCTTCTTGGTTGTCTATCAGTTCTCCTTTGTATTCTTTCATATTCTTCATTGATATTTCCATTGTTGCGATTTTGCTCGCGCCTTGTTTCTCGATTGTCATGATTGTTTTGCCGAATTGCTTCATCCAATTCCCGTTCTTCAATTTCTACTCTTAATCTTTCCCTTTCGCAAGCTAGACGCGTTTGTTCAATATAATGTTTTTCGATGTCATCTTCAATCTCCTTTTGTTTCCTCTGTGTTTCTCTCCCATACAGTATTCTTCTTCCTTCTTCCTGATTATCTCCACCAATTGGATTATTCTGCACTTGACGCTGTCTATTTTCTTGATTTCCGTCATCTTGGCCATTCTGTAGAATTTCAGGGTGTGGAATATAACGATCTTCTACCACTTCTCTTCTCTCGCAACATCCTTCACCGAGATTTGGCTCTCTTTCGAGATCTTCTTCATTAATATTTTCTGCAGGTAATGTTCTCCTCATATCTTCTCTAACCGATCCTGATCTTGACCTGGTATTACTTCTCGACCTTCTATTCTGCAACCTCATATTTTCCATTCTTAACTCATGGTTTTGCCTTGTTAAATTTGCACGTTCTTCCGCTTCTAATCGCCTTTCCTCATGTATTGTTTGCCTCAATGCTTCTAATTCTGCGACTTATTCATTTCTATGAATTGTTTCTCCCATCTCTTCTCGATTTCTCTCCTCTTGTCCATTATTTATCAATTGTTGCACTTCTTCTCTTTCTTCCATAGAATCTGATCTCCATGTATGCACACTTACCCTATCATAATCTATTACTCTATTCGGTGCTGGTTGAATTGGTGGTTGAATTTGACCTTCTTCTCTTTCTCTTGCGTTTATTCTTGATGGTTCACCTACTTCATTTCTCCTTTCTCCAGCTAATCTCCCGCTTCTTCTTACAATTGTTGGTTGTTCTGATGCATTCCTTCTTCTAGCCATTTCTCGATTTTAGTAAGTTGTTGAAAATTATACGAAATTTCTTTCTTGTTACTCCTGATTCTTTCAATTCACAAGGTTGATCTCTACTCCATCCCTGTTTCTAGCGCCATTATGTAGTTGCAGGAAATCCTACACTACACCCCTCACTAGAATAAACATAATTAAGTCATTTTAAGATGAATGATTATGATTCTTATTGATTGAATACTTGAATCTTTACAATATGAAATAGAAATGAGTTATAGAATTACAATCACTCTAAAACTTTCTCTCTCCTAATGATTTGCTTAACAATTCAAAAAGAACCCTCCTCCACAACAGACTTACTCAACCCTTTATATAGGGTAGTACACAGTGGATGACAGCTAAGCTGTCCTTTATTTTCGGGAATGTCTTGCGAAATATCGCAAGTGTACATGTATCAATTCTCGCGACACTCCTAAATTTTGCTGAGTCTTCACATTTTTCTCATGTTCTGGCTGTCGTCATTCATTGCGTCATTTATTTTACTTCCCTGCGACTCCCTCGCAATGTCGTCATTTATTAATCTCGCGAAGTATTGATGTCGCGATATTCTGATCCTACAAATACAAAATAGAACTGTGGATTATGACAGAGTGAGTGTACATACTTGGCGATCAGATTCTGTAGATGAAATGGGAGAAGAGAAGCAATTAAGAAGCAATGGACGAGAGGAGAGAGACCAAGAAGTAATTGGAGGAATAATTCATGGAAATGAAGAGATTGCAGCGTTAGAGGCATTGAGGCAAAGAATACATGAAGAAAGGCGATTAGAAGAAGAAGAACGTACAAATCTGACAAGGCAAAATCATGAGTTGAGGATAGAAAACATAAGATTACAAAGTAGAAGGTCAAGAAGCACTACAAGATCAAGTTCAAGATCAGTTAGAGAAGAAATAAGACGAAATCCGCCTGTAAAAAATGCTAATGAAGATACTCGAGAGGAAGTACAAAATCCAGATGAAGGACGTCGCGAAAGAAGAGAAATAATGGAAGATCGTTATATTCAACATGGTGAAATTCTTCAAAATGGACAAAACAACAAAAATCAGGGAAATAGGAAACGTCAGGAACGAATTAATCAAGATGGCGAAGAAAATCAGGAAGAAGGAAGGAGAATATTACATGGGAGAGAAGTTCAAAGAAATCGACAAATAATTGAAGATGAAATCGAAAGATATTACACTGAACAAGCACGTCTAGCTTGCGAAAGGGAAAGACTGAGAGAATAAGTGGAAGAACAAGAGCTCCAAGAGGCAATTCGCCAGAACAATCATGATAATCGTGAAAGAAGGCGTGAACAAAATCGCAATAATGGTAATATCAATGAAGAATATGATAGAGTACAAAGGAGAGCTGACAGGCGGCAAAGAAGAGAAAATAAGAAATATAATGGTGTGCGAATTCATGAAAGAAATGAAAGAGGAGATCGCAGTGAAAGACGAGAAGAAAATGATGAACAAGAAAATCAAAACAGATATGAACGCAGAAGAAGAGAAGCGGATTTAAAAAGACCAATGGATCCAAATTCTGGTGTAAATGAACAAATTTTGAGAGAGCTAGCGGAAATGAGAGGAATGTTAAATAATAAAAGAGAAGGAGGTAGGAGACAACTGGACGAAGCCATAGAAGAAGTTGCGAAAACCCCATTCACACAAGAAGTACAATTAGGAGTAATACCCCCAAAGTGCAATTTACCTGCGTTAACCAGCATTTTTTACGGAACAACTTGTGCAGTACAACACATCAAAGCTTATGTGAGATGTATGCTACAATGGAAAAACCATGATACTGTATTGTGCAAATATTTTGCATCAAGTTTAACAGGAGAGGCCTTGAAATGGTTTGAAGGTTTGCCAAAGAATACTATAACATCTTTCAACCATTTCCAGGTGTTTATAGGTGAAAATCGTTTCTGCCGATTTCGGTAAATTCGGTAGGTGAGTGAGAAACTGGTTTAAACCCTAAACAAATGTGTTGCACGTGAGCACTTTATAGATTTGAGAGATCAATCTGTACAAGTCCGGCCTAAACCAATAAATGGCCGTTCCAGACTTGCTTCGGTCACAAAGTGGAGGAGAAGGGTTGATTTGGGGAGGGAAGCAAAGAAAGGTGTTGAGGCCAGAATAATTCTGGGAGAGTAGTGTCTCGACTTGTATCAGAAAGTGAAAGCTTAGGAAGCTTGCAAGAGATGAAAGCTTTTGGATAGCTTGCAAAGTTGCTTTTTCTGAGAGTGTTGTATTTTTTCTCCTGACCGAGACTTGTTGTTTGGTGGAAATAGGTAAGACCTATTTATACAAGTCGAGGCTGAAACGTACCCTGGCCTCATGAAGGAAGAGAGTAAAGGGTGAAATAATGGGAGGAGGTGGTAACCGCAAGGTGTTTATGGGTGAAAACGTTTTCACCATTATTTCCTCATTTATTTGACCGCTTTATTCCTATTCACGCTTTCTTAATGTGAGCGTAGTGTACGCTGCATGCTGTGACCGCCAAACCAAAACCCTAGAAAGCATCCCCCAGTTTGTGTTGATATCTCGAGTGTTGGTTGCACCTTGAGTGCAAGTGGCGTTGCTAGTGGCGCGTGTGGCATGTGCGGAATGCCTTTGTTGCGGGTTGCATCTTGAGTGCGAGTGGCAATGCAAGAGCTGCTAGTGGCGTGTGTGGCATGTGCCAAGGACATGTGCGGAATGCCTTGGTGGAAGGTTTGAGTGTAAGTGGCAATGCCTGCTAGTGACGTGTGTGGCAAGTGCCAATGGCGTGTTCGGCCATTAGGGCCGTGGCCTGGTAAGAAAAGCTACCAGCGATGCGTGTTGGCATGTGCCAATGGCATGCGTGGCCAATTTGGGTCGCGCCTTGGTAGAAAAAGCTACCAGCGAGCGTGTTGGCATGTGCCAATGGCATGCGTGGCCAATTTTGGCCGCGCCCTGGTAGAAAAAGCTACCAGCGAGCGTGTTGGCATGTGCCAATGGCATGCGTGGCCAATTTGGGTCGCGCCTTGGTATAAAAAGCTACCAGCGAGCGTGTTGGCATGTGCCAATGGCATGCGTGGCCAATTTGGGCCGCCCCCTGGTAGAAAAAGCTACCAGCGAGCGTGTTGGCATGTGCCAATGGCATGCGTGGCCAATTTGGGTCGCGCCTTGGTAGAAAAAGCTACCAGCGAGCGTGTTGGCATGTGCCAATGGCATGCGTGGTCAATTTGGGCCGCGCCCTGGTAGAAAAAGCTACCAGCGAGCGTGTTGGCATGTGCCAATGGCATGCGTGGCCAATTTGGGTCGCGCCTTGGTAGAAAAAGCTACCAGCGAGCGTGTTGGCATGTGCCAATGGCATGCGTGGCCAATTTGGGCCGCGCCTTGGTAGAAAAAGCTACTAGCGAGCGTGTTGGCATGTGCCAATGGCATGCGTGGCTAATTTGGGTCGCGCCTTGGTAGAAAAAGCTACCATCGAGCGTGTTGGCATGTGCCAATGGCATGCGTGGCCAATTTGGGTCGCGCCTTGGTAGAAAAAGCTACCAGCGAGCGTGTTGGCATGTGCCAATGGCATGCGTGGCCAATTTGGGCCGCGCCCTGGTAGAAAAAGCTACCAGCGAGCGTGTTGGCATGTGCCAATGGCATGCGTGGCCAATTTGGGTCGCGCCTTGGTAGAAAAAGCTACCAGCGAGCGTGTTGGCATGTGCCAATGGCATGCGTGGCCAATTTGGGTCGCGCCTTGGTAGAAAAAGCTACCAGCGAGCGTGTTGGCATGTGCCAATGGCATGCGTGGCCAATTAGGGCCGCGCCTTGGTAGAAAAAGCTACCAGCGAGCGTGTTGGCATGTGCCAATGGCATGCGTGGCCAATTTGGCCTAGGTTGCATGGTTTGCAAGCCTAGGTGTGGGCGCTACTTTGGCATGGCGCGGCTGTAAGGGTGTTTGGCTTGGCGTGGCGTGATTAGTGTAGTTAGGGCCAAGGCAGAGTGCATTTGGCATGGCACGGATAGCTCGGGATAAGTGTGGCTGGCATGATTTGCCATTGGCACGGAGGTGCGGCTAGCATGGTTGGCATGCTTCGGCGCGTTTGGTATGGCTGGCATGCTTTGCCATTGGCATAGAGGTGCGGCTAGCTTGGGATAGGTATGGCTGGCATGATTTGCCATCGGCACGGAGGGACGGCTAGCATGGTTGGCATGCTTTGGCGCGTTTGGTGTGATTAGCGTAGCTAGGGACAAGGCAGAGTGCATTTGGCATGGCGCGGCTAGCTTGGGCTAGGTGTGGCTGGCATGATTTGCCATTGGCACGGAGGTGCGGCTAGCATGGTTGGCATGCTTCGGCGCGTTTGGTATGGCTGGCATGCTTTTCCATTGGCATAGAGGTCCTGCTAGCTTGGGCTAGGTGTGGCTGGCATGATTTGCCATCGGCACGGAGGTGCGGCTAGCATGGTTGGCATGCTATGGCGCATTTGGTGTGATTAGCGTAGCTAGGGCCAAGGCAGAGTGCACTTGGCATGGCGCGGCTAGCTTGGGCTAGGTGTGGCTGGCATGATTTGCCTTTGGCACAGAGGGGAATTAGGGTTTCGTTCGTTGTAACCCTAATTTGAAAAAAATACCCCTATTAATTACTGAATACATGCATTAAATGTCCTAATAAATGTGTCACTGGTGACATTAGGTTATTTGGGGTTTTACGACTTTACCCTTTGTTTAAAAACCACCATCAACATTAAGTCTCCTGCTTAGCTCGGAACAGGAGCTTTGTTGCGAGGTAAGCATAAGATGGTGACAAACTATCAGCAGCAAATCGTAAAGAGAATTGAGGAGGCTCGTCGGACCTTTTATAAATAAGATTTGGAATCCTTGCCTCTGGCAATTTTGCGCAAATCGGGAGGCTGGCACAATTGGGAAGTTAGCGTCGTGAGAGACAGGAAGCTGGGCGGTATTGAGAAGTTGTTGCGAGTTGGGAAACTGAGCGTGCTAGCTGGTGGGACCGGCGCAAGGTGGGGAAGCTGCGCGTGCTTGCTGGCGCGACTTGGGCGGTCCTTGGGAAGTTGGCGCAATTGGTGGGACCGGTGCAACTTGATAGGGTCGGTGAAAACAAGGAGGGAGTAAGTGTTTCTTACAGATAGCAAAGTTTCCTTATTTTGCCTTCCTTCACGCGCGGCTTCAATCAGGGCATCACCCATGCCAAAAATCTGGAAGCGTTACGCCCATCATTACTTCCTTTCCTTCTTTAAGTTTTCCGTATTCATACCCAACGTAATTGCATCATCTCCCTCTTTTGAGAAAGGGTTCTTCTTGTTGAATTTTCCCCTCTTCGTCATGTCGCACAGAGACGAATCACCTTCTAACCATCCAGATTCTCCAGGTGAAGGCGCGAGGTCTGACTCTTGCAAAAGCACCCGACTAGGGTTATTCGGGCTAAGAAGATCATACCGGTATGTTTTCTTCTTCTTCTCCGTTCGTGTTATCCTCTTTTTATATGTGTATAGATATGATGGAACTGGATCATTTTCCCCATCTTTTTGCAGCGTATGATGGGACCCTCCAGGGATGGCTGCGCCTTTAACTCTTCGGGGAAAGGCTTCAGACTTGGCGGAGATCGATCTTCTTCTCTTGAGGAGGCATTGGTTGAGATTGAATCTCCATTCCACGAAGCTAGTGGAATCATTAAGGACCTCCCTTCCATCTATCCCCATAAAGAACAGGTGCGTGTTCGGACTTTCTTGGGCTCAGTGAGCATGGAGAAGGGGCGAGAGAACAAGGAAGAGTCTTGGAATGTTGAGAGGTTTCAGTGTGGCAAAGCCTTTTCTCGATCCGGGTATGGGGCGGATCGGACCGTTTCTAGGTTGAAACGACGGAAAAGTGAACGTGTGGTGGTCTTGGAGGAGAGCGCCATGATTCTTGACTCTGATGTGGATGAATCAAAAAACTTTCTCCGAAGTATCGGCTGAGAAAAACTTCGAAGGAGCATATGACGAAACGAGATACCTTCTGAAGTTGATGCCAAAGGTGTCGTTGGTGATACCGGAGGGGTCATGGTGGCGTATGCTGGACCGGTCGTTGGTGAGGACACTGCTGCCGCTGTGGCTATTTCGGGATGGGATGTTGAGGTTGCTGCTGCTAACACCGTTGAATGGAACCTTTGTTGCCCGAGGGATTGCTGGGGGAAGTGCTTGAAGATAGTCTTACCCGAGGGGACTTGTACTCCGTCCTTCGAGGGCTAGTTCTTCCCTTTTGTTATTCATGTTAGCTGCTTTAGTTCCCCTGGTGTCCCCCTTTTTTTTTTGTAAACTCGTCTTTTCCTTCTTATTCATCAGTCAACATTTTGCTTCATATATATTTTTTGAAAGAGGTTGTGGTATGATGGCTCTGCAATGGTTTTCTGGGTTTGCCTGATGTATTTCTCTGATATCTGGAGGATTCGCTTGGAAAGAGATGTATTTATGTTTTTTTTTTTTTTTTTTTTTGACAAAAGGGAATCCCTAGGGAAAAATACAAACGGTGTATTCATCTTGGGGAATTACAACTATTAAGAGGAATTGTTAAAGGAAATACTAAAAAGGGGGAGTGATTGGGAAGTACAGCATTTTAGGGATTGGATTCCTTGAGCCATCGCGAGTGAATTATCACGCCTTCAGGTGTGTCTGCATTGATGAGCTTGCAATATCCTCCCAAAAGGGTATCCGCAACCAGATACGGCTCGTCTTCTCCTTCATTGGGCAAATCCATTTTTACTGTCATCTTCCCAACTTGAAACGAGCTTTCCTTAACCATTACATCTCCAATTGAAAACGGGTTCAGACGTCGTGCAACCGTTTGAGTCTTGACTTCGTTGGCTTCAATAGAAGTTTCCAAGCTTCTTGCAAAGTGTTCAAATGGTCCAGCTCCCCATTCACATTTCTTGACAGTGTTTGTGCCAGTAATCGCGCCGAGTCCCCATGACGGAATGGGGGAAGGAAATACTGGTTGCAGAAAAGGTTGCTTGGTCAGACTTACTTGCATTTGAAAATCATGAGCTAGCGCCAACGGGTCCTCTCCGGAGGCCTGGGTTCCTTCAATAGCTCGTTGATGCGATAACCCGTGAGATGATTTGTTGGGAATTCCTTCGGGCGTGGACGTCGGCAGAGGGTGTACACCCAATTTCGCTTTGTTGTCGAGCACCCATAAGCGTCCCAATATCATGTCATGATCCAGTTCTTTGACAATGTGGAACTTGATATGCGTTATAGCGTCTCCCATCTTGATCTCTAGGTTAATGTAGCCATGCGCGTTCAAAGTTTCTCCTCTCAAGCTCTTAATCACAGACGGGGAATAGGTAGCGTCTTGTTTTGTAAATCCTGCTGCCTTTAGTGTCTTGAAAGTAATGATGTTGTGGTCAGAGGCCGTGTCGATGAGCGTGTCGTCAAATTCGTTACCTCTTAAACGGGACGTGGTCGGCGGTCCCAGTTCTCCTTCTTTGCTCACTTTGTTTGGAAAGCTTGGGCCCTCGGCGTGGATTCCGAGGAGAGAAAAGTCGTTTGCCGGATACAACACGATTGAGAGCTGCGAAAATATCTTGCGCTGCACCTTGGAAAGATAGAGAATTTCGCATACATGTTGCATCATGGATTGTACAGTCTCATGCACGGAGTCCCCAGAGGACCCGCAGTTTCTTATTGGGAGTGGGTCTCGATGCACTCTTTCATCTCCTGGTTGGAGTCCTCCCGCTTCTATCCTTTCTTTGAAATATGCTTTAGTCTGTTGCAATCGCTGGTCGGGTGGTGAACGAACCTGTGGTAGTGGCGGTACCAGGGTTCGCCATCTCGGCCTCGGTTGGTAGACGTCGGGAGGTGGCGGTCGATAATATCATCTTGAACCCAGGTTTCTAGGAGGTCAATCACCTCCTCGATGGGAAACGGGAAATCAAAGGTATTTCCTTCGGTCTCATGATGCTGCATGGGAGTTTTAGTGACGGTCTTTCGTGGCGGGGGTTCCCGTTGCGCCGGCGCTTCACGTTTTGGCTGGTGGCTCGTAGTTGGGGCTTTCCTTTTTCCCTTTTCGTTTACTATGTTCACGGAGGATGAGGCGGCATTAAATTGTTTGCTGATGACGCGTCTACTCCCGCGAGTTTCACGCGTGTCTTCGGCTCGATTTGGGCTAGCTCTTTCCGATAATCTTTGGTCTTTGTTGTTGCGAGATCGTCTGGCGGCTTCATGGAGTTCGGAGAACGTTTGGAAGCGCAAGTTTTATAACAGGGCGCGGTAAATTGGAACCATATCATTGATGCATGCGTTCACTAGTTGTTGTTCTGTCACGTTTGGGTCGTGACAGTCGAGTGCTTGAACCCTGAACCTTTTGACGAAATCATTCGGATGTTCGTTATCCCACTGGTACATCTTCTGAGGTCTGAGAAAGTAACTTGTTCAGACACAAAGAAGTATTTCTTGTAAAACGCAGTGACCATGCTACTCGGTTGGGAATCTTTGTTCGGTGGGATCTTTGTTATACCATGTATACGCCCTTCCAGTAAGTGATTTTGAGAATTCCCTTAAATGGAGAACGTGATTATATTCATGTTCACCTAGGGATTCCAGGAAACGAGAGACATGCTCACGTGCATTCCCGGTACCATCGTACATGGTAAATTGAGGAGAAGAGTACCCCCTTGGGAGAGGGATTCTGTGCATTTCGGATGGGTAAGAGGGTTGGTGATGATGCACGTCCAACTCATCATTCTTGATTCGGTTGCGGAGGAGTTGTTCCAAATCTTCCCTCGTGACGAAGTTGGGCGGCTGATTTCTTTCCAACTGGATTCTAGTGCGAGTTTCCTCATCCGTGGAGGCGTGCTCCGCCGAGGTGCTGGCGTCGGGGTTGTTGGAGACGTTCCTAAATGGCTTTGGAGGACGCGACTCACGTGGTATCCTTTCTGTCAGGGTCTTGAGAAAGATGAGTACTTCCTTATGCGTTGAAACCATATCCGTCTGGGCTCTGGCGAGCATCTCTTGTCGTTCCATCAAATCAGCGATGGTGACGTAAGGACGACTTCCTCTGGTCCCTCCGGTCTCTCGTCCCGTCGGCGGGATAGTTGGAACCTTAGTTGTGGTTGGAGGCGCCATGCTAGACGAAGCATTTGGGGTCGTAGCGGTGGCTCTAGCCCTGGTGACTGGTGGCGTGACACCCGAAGAGATATTTTCGTTGCCATGATTAGAGGGTTGTGCAGAGACACTAGAGGAGGCAGCGGCTCTGGCCCTGGTGATTGGCGGTGTTACACTTGAGGGAGTGCATTCGATGTTGCTGTAGTCAGCCGGTGATGCAACAACGTTATTGGGAGAGACGCTAACATCAGGGATGCGTTCTGTGCTGGTGTTCTCGGCAGCCGCTCCGAACCTGAGTTCCACCATGTTGGGATTTGACGTTCGGGAAACGAAATTAGGAGTCGGAGTTGGTATTGTAACCGATAGATCAATCCTCCCGCTGTGGTCGCCAATTGTTTATAGGTGAAAATCGTTTCTGCCGATTTCGGTAAATTCGGTAGGTGAGTGAGAAACTGGTTTAAACCCTAAACAAATGTCTTTGCACGTGAGCACTTTATAGATTCGAGAGATCCAATATGTACAAGTTCGGCCTAAAACAAGAAATGGTCGTTCCGGACTTGCTTCGGTCACAAAGTGGAGGAGAAGGGTTGATTTGGGGAGGAAGCAAAGAAAGGTGTTGAGGCCAGAATAGTGCAGGAGAGTAGTGTCTCGACTTGTATCGAGAAAGTGAAAGCTTAGGAAGCTTGCAAGAGATGAAAGCTTTTGGATAGCTTGCAAAGTTTCCTTTTACGAGAGTGTTGTATTTTTTCTCCGACCGAGACTTGTTGTGCGGTGGAAATAGGTAAGACCTATTTATACAAGTCGAGGTAACGAAACGTACCTCTGGCCTCATGAAGGAAGAGAGTAAAGGGTGAAATAATGGGAGGAGGTGGTAACCGCAAGGTGTTTATGGGTGAAAACGTTTTCACGATTATTTCCTCATTTATTTGACCGCTTTATTCCAATTCACGCTTTCTTAATGTGAGCGTAGTGTACGCTGCATGCTGTGACCGCCAAACCAAAACCCTAGAAAGCATCCCCCAGTTTGAGTTGATATCTCGAGTGTTGGTTGCACCTTGAGTGCAAGTGGCGCTGCTAGTGGCGCGTGTGGCATGTGCCATTGGCATGTTCGGAATGCCTTTGTTGCGGGTTGCATCTTGAGTGCGAGTGGCAATGCCAGAGCTGCTAGTGGCGTGTGTGGCATGTGCCAATGGCATGTGCGGAATGCCTTGGTGGAAGGTTTGAGTGTAAGTAGCAATGCCTGCTAGTGACGTGTGTGGCAAGTGCCAATGGCGTGTTCGGCCATTAGGGCCGTGGCCTGGTAAGAAAAGCTACCAGCGATGCGTGTTGGCATGTGCCAATGGCATGCGTAGCCAATTTGGGTCGCGCCTTGGTAGAAAAAGCTACCAGCGAGCGTGTTGGCATGTGCCAATGGCATGCGTGGCCAATTTGGGCCGCGCCCACAGTAGAAAAAGCTACCGGCGGCGTGTTGGCATGTGCCAATGGCATGCGTGGCCAATTTGGGTCGCGCCTAGGTAGAAAAAGCTACCGAGCGGCGTGTTGGCATGTGCCAATGGCATGCGTGGCCAATTTGGGCCGCCCTGGTAGAAAAAGCTACCAGCGGCGTGTTGGCATGTGCCAATGGCATGCGTGGCCAATTTGGGTCGCGCCTTGGTAGAAATAGCTACCTGCGTGCGTGTTGGCATGTGCCAATGGCATGCGTGGCCAATTTGGGCCGCGCCCTGGTGCCAGCGAGCGTGTTGGCATGTGCCAATGGCATGCGTGGCCAATTTGGGCCGTGCCCTCGTAGAAAAAGCTACCAGCGAGCGTGTTGGCATGTGCCAATGGCATGCGTGGCCAATTTGGGCCGCCACAGTAGAAAAATCTACCGGACGGCGTGTTGGCATGTGCCAATGGCATGCGTGGCAAATTTGGGTCGCGCCTTGGTAGAAAAAGCTACGGGCGAGCGTGTTGGCATGTGCCAATGGCATGCGTGGCAAATTTGGGTCGCGCCTTGGTAGAAAAAGCTACCAGCGAGCGTGTTGGCATGTGCCAATGGCATGCGTGGCCAATTAGGTCGCGCCTTGGTAGAAAAAGCTACCAGCGAGCGTGTTGGCATGTGCCAATGGCATGCGTGGCCAATTTGGGTCGCGCCTTGGTAGAAAAAGCTACCAGCGAGCGTGTTGGCATGTGCCAATGGCATGCGTGGCCAATTTGGGCCGCGCCCTAGTAGAAAAAGCTACCAGCGAGCATGTTGGCATGTGCCAATGGCATGCGTGGCCAATTTGGGTCGCGCCTAGGCAGAAAAAGCTACCAGCGAGCGTGTTGGCATGTGCCAATGGCATGCGTGGACAATTTGGGCTGCCCCCTGGTAGAAAAAGCTACCAGCGAGCGTGTTGGCATGTGCCAATGGCATGCGTGGCCAATTTGGGTCGCTCCTTGGTAGAAATAGCTACCCGGCGAGCGTGTTGGCATGTGCCAATGGCATGCGTGGCCAATTTGGGCCGCATACAGTAAAAAGCTACCCAGCGAGCGTGTTGGCATGTGCCAATGGCATGCGTGGCCAATTTGGGCCGTGCCCTCGTAGAAAAAGCTACCGGCGAGCGTGTTGGCATGTGCCAATGGCATGCGTGGCCAATTTGGGCAGCGCTTGGTAGAAAAAGCTACCAGCGGCGTGTTGGCATGTGCCAATGGCATGCGTGGCCAATTTGGTCGCGCCTTGGTAGAAAAAGCTACCGGCGGCGTGTTGGCATGTGCCAATGGCATGCGTGGCAAATTTGAGTCGCGCCTTGGTAGAAAAAGCTACCAGCGGCGTGTTGGCATGTGCCAATGGCATGCGTGGCCAATTTGGGCCGCGCCTTGGTAGAAAAAGCTACCAGCGAGCGTGTTGGCATGTGCCAATGGCATGCGTGGCCAATTTGGGTCGCGCCTTGGTAGAAATAGCTACCGGCGGCGTGTTAGGCATGTGCAATGGCATGCGTGGCCAATTTGGGCGCGCCATGGTAGAAAAAGCTACCGGCGTGTTGGCATGTGCCAATGGCATGCGTGGCCAATTAGGGCCGCGCCTTGGTAGAAAAGGCTACCCGCGAGCGTGTTGGAATGTGCCAATGGCATGCGTGGCCAATTTGGGTCGCGCCTTGGTAGAAAAGCTACCGGCGAGCGTGTTGGCATGTGCCAATGGCATGCGTGGCCAATTTGGGTCGCGCCTGGTAGAAAAAGCTACCTGCGAGCGTGTTGGCATGTGCCAATGGCATGCGTGGCCAATTTGGGTCGCGCCTTGGCGAGAAAAAGCTACCAGCGAGCGTGTTGGCATGTGCCAATGGCATGCGTGGCCAATTAGGGCCGCTCCTTGGTAGAAAAAGCTACCAGCGAGCGTGTTGGCATGTGCCAATGGCATGCGTGGCCAATTTGGACTAGGTTACATGGTTTGCAAGCCTTGGTGTGGGCGCTACTTTGGCATGGTGCGGCTGTAAGGGTGTTTGGCTTGGCGTGGCGTGATTAGTGTAGCTAGGGCCAAGGCAGAGTGCATTTGGCATGGCACGGCTAGCTCGGGCTAAGTGTGGCTGGCATGATTTGCCATTAGCACGGAGGTGCGGCTAGCATGGTTGGCATGCTTCGGCGCGTTTGGTATGGCTGGCATGCTTTGCCATTGGAATAGAGGTGCGGCTAGCTTGGGCTAGGTGTGGCTGGCATGATTTGCCATCGGCACGGAGGGGCGTCTAGCATGGTTGGCATGCTTCGGCGCGTTTGGTGTGATTAGCGTAGCTAGGACCAAGGCAGAGTGCATTTGGCATAGCGTGGCTAGCTTGGGCTAGGTGTGGCTGGCATGATTTGCCATTGGCACGGAGGTGCGGCTAGCATGGTTGGCATGCTTCAGCGCGTTTGGTATGGCTGGCATGCTTTGCCATTGGCATAAAGGTGCGGCTAGCTTTGGCTAGGTGTGGCTGGCATGATTTGCCATCGGCACGGAGGTGCGGCTAGCATGATTGGCATGCTTTGGCGCATTTGGTGTGATTAGCGTAGCTAGGGCCAAGGCAGAGTGCACTTGGCATGACGCGGCTAGCTTGGGCTAGGTGTGGCTGGCATGATTTGCCATTGGAACGGAGGTGAATTAGGGTTTCGTTCGTTGTAACCCTAATTTGAAAAAATACCCCCTATTAATTACTGACTACATGCATTAAATGTCCTAATAAATGTGTCATTGGTGACATTAGGTTATTTGGGGTTTTACGACTTTACCCTTTGTTTAAAAACCACCATCGTCACCAGGCTACATTTTTAGGGGCGTATATAAGTAACAATTCCTCGCGACATGGCATTGAAGATGTATTTGGGTTAAAGCAAAGGGTTGGCGAAAGTTTGACGCATCTAACCATGAGGTGGAAGACAATGTGTAGTGATATGGCTGGTCGTGTGGATGAGAGATATCTCATTCTATCATTCATTAACGCTATGTTCGCAACCAATCTGCTATACATTCAAATTTTCAGAATCAAGAATACGATCACAATGACTGAGTTGCGAGAATTTCAGGAGGAGTATATTTCTCTTGAGGAAAAGAAAAATGAGATGGAATCATACCCAGTTGCGAACACAAATTCAAAAGCAGCGAATGCAAGCTTGTTACTTGAGTTGATAAATACAATGGCGAGCACTTCTTTAGGACAACAAGAGAGGATAATGGGAGATAGTCAGCAGAAACTAGTATCTATGGGAAGTCGTGATCAAGAAGAATTCGAGAGAGAAAGAAACTTCTATAGCCGTGGTGGAAATAACAAAATTCAAAGACTTGACCAGCCACAAGAAACTTATGGAGGTCAGAGGCAAAACCATCATAGAGGACGGGGAAGTCATAAGATAATATGGGAAGAAATCAAAATGCCACCTCTGAATGCTAGTGTGGAGAAAATATGGGAAGCTATAATCTTGATGGAAAACATACCCGCGCCATGGAACATGGGGAGTGAACCACCTCCAAGCGACAGAAGTCATGAATTTTGTTCTTATCACCATTTTCATGGACACTCAACAAATGATTGCAGAAATATAAAAAGAATCATCCTCAGAATAATAGATCAAGGGAAACTAAATCATTTTCTAAAAAACCAACCTCAG
Organism: Papaver armeniacum; assembly: GCA_023531295.1. NCBI lineage: Eukaryota > Viridiplantae > Streptophyta > Magnoliopsida > Ranunculales > Papaveraceae > Papaver > Papaver armeniacum. Next base: position 229,790 of record JAJJWW010003942.1, read on the forward strand.
TCTCAACCATTACCACCACCGCCAGAAATTCGCAGAGTAAATACAACAAAAGGAGGAGAAACATTTGTAATAGAAGTTGGAGCAAAGGCAAAGAATCTGTTTTGTCACTCTATTGTACATTCGTACAAAACGATTGAAGACTTTCACGATAACACACTCAGCAGGGTCTTCGCAAGAGATGCCGATGATAGAGAAATAATGAACATTGCGAAGGCATCGCCACTGAAAGAATGGAAAAAGCAGACTATTTCCTTCACTTCAGAAGAAGTACCTGAGGGTGGCAAGATGCACGATAACCCATTAGTGGTAAGATTGGAGATTAACCCAAAACCTAGTGATGATGAAGATGATGAAGCTGAGAATTCATGGGCAATCAACAGAATTTTAATCGATAATGGAAGTTCCGTGGATATCCTTTTTTATCATACTTATAAAACTATGGGAGGAAAAGATGAAGATCTAATACCTTCAACTTACAGGATCTATGGTTTTAATGGTACTGCCAATAAACCTAAAGGGGAAGTCAATATGCTAATTCCACTGAAAGGATTGTCCTCTGAAATTCTATTATGTGTAGTCGATGTGGAATCACCATACAACGCATTGATTGGACGACCTTGGTTACATGGGATTCTAGGTGTAGCATCGACTTTCCATCAATGTATCAAGTTCCCTCATCCCAGTGTTATTGGCATAGTAAAAAGGAGATTGGATTGAAGGAAAGAAGTGTTATGAAATTGATGTAGAATCTTGCGAAGAAAGAGCTGTGAAGAAGAAGAATTGGAAACATAACACCAGAGAAAAACAGAAAAGTGAAAGATTGATGGTAGATGCAATCGAACAGAGAGAAGAAGAAACGCTGCGAAACCAATGCATGTTGAAGGTAAGAAGCGAGGAAGATTTCGTAAAAGATAAGAAAATAACAGAAAATTTCAAAAATGCAAAGGCAGAAAGTAGCAGAAGTAAGAGACTTAAAGAATGAATGTATTTGTTGACTGCCAAAGTAAAAATTGGGAGAAGAAAGAAAGATGTATGGCTGATTTGTTTCAAAAAAAAAAAATATGAATAACAAAGATGAGATTGCGAAATTACAAAAGAACTGATATGCAGAAGAAGAAAATATATTTTATGAATGACAAATATGAGATTACAAAATTACAAAAGAGCTGATATGCAGAAGAAGAAACAAAACAATCAGAAAGGGGCGAACCTTCTATGGCGTACACCCTAGTTCGCGAAATCAAAATTTCGCAAGAGGAAAATGTAAGACCTAAAGTGCGTCATAGAACGGGGTACCTGTTGCATGGCTCAGCGAAAAGGTTACACCGCCCCTGGAACCTGAGTCATGGAGATTTGGGGTTAATAAATCCCATCCAGGAGAGGTACCTTGGATTTTCAACCTAAGCTTATGACTTAGGTTGGACGACCGAGGGTCTCTTCTAAGGTGTACGGTATCTGATCAAGGCGTCGAGGCACACGGTTGAGCCAAGAGTTCCTGGGGCGTTTGAAGCGTCTCGGCCATTCTTGGCAAGTCTTGACGTATGCTGCACTTGGCTCGAAGAAAACCCCACTTAGGGTGCAGTCTCGTAACCATAAGCCATATAGGAAAAAGGGATAAGAGGCTGCGAAAACAACTGGCTGTTGTTAAGACCGGATGGGAGGAGACAACCTTGTATGGTAGAGGTACGCCTCCTTGAAGGGGCAACCAGGGGGAAGATAAGGGCGGCACCCTCCATTAGGGAGCTGATAAGTGTCTTAAGACGCAAATGTCACGAGGCTTTATTTTCGCAAGAATATTTAGGCTCGTCATATTTGTGCGACAATCCTGAAGAGGCAATAATACAAAAGAGAAAGATAAGGTGAGATCAATGGGTCAATACATGAAAGTGTAAAGACGTCCTGCGATTTCGTCGCAAGACGGCAATGTCATGGGGCTTTATTTTCGCAAGAATATTTAGGCATGTCATATTGTTGCAACAATAACGACAAAAGAAAAAAGTTAAGGCAAGATCAATGGGTTTCTGCATGAAAGTGCAGAGACGTCCTGCGATTTTGTCGCAATGACAAGAGGTGGCAAAATAAGACCTTTAACTAGGAAGGCAAAATAAGACCACATAAAAGAACAAGAAAGAATGAAATCTTGGGAAAAACCAAGAAATACTTAATTGCAAAGATTCTGCAGAAACAACTGCGAAACTGAGGCATAGATACATGTTGCTATTCAAAAGTAACTTGCTTAATCTTTCATTTGGATACAAATAACAGAGGTAAGTATGGGAATGAACAGGATAAGAACATGTTATTTGTCTCCATATGATAGATTTACGCACGCATGAAATGAAATATTAATAGTCATATATTGATTAACCCTATTGAAAAAAGAAATTTCCTTTTAATATGTGCAGGAAGAAACAAAAAAAAAGGTAGAACTTGCATTTGAAGATTGAAGAAATTCGCAGCAAGAGATTACAAAGATAGGAGATTAAAGAACGAATGTACAGATATTACAAAAAGAAAGAAGAAAACAGAACTATTTCTTGTTTGATTATTCTTCTTCTTCATCTTCATCTTCATCAAATTCTTCTTCTTCTTCACTAGCATCACTATTAGAGATATCCAGAGGGGCTACATTTTTTGGAATTTCTTCTGAGAGGCAAGGATATTTAGAATGAAGAATGTTGTAGGATTCAAATATCGCACAACATATTTTCTTAGCATACAAAACTTCTTTTGAAGAAGTTCGAGATTCAATTATTTCCTTAACTTGAAATCGAGAATATTAAGTGGCGATTGTATTTTTGATGCTTGAGTTCGGAACCGTGGTGCGAGCAAAGGATCTTTATATCCTAACACCGCCGGTAAATCCCAAATTCATGAGACTTGGGAAATAGAGCTTGCGAGAATGATTGAGAGAGAGAGCAAGACATTGATTGCGAAATTATAAAGTGAGCTTGATCTTAAATGGAAATTATAAAGAGAGTCGAGCTTCAAAGAACGTGAAGCGAGGTTGAGAAGAAGGAGGATTCGAAAATGAAGGGGAATATGAGATGTACTCCACTATGTATGTTTCTCGAGTCAATAAAGAAATCAAAATTTTGAGGAAGAAAATTCTTATAGATGATAAAGATGTCATCCACTATGTAAACACCTATTGATATACCTCCTCTAATTAGAGTCCTCCCTGCCACCTTTTCATCGCGACAAAAAGAGGATTTGCGTCTGCATTTGACACCCCCTAATGGAGAGCGTCGCCAGTGTCGACCGCGCCTTGAGCATCAACGACTCTAAGAAGAGACCCTCGGTGTGCCCAACCGGGGTATAACCTACATATATAGTTGGGAATCCAAGGTACCTCTTAGGATAGGCTTTCATGGGCCCCCAATTTCCATGACTCGGGCTTCGGGAGCGGTGTAACCTTCCCCAAGAAGCACTTTAGGTCTTACATTTGCCTCTTACGAAATGTTATTCGCGAACTAGGGTGTACGCCATAAAGGTTCGTCCCCATTCTTTTACTTATTCATATTTGTTAAATCATTCAATCATTCATGTTTCATTATTTCTTGATTCTTGTTTGCAAAGTATTCGCACGGTACGTATTTTCATTTTCTTTCTTAATTGAATTCCCATATACTCTTGGCTGCGAGATTCTCGCACATCATTACTTCAATTACTTTTTCTCATTGTTTTTGTTGATTATTCACTTCTTATGCCTTTTGCTCCTCATATCCTTTGCTTCTTTATTACCATAATATTCGCTGTCTCTAGGCACTCACCTACGAGGTATGTTGAGTCCTTACTTCTATGGCATCCACCATCAATTTTTCCTTTCTCTTGCTCATCTCTCTCACATGTTGTTTCCAACCTTTTCTTTTGGCATTCCTTTCTTGTGACTTTCACATCTACTTCATGACATTGTTGCGACTCCTTCCAATCTCCTGTATAATACCAATGCCATTTGGATGTGGGAATTTAATACATTGATGATATGTTGACGCGACTCCCAAGATTTCATGAAGCCATGGCCTCCCAATGAATAAAATATCAGTTGATAATCCTTGTAGAGGTATTCTCATGTGAACCTCTCCCTTTGGTTTGTTTGCAGTGCCGAAGCCATATATCTTGTATGTAGAGGGGATCAAATCCTCATCTTTTCCTCCCATCGTCTTGTAAGTATGGTAGAAGAGAATATTTTTGAACTTCGGTGTCGATTAAGAGCGCTCGCCCGCTTGAGAGATGTGATTGTGTTCCTTGGTAGACTTTCAAACCACTTTAGTGCTTCTCCTATTAAGCTTGATTGAAATATTTTGATATGGCATCATGATTCTCCCATTGTAACATACATCTCATATAAGCCTTAATATGTTGTATCGCCAGTTGTTCCATCAAAGATGTTGGTTAATGCGGGTAGATTGCTTTTAGGAGGTATTCCTCCCATCGACCGTACTTCTAGCGTGAAGGGATTCTTGGCGGCTTACGTAATGGCCGTCTAGCTTGTCTCCTTCCTCCTTCCTTCTATTATTCGGTAATCCTCTCATTTCGGCCAGTTCTCTTAAGATTTGTTCATTTGCCTCGAAATTTGATTCTACTTTTGGACCCGCACGCCATTAGAAATGGAGTGTCTCTCAATGTCATCTTCGATCTCTCGGTTTCTTCTCAATTCTTCTCTCCCATGCAAGATTATTCTCCTTGAATTTGGGTCATTCAATTCTTGGAATGTTTCCTTGATTTTCCCTATTAAGCTCAAGGATATTTAGAATGAAGAATGAACTTGATCTCACGCTACTTCTAGATCTCCTATTTTGCAACCTCATATTTTCCATCCTCAATTCAAATAGCTCTCCTCCTCCTTGTCCATTGATTCAATTATTTCCTTAAACTTTGGGGAGATTGGTGGCTGATTTTGATCTTCTCCATCATTTCTCCTATTCATCCTTGATGATTCTCCCGTTTCATTCCTCCTTTCTAGACCAAGTCTCACTTCTTCTTACAATCGTTGGTTGCCCTTGTACATTTCTTCTTCTAGAGAAATAAAGAGAGTCAGCCCTTTATATAGGGAGAGAACACAGCAGGCACAAACATTCGCTTCGACAAAATGAAGGGGAATATGAGATGTACTCCACAAGGATATTTAGAATGAAGAATGTTGTAGGTATCGCACAACATATTTTCTTAATGTCATCCACTATGTAAACACCTATATAAAGAGGAGAGCAGGAGAGAGAAAAGTAGGATGGACACAATTTTGTAAGAGAGAGAAGATACACAATTAGGAGAGAGAGACTTTATTTTCTTTATTATCTTTATTATCTTCTTCCCTAAAACTAGATCTAGATCTCTATCAAATATCCATTAATGAAGATTCTAAATGTAATATTAATGTAACCTCAACAATCATAGTGAAGAATCATGGATGTAGATCACATTGATCGAACCATGTAAAAAATCCTTGTGTCCATTTTATAATTTTAGCACTTTAATCTTTATTTTGATTATGAAATAGATTTAGATCTATGTAGGATCAGAATATCGCAACTACAATACTTCGCGAGATTAATAAATGACGACATTGCGAGGGAGTCGCAGGGAAGTAAAATAAATGACGCAATGAATGACGACAGCCAGAACACGAGGAAGATATGAAAATATGGCGAAGTTTAAGAGTGTCGCGAGATTGTATACTTGTACGCTTGCGATGTTTCGCAAGCCATTCCCGAAATAAATGACAGCTTAGCTGTCATCCACTGTATACTACCCTATATAAAGGGTTGAGTAAGTCTGTTGAAGGGGGAGTTCTTTTTGAATTGTTAAGCAAGTCATTAGGAGAGAGAAAGTTTTAGAGTGATTGTAATTCTATAACTCATTTCTATTTCATATTGTAAAGATTCAAGTATTCAATCAATAAGAATCATAATCATTCATCTTAAAATGACTTAATTGTGTTTATTCTAGTGAAGGGTGTAGTGTAGGATTTCCTGCAACTACATAATGGCGCTAGAAGGAGGGGCTGATTGAAGATCAGAGATTGGATATTGTCACTAAAACGGTAAAAATCAAGAGTATGATGGATAAATTGAAGAAAATTAGAATCAGGGAGGGTAATGAAGAATTGGAATGTAATATGATTTCAAAATCAATGGTTAATAAATTTCATGAAAGTATCAAAGGGAGAATACATAAAAGAGATTTTGAAGGAAAGAAAATTATAACAATGAGAGAAGGTGTTACCCTTTGAAAGAATGGGAAAACAGAGAATTATATTCACAAAGAACGGAGATGTCGGGAGAGAATTTAAATCACACATCTCCACTAGTGATTACAATAAGTGCCAGCAAAGAAGAAGGAAAATTAACAAAAACAATGGAAGAATGGGCAATAAGTAGAACTTTAGTGGATAAAGGGAGTTCAGTGAATATAATGTTTTATCATGCATATAAAAAATTGGGGTACAAAGATGAAGAAATGACTTCCGCAACATGTCATGTCTATGGTTTCGGCAAATCAGTAACAAAACTTAAAGGGGAAATAAAAATACGAATTTTGTTGGGAGAAATTGAAACAAATGTGACGTTATGTGTAGTAGATATGGAATCACCATATAACATGCTGTTGGGAAGGCCATGGATACACGCAATAAAAGCTGTAGCATCAATATTTCATCAATGTGTCAGATTCCCTATGCCGAGTGGAATTGGCGAAATCAGAGGATATACCGATGAAGGAAGAATGTATCATCAAATCGAAGTAAAACATTATGAAGAACAGGTGAAGAGGCGAAAAGATCGCAAGAAGATGGCAAAAGCAGCAAAAAAGGAAGAAGAGTTTAGAACATACATGGTAAGAGCGGAAGAAGGAAAAGGAATATGTGGTGAAGAAAGTGATCTCGCAAAGGAAATAAGAGGACCGACGCCCATGGGAGAGCCGAAGGCTAGATACATCGCGGCAGAACCAACAAAGGAAGTGAATATTGGAACTAAAGAAGAACCCAAGATGTTAAAAATTGGGACTAAAATGGAGGCAGATGAAGAAAGAAAAACCGTTGATTTGTTGCGAGATTATAAAGATATCTTCGCATGGGATATGAATGAAATGCCTGGAATAGATCCATCCGTAGCATGTCATAAATTAGAGATTGATAAAAATGCCAGACCATTCAAACAAAGAATTAGAAAAATCGCAACAGCATATCATCCTCAAATAGAAGAAGAGTTGCAGAAGATGCTTGATGCTGGCATTATTAGACAAGCAAAGTACCCCGAATGGATAGCGAATATGGTCGTAGTTCCAAAGAAGAAAAAAGGAATAAGAATTTGCATAGATTTCACCGATCTAAACAAAGCTTGTCCAAAAGATAGTTTTCCCTTGCCAGACATTCCGCAGATGGTTGAATCAAAGAGCAGGAAATGAAAGGATATCCTCTCTTGATGGATATAAGGGATACAATCAAATTCCTCTCGCTGAAGAAGACCAAGAACATACCGCCTTTTTCGCTCCAAGAGGATTATACTGTTACACAAAAATGCCATTCGGTCTGCGAAATGCCGGTGCAACGTATCAAAGGATGGTGGAGAAAGTATTCGAACAATGGATACATAAAACACTAGAGGTATACGTGGATGACATGTTAATAAAAAGAAAAAAAGCAAAAGATCATGTGCGAGATTTGAAGGAAATTTTCGAACAAATGAGACATTTCCACATCAAAGTAAATCCAGAAAAATGTACTTTTGGAGTGGCATCTGGAAAAAATTTAGGATACATTGTATCAAAAGAAGGAATACAAGTTGATCCGGAGAAGGTACAAGCAATTCGAGACATGCCAACGCCATCAACAGTGAAAGATGTGCAAAAGTTAAATGGATTATTAGCTTCGCTAGGAAGATTCATCTCGAGATCATCTGATAAGTGCAAACATTTTTTCAACATACTTAAAAAGGGAACGAAATTTAGGTGGACGGATGAGTGTGAAAAGGCATTGCAAGGAATAAAAGAACATCTAATGGATATATCAATATTACAAAAAGCAGAAGAAGGGGAGGAATTACTAATTTACCTTGCGACAACCTCGCATGCACTAAGTGCGGATTATTGCGAATGGACGCAGGGGTGGAAAAACCAATCTATTACATCAACAAAACATTCAATGCTGCAGAGAAAAACTATTCAAAAATTGAAAAATTAATTTTGGCATTAGTTTACTTAACGTTTAAACTTCGCATCTATTTCAAGGCGCACACGGTAAAGGTAATGACAAAAGTACCAATTGAGTCAGTGATGAAAAATTCAAAAAGATCAGGAAGGGTTGAAAGGTGGAATGCTCAAGTAAGTCATTATAAACTCAAATATGAAGTGTTATCCTCACCAAAATCGCAAGTTGTAGCAGATTTTTTAGCAGAATTTCCATTAGAAGAAGATGAGGCAGTGGAAGAAATGATGGATATAGAAGAAGAACATGGAAATCCAAGGGATTTATTAACAGAGCCAAATAGATGGGAAATATTGGTAGATGGATCATCAAATGGAGAAGGTAACGGAATTGGGATCATTATAATTTCGCCAGAAGGCAATAAAATAGCTTTCTCTTTCAGGTTGGAGTTTGCATCTACTAACAATGAAACAGAGTATGAAGCTATAATACATGCTTTGCGATTTGCAATAGAAATGAAGTTGGAAAATGTAAGAATTACCGGTGATTCTCAGTTAGCTATTCGCCCAGATAAAAGAAGAATATACTACAAATGAAGCATCCTTGAAAAAGTACAAAAAGCTTGTTGAAGAATTGTCAGCGAAGATACCAAAAATAAAGTGGAGACACATATCAAGAAAACACAATAGACTCGCAGATGCTTTTGCTTTTATATCAAGTATGATGACAGATCCATTTGCGAGATGCATAAAAATACAGACACTTCAATCACCATCAATCAACAAAGAGGAAGAGGAAGAAGCAGAAATAATGCTCATAGAAGATGAAACACAAAGATCCCATTGCGAGGATTGGAGGAAAGAACTTCATGCTTATCTAATGAAAGGAGAAACGCCAAGAAATAGATTAGAAATGCATAAATTAAAAAGCTGTGCAACAAATTATGAATTAAGAGACGGGGTATTATACCGAAGATCCTTTAATGGACCCTCACTCAGGTGTTTAACACGAAAGGAAGGAGAAGCAAGATTAAAAATGCTACACGGTGGGGATGTCTTGGCAATCATAGTGGCGGAAGATCTTTAGCACATAAGGCGAAAATGCAAGGCTATTATTGGCCATATATGCATGAAGATGCGAAGCAAGTATCAAGACGTTGCAAAGATTGTCAAAGAAAATACATGCACCAGGTGCACTGTTAACTTCTTCAACAAGTGTATGGCCTTTTGGAAAGTGGGGATTAGACATTTTAGGACCATTTTTACCAGTGTACATGTGGCAAAGGAGATATTTGATTGTCGCAATGATTATTTCACAAAGTGGGCAGAAGTAAAAGCGGTACAACACATTCGCGACAAAGATATTCATATTCGAAAACATAATATGCAGATTTGGAATTCCATCACAGTTGGTATCTGACAATGAGAAACATTTTGAGGGACAAAATATAGAATTACTGCTTAATGCATTTCAAATAAAATGTGGGAAATCAACTCCTTTATACCATGAGCCAACGGACAGGCAGAAGCAACAAATAAAACAATCGCTGATATATTGAAGAAAAAACTAGAAGGGCATAATAAGGCATGGTGTGAGCAAGTGCATAATGCGGTATGGGCTTATAATACAACAAGGCGAGAAGCTACGGGGATGTCACCGTTTTGTCTAACCTATGGTGTTGAAGCTGTACTTCCGACAGAAGTTATTATTCCAACAACAAAGAGAGAAGCTTGGGAGAAAAATCTTAGTGCGAGTAACATTTTAGTTAAATTAGATGAGTTAGAAGAAAAAAGAGAAAGAGCACTACAGCATATGGAGAATTATCAGCGAAGATTGGCCAGAGAATATAACAAACGTGTCAAAACACGCGAGTTTCAACCAGGTGATATGGTGTTGCGAAAAACACCAATATATCAGCGAGAAAGTGGTGGCAAGTTGGCAAAAAAGTGGGATGGACCTTATATCATCAAGGAGATAGTTGGAACAGGGGCATATAGATTAATGGATCCAGAAGGCAAAGATGTGGGACAGAGATTGGGTAGACCATGGAATAGATTATATCTCAAGAAATATTACCCATAGAAGATGGAAAAGAAAGAATAAATTCTGAAATGTTAAATGAATGAAATGATATGAAATGTTCCCGCGACAGAGATATTGCGAAATCAAGAAAGAATGTGCGAATATCTCGCAAATGAATTGAAAAATATTAACCAAAAATGAATGATTGAACGAATTGACAGAAATGAATGAGTGAGTGAATGGGACGAACCTTTATGGCGTACACCCTAGTTCGCGAATGATATTTCGTAAGAGGCAAATGTAAGACCTAAAGTGCGTCATATAAGGGGGTATCTCTTGACATGGCTCAGGGAAAAGGTTACACCGCTCCTGGAACCCGAGTCATGGAGATTTGGGGCCCATGAAAGCCTATTCGGGAGAGATACCTTGGATTTCCAACTATATATATATAAGGTTATACCCTGGTTGGATGCCCGAGGGTCTCTTCCAAGGAGTCAGTGTATGCTCAAGGCGCCGAGGTACACGGTTGAGCCAAGAGTGCCTGGGACATTTGAAGTGTCTCGGCCATTCTTGGCAAGTCTTGGCACATGCTGCACTCGACCCGAAGAAAACTCCACTTAGGGTGCAGTATCGTAACCATAAACCCTATAGGTATAAGGGATAAGAGGCTGCGAAAACAACTGGTTGTTGTTAAGACCGGACGGGAGGAGCTAGTCTTGTATGGCCGATGTACGCCTCCTTGAAGGGGCAACCAGGGAGATGATAAGGGCGGCACCTTCCATTAGGGAGCTGATAAGTGTCAAAAGACGGCAATGTCATGGGGCTTTATGTTCGCAAGAACACTTAGGCCTGTCATATTGTCGCAAACAAAATATCATACAGAGGCAAAAATACTAAAGAAACGATAAGACAAGATCAATGGGTCATTACATGAAAGTGTAAGGACGTCCTGCGATTTTGTCGCAAGACGTCAATGTCATGGGACTTTATATTCGCAAGAATATTTAGGCCTATCATATTGATGCAAAATGAGGGGTGGCAAAATAAGACCTTTAACTAGGAAGGCAAAATAAAACCACACAAAAACAATGATAAGGCAAGATCAATGGGTCAGTACATGAAAATGTAAAGACGTCCTGCGATTTTATCGCAACAGTGAATTTCAACATAAATGAAGATAATGAATAAGTAATTATTAAATACCAAAAATTATACTTGTTGAAAGAAAAAAGAGTAACGCAGACGAGTACATACATCAAAAAAGATGATTGAAGTACATAAAGAAGCAACAATACGAGAAGAAAGATTACAAGAGAAAATCATTTCTCAAATAGTAGCTTTTTTACCAGAAGGAGATGCAGGGTTTTCTTCAACGACTTTATCTATATTTTCGCTAACTAATATATTTCCAGCAGATCCTTCTACACCTACATCTTCATTCGCGACATCATCATTGACAGATTTATTAGGAGAGATGGTTTCCTCATTTTCGAGTTCTTCGCCACTATTATAATCATAGTCGCTATCAGGAGGATTAGGAACTTCATCATCACTTACTTCCAGAGGTTCAACAGACACATGATCAAGAGATTTAGATAGTAAAACATTATTCACAAGAACTTCGGCTCTAAGATGAAATTGACGAAGGAGTGCTTTCTACTGATTTTTACTCTCTATATCTTTACAGTCACGCATATAGTCGAATTTTCTTTCTGCCCTGTCACGAGAACGCGCGAGAGAAGCAGTGAGTATTCCATTCTCCTTGCGAATTTTTGAGTAGTCGGATTTCAAAGCAGTAATGGAGGAGTGAAGTTTTTTCTTAGACTCTGCAAAACAAAAAATAAAAGAATTATACAAACAAAAATATGAAGGCTTGATAAAGAAAGAATAGATGAGGCAGTCAACTTCTATGACTACATTCCTTCTGCGAGGTAAGATGTTGGATTAGAGCTGAACAACTATTCTCCAAATGATCCATGGCATTGTCAAAATTATCTCCAATTAAACCTTTCAGACGTGATCGCCAACTTTTTTCGTTGGAAATAAGTAAAGCATTTTCTTTTGTAAGGGAAGAATTGGATTTTTCTAGTTTGGAACATTGATCCTTGAATTGGTTTTCTTTTACACTTAAGGTTATTCTACCCTGAATCAGTTTATCCTTCTCGGCAGTAACTTCTTCAAGTTGATTTCTCAGCGAGCAAAGAGATTGTTCTTGCTCTTTACATAATTTTTGACAAACATCATATTGTTGCGAGTAAATCGCCACCTTGTTTAATAGAGTTCGCTTCTCTTGAGAAAGAGTTCCATTCTCATCTGATAAAGTTTCCAACTCCAAATTAGCTTTAGTCAAAGAATAAGAGAGGCGAGATAAGTCATTACTTAATGAGTCTTGTTTCGAGCTAAATCAAAGCATTTTCTTTAGAAAGATTATCTATTTGATCAACGAATATGTATGAAGATTATCTAATTGGTTATATTGCTCCATCCAAGCATCTCTATCAACTCGAACTTCTTCAACAGTAGATTCCTACTGATATATCTCCATTTTTCATTTCTGGTTAAAAGCTTGAAGGGCGAACAAGGACTTGAGTTTTAAAAAAAATAAAAAATAAAAAAAAAATGGATAGTACAGAGGCAAGAGTATACCTTTTAATTCTTCATTTTTCTTGCGAAGATTATCATGATCCAGCGAAATATTTTGAAGTTTTTGATTCTCAAGATGGAGAGTATTACATTTTGCAGTCATAGCTTGGAGATCATTCTTCAAAGTGTTAATTTCTTATTCCAAGGATGTTTGCGAAACTCTATCAGGGCCAAGGTGTTTGCTCAAAATCTCGCAAATGTCAGACTTGATAGGGTCGACAGAAGTCTTCTTAGCATCATTCACAATGTCTGATAGGACTTTGAAGGCCACATCTATTCCTTCTAAATTTTCTTTAGTAAGAGGGATCTGCTCAGAAAAGTAAGTAACGGTGATAGAAGAAGGAATGGATGAATCATCTTTCGTTAAAGGAATATCATGAGAAGAAGAAATCTCGCGAAGGTTAATGACTGGAGGAATGGTAGAGGCATTAACAATGGAAGAAGAAATAGGCTCATCCGCAATGGGACTGTTATGAGGGAGTTGATCTATGAGAAATTCAGGAATAGAAATGTTATCTTTGGAAGAAATAGTAGGGATCTCTTGCGAAGATGTCGCAGTAGGAGTTGTAAGTTTGAATGTAGGAAAAGTGACAGAAGGCGCAACGGGTTTAGAATGGCGAGGCTTTTTGGGGGACTTATCAGCATTTTTGTCATCCTGCGAATTACAAGCTAAATAAGAAACAGAGGCAACAATATTGTTATTAAAAAAATAAATGTTTCTTAAATACCTTGTTACTCGAAGGCTTTCTTTTAGAAGCAGTGGATTTCGATTGCGAGCCCATGGAGATATTAGGGTTCACAATGGTGAACTTGGTGTTAGATTTGTTCTAGCTAAAACAAAAATGGCAGAGGAATCGTTAAAAGAAGGACAGTATCAGAATAAAACAACTTCAATAAGAGAGATCAATCACAAAATAATCAAATTCAGCAAAATTAACAAACCTTGATGCCATAGAAACAGTAGCAGAAGAATAGTAGCAAGAAAACGATGAAGAAGACGATGAAGAAAAGCACAGAAAAAAGTTGCAGACGATGAAGAAGACGAAGTAAAAGAAAAGAAATGCTTTCACAAGGAATCCTCCTTTAAATAGACGAGAAAAGAGTAACCGGATAACATTAAATGTGCCGATAAAAAGGGAAATTTTAGATACGTGTAAACAGTCATTCCTGAATTCACAGAATCTTGTCGGCAGAAAATTGATGGAAAATCAACGATTGCGGCATCTCAAAATATTGGTTCTCATGACATTCTCTCATTCGCAGAGAAGACTTGAGAAGAGGCAAGATGTAGGATCAGAATATCGCAACTACAATACTTCGCGATATTAATAAATGATGACATTGCGAGGGAGTCGCAGGGAAGTAAAATAAATGACGCAATGAATGACGACAGCCAGAACACGAGGAAGATATGAAAATATGGCGAAGTTTAAGAGTGTCGCGAGATTGTATACTTGTACACTTGCGATGTTTCGCAAGCCATTCCCGAAAATAAAGGACAGCTTAGCTGTCATCCACTGTATACTACCCTATATAAAGGGTTGAGTAAGTCTGTTGAAGGGGGAGTTCTTTTTGAATTGTTAAGCAAGTCATTAGGAGAGACAAAGTTTTAGAGTGATTGTAATTCTATAACTCATTTCTATTTCATATTGTAAAGATTCAAGTATTCAATCAATAAGAATCATAATCATTCATCTTAAAATGACTTAATTGTGTTTATTCTAGTGAGGGGTGTAGTGTAGGATTTCCTGCAACTACAATCTAGAAAATATTATAAGGGGTGTGTTGTAGGAAATCCTGCAACTACATTTTGGCGCTAGAAACAGGGAGGAGTAAAGGATTTATCCTTCCTGTAATTTGTTGGTTCAAGAAGTTTCCATGAGGATTAATTATTGTTTATATTTTTCTAGATCTACAAAGTTTAGGTTCAAAAATGGAAATTTCATGGGAGAAATCACACTTTCAGGGAGTAAACATCATCAACAATTCAAAGACATGAAAAGAGTAAGAGAAAAAAAATTAGTTGATGTAGTGAAATTCAGGGAAGAAAACTAAAGTTTCAATGGAAGATTTCCATGTTCAGGAGAAAAAGCAAGAGGCAAATTGTTGAAGGAAATAAAGGAAAGCGATGAGAAGATAAGAGGCAGACGCTGTGATTTCTATCACAAACATAAATTCGCACAGATGGTTTGAGTTGGAGCGAATAAGCAATAGGTCATGGGTTCGAGTTCGCACACATACATATTTTTCATTTTCTTCTCATTTTCAGTGGCGAATAAAAGAATAAAGAAAAAAGTTGTGCGTTAATTTCGCAGAGAGGTTCTTGAACAGTTGGTCAAGAGAACAGTATGTGCGTTCATGGTCGCAAGTTCAAATTCGCATGCGAGCATAGTTTTCTTCTTTTTACAAAGGGCGAAAAAATGAATAATTTCGCAATATTATTTCGCAAACAAGAGGCAGCACAGTTGGTCATCTGCGAAGTTAATGAGTTCATGGTCGCGTGTTCAAATCCCAACGAACGTGTATATTTTTTCGCATGAATATTTCACAAAGGAATTTCGCACAGAAGAAAGTAAGTGATTATTTCGCACAGATATTTCGCAAACAGAAGCCAGTAAATTTGGTCAGAGGTGAAGACAATGAGCTTGAGGACGCAGGTTCAATTCATGTCTCCTGCGAAATTTTCGCATCTTTTTAGACTACCAGAGGAAGACAAGTTTTAACAAGTGTGCGATAATTTCGCATAAGAAGAAGCTTGCACAGTTGGTCAGGAGGCGTGAATGCAAGTAGCAGGTCGCAGGATCAATTCTTGCTTCTCGCACATTTATTTTTGTTACGCGAAATTTAGCACGGACTTTGATTATTTCACACTTGTTTATGGGTGAAAACTATTCCTGCCGGATTCGGTAATTTGGGGTGTGTGGATGAGGAATGAATCTAAACCCTAAACAAATGCACTGCGCGGTGAGTGCTTGTAGATTTGGAAATCAATCTGTGCAAGTCCGGCCTAAACCAAGAAATGGCCGTTCCAGACTTGTTTCGGTCACAAAGTGAAGGAGATGGGGTTGATCTTAGGGAGGGAAGCGAAGAAGGTGTTGAGATTGTGAAGATGTAGGATTGTTTATGACTTGTAACAGAAAGGTGAGCAGGCTTACGATTGATGCAAGCAGGCTCTGGGTGTTTGAATACGTTTTGTATTAACACTTAATTTCTGTCTCGTCTGGACTTGTGTTGTTTTCTCTCCTGTCCCCTGTTTTTCTCATGTGTTGGAAAATAGGTAGGAGAATCTATTTATACAACTCATTTGAGCCTTATTCACGTCTCTCGTGGGAAGTGGAGGAAGTGGAGTGATGGAGTAGTGGAGGTGTGTGTTGGTGTTACACGACCAGTCTTGCCCACTTCTCCTGTCATCTCTAACCGTCCATGACTTCCTAACACGTTCTTGTGATGGCACGTTGCACGCTGCACGCTGTAAACCGCCAGACCAATACCCCAGTATGTATCCCCGATTTGTGACATGATTGATGTCTGGAATGTGTGGATCGTGGGACCCACAAAAGGTAGCATGTAATGCTAAATTGAATAATTGCGTTATTCGGGAAGTTGATACTTGTGAAGTATCATGTGTATTTTATGCGAGTGCATCGCATTATGGTGTGGTAAAGTGACGGGTGGTGATTACCATGACGCCTCACCGACCAATTAACTCCTAACCGGGGTTGTATAACCAAACCGGTGAAGTTTGGACGGATGAGATGATCTTTGAGACACTCATCTGCGACCGTTGGTGAAATCGGGGTTTTGAAGAGGTGCGCAGCATCACTCTTGACTTGGTCGAAACCAAGCATGGGAAGGGTTTTGGAAAGGACCGACCAGGCATGCGTGTAGACAACATGCCGGTGTACACGTCCGTACCTCTCTGTCCCATAAAGGCGCGATCTAGGCCACTCAATTTGACCGCCAAAGAGGAGTGGTTGAGATCGATTTTGTGACAGAAATCCGGTGCCGCAAAAGCCGCGCGTCACGCCCACTTCGGGCGCACGTTCCAAGATGACCAATCTTGGTCGGTCTTGGCCGATCGGTCTAGTGTGAAGGTGGTAGGCTGGTGTTCACGCCTATACCTGAATATCCCATGAAAACGTGATCTGAGCCATCCAAATCGTCCGGCGAAATTGAGCGGTCGAGATCAGTTTGCGGTTTGGGATATGTGACCACGCTAGTTTGGGCGTGCGTTTTGAAATAACCAGGCATGATATTCCTTGTCCGACCACGTGAGGAGATAGATGGGCCCACGGTGGTCATGCTGGTATGACCGGACCTGTTTAATCTAATCTGGGACCCTCCATTCGTGTCGGAGAAGATGGATGCTTGTGATGCTCAAAACCCTAATTTTGGGTTTCAAGGCTGTGCGTCAATGCTTGATTCGGGATACGAATCGGGATGAACAACCATGGTTGGTCCTGACCGATTGGTCAGGTGTGTAGGCGGGCCCACGGTGATTGTGTTGATATGCTCTGGGCCCTTTGAATCTACATCTACACCCTCCATCTATACCTGCGAAGATGGATGGTTGAGACTGTTTTGCGACACATGTAATATGCTTCAAACCCTAATTTAGGGTTTTCCTTCCATACTGCTCTGGTTTGGACGTTTTTGGCAAGCTAGGCCAATCTTTTGGGGAAGGCCGACCGTACGGGGTCCGCGTTGGTTCGGCAGTGGATATTCCATACCTGCTTGGGGGTGATGGAATTGATCTGGGTCATCCAATCATGCTTGTGGAGTTGAATGACTGTAATCATATCCGGACTGATACGGTCAGTCCGGATGCTCAATCGGGCTAGTATAACACACCGAGAGGGACTCAATCGGGTTAGTATAACACACCGAGAGTCAGCTTGTACGGGTATTTCGTACATGGTTTCATTATAATGCTTGGAGGTTCGTGTTGCTCTGTAAGAGCAACACTCAGTCATCATGCCGCACTGATAATGAGTACGGAAATACAAGGTCGATTGCGCATTAATTAATAATGCTAGAAATTCACAAGGTATATGGGATTGTTGCTACATGCTCCAACCTGGATGAATTTCATGTATTCACAGAATGGGATTGTTGTCACATGCTCCATTCTAGGTGAATTAAGTGATGGAGTATCCAACTCTTATTAATGGCTTTATCTTTTACAAGATGTCAGCGCATAGTTTTCTGGGTTTTACAATTTTAAACTTAAATGAAAATCCACCATCAACATTAAGTCCCCTGCCTAGCACATAATGGTTACACTATTGTGGGGTAGGCATGAGATGGTGACAAATTTTGTACATTGAAATGACCAAGCTAAGGTGAATATATATTTACCTAGGATAGGCCGACATCGGCGTTGCCTCTCGGAACCGGTTGGCCCCGATCAAGGTTGTGAAGGAAGTAGGACTTGATCTGGTGAGTCGCTTTGGTTCCCCTTGTGTATATCCGAGCTTGGTCCCTTCCTTGGGTCAGGTGTACTCCCTTTCATCACACACAGCTTTCCTCAGATGTATCTGATAAGCATCGTTGATTGCTATCCCGAATTGGTAGCCTTTATAGGTGGTAAGTTAAGACTTCTTTTCTCCTGGGATTCTTTCGACTTGCGAGATTATAAAAAATCATCTCACGCAGTCATTTATTCTATATCTCAGGTACTGCTCCGCACTTATCTGATCTCCTGATTGACTGATCGATTGATTGATTGACGATTTTTTTGTGTGCTCATAACCTCTTCTCCTTTGCAGTTTATCATGGAAGCGGTGGACGATCATTCTGTCGCTTCTCCAGAAAGAAGCTTCGAAGTTGACAAGCCCGAAACCCATGCGCATGAAGAAGTAATGGCTAAGATCGATCTTCCACTTCGTGAAGTCGGCCGTGCTATACGTGGGATGTCTATCCCGCACTGCGTATTGCTAGGGGACGCATCTCGTGCACTTTCACCTGCGATTGACATGGAGGAGCGGTGGAGGCGTGAGGAAGCGTTGCAAGTACTAGTAAGCGCAAGGGCAGAGAGATATGCAGCGCGGTTGAAGAGGCGGAGGGTTGAGCATAAACGACCTCAGAATGAAGATAAGTATGATTACCCAATCCAGGATGGCGTGATAATTCTTGACTCCGACACAGACGAACCGGAATATTTGAAAGCAATCGGCACGACTCCTAATGTTGTTGTGCCCTTTGATGCTCCCGCTGATGATGTTGGGATGGAGTGCGTTGCTGTGGAGATGTCTGATGCAGAAGTTGAGGTAGACCCGAAGGGAGGAGCATCAACAGGTGATGGCGCTGAAGCAGAACTTAACGGTGGTGCAGGCGATGTCGACCCTCTTGGCGACTAAAACCTCTTTTCTTCTTTTTCCGCTTTCCAAGTATATTCCGCATATTTGAACATCTTCCTTGTACTCAGTGGCAGCCAAGTTCAAGGTTTTCTTGATTGTTTGAATAAAGGTTTTTTTTTTTTTTTTTTTTTTTTTTTTTTTTTTTTTATAACCCTTTGTCAAGACTGGAACTGAACCTTCTCAGGCGCAAGGGTGCGCCTTCACATGTAATTCTTTGTGATAAAATAAATAATGCCATAATGGAATATCCACGGACCTGTGTTCCTGATGCAAGATCTTCCTGGCCTTGCTGGGGCAGATGGCTCAAATCATTTTCCTTTTGTGCACACGTTCTATTTCCTTCTTCCCATGAGATGTTTGCTTAGGGTTTCCTTTCTTGCTCTAGTGGGTTGATTTAGGCTGACTCGGGACTTTGTGTTTTTAGGGGTAGAGAGGTTCTCAGATGGAAATAATGCTTCAATTAAATTGAAAATTGAAAATTGAAACCCTAACTATGAATGCAAGTATTGCAATCATTTTCTGGGGGAATTACAAATATGACATGAAATTGTAAAAGGAAACACGCTGGGAAAAAATAGCACATCGTTTTAAAGGGTGGAGGACGTTGGAAAGTGGTAGCACAACGTCTTAAGTTCGGTAGGGTTTGAGCCATTGTGAGTGAATTGTTATGCCTTCTAGTTTATCAGCGTTGATGAGCTTGCAGTAGCCGCCTAGGATAACATCTGCTACCAGGTACGGTTCATCTTCTCTTTCGGTGGATGAGTCAGGTGGAGTGGTCATTTTCACCGTTATGCTCCCAACCTTGAATGTAGTCGTCTTCGTCACCAGGTCTCCAATTCCGAATGGGTTTGGGCGTGCAGATACTTGGACCTTGGCCTTATCGTCTTTGACCAAAACAACCTCCACGTTCTTGATAAAACGTTTGAAAGGGCCGGCTTCCCATTCACATCTCCTAGCCGGGGTTGGTTTGTTGGTTGGAGCCAGTCCCCAGGACTTGTCAGAATGAGGGGCGGTAGGTTGCAAAGAGAGTTGCGCGATGAGACTTACTTGAGATCGGAACCTTTCAATGTATGCTGGCAGGCTCTCTCCGGGAAGTTGTGTCACATTGGTAAGTTGATGGTGCGGCAACAGACAGTCATCAGGTCCAGAAGGCGTGTTGGAGATTCTTTCAGGTATCGAAACCGGTAGAGGACAGATTCCTAGTATTGCTTTGTTGTCATGCATCCAAGAGCGTCCTAGGATCATGTCGTAGTTGGGATGATCTTTGACTATTTATAACTTTGCTTGCGTCGAGGAACCACCCAATTTGACTTCAAGATCGACGTATCCATATGCATCTCTGAGTTCTCTTGTTGAATCTTTAACCACAGTTGGGTGGCGAGTAGATTCCTGCTTTGAAATCTTTGCCGCTCTCAAGGTCTTGACAGTAATGATGTTAAATTCGGAAGCCGTATCAATCAACGCGCTATCGAACTCAATGTCTCTCAAACGAGTGACAGTTAGGAGTCCCCATTCTCCCTTACTCACGTCCTTCAGGAAAGACTGGGGTTCCCGGACTGCTTCTGGATACAAATGCCTGCCTGACACAACGTGGTTGAGGGCCGTAAATATGTCTTGACGCTGCCCCTTGGAGAAGTACAAGATTTCACACAAGTGCTCCATCATAAATTGTACAGTCTTGCGAACGGAATCCCCAGAAATCATGCAGTTCCTGATAGGGAGAGGGTCTCTATGAACACCTTCGTTTCCAAGCTGGAGTTCCCCTGTCTCTATCTTTTCCCTGAATATTTGTTTCAACCTGTTACAATCTTTGGTTGGATGATGTACGAATCTGTGGTAGCAACAGTATTAGGGATCTGCCATGTCTTTCTCAGTTGGAGGACGCCTGATAGGAGGCAGCTTGACGGCATCGTCTTGGATCCACGCTTTCAAGAGTTCTATCACTTCATTCATGGGGAAAGGAACACCTGTATCTTCGGTGTCTTGTGCAGGAGATTTGTCCGCTCCTTTTCGAGACGAAGTCTTGTGTGCCGGGGATGCCCGCTTGGTTTGCTGTTCCGTCATTGAAGCTTTCCTTTTTTCTCCTCCGCCCACTACACTCACAGAAGGACCAGTGTTGTATTGCTTGTTAGTGAGACGCCTGCTTCCTCGACTTTCATGTGGATCTTCACTACCAACAACTCTGGTTCTTTCTAGCAATGTTGGTGCAGTTGTTGCTGAACGTTTGGCAGCTTCATGGAGTTCAGAGAACGTTTGAAAGCCCAGATTCTCTAACAGAGCGCGGTATATGGGTATCATCCCATTGATGCACAACTCCACCAATTGTCGTTCGATGACATTCGGGTCGTGACAATCTAGCGCTTGGGTTCTGAACCTTTTGACGAAGTCGTTGGGATGCTCATTGTTCCGCTGAAGAATTCTTCCTAGATCTGAAAAGGTGATCTGTTCAGACACGAAGAAATACTTTCTGTAGAAAGCACTGACCATCTCGCTCCAATTGGATATGCTGTTAGGTGCGATGTTGTTGTACCAGGTGTACGCCCTCCCCGTAAGTGACTTCGAGAATTCTTTCAGGCGCAGAACATGATTGTACTCATGTTCCCAAAAGGATTCCAAGAATCGAGAGACGTGTTCAGGAGCATTACCAGTACCGTCGTAGAGGGAGAACTGGGGAGAGGTGTAACCTCTTGGAAGAGGAATTCGTTGTACATCTTGAGGGTACGGTGGTCGATGTTGGTGTACATCCGTTCGGTCCCCTTTTCCTCGGTTTTGGAGAAGTTGTTCCATATCCTCGCGTGTGATGAAGTTGGAAGGATGGTCCCTCTCCCTTGGGCGTTCAGGAGCAACATGAGTTTCTTCATTCCTGTGGGCCGAGTGGAAGCGCCTGCTCCGGGTGTATTGAATGCATCTATTGCCGACTCCAAGGGTTGTCGTGAATCTTGTGGCAATCGTTCGGTTAAAGTTTTAAGGAAAGTGAGTACCTCTTTCTGAGTTACGGCCATATCCGTTTGAGTCTTAGCAAGAACTTCCTGCTTCTCCATCAAGTCTGCAATGGTAATAGGGGATGGTCCTCCTCTCGTCCCTCCGGCTCCTCGTCCTGATGAAGGAGTGAAAGTTGTTGCTCTGGTGACTACCGGAGGTATTACACTTGAGGAGATGCCGGGATTTGCGGCTGCTCTGGCTATGGTGATGGGAGGTGTTACACTTACTGGAATATTTCATGCTACGCTGGCGCTGATGGTAGAAATGACGGTTCCACGAGATGTATTGACCACGGTAGCTCCACTGACAGGTACTTCAACACCAGGATTGTTATCCACACTAGCTCCATCAGAATTGATTGCTGATCCAGACCTTAATTCCATCATCTTAAAATGAATTGTTGATTGAATTGATTCTAAGATCTACCCTTTTTGAAATTGATAAAATTGAATCAAATTTGAAGAAATTGACTTTACAACCGAGAGATTAACCTCCCGCTGTGGTCGCCAATTGTTTATGGGTGAAAACTATTCCTGCCGGATTTGGTAATTTGGGGTGTGTGGATGAGGAATGAATCTAAACCCTAAACAAATGTACTGCGCGGTGAGTGCTTGTAGATTCGGAAATCAATCTGTGCAAGTCCGGCCTAAACCAAGAAATGGTCGTTCCAGACTTGTTTCGGTCACAAAGTGAAGGAGATGGGGTTGATCTTAGGGAGGGAAGCGAAGAAGGTGTTGAGATTATGAAGATGTAGGCTTATTTATGACTTGTAACAGAAAGGTGAGCAGGCTTACGATTGATGCAAGCAGGCTCTGGGTGTTTGAATACGTTTTGTATTAACACTTGATTTCTGTCTCGTCTGGACTTGTGTTGTTTTCTCTCCTGTCCCCTGTTTTTCTCCTGTGTTGGAAAATAGGTAGGAGAATCTATTTATACAAGTCATTTGAGCCTTATTCACGTCTCTCGTGGGAAGTGGAGGAAGTGGAGTGATGGAGTAGTGGAGGTGTGTGTTGGTGTTACACGACCAGTCTTGCCCACTTCTCTGTCATCTCTAACCATCCATGACTTCCTAACACGTTCTTGTGATGGCGCGTTGCACGCTGCACGCTGTAAACCGCCAGACCAATACCCCAGTATGTATCCCCCAGTTTGTGACATAATTGATGTCTGGAATGTGTGGATCGTGGGACCCACAAAAGGTAGCATGTAATTCTAAATTGAATAACTGCGTTATTCAGGAAGTTGATACTTGTGAAGTATCATGTGTATTTTATGCAGTGCGCATTATGGTGTGGTAAAGTGACGGGTGGTGATTACCATAACGCCTCACTGACCAATTAACTCCTGACCAGGGTTGTATAACCAAACCGGTGAAGTTGGACGGATGAGATGATCTTTAAGACACTCATCTGCGACCGTTAGTGAAATCAGGGTTTTGAAGAGGTGCGCAGGCATCACTCTTCAGCTTGGTCGAAACCAAGCATGGGAAGGGTTTTGGAAAGGACCAACCGGGCATGCGTGTAGACAGACATCTGGTGTACACGTCCGTACCTCTCTGTCCCATAAAGGCGCGATCTAGGCCACTCAATTTGACCGGCAAATAGGAGTGGTTGAGATTGATTTTGCGACAGAAATCCGGTGCCGCAAAGCCGCGCGTCACGCCCACTTTGGGCGCACATTCCAAGATGACCAATCTTGGTGGGTCTTGGCCGATCGGTCTGGTGTGAAGGTGGTAGGCTGGTGTTCACGCCTATACCTGAATATCCCATGAAAACATGATCTGAGCCATCCAAATCGTCCGGCGAAGTTGGGCGGTCGAGATTAGTTTGCGGTTTGGGATGTGTGACCTCGCTAGTTTGGGCGTGCGTTTTGGAATAGCCAGGCATGATATGCCTTGGCCGACCACGTGAGGAGATAGATGGGCCCACGGTGGTCATGCTGGTATGACCGGACCTGTTTAATCTAATCTGGGACCCTTCATTCGTGCCGGAGAAGATGGACGCTTGTGATGCTCAAAACCCTAATTTTGGGTTTCAAGGCCGTGCGTCAATGCTTGATTCGGGATACGAATCGGGATGACCAACCATGGTTGGTCCTGACCGATTGGTCAGGTGTGTAGGTGGGCCCACGGTGATTGTGTTGATATGCTCTGGGCCCTTTGAATCTACATCTACACCCTCCATCTATACCTACGAAGATGGATGGTTGAGACTGTTTTGTGACACATGTAATATGCTGCAAACCCTAATTTAGGGTTTTCCGTCCATACTTCTCTGGTTTGGACGTTTTGGCAAGCTAGGCCAATATTTTGGGGAAGGCCGATCGTGCGGGGTCCGCGTTGGTTCGGCAGTGGATATTCCATACCTGCTTGGGGGTGATGGAATTGATCCGGGGTCATCCAATCATGCTTGTGGAGTTGGATGATCAGTGATCATATCCGGACTGATACGGTCAGTCCGGATGCTCAATCGGGCTAGTATAACACACCAAGAGGGGCTCAATCGGGCTTGTATAACACACCGAGAGTCAGCCTGTACGGGTATTTCGTACATGGTTTCATTATAATGCTTGGAGGTTCGTGTTGCTCTGTAAGAGCAATACTCAGTCATCATGCCGCACTGATAATGAGTACAGGAAATACAAGGCTGATTGCGCATTAATTAATAATGCTAGAAATTCATAGGGTATATGGGATTGTTGCTACATGCTCCAACCTGGATGAATTTCATGTATTCACAAAATGGGATTGTTGCCACATGCTCCATTCTAGGTGAATTAAGTGAGGGAGTATCCAACACTTATTAATGGCTTTATCTTTTACAAGATGTCAGCGCATAGTTTTCTAGATTTTACAATTTTAACCTTAAATGAAAATCCACCATCAACAGCACTGAAGAAAGTTGATGATTATTTCGCAAATTAATTTCGCAAGAGAGGGTTAGAACAGTTGGTATGGTGCGAGAATATGCAAGAGGCATGTCAAGGGTTCAAATCTCATTTCTCACACTTCTTTTTGCTGCGCGAAATTCATACATTTCAAGGCATTTATTCACTTCCGTAATAACAACAGAGACTCACATGAAAGATAAGTACCACTTCCTTGAACACTTTACTTTATACTAAGAACGAATAAAAATATTTTTGATTTGATTTACAAAAAGCGATTCAATCGCAAGATTATAAAGATTACTAAGATTTCAAGAGTACAAAGACTTCAAAATTACAAAGATTTCGAGATTTCAAAATTACAGAAAACCGAGAAAATTCAATTTATATATTTATCTAGAATATCTATTTCACAGAAAATAAAAGATTTTTGATTTGATTTACAAAACGCGTTACAATCGCAGAATTACAAAGATTTCACAATAACAAAGATTTCAGAATTACAATGTATTAGAACTTCTCTTGAATATTTAATTTGCTTCAAATGATATGATATTATGAGAATGAATGAAAGAAATGACAAAAATGAAAGAATGAGTGAAAGAAGTGACAGAAATTAAGGAATGAATGAAAGGATGAATGAAAGAATGAAGACATGCGATAATTTCGCAGAGATAATAGAAATGCGATAATTTCGCAGAAATTATGACTTTAAAAAAAGAAAGTCAAAGATTGAATGAACAAAGAAAAAGATAGAGTCAAACCTTCTATGGCGTACACCCTAGTTCGCGAATAAAATTTCGTCGTAAGAGGCAAATGTAAGACCTAAAGTGCGTCATAGAAGGGGGTACCTATTGCATGGCTCGGCGAAAAGGTTACACCGCCCGGAACCTGAGTCATGGAGATTTGGGGTCAATAAAGCCCATCCAGGAGAGGTACCTTGGATTTTCAACCTAAGCTTATGACTTAGGTTGGACGACTGAGGGTCTCTTCTAAGGAGTCAGCATCTGATCAAGGCGCCGAGGTACACGGTTGAGCCAAGAGTGCCTGGGGCATTTGAAGCGTCTCGGCCATTCTTGGAAAGTCTAAGCTTATGCTGCACTCGTCCCGAAGCAAACCCCACTTAGGGTGTAGTCTCGTAACCATAAGCCCTATAGGCAAAAGGGATAAGAGGCTGCGAAAACAACTGGTTGTTGTTAAGACCGAATGGGAGGAGCTATCCTTGTATGGCAGAAGTACGTCTCCTTGAAGGGGAAACCATGGGGAAGATAAGGGC
The DNA here is from genome assembly GCA_023531295.1 of Papaver armeniacum. Lineage (NCBI taxonomy): Eukaryota > Viridiplantae > Streptophyta > Magnoliopsida > Ranunculales > Papaveraceae > Papaver > Papaver armeniacum. The sequence goes on from JAJJWW010003942.1 coordinate 256,101, forward strand.
GGCACCCTCCATTAGGGAGCTGATAAGTGTCTTAAGACGCAAATGTCATGAGGCTTTATTTTCGCAAGAAAATTTAGGCTTGTCATATTTGTGCGAAAATCCTGAAGAGGCAATAATACAAAAGAGAAAGATAAGACGAGATCAATGGGTCAATACATGAAAGTGTAAAGATGTCCTGCGATTTCGTCGCAAGACGACAATGTCATGGGGCTTTATGTTCGCAAGAATATTTAGGCCAGTCTTATTGTCGCATGAAAAACATCCTGCAGAGGCAATAATACTAGAGAAATGATAAGACAAGATCAATGGGTCATTACATAGGAAGGCAAAATAAGACCACATAAGAAAGTAAGCAAATAAGCTTGCAAAAATGAGTAAGCAAATAAGCTTGTGAAAAAGATTATATGATAAGATTGTGAAAGAGATTACGTGATAAGCTTGCGAGCTTGAGAAAATGATTACATGATAAACTTGCGAACATGTACATGATAATGAGACTGAGGCAATGAAAATGCCGCACACTTGATATTATGATCATATTATTTCGAGATACTAATAGTGCAGGAATAAGGAAAGATGAAGCACAAGTAAGAACTCGCGAGGAACAATAAATACGCGAAGAGGAATGCATATAGACAAAGTCAGAGAAATGAAGAATGGAAACGATTTAAAGCTACATCAATTTTAACGCGGTAAAATGAGCTAAGTAACACAAAAATTAGCTATACATTGCAATAGATAAGCATTCTCATCATATAAGCATCACACTTGCATCATGAAAGCATCGCATAAGAATTTCATGGAATACACATCGCATACACATTTCATAACATAATCATCACATAAGCATTATATTAGCACAAGCATTCAGAATTTCGCAGGATTATTCAGGATTTCGCAAAATGTGTCAGAATTTCGCAGAATGTGATTATTTCGCATGATGTAATTGTCACGCTCGATTATAAGAAAAATTACAAGCAACTTGAAGAGATTATACTATCGCATGAGCACAAAACATGAGACAGAGGCAAGATAAGAATGAAGAAACAACTCGCTCATTCAACACTTTCTCAAGGATTCTACCCTCACAGATAAAGAACAGAGGCAACTATGGATTACCAAGAAAACATTTTATGTTCTTTATCTTCTCGGCAAGAATCATTTCCAAAGTGGAAGTTCACTAATGAGCAACAAGAATCCTCACCAAAAATGGAGTAATAATTTCGCATAAATAGAGGCAATACTTATTATTATCATTCAAAGACGGATACTTCTTATATTTCGAGGATTGAGTACTTCTTATACTTCTTCAAGGATAATTCATACTTCGCATACTTCAAAAGATGATACTTCTAATTACTTCTTAAGTTTTCGGAACTTCACAAAAGAATAGAGGCAAGTACGTACTTTTCAAGTCCAGTATTCTTTCGCTCGTTCCTTCATCAACAAAGATCAAAGACTACTACAACAACGGATTTTTCTTAAAGATCGCTCTTCAAGCAATATTCAAGAAAAAAAGAGGCAAGATGTAGGATTCAAATATCGCACAACATATTTTCTTAGCGTGCGAGATTCAATTATTTCCTTAACTTGCGAGAATGTAGCAGAGCTTGTGAGAATGATTGAGAGAGAGAGCCTGCGAAATTATAAAGTGAGCCTGCGAAACTATAAAGAGAGTCTGAGAGAACGTAGCAGGGGATTCGAAAATGAATGGGAATATGAGTTGTACTCCACTATGTATGAGATGTCATCCACTGTAGTTGCAGGAAATCCTACACTACACCCCTCACTAGAATATACACAATTAAGTCATTTTAAGATGAATGATTATGATTCCAATTAATTGAATACTTGAATCTTTACAATATGAAATAGAAATGAGTTATAGAATTACAATCACTCTAAAACTTTCTCTCTCCTAATGACTTGCTTATCAATTCAAAAGAACTCTCTCCTACAACAGATTTACTCAACCCTTTATATAGGGTAGTACACAGTGGATGACAGCTAAGCTGTCCTTTATTTTCGGGAATGACTTGCGAAATATCGCAAGTGTACATGTATTAATTCTCGTGATACTCCTAAATTTCGCTGAGTCTTCACATCTTTCTCATGTTCTGGCTGTCGTCATTCATTGCGTCATTTATATTATTCTTCTGCAACGCCCTCGCAATGCGGTTGTTGATTGATCTCGCGAGGTATTAATGTCGCGATATTCTGATCCTACATCTTGCCTCTTCTCATGTCTTCTCTGCGAAGGAGAGAATGTCATGAGAACCAATATTTTGACATGATCGCAATCGTTTATTTTCTATCAATTTCCTGCCGACAAGATTCCGTGAATTTAGGAATGACTGTCTACATGTATCTAAAACTTCCCTTTTTACCGGTTCATTTAATGTTATCCGGTTACTCTTTTCTCGTCTATTTAAAGTAGGATTCCTTGTGAAAGCATTTCTTTTCTTTAACTTAGTCTTATTCATCGTCTGCAACTATTTTCTGCTGCTTTTTTTCATCATCTTCTTCATCGTTTTTCTGCTACTATTTTTCTGCTATTGTTTCTATGGCATCAAGGTTTGTTAATTTTGCAGAATTTGATCATTTTGTGATTGATCTCTCTTATTTAAGTTGTTTTGTTTTGATATTGTTCTTCTTTTAATGGCTCCTCTGCCATTTTTGTTTTAGCAAGAACAAATCTAGCACCAAGTTCACCGTTGTGAATCCTAATATCTCCCTGGGTTCGCAACCGAAATCCACTGCTTCTAAAAGAAAGCCTGCGAGTAACAAGGTATTAAGAAACATTTATTTCTTTAATAACAATATTGTTGCCTCTGTTTCTTATTTAGCTTGTAATTCGCAGGATGAAAAAAATGTTGATAAGTCCCCCAAGAAGCCTCGCCATTCTAAACCTGTTGCGCCTTCTGTTACTTTTCCTACATTCAAACTTACAACTCCTACTGCGAAATCTTCGCAAGATATCCCTACTGTTTCTTCCAAAGATAACACTTCTATGCCTAAATTTCTCATAGATCAACTCCCTCATATCAGTCCCATTGCGAATGAGCCTATTTCTTCTTCCATTGTTAATGCCTCTACCATTCCTCCAGTCATTAATCTTCGCGAGATTTCTTCTTCTCATGATATTCCTTTAACAAAAGATGATTCATCTCTTCCTTCTTCTATCACCGTTACTTCCTTTTCTGAGCAAATTCCTCTTACTAAAGAAAATTTAGAAGGAATAGATGTGGCCTTCAAAGTCCTATCAGATATTGTGAACGATGCTAAGAAGATTTCTGTCGACCCTATCAAATCTGAGATTTGCGAGATTTTGAGCAAACACCTTGGCCCTGATAGAGTTTCGCAAACATCCTTGGAATAAGAAATTAACACTTTGAAGAATGATCTCCAAGTTATGACTGCAAAATGTAACACTCTCCATCTTGAGAATCAAAAACTTCAAAATATTTCGCTGGATCGTGATAATCTTCGCAAGAAGAATGAAGAATTAAAAGGTATACACTTGCCTCTGTATTGTCCTTTTTTTTTTTTTTTTTTTTTGATTAAACCTCAAGCCCTTGTTCGCCCTTCAAGCTTTAAACCAGAAACGAAAAATGGACATATATCAGTTGGAATCTACTGTTGAAGAATTTCGAGTTGATAGAGATGCTTGGATGGAGCAATATAACCAATTAGATAATCTTCATACATATTCTGTTGATCAAATAGATAATCTTTCTAAAGAAAATGCTGATTTAGCTCAGAAACAAGATTCATTAAGTAATGACTTATCTCGCCTCTCTTACTCTTTGACCAAAGCTAATTTGGAGTTGGAAACTTTATCAAATGAAAATGGAACTCTTTCTCAAGAGAAGCGAACTCTGTTAAACAATGTGGCGATTTACTCGCAACAATATGATGTTTGTCAAAAATTATGTAAAGAGCAAGAACAATCTCTTTGCTCATTTGAGAAATCAACTTGAAGAAGTTCTCACGAGAAAGATAAACTGATTCAGGGTAGAATAACCTTAAGTGTAAAAGCAAACCAATTCAAGGATCAATGTTCCAAATTGGAAAAGTCCAACTCTTCCCTTTCAAAAGAAAATGCCTTACTAGTTTCCAACGAAAAAAGTTGGCGATCACGTCTGAAAGGTTTAATTGGAGATAATTTTGACAATGCCATGGATCATTTGGAGAATAGTTGTTCAGCTCTAATCCAGCATCTTACGTCGCAGAAGGAAGGTAGTCATAGAAGTTGACTGCCTTATCTATTCTTTCTTTATCAAGTCTTCATATTTTTTGTTTGTATAATTCCTTTTATTTTTTGTTTTGCAGAGTATGAGAAAAAACTTCACTCCTCCATTACTGCTTTGAAATCCGACTACTCAAAAATTCGCAAAGAGAATGGAATACTCGCTGCTTCTCTTATGCGTTCTCGCGACAGGGCAGAAAGAAAGTTCGACTATATGCGTGAGAGTAAAAATCAGTAGATAGCACTCCTTCGTCAATTTCATCTTAGAGCCGAAGTTCTTGTGAATAATGTTTTACTATCTAAATCTCTTGATCCTGTGTCTGTTGAACCTCTGGAAGTAAGCGATGATGAAGTTCTTAATCCTCCTGATCGCGATTATGATTATAATAGTGGCGAAGAACTCGAAAATGAAGAAACTATCTCTCCCAATAAAACTGTCGATGATGATGTCGCGAATGAAGATGTAGGTGAAGAAGGATCTGCTGGAAATATATTAGTTAGCGAAAACATAGATAAGGTTGCTGAAGAAAACCCAGCATCTCCTTATGGTGAAAAAGCTACTATTTGAGAAATGATTTTCTCTTGTAATTTTTCTTCTCGTTCTGTTGCTTCTTTATGTACTTCAATCATCTTTTTTGGTACTCTTGTATGTACTCGTCTGCGTTACTCTTCTTTATTTTAATAATTGTTATTCTATTAACTTTATTTATGTTGAAATTCATTGTTGTGACAAGATCGCAAGGCGTCTTTACATTTTCATGTACTGACCTATTGATCTTGCCTTATCATTGTTTTTGTGTGGTCTTATTTTGCCTTCCTAGTTAAAGGTATTATTTTGCCACCCCTTATTTTGCATCAATATGACAGGCCTAAACATTCTTGCGAATATAAAGTCCCATGACATTGACGTCTTGCGACAAAATCGCAGGACGTCCTTACACTTTCATGTAATGACCCATTGATCTTGTCTTATCATTTCTTTAGTATTTTTGCCTCTGCAGGATATTTTGTTTGCGACAATATGACAGGCCTAAGTGTTCTTGCGAACATAAAGCCCCATGTCATTGCCGTCTTTTGACACTTATCAGCTCCCTAATGGAGGGTGCCGCCCTTATCATCTCCCTGGTTGCCCCTTCAAGGAGGCGTACATCGGCCATACAAGACTAGCTCCTCCCATCCGGTCTTAACAACAACCAGTTGTTTTTGCAACATCTTATCTCTTATACCTATAGGGTTTATGGTTACGAGACTGCACCCTAAGTGGAGTTTTCTTCGGGTCGAGTGCAGCATGTGCCAAGACTTGCCAAGAATGACCGAGACACTTCAAATGTCCCAGGCACTCTTGGCTCAACCGTGTACCTCGGCGCCTTGAGCATACACTGACTCCTTGGAAGAGACCCTCGGTCGTCCAACAAGGGTATAACCTTATATATATAGTTGGAAATCCAAGGTATCTCCCCCGGATAGGCTTTCATGGGCCCCAAATTTTCATGACTCAGGTTCCAGGGGCGGTGTAACCTTTTCCCTGAGCCATGTCAAGAGATACCCCCTTATATGACGCACTTTAGGTCTTACATTTGCCTCTTACGAAATATCATTCGCGAACTAGGGTGTACGCCATAAAGGTTCCTCCCATTCACTCACTCATTCATTTCTGTCAATTCGTTCAATCATTCATTTTTGGTTATCTCTTGTTAATTCATTTGCGAGATATTCGCACATTCTTTCTTAATTTCGCAATAACTCTGTCGCAGGAACATTTCATTTTATTTCATTCATTTAATATTTCAGAATTTATTCTTTCCTTTCCGTCTTCTATGGGTAATATTTCTTGAGATATAATCTATTCCATGGTCTACCCAATCTCTGGCCCACATCTTTGCCCTATGGATCCATTAATCTATATGCCCCTGTTCCAACTATCTCTTTGATGATATAAGGTCCGTCCCACTTTTTCGCCAACTTGCCACCACTTTCTCGCTGATATATTGGTGTTTCTCGTAATACCATATCACCTGGTTGAAATTCGCGTGTTTTGACACGTTTGTTATATTCTCTGACCAATCTTCGCTGATAGTTCTCCATATGCTGTAGTGCTCTTTCTCTTTTTTCTTCTAATTCATCTAATTTAACCATAATGTTTCCCACACTAAGATTTTTCTCCCAAGCTTCTCTCTTTGTTGTTGGAATAATAACTTATGTCGGAAGTACAGCTTCAACACCATAGGTTAGACAAAACGGTGACATCCCCGTAGCTTCTCGCCTTGTTGTATTATAATCCCATACTGCATTATGCACTTGCTCACACCATGCCTTATTATGCCCTTCTAATTTTTTCTTCAATATATCAGCGATTGTTTTATTTGTTGCTTCTGCCTGTCCATTGGCCTGCGGGTATAAAGGAGTTGATTTCCCACATTTTATTTGAAATGCATTAAGCGATAATTCTATATTTTGTCCCTCAAACTGTTTCCCATTGTCGGATACCAACCTGTCTTTGGAATTCCAAATCTGCATATTATGTTTTCGAATATGAAAGTAAAAATGTCTTTATCGCGAATATGTTGTACCGCTTTTACTTTTGCCCACTTTGTGAAATAATCATTGCGACAATCAAATATCTCCTTTGCCTGCACTGGTAATAATGGTCCTACAATGTCTAATCCCCACTTTCCAAAAGGCCATACACTTGTTGAATAGGTTAACGGTGCACCTGGTGCATGTATTTTCTTTTTCCTTTGACAATCTTTGACAATTTTCGCAAGCATTTTTAACACTTTGCTTCTCCTTACTTTCGTGTTAAACACCGAGCGAGGTCCATTAAAGGATCTTGATATTTGTTTCAGGATAATAGAATTACACATCTTCATGCATATATGGCCAATAATAGCCTTGCATTTCGTTTATTTTAGCTCTATGTGCTAAAGATCTTCCGCCACTATGATTGTTTCAATTGGTGAAGGAACGAGCGAAAGAATCCCCACTTGCCTCTATTCTTTTGTTAGCATTTTTAACGAGGGGAAGAGTATCATGAGATTTTACAATATTGTTTTGCTTATCTTTTCTCCTTTTACGGATTTTGATTATTAATGTCTTTTCTTGTGTTAAACTCTTCGCATTAAATGACCTCGTTTTCTCGAGGATCTTTTTCCCTATATATAGTTTTCTTTTCCCCTCCTTTTCATCCTTTAGGGTCCATTAAAGGATCTTCGGTCGTGCATACAAAGCTTCTTTTGAAGAAGTTCAACGAAGTTGCTCGAGAAGGGTTTTACTCTATCAACCATTCTTTGATCTCTTAATTCATAATTTGTTGTCGACTTTTTAATTTATGCATCTCTAATCTATTTCTTGGTGTTTCTCCTTTCATTAGATAAGCATGAAGCATTCGCTTTGAAAAAGAAGGATAATGTCCCGAGGATAAATTGCTCATGCGAGGATATTGATTCTCGCCACTCCAAAGATGAGAAGTGGTGGGTTGTACCCTTGATTTTAAATGGCCCCTCGATAATCCTGCAATGGGATCTTTGATTCCGTCGACCGGTTCTTCATGGATCGGTTATCAGCATCTTCTCAGGCTGTTTCCAAGGAATGGGAGATGTTTCATCTTCTATGCAACTTTATGGTATAGTAATTTTCAATTCTCAAAGCATTATGATGCCCTCCTTACTTATCTCAATCAATCTCTAAGTAGCTCCTCAAATAAAACTAACCTCCTTTCATTAAAGGATCTTCAATCCAAACATTCTTCCTCTTCATAGATGAGAATGATCGCATTACTAACAGAGGTGCACGGGCGTTAGCGAGAATTCCACAAATCTCTCTTGTTGATTGATGAAAACTCGGCGATGAGGATAATAGGTCTGAAGAATCGATGAAGAAGAAGAATCACCAAAGAGATAACTCTTTTTGTTTTCTTTCTCTGCTTGTAATATCTGTACATTTACGTATCCTTATTATAGTGTATTTGATTGAAGTGTTTGTATTTTTATGCATCTGGTTCCATTCCCACGTTCCAAGGTCTTTGGTACATTTTCCATCACAAGTATAGCTTCAGGATCTTTTCCACACTAGCATTCGGTGGAGGCATCTTAATTGGTTCCCATATTATTCTGCGACTTTGCCCTCCATGTTAATAGTAAGTTTCTTGCACATGATCTAGCCTTTGAATCTTATTATTAACGTTACGGTTGTAATAGTTCCTTTCTTGTTCAAACTCCTCCGGTCATGCATACTATCTTATTTTCCCTCATCGGCCTTCCCACCTTCTTGTCCTTGCGAAGTGCTGCCTGAATTGACAATCGAGTTTGTGTTCGCGACCAGGATAAGAATTTCGTCTTTCTTCAACGATTCGCCATCGTGATTGTATTTTTGACTCTAAAAATTTGAATTTAACAAGTTTCGAAAAGAGCATTCACAAATGAGAGGATGAGATATCTTTCCTTCATTTCGCTACATGGTTCTCCATCTTATTGTCAGCGCCTTATCGCCAACCCTTTGGCTGGTCGTGAAGAGTTGTTACTTATGTATGCTCAGGGAATGTGGCTTGTAAATGATTGAATGATGTGATTGTGTTCCTTGACCCTCAAACCATTTTAGTGCTTTTTAGGCGCGAAATATTTGCATAGTATAGCATTATGCATACACCTCATATAAGCCTTGATATGTTGTACCGCATGCTGGGTTGATCTTGCGAGGTAGATTGCACTTAGGAGGTATTCCTCCCACTTCTAGCGTGAAAGGATTGCGATGGCTTCGTCCCAATTGTTTCCTTCCCCTTCCCTTCTATTGTTCATTAGTCCTCTCATTTGTTCTCTTAGGATTTGTTCATTTGCCTCGAGTTTGTCTACTGGTCTTTTTAGCTCACTTCTCTCCTTCTTCGCTCGTGCCTGTTTTGACCTTCTTGCTCGTTATTTTCTTCTCTCCTTTCCCTGCGACGCTCTTCTTCGTTTCGTTTCTTCCTCAATTCGCACGCCATTATATCGGTTGTTCTCTCTTCTTGGTGTCTCTCGGCTCTCATCCTCATCCCTCTCATATTCTTCATTAATATTTCTAACCATTCCCTCCTTCTTTCCCGGTTGTCGAGCGGATTGCTTCTTCCATCTCTTGATTTTCTATTTCTGGTCGAGCAGTCGCGTTTGTTCAATGTAGTGCCTCTCAATGTCAAAGTAAGATCATTCTTCCTTGACAATTGGGTCATTCGGCCCACTGGAGTTGCATGTTTCCTTGATTCTCCCTATTAGCTCATCCGATTTTCAAGAGTGAGGAATATAACGATCTTCCATTTCCCCTCTCTTAATTCTTTGTTGGTAAAACTCTCCTTCTTTCTTTGTCGACCTTGAACTTGATCTCACACTTCTTGATCTCCTATTTTGCAATCTCATATTTTCCATTTTAATTTATGTCTCTCTTCGTGTATTGTTTGTCTCAATCTTTCTAATAATTTCTTCGTTTTCCTGGATTCATTTCTCCATTTCCATTTGGTGTTCGAGACCTCCAAGTATGTACACTTTTCATTATTTTGATTTTCTCCATCATATGAGTTTTCATTCCTCCTTTCTGATCGTTGGTTGCCCTTGTACGTTTCTTCTTCTAGCCATTTCTCTTTTTCAATGAATTCAATCTGTTAATCCAAATTCTTTCCAATTTCTTCGTCAAATGGGATCTTTGTAATTTCCATTGAAAGATGTAAGATCTTCGGGATAATAGAATTACACTTAGAAATTAAAATGCTCTTCCGCTTTCTCTCTCCTATTGACTTGCTTAACATTATCTCTCCCTCTTTCATTTAGCCCTTTATATAGGGTAATACTAAGCTACCCTTTATTTTCGGGAATGTCCTCATTTCCTCTTCGATTCTGTCTTCCTTATGTTTAGCATGTCGTTATCCATTGCGTCGTTTATGGTGATTGAAGTGTTTGTCTTTGTGTTTCATTTTATGCATCGTTGATTGATGGTGATTGAAGTGTTTGTATTTTTATGCATCAGATGGATCTGTCATCATACTTGATATAAAAGCAAAAGCATCTCATGAGTCTATTGTCTTTTCTTGATATGTGTCTCCACTTTATTTTTGGTATCTTCACGATAATGCTTCAACAAGCTTTTTGTATTTTTTCAAGGATGCTTCATTTGTAGTATACTCTTCTTTTATCTGGCGAATAGCTAACTGAGAATCACTGGTAATTCTTACATTCTCTAACTCCATTTCTATTGCAAATCGCAAAGCATGTATTATAGCTTCATACTCTGTTTCATTGTTAGTAGATGCAAACTCAATCGAAAGAGAAAGCCATTTTATTGCCTTCGGCGAAATTATAATGATCCCAATTCCGTTACCTTCTCCATTTGACGATCCATCTACCAATATTTCCCATCTATTTGGCTATGTTAATAAATCCCTTGGATTTCCATGTTCTTCTTCTATATCCATCATTTCTTCCACTGCCTCATCTTCTTCCAATGGAAATTCTGCTAAAAAGTCTGCCACAACTTGCAATTTTGGTGAGGATAACACTTCATATTTGAGTTTGCAATGACTTACTTGAGCATTCCACCTTTCAACCCTTCCGATCTTTTTGAATTTTTCATTCTCGACTCAATTGGTACTTTTGTCATTACCTTTACCGTGTGCGCTTCGAAATAGATGCGAAGTTTAAACGTTGCGTAAACTAATGCCAAAATTAATTTTTCAATTTTTGAATAGTTTTTCTCTGCAGCATTGAATGTTTTTTGATGTAATAGATTGGTTTTTCCACCCCTGCGTCCATTCGCAATAATACTGCGCTTAGTACATGCGAGGTTGTCGCAAGATAAATTAGTAATTCCTCCCCTTCTTCTGCTTTTTGTAATATTGATATATCCATTAGATGTTCTTTTATTCCTTGCAATGCCTTTTCACATTCATCCGTCCATCTAAATTTCGTTCCCTTTTTAAGTATGTTGAAAAAATCTTTGCACTTATCAGATGATCTCGAGATGAATCTTCCTAGCGAAGCTAATAGTCCATTTAACTTTTGCACATCTTTTACTGTTGCTGGTGTTGGCATGTCTCGAATTGCTTGTACCTTCTCCGGATCAACTTGTATTCCTTCTTTTGACACAATGTATCCTAAAATTTTTCCAGATGCCACTCCAAAAGTACATTTTTCTGGATTTACTTTGATGTTGAAATGTCTCATTTGTTCGAAAATTTCCTTCAAATCTCGCACATGATCTTTTGCTTTTTTGCTTTTTATTAACATGTCATCCACGTATACATCTAGTGTTTTATGTATCCATTGTTCGAACACTTTCTCCACCATCCTTTGATACGTTGCACCGGCATTTCGCAGACCGAATGGCATTTTTGTGTAACAATATAATCCTCTTGGAGCGCAAAAAGCGGTATGTTCTTGATCTTCTTCAGCGAGAGGAATTTGATTGTGTCCCTTATATCCATCAAGGGAGGATATCCTTTCATTTCCTGCTGCTGATTCAACCATCTGCGGAATATCTGGCAAGGGAAAACTATCTTTTGGACAAGCTTTGTTTAGATCGGTGAAATCTATGCAAATTCTTATTCCTTTTTTCTTTTTTGGAACTACGACCATATTCGCTATCCATTCGGGGTATTTTGCTTGTCTAATAATGCCAACATCAAGCATCTTCTGCAACTCTTCTTCTATTTGAGGATGATATGCTGTTGCGATTTTTCTAATTCTTTGTTTGAATGGTCTAGCATTTTTATCAATCTCTAATTTATGACATGCTACAGATGGATCTATTCCAGGCATCTCATCCATATCCCATGCAAAAATATCTTTATAATCTCGCAACAAATCAACTGTCTTTCTTTCTTCATCTGCCTCCATTTTAGTCCCAATTTTTAACATCTAGGGTTCTTCTTCAGTTCCGATATTCACTTCCTTCGTTGGTTCTGCCGCAATGTAGCTAGCCTTCGGTTCTCCCATGGGCGTCGGTCCTCTTATTTCCTTTGCGAGATCACTCTCTTCACCATGTATTCCTTTTCCTTCTTCCGCTCTTATCATGTATGTTCTAAATTCTTCTTCCTTTTTTGATGCTTTTGCCATCTTCTTGCGATCTTTTCGCCTCTTCACCTGTTCTTCATAATGTTTTACTTCGATTTGATGATACAATCTTCCTTTATTGGTATCTCCTCTGATTTCGCCAATTCCACTCGGCATAGGAAATCTGACACATTGATGAAATGTTGATGCTACAGCTTTTATTGCGTGTATCCATGGCCTTCCCAACAGCATGTTATATGGTGATTCCATATCTACTACGCATAACGTCACATTTGTTTCAATTTCTCCCAAAAAAATTCGTATTTTTATTTCCCCTTTAGGTTTTGTTATCGATTTGCCGAAACCATAGATATGACATGTTGCGGAAGTCATTTCTTCATCTTTGTACCCCAATTTTTTATATGCATGATAAAACATTATATTCACTGAACTCCCGTATCCACTAAAGTTCTACTTATTGCCCATTCTTCCATTGTTTTTGTTAATTTTCCTTCTTCTTTCTTTGGCACTTATCGTAATCACTAGTGGAGATGTGTGATTTAAATTCTCTCCTGACATCTCCGTTGCTGAGAATATAATTCTCTGTTTTTCCCATTCTTTCAAGGGTAGCACCTTCTCTGATGTTATAATTTTCTTTCCTTCAAAATCCCTTTTATGTATTCTCCCTTTGATACTTTCATGAAATTCATTAACCATTGATTTTGAAATCATATTACATTCCAATTCTTCATTACCCTCTCTGATTCTAATTTTCTTCAATTTATCCATCATACTCTTGATTTTTACCGTCTTAGTGACAATATCCAATCTCTTATCTTCAATCACTCCCTGTTTCTAGCGCCAATATGTAGTTGCAGGAAATCCTACACTACACCCCTCACTAGAATATACACAATTAAGTCATTTTAAGATGAATGATTATGATTCCAATTAATTGAATACTTGAATCTTTACAATATGAAATAGAAATGAGTTATAGAATTACAATCACTCTAAAACTTTCTCTCTCCTAATGACTTGCTTATCAATTCAAAAGAACTCTCTCCCCGCAATGATTTACTCAACCCTTTATATAGGGTAGTACACGAGTGGATGACATGACTAAGTCTGTCCTTTATTTTCGGGAATGACTTGCGAAATATCGCAAGTATACATGTATTAATTCTCGCGACACTCCTAAATTTCGCTGAGTCTTCACATTTCTCATGTTCTGGCTGTCGTCATTCATTGCGTCATTTATATTATTCTTCTGCGACGCCCTCGCAATGCGGTTGTTGATTGATCTCGCGAGGTATTAATGTCGCGATATTCTGATCCTACATCCACTATGTAAACACCTATATAAAGAGGAGAGCAAGAGAGAGAAAAGGAGGATGGACACAATTTTGTAAGAGAGAGAAGATACACAATTAGGAGATAGAGACTTTATTTTCTTTATTATCTTCTTCCCTAAAACTAGATCTAGAGCTCTATCAAATATCCATTAATGGAGATTCTAAATGTAATATTAATGTAACCTCAACAATCATAGTGAAGAATTGATAGGTGTCTAAAACACCTTAATATTTATCTATGGTTTATGCTTTCTTTGCTAAGTTTTCTTGTAAATTATGTATCTTGAGTATTTAGGTACTTTGGAGTCATTTGGAACAAAAGAAGAAGAAACGTCGCTTAAAAGGAAAAAAGGTGCAACTTCTCTTGGAGGAGGATTATTTCTCACTATTTGTTTTTATTTCTTCATCTCTGTCTGAAAAGCATGCCGGCTTTAGTGATGCAAATTCTTATGTCTGAAGAGCATGGCAACTTTAGTGATGAAGAGACATTGAAGAGAAGAAGTGAATTTGAGAAATAAGAGAATTCAAAGAAGAGCAAAAGCGTCATGCCAATAAACTGGAGACTTGGCGGCAGGGAACCAGGAGATGAACACTAAACTCATGCCAATTGAGTCACGAGCTAGGTGTACTACATGATTGTTTGAAGGTAGTCGTGGGCTTAGCACTGGAGGGGCTCACTTGTACCAGCTGAAGGATTGGATTTCACCACCAAGGCACCACACATGTGCAGATGAAGAAGAGAAAAATTAGGTCTTATTACAAGCAAAGAAGGGGATCGAATCTTTCATCAGCTCAAGCCATTAGAGGCTATATTTCTTCTCGTTTCCTGCCAGAGATGGATATGGGCATTCAACAGAGATCAACAACTCCACTCAGAGCCAACCAAGAGAAGGAAATGAGGTATGATTGCTCTGGTCAGAGTCTGGTAGTTATGAGCAGAGTTTGGGTCAAAGTTTGGAGCATAAATTCAGTCGAGATGCCATGGGTTTCGTTGAGAATTTGGGTTAATCAGTGTTCTCAAGTTCGCGAGGAGGTTATAGCTCAAGATTTCAGGCTGAATTAGGTTCAAAATAAGGAGCAGTTGATAGAGTTTGAAGAACAATTGAACCAGAGAAGATAATAGTGATGTTGGTTGATAATTGGGACTAAATGTGAAGGTTTATGATTGTTGAATGGTTTCTAAGCTATGGATTTGTTGTGAAATTGAATTTACAGGAGTTCGGATGAGTTTGGAAGCTACAACAAGAAGAGAACGACAACACCACCAGGTTGTGTACAAAAACTGTTCGAGTAAAAGCCTAAACGACTTCTTCTTCACCTCTTTGAGCTCAGCTACTGCTAGTTGAACCAGTGTACAAGGGGTGTTGCTGAAATATGATGTTGCTCGTAAGATTTTGTGGAGTCTACAATGTGTGCTGGCAAGGGTCGAGAGCTTTACTTGAAATCTACAAGGGGACGAGATGGATGTGGTCTGTTGGGGTTAAGTTCTTGAGCTGAGTTTCATTTAGATGGATTGGAACTGGTTATGAAGACAAGGAAGAAGTATGATGTATGCAGAATTCAGTGAAGCAGACTGTAAGAGATAATCGTATTACAGCTGGTCGGGATCATGGAATGGAGTTTTGAGCTTGTATTGATGCTGGAAAATCAGTGGACTGTTGCCATGAGGTTAATGGTCGAGTTAGTGATGGAATTTTAGCTCAGCTGTGGCCGATAAAACAGCAAAGGACCTGATGTTGCTGCAATGATCTATGGGTTGATGGCTGATTAGTGATGTCAGGGACGAGAAGAGACCAAGATGCAGATGACAAAGAAGGAACTGGCTTGAGTTTGCTGGTCACAGTGGTTGGCTCTGGGTTGAGTTCGACTGATGCTAATTGAGTAATGGGTTATGATGAGCTTGGACTCTGGAGCTGTTGTAAACTCGAGATCGAACAGGAAATCAAGGCTGTTGCGGCCATTATTGGCAGTTGGTGTTGACTGTGGTAACGCGAAGATAATTGCAGTTGAGATCGAAGCAGTGGTTGTAATATCGGAGAAAAACAATGGTCGAGAGCATATGAGCGTATCTCGAGTTTAAGGGACTGCTTCCATTAATGGCAGTGAATAAATGATGAACCAGAAGATGGCAGTAACGTGACAAGGAAGGAAAGATGGCTGTATTTATAGTGCATGAATGGGATTGATTGAATTGAGTAGAATATATGAATGTTAGGAGCTGAGGTGAGTATGGAATGAAGGATACAGTGCAGAGTGCACCTCTATAATGGCACAACATTGAGTTTGGCCCTGCAATATGGCTTATAACTCTGGCCTATAACCAAGTCAGCTGAGTTAGCCTTGACTCAGGCCTGACTTATCTGATTAAACTCATCTGACTCATGACATCACTGAGTCGAGTCCACTGATCCGGTCTAACCGAGTTGGTCCGATTGACTTACTTTGACCGGTGACCGTTAACATCTCTGGTCACCTGAAGACTACTTTCTGGCGACTTTCCGGGGAAACTTCCGGCACTATACCAGTTTTCCGGCGACTACTTTTGGGGCATATTTTCACATGGGTTTTTCTCACACATGGTCTTGGTGGACTTCTATCTATTGGACCTTTGAATACTAGACCTAATTTTGGAATGAAAGGAGCTATAAAAGAGAAGTTTTTCTACAACTATATCACGTATTTTACTTGGAGTTTTTGGGAGAGAGCCGCAGCTAGGGTTTGCTTTCGTTTTTATATTTTCATCTTCTTTATTTTATTTCAATTATTATTATGATGATGAACTCCATACTTATGATTAACTAAAACTATTTTTGATTAAGGGTGATTTCAAAGCCCGAAATATGAACCTATAATTGATATGCAATAGCTCGTTTTCTCGCAAGTTTAGTTATTGTTTGATTTCTACCATGCTAATAATGTTTATGGATTGTTTATCAATTGTTTAAGTTCGAAATTAAATAGTTGATTCATAGTCTTATTGCTAGTTTATATTTTCTTCGACCCGTAATTGTCTAGAGAAGATGAACACAAGTAGCAATATGTGGGTATTGATGATGGGATTTTGTTAAATGCCCATATGTAGAAATTGACACTAGTAGGTGATTCATGCTTTTGAACTCATCACTAGGAGCAACCTTATCTCACAAAACTTAGAGCATTTGTTTAAGTCACACCTAGAGAGTGTACTTCTAGGAAACTTGGCAAGTAGAATCCGGTAGTCGAGCGCTTCCGTATCCGGTGAGCTTAGGGGATAATAACGGGATAGTTGAGCGTACTAATTATCCTAGGGTTGTTAGTAACAAGATAATGCGAAGAACGTGCTATATATTTATTTGGTTTATGTTTCGTGGTCGAGAATGATTCCTTAATCAATTCCATCTCATATTTGAATACAACTTTACAATTTTCAGAATTTCTGTAACAAAAATCTTCTTTGCTAAGAGTATTTGCATAACAACTATTACTTCATACCTCCCTTGGGACGAATCTGCTTTCATATATTACTTGCTAGTGTAAAGAGAAGTAGAAAATATTATTTGCGAGTCTGACACCTCGTCAAAATTGGCGCCGTTGCCGGGGAGGCAGTGGCAAGTTTAGTTGTTATTTTTATTCTTAGTTGTTACTTTTGGTTTTATTTTCAATTTCAGTTTACTTATTCAACCTCTTAGAATCTGATTTTCAGGTACTATTTCTTTGGTGAATGCGTGGAGAGGGAATACCAAGTCCAATTGGTATACGTCTTCTTTCGGGCACTTTACTTAAAGACTTCATTCGAGCAGTGAACACTCCACTTCCTCCTAGTTCTTCACCTAACGAATTCTCGGATTCGGACAAAGAGGAAGATAACACAATGGGAGATCGACCACCTGCTCCAAGAACACTCAAGGAGCTTACTTCTCCAAACATTGACCAGCAACCTTTATGTATTCAGCTGAATGGAACCATTGAGTTGAAGCCGCAATTGATTCACTTGCTGCCCAAATTCAGAGGTTTAGCGGGAGAGGATCCTAATCGTCACTTACAACAATTCCATCATGTTGTGACTAGTTTGAAGCAAGCAACTGCAGATGCCGATATGGCTATGATATCAGCTTTTCCTTTCTCCCTTATAGATGCTGCAGGAGAGTGGTTCTTTTGCTTACCCTCTGGAAGTATAACCACATGGAATGGAATGAAGAAGTTGTTCCTTGAGAAGTATTTTCCGGCATCAAAAGTAGCTATGATTCGCAAGGAGATATGTGGTATTAGACAAATATCGGGAGAGACTCTCTATGAGTATTGGGAGCGCTACAAGAAGCTTTTAGCTAGCTGTCCACACCACCAAATCAGCGATCAACTTGTGATTCAATATTTCTATGAGGGGTTACTTTCTAATGATAGAAATTTGATCGATGCCGCAAGTGGTGGTGCACTTACCAACAAGACCATTGCCGAAGCTACAAGCTTGTTAGAGAACATGGCTGCAAACACTCAACAATTCTACACTCGAGGTGAATCAATGGTAAGGAAAGTGAATGAAGTTGGTGATTCTCCACACATGGAACAGAGGATGGGTAACATGGAGAGGATGATGCAACAAATAGCAACTGCCGTCATACTATCATCACATACAGAAGATGTTGAGCAAGCAAGTGCCATGTACCAAAATCAGCAAAGGCCAAGATATGATCCATACTCTAGCACATACAATCCGGGTTGGCGAGATCATCCCAATTTCAGCTACGCCAACAAGCAAGCTGCAGTTTCCAATCCACCTTTCAATCCACAAGGTGGATATCAATTCTTGCAAAAGCCACGTCAAGAAACTCAAGGCACGAGTATAGATGACAAGTTGAATATTATTATCAACACAATGGCGCAAGATAAGCAAAACATTCTCAGCACAATGGCGCAAGATAAACAAAAGGCAGAGATGGATATGAAGGACATGCGAACACAAATGTGTCAATTAGCTACTACTGTGAGCAAATTGGAAGCACAAGCAGCTGGAAAACTTCCTTCACAACCGTTGAATCATAGAGAGAATGCTCATGCTATTGAGCTACGAAGTGGGAAGCAAGTAGAGAAGCCGACAACATCACCGGTATCCCATGAATCTGATTTGGAGAAAGAAGAGGGTGAAACAGCCCCTAAAAAGGCTGACCCGGTAACAAATTCTAACTCTAAAACTCATGTTTCTACTTATGTTACCCCTCCGCCTTTTCCTAGCAGGTTTGCAAAGTCGAACAAGGAGACATTGTACCAAGAGATTTGGGAGATCTTTAAGAAGATTGAAGTGAACATTCCACTCATTGAGGCGATAAGGCAGGTTCCTCGCTACGCAAAGTTCTTGAAGGAATTGTGCACTAACAAGCACAAATTGACCGGTAATGAGGTAATGAGTGTGGGGGAGAATGCTTCGGCATATCTTCAAAAGAAACTCCCACCTAAGTTGAAAGATCCCGGCAGTTTCACCATACCATGTACTATTGGTAAAATCAGGTTTGAACGTGCTTTGCTAGATTTAGGAGCATCCATTAATGTCATGCCTGCTTCCATTTATGAATCCGTGAAACTTGGTCCTCTTAAGAATACCGGTATTGTTATACAACTTGCTGACTTACCCGAAAGGGGTCATTGAAGATGTTTTGGTGCAGGTTAATCAACTCATTTTTCCGGCGGATTTCTATGTTCTTGACATGATGGATGAAGATTCACCATCATCTACTCCCTTGCTGTTGGGTAGACCATTCATGAGAACCGCTAGAACAAAGATAGACGTTTTCAAATGCGCCTTAACTATGGAATTTGATGACGCAGTCATAAGTTTCAATATCTTTGAGGCTATGAGATATCCTAGTGATGTGCATTCATGTTTTTCAATTGATATTATTGATTCTCTAGATCAACAGATTTTTGAATTGAATGGTGAAGATGCTTTAGAAAACACATAGTGGAAGGTTTAGGTTATGGGAAATACAAAGACCTTGAAAGTGAATTTTCTATTTGTGATGAGCTTAAAGAGGTTGTTGTAGCTCTTAACTCATTAAAAGAAGTTCCACAAAAGTATAATGTGTCTTATGTTTCTTTGCCGCTTACTAATGAGAAACTTTTACCATCGATTGTGCAGGAACCTATTCTTGAGTTGAAACCTCTTCCGGATCACCTCAAATACGTATATTTGGGTGATAAGGAAGAGTTACCGGTGATCATTGCCAAAAACCTTACCAAGGTGCAAGAGGAGAAACTTGTTCGAGTGTTAAGAGAGTACAAGTCTGCCATTGGGTGGACCATTGCCGATATCAAAGGCATCAATCCTTCCACATGTATGCACCGAATACTTCTTGAGGAGGGGGCAAAACCAACAAGAGAAGCTCAACGTCGCTTGAACCCTCCAATGATGGAAGTAGTCAAGAAAGAAATCCTGAAGTTGTTGGATGTCGGGGTTATCTATCCCATATCCGATAGCAAATGGGTGAGCCCGGTTCAAGTCGTTCCAAAGAAGTCCGGAATCACGGTGGTGAAGAACGAAGATAATAACTTGGTTCCAACTAGAATTCAGACCGGTTGGAGAGTTTCCATTGACTAACGAAAGCTTAACTCTACCACCCGAAAGGACCATTTTCCATTACCATTCATTGATCAAATGCTTGAAAGATTGGCTGGACACTCTCATTATTGCTTTCTTGACGGTTTTTCAGGTTATAACCAGATTGTAATAGCTCCGGAAGATCAAGAAAAGACGACGTTTACTTGTCCTTTTGGCACTTTTGCGTATAGACGTATGCCATTTGGCTTGTGCAATGCTCTAGCCACTTTTCAACGTTGTATGGTAAGTATATTTTCAGATTATGTGGAAAGCATCATAGAAGTGTTTATGGATGATTTTAGCGTGTATGGTGATTCTTTTGACAAGTGCTTAGATAACCTTGCACTTATTCTTAAACGATGCGTAGAAACTAATCTTGTGCTTAATTGGGAAAAGTGTCACTTTATGGTGAATCATGGGATTGTACTAGGCCATCTTATATCCTCTAAGGGGTTAGAAGTGGACAAGGCTAAGATAGATTTGATTCGAAACTTACAATACCCCATAACTGTTAGGGAGGTTCGCTCTTTTCTTGGTCATGCAGGTTTTTATAGGAGATTCATCAAGGATTTCTCCAAGATTGCAATTCCCCTGTGTAGACTTTTGCAGAAAGATGTGGCCTTTGATTGTGATAAGGAATGCAAGGAAGCTTTTGATACCTTGAAAGAGTTGTTGACTACCGCACCAATCATCAAACCACCGGACTGGGGCAAGCCATTTGAGTTGATGTGCGATGCAAGTGATTATGCCGTTGGAGCCGTGTTGGGACAGCGAGATGGTAAAGTTCCATATGCCATTTATTATGCTTCTAGAACTCTCAACGGTGCACAAATCAACTACTCCACTACTGAAAAGAAGCTCTTGGCCATATTATTTGCACTAGAGAAGTTTAGATCTTACTTGGTGGGTACAAAGGTGGTGGTTTTCTCTGACCATGCTGCACTTCGATACTTGCTCACAAAGAAGGATGTTAAGCCAAGGCTCATAAGGTGGATTCTTCTTCTTCAAGAGTTCAACTTGCAAATCAAGGATAAGAAGGGCAGTGAGAATACTGTAGCGGATCATTTAAGCAGATTGGTTGTGACCGAAGAAGCTATTCCTTTGCATGATAGCTTCCCGGATGAACAACTCTTTGCGGTTGTTGGCACAACTCCATGATACGCTGATATTGTAAACTTCTTGGTGACAGGACAAGTACCTAGTTCCATGTCTACGTTTCAGAAACACAAGCACAAGAAGATTTCTAAGCAATATATATGGGATGAACCTTATTTTTGGAAGCATTGCTCCGATCAAATGATCTGCAGGTGCGTACTCGAATCCGAGTTCCAATCAATTCTGAATTTTTGTCACTCATATGCTTGTGGTGGCCGTTTCGGAGCCAAGAGGACAGCCTTCAAGGTTCTCGAAAGTGTTTTTTATTGGCCTACATTGTTTAAGGATGCATATCTATTTTGTAAGGCTTGTGATAGGTGTCAAAGGACAGGAAATCTAGGTGCTAGAAACCAAATGCCGCA
The DNA here is from genome assembly GCA_023531295.1 of Papaver armeniacum. Lineage (NCBI taxonomy): Eukaryota > Viridiplantae > Streptophyta > Magnoliopsida > Ranunculales > Papaveraceae > Papaver > Papaver armeniacum. Next base: position 277,796 of record JAJJWW010003942.1, read on the forward strand.
AACACCAATTCTCGTTGTTGAGATTTTTGATGTTTGGGGTATCGATTTTATGGGGCCGTTTGTGAATTCCAATGGGAAATTTTGTATACTTCTTGCTGTAGATTATGTTTCTAAGTAGGTGGAAGCTAAGGCCACCCCTACTAATGATTCTCAAGTTGTCTGTGAGTTTGTGAAGGAACGTATCTTTGCTAGATTTGGCACACCTCGAGTGGTGATTAGTGATGGAGGGTCGCACTTCAAGAGATCCTTTCACGCTCTTCTAAAGAAATATAATATTTCTCATAAAGTTGGCACACCATATCATCCACAAACGAGTGGTCAAGCTGAAATTTCCAACCGGGAGATTAAGTCCATCTTAGAGAAGACGGTGAATGTCACAAGGAAGGATTGGAGTTATAGACTCAATGACGCTTTGTGGGCGTATAGGACAGCTTACAAGACACCCATCGGTATGTCTCCTTTTAGGCTTGTCTATGGTAAACCTTGCCATCTTCCCGTCGAACTTGAACACAAATCTTATTGGGCTATCAAGGTATGTAATATGGAATTAGATGCAGCTGGTGAACATAGGAAACTTCAACTCAATGAGTTAGAAGAGATACGTAATGATGCATATGAAAGTTCACGCATTTACAAAGAAAAGACCAAGGCTTTCCATGATAAAATGATTTCCCGAAAGAGATTTGAAGTAGGGCAGAAAGTTCATTTATTCCATTCTCGTCTTAAATTGTTTCCGGGTAAACTTAGGTCCAGATGGGTTGGACCATTTGTTGTTACTAATGTGTTTGAGCATGGTGCAGTTGAAATTAGTAGTCCCAAAACAGGGCTGGTTTCCAAGGTCAACGGCCATCGTTTGAAACCATACTATAAGCAATTTGTGATGGAGAATCAAGATATGGTCACATTGAGTGATCCACTCCCTCTGGAGGAGTAATTGGAGCTGAAAGTCGGGCTGACGACTTTAAACCAAGCGCTAAGTGGGAGGCAACCCACCGGTTTTGTATCTTTATCTTTATCTTTTTATTTTATCTTTGTTTTTGCATATCATTTGCGGAATTTCCCACCTTGAACTTTACTTTGAATGACTAAATTTTACATTGAGGAAAATGTAAAGTATAAGTGTGGGGGAGCATTTATATGTTTTTAGAGAGTTTGTCGCCTTTAGTAAAAAAAAATAAAAAAATTGCTTTATAAACTCCGAAATCTAGAAACTTGTGCCTTTAGGATATCACTACCAATATAAGTGGATGGAACCATCTTGATTGCAGGAGTTGAGGAACCCATTAACTAAAAGGATGGACAGAACTCATGTGTTTAGAAATAATATGATAGTTGTTACCATATCTCGGAATGTCACCATATCACCTTCTGTTTTTATTTTTGCAATCTTTTTGTTTATCTAAGTGATTTGGTGGGTCACTAACATCGAATTGTTATTACTGCTAGGATGAAATAGAGTGATTGAGTTACTAAAAAAAAAAAAAAAGAGACCAGACCAATTAGACCAACCGGAGTATATATTAAAAAAAAAAAAAGATTGACACTTGGATATAGCAATATGTGTGTGTTCTCCCTGTCTCAGTCGCCTAAACAAGCGTGGAATGCAGGATCCACGGGAACTATCATGTAATCTGCTGACAAGAAGCATGCGCTTGGATCCAAAAGATCTAACCATGATGTCAATTCGGAAAAAAAAAAAAAAAGTGAAAAAGAAAAAAAAAAAAAAAGTTATTATTCAATAAAATCGACTGCTGGTTCCCTTGTATATGCCAGTTCAGTTGATCTAGAATTATGATTGTCGACTGTTGGTTCCCTTGTATATGCTAGCTGAGTTGACATTAGAATTCAGACCAGTATCTCAATCCATTAGGTCATAAGTTCATCTTGGCAGTGACCTTCAGACAGATATGGGAAACACCGATCACTTAAGTCAACATTCGCAAACATCTATCTCTATATCCATCTTCTTAATCTATTCATGTGTGATTGTGGTTCGTTAGATTCCGAGTATTGTGGTTTGTTCGACTTTCCGAGTAGAGATTTGTTTATATATGAATTGAATTTGCATCAAGGTACCTCCTCCTGTAGTCATTTTGGATTCATTCATAGACTCTTCACAGGTAGTTGGAATTTGGAGTAAAAGGTTTTGTAGGTACACCTCTTGTAAACCTTCACGAGACTAAAACTCGTCCACTAGGGACACCTATGGGTTCAAAGGCTTGTTATATATGCTAAAATTAACCGTAGCCTCGACGAGACGGAGTTGTATGTATGTTTTAGAATTATTTTGTTTGATTTGCTCGAGGACTAGCAAAGTCTAAGTGTGGGGGAATTTGATAGGTGTCTAAAACACCTTAATATTTATCTATGGTTTATGCTTTCTTTGCTAAGTTTTCTTGTAAATTATGTATCTTATGTTTGTTTTTGAGTATTTAGGTACTTTGGAGTCATTTGGAACAAAAGAAGAAGAAATGTCGCTTAAAAGGCAAAAAGGTGCAACTTCTCTTTGAGGCGGATTATTTCTCACTATTTGCTTTTATTTCTTCATCTCTGTCTGAAAACCATGCCGGCTTTAGTGATGAAAATTCTTATGTCTTAAGAGCATGGCAACTTTAGTGATGAAGAGACATTGAAGAGAAGAAGTGAATTTGAGAAATAAGAGAATTCAAAGAAGAGCAAAAGCGTCATGCCAATAAACCGGAGACTTGGCATTAGGGAACCAGGAGATGAACACTGAACTCATGCCAATTGAGTCACGAGCTAGGTGGACTGCACATGCTTGTTTGAAGGCAGTCGTGGGCTTAGAACTGGAGGGGCTCACTTGTACCAGCTGAAGGATTGGATTTCACCACCAAGGCACCGCACATGTGCAGATGAAGAAGAGAAAAATTAGGTCTTATTACAAGCAAAGAAGGGGATCGAATCTTTCATCAGCTCAAGCCATTGGAGGCTATATTTCTTCTCGTTTCCTGCCAGAGATGGATATGGGCATTCAACAGAGATCAACAACTCCACTCAGAGCCAACCAAGAGAAGGAAATGAGGTACGATTGCTCTGGTCAGATTCTGGTAGTTATGAGTAGAGTTTGGGTCAAAGTCTGGAGCATAAATTCAGTTGAGATGCCATGGGTTTCGTTGAGAATTTGGGTTAATCAGTGTTCTCAAGTTCGCGAGGAGGTTACAGCTCAAGATTTCAGGCTGAATTAGGTTCAAAATAAGGAGCATTTGATAGAGTTTGAAGACCAATTGAACCAGAGAAGATAATAGTGTTGTTGGTTGATAATTAGGACTGACCGTGAAGGTTTATGATTGTTGAATGGTTTCTGAGCTATGGGTTTGTTGTGAAATTGAATTTACAGGATTTCGGATGAGTTTGGAAGCTACAGCAAGAAGAGAACGACAACACCACCAGGTTGTGTACAAAAACTGTTCGAGTAAAAGCCTAAACAACTTCTTCTTCACCTCTTTGAGATCAGCTACTGTTAGTTGAACCTGTGTACAAGGGGTGTTGCTGAAATATGATGTTGCTCGTAAGATTTTGGGAGTCTACAATGTGTCTTTGGCAAGGGTCGAGAGCTTTACTTGAAATCTACAAGGGGACGAGATGGATGTGGTCTGTTGGGGTTAAGTTCTTGAGCTGAGTTTCAGTTAGATGGATCGGAACTGGTTATGAAGACAAGGAAGAAGTATGTTGTATGCAGAATTCAGTGAAGCAGACAGTAAGAGATGATCGTATTGCAGCTGGTCGGGATCATGGAATTGAGTTTTGAGCTTGTATTGATGCTGGAAAATCAGTGGACTGTTGCCATGGGGTTAATGGTCGAGTTAGTGATGGAATTTTAGCTCAGCTGTGGCCGAGAAAATAGCAAAGGACCTGATGTTACTGCAATGATCGATGGGTTGATGGCTGATTAGTGATGTCAGGGACGAGAAGAGACCAAGATGCAGATGACAAAGAAGGAACTGGCTTGAGTTTGCTGGTCACAGTGGTTGGCTCTGGGTTGAGTTCGACTGATGTTGATTGAGTAATGGGTTATGATGAGCTTGGACTCTAGAGCTGTTGTAAACTCGATATCAAACAGGGAATCAAGGATGTTGCGGCTATTATTGGCAATTGGTGTTGACAGCGGTAACGCGAAGAGAATGGCAGTTGAGCTCGAAGCAGTGGTGGTAATGTCGGAGAAAGACAATGGTCGAGAGCATATGAGCGTAGCTCGAGTTTAATGGACTGTTTCCATTAATGTCAGTGACTAAATGATGAACCAGAAGATGGCAGTAACATGACAGAGAAGGAAAGATGGTTGTATTTATAGTGCATGAATGGGATTGATTGAATTGAGTAGAATATATGAATGTTAGGAGCTGAGGTGAGTATGGAATGAAGGATACAGTGCAGAGTGCACCTCTATAATGGCGCAACATTGAGTTTGGCCCTGCAAGATGGCTTGCAACTATGGCCTATAACCAAGTCAGCCGAGTTAGCCTTGACTCAGTCCTGACTTATCTCATTAAACTCATCTGACTCATGATATCACTGAGTCGAGTCCACTGATCCGGTCTGACCGAGTTGGTCCGATTGACTTACTTTGACCGTTGACCGTTAACATCTCTGGTCACCTGAAGACTACTTTCTGGCGACTTTCCGGGGAAACTTTCGGCACTATACCAGTTTTCCGGCGACTACTTTTGGGCCAGATTTTCACATGGGTTTTTCTAACACATGGGCTTGGTGGACTTCTATCTATTGGACCTTTGAAGACTAGACCTAATTTTGGAATGAAAGGAGTTATAAAAGAGAAGTTTTTCTACAACTATATCACGTATTTTACTTGGAGTTTTTGGGAAAGAGCCGCGGCTAGGGTTTGCTTTCGTTTTTATATTTTCATCTTCTTTATTTTATTTCGATTATTATTATGATGATGAACTCCATACTTATGAGTAACTAAAACTATTTTTGATTAAGGTTGATTTCAAAGCCCGAAATATGAACCTATAATTGATATGCAATAGCTCGTTTTCTCGCAAGTTTAGTTATTGTTTGATTTCTACCATGCTAATAATGTTTATGGATTGTTTGTCAATTGTTTAAGTTCGAAATTAAATAGTTGATTCATAGTCTTATTGCTAGTTTAGATTTTCTTCGACCCGTAATTGTCTAGAGAAGATGAACACAAGTAGCAATATGTGGGTATTGATGATGGGATTTTGTTAAATGCCCATATGTAGAAATTGACACTAGTAGGTGATTCATGCTTTTGAACTCATCACTAGGAGCAACCTTATCTCACAAAACTTAGAGCATTTGTTTAAGTCACACCTAGAGAGCGTACTTCTAGGAAACTTGGCAAGTAGAATCCGGTAGTCGAGCGCTTCCGTATCCGGTGAGCTTAGGGGATAATAACGGGATAGTTGAGCGTACTAATTATCCTAGGGTTGTTAGTAACAAGATAATGCGAAGAACGTGCAATATATTGATTTGGTTTATGTTTCATGGTCGAGAATGATTCCTTAATCAATTCCATCTCATATATGAATACAACTTTACAATTTTCATAATTTCTATAACAAAAATCTTCTTTGCTAAGAGTATTTGCGTAACAACTATTACTTCATACCTCCTTTGGGACGAATCTGCTTTCATATATTACTTGCTAGTGTAAAGAGAAGTAGAAAATATTATTTGCGAGTCTGACACCTCGTCAAGAATCATGGATGTAGATCACATTGATCGAACCATGTAAAAAATCCTTGTGTCCATTTTATAATTTTAGCACTTTAATCTTTATTTTGATTATGAAATAGATTTAGATCTAGAAAATATTATAAGGGGTGTGTTGTAGGAAATCCTGCAACTACAAATGTTATTGTCATCACAGACCTTCTTGATAGTTTGATTGCGAAAGAGAATAGCGTCATTCTTAAAGTTCGCAACAGTAATCTTTAATTGACTCTTCAGTCTGGAACATTTATCATTGCGAGAAGAAAGATCCTTTGCGAGCTGTTCCTTTTCAGACTCAAGTTCTTCAACTCTTTTACGAAATCTCTCTTCAACTTCTACGAACATATAACAATGAGTCAGCAACTTGATAATAATTTATGAAAGACGAACAACTAATAAAGAAGAATAATTAACAACCTTCTCTGTCAGAAATCATATCCCTAACCAAGGCCGTGTGCTCATCTTGAAGACTAACATTTACATCTAAATTATTTCTGGCGTCATCTAGAACTTTCGCAGCCCAAGAGAATTCATCATCATTATTTATGAGAAGAAGTGAGCGAATTTGATTCTCTCTTTCGCTAAGTATAGCATTTCTGCGGTTAGAATCATCTCGTTCAATTTGAACCTCAAGAAGAGTTTTTTGGAATTTCGCTAACGCTTGAGCACCTTGACTAGCGATGCGATCTTTATCATCTATGAGATCACTGATCTTGGTTCTTAAAGTATTGATTTTCTCTTTAGAATTAAGATAGAAACTTTTAAATTTGTTGGCTAAGCCTTTTGGATCTATGGTCAATTTCTAAGAGGCGAAGTTTGGATCTGAGTTCATTTATGGGAAGAGATTTAATCTTATCATTTGAAAAACTATTCAAGGAATTATTAAGGTGTTCAAGAAGGGCATTATTATCCATAGAATTGGGGAATGTGTGAAGGAGAATGGCTTCATCAGAAATACCATAGACGTCTGCGAAAATGATAAATTAAGATGAGGGAGGATAATGAGAAAATAAAATAAAGGAAAAGGGAAAAATTTCATACCATAAAGTGGCTTATTGGCATTTTGAAGAATAGATATTTTGTCCTTTTGAGTAGAAGAATCAGCTTCTAATTGTTTGTTCTTTTCACGAAGAGCAACAGCTTCAGCTTCTAATTCTTCATTTCTCTTGCGAAGTTGAAGATTCTTCTTTTCAAGAATCCCACGTCTTTTTTCCAAATCTGAGGCAACAGCGAAAGAAGCCTTCCCAGTCTGCGAAGGAAAATGAAAAAATTATCAAGATAGTATAACTTTAAATCATAATTATGAAGAAATAGAGAAACGAAGGCAATACCAAGATACCAAGTGAATTCTGAAAGCTAGGAGTCACTGATCTGGAGACTCCATGAAGAGAATCATCACCATCCAGTAAAGGGGCATCACATATATTCGCAAGAGCTTTGCATGTACTAGTGAGATGATCATCCCCAATCCCTTGCATGGAGTCAGAGAAGATGCTAGACAATTGTGCCATAGAAGATTCAGGTAGAAAATCTTCTCTTGCGAAAGAAGTATCAACATCATCATTATCATCATCATCAGAACTTTCGCCAAACTGAAGATTTGAAGGAGAAGGAGGGTGAACTTTTCGCTTCTTTGAAGGTGGAGCAGCAGACTTCTCCTTGCGAAGAGAACTTTTACCCTTGCCTTTGGTATTCGCAACCCTAGACCCTTCTTCTTCAACAACTACAACACCAACCTTCGCACACGAATGAAGATAAGAAACAGAGGCAACAATATTGTTAAAAATAATAAAAGAAAGTATTTCTTACTTCATCCGTGATTGAACGAAGCGCTGCTAGGGTAGTTTCCTTCTTAGTCCTTTTGTAGCTTCTTCTTAGCTTGTTAATCTGAAATTTTCGCAAGGTTAATAGGTGTAAAGAGGAATGAAGACTATACACTGAGCGAAATTTAAGAAATATACCTCTTTCTCTTTCTCGGGCCAATTAAATACCCAAGGTTGATAATCGCGAGATTCGCAGAAGCACATTTGAACTAGAAATATAAGGCCCTTTCAAAACTAGTGGAAAGACACACCATCTGTCATCTTTAGAGTGACGAGGAGTATTATTCTTGCCAGAATGCCAATCAATATCTTGCATAAGTACTTTATCATTAGCAATGTTATCTTTTCTCTTCAAGCGGACACCCCAGTGAGTACTATCTTTCTTCATGGGTATTAATTCATAATTTTCAAAGAAGCTTTCTACTGTATATTTTTCAGTGAATATTTCCAAATCCTTAAAATTTGGATCTCTAGCTTCTTTTTGATAAAGAGACCCTTTACCAGCACCACGGTTAGCGAATTCAAGGATTAAACAAATGCAATCCCCACTCAATTGGTAGATGGCTCGCGAGAAGTTCGCGTGAGCAAGAATTTCGTAAAATAAAGGAAGATTAGGATCATAGAGAGGAATGGGAAGGCCAGCGAGAATCTGACCAAGCAAAATTATGATTTCTTTATCATCACAATGATGATCAGAAAATAGTTTAGCAGAAAGAATGGATTTGGCTCCTTGATCGGGAATGGTGGCTAATGTAAAACCTCTCCCTTCGAGATCTTTCTGAATTCCTTCAATAGAAGTTTCATATTTAAGACTAGCTGGAGCCATTTTCAGTATGGGAATGAAGAAAAAATTAAAGATCAAAAGAAGTAGAAACAAGAAAATTTACAGCAGCAGGAGCGGAATTTACGGAGAAACGGTGAAGAAAGGTTGTAGAAAAGATAAGAAGGAAAGTAAAAAAGAAGAAGAGAAGAATATATATAGAGAGAAGAATTCTCGAGAAGATAAGCAAATTTAATGCGAAGAGTAGACATGAACGGTTGAGAAATAGCGGTTGAAAAGGACATGTCAAGAAATGGATGGAAGAAGAGATACGTGTAATAAATTCTGCGTAAAAGTACAGAATCATGTCAATACAGAAGAATATGGAAAAATGAACGGCTGCGGCATTTTGAAGCACTAATTCTCATGACATTATCTCCTTCGCAGAGAAGACATGAGAAAAGGCAAGATGTAGGATCAGAATATCGCAACATCAATACCTTTGCGAAATCTTCATACAACACACTCGCGAAGATATCGCTGCATCGGTTCTGTAAAATGACGCTGACGAGATGACGGCAGGCCTAAACACGAAAGATGTGGAGACCTAGCGAGATTTAGGAGTGTTGTGAAATCTAACACTTGTATACTTGCGAGAATATCGCAAGTCAGATCCGAAAATAAAGGACAACTTAGCTGTCACCCACTATGTAATATCCTATATAAAGAGATGAACAGCCTTAAGGTGAGGGAGATATCTTTTTAGAGTGGAGAGAAAGTTTTAAGGAGAGAGAAAGTCTAGAACATTAGTTGTATTCTTGATTTCATTTCCTCCTTGTAAAATTCCTTAACTCAATTAATAAAAAGTGTGATTGTTGATCTTAAAGATGGGTTGATTATTATGAATTATTGTGAGGGATGTATTGTGGGATTTCCTGCAACTACACAAAAGTCAGGCCTTTGTGAATAGTTTTACCAAGAACATAAACAAGTCATGAGCAGTTATACTAATTACACATATTGGTAGTTCAAAAGATATGCAATGAATAACAATACCAATAATGCCTGACGATTTCTCTTTCGATTCACAAAACAAGTTTATGAATTTACTTCCTTAAAACAAATGTAAAACATTGTTTCCTAGGATGAAATCTTCACCTTATACCCATACATAATCACAATAGCATTCAAACGATTATGTCGATGTCTTATTTACAAAGTTTAATGGTTAAGCAATAAACCTCGTATTGTATTCCTTAATACTATGTCTAACTAGAGTATAATCATTCATGCTTCGCAGTTTTGTTTTCAATATGCACGACTTAAAACATATGTTAGGGAATGAAACAGTTCAAGTCAAATATCACTAACCTCAAGTGGAAGGATGATGTTGTCATTGTAGCTCCTTACTTCTTCACTTCTTCAAGTCTTCGCAATACTTGTAATGTCTCATATCCTAATACTTTCAAGCTAACCTATACGAATTTGACTCTAGTACATAATCAAACGACTCTTAAAATGAGTTTTGGCTCACTAAAATATGACAACCAAACTTGACATACCAACGCTTAGTGGGTTCAACCGAGCTATGCTCTAACAATCTCCCCCTTTGTCAATTTTAGTGACAAAACTCTTACATCATATGGATAAACAAATTACAAGAATTCATTACACATACGCTTGATTCCCGAATTCAACAGCACAATAGCCTGTATACATTCAATCCATAAATGCCGCTGTTGACATCATAATAACAAATCTAATACTCCCCCTAAAGGTGAGATAGGTATATTTTCAATCCGCACGTCTTTGTTATTCCCTTGTAGTCCATATAACTACAAGTATCATATGATGTGTTACTCCCCCTTAGTCTATGCTTTTACTCTTTCGTTAGATAAACGTTTAAGCACCAACGTCCTTTCCCTTAGTGATACCAATCAATATAAATCAATACCAGTACACTTGTTTACTCCATGTATTTCTCCCCCTTTTTGTCACAAAATGACAAAGAAACGAAAAAAATAAAGGACAAACCGAAAGGATCTTACAAATCTCAAAATAGATTTGCAACCTATAGAGTTAAGCACGAGGGTTCCACACAACATTTTTGATAACCAATATCAAAACTGAAACTACAAAGTAATTATGTTTTGATATGTTACCAAGGAAATAATTGCCCGAAGCAATTTTCCCTAATAGTTTAGCAAACCAAAAATCAACTAAGCACCTTAGTTTCTTTGCTAAACCGATTGTAAAAATACAATCGCTTGTCTGATAAGACCAAAATAAAGATAACTCTATTTTTCTCATAAGGTTCTAATTATCCATATAACTTAGACCTTTAACTTTTAAACAAGACAAGCACTAGGTTAGTTAACTAGCATTTCTTGTTAAGGCATTCGATTAGACTTGAATGACCGAAACCTCCACTTTGATAAGTCTAACTAAGATCAGAATTAACTTAGTTTCTCTTATCCGGAATCGAATTGGACTAAACAATTCATATCGTAAACCTTTTCTTTCGTTAAGCCATAAACAATTCATACAAACAAAATAAATCAACTTGCATAATTATTCACCTCAACCGGAAGCAATTGAAACAACATAGACATTAAAGCACCGCAATTGCACCAAAATTTTGTAAGCCTAACCGATTGATACCACATAATAAAGCAATATAACAATAGTTTTTCTTAACCGGAACCAATTGAATCACACACACATCCATACACAAATAATGGAATAAAACATCAATTTTACCGAAATTTTGTTAAGCAAAAGCAATAAATATATGAAATAAAATCAGGCTTTTCTTAAAAAAGAAAACGATTAACTAACAAACTCGTTACCTCAAATTTCGCATCCTCTTCTCCAATATGTTTGCATCTTCTTCCAGGGAGAATTGATATCAAAATATCATTATGTTGTCATCCTTATGGAAAATAAAAGAATAACAACAACCAACCTTTACCAGTGAAAGGTTGAAAACCGGTTTTAACTATTGCAAGAAAAAGTTGAAAACCCCGAAACACATATACTTTTATGCTAAACCAAAACCGATTCAACATATTGTGACTTTTTCACATATTGTTTCTATCAGAACCCCTTATGATCCTTTGATAAAGCCTACCAGCATGGGCTAGAACTTAATCCTGCTAAATCAAAAAGTCACCCAAAACAAAAGGGTTCACAACATTATGAGATCGAATATCAAGGTAGTAAAACCGAAATCCAACATCCCATAAACATACATAGCAATAAGATAAAGCATTCGAGCACATGCTATGTAAATCAAAAACTATCACAAGAAAAATTATAAATCAAATAATTTTATTCATAATAAGATAATTTTATTCATAATAGACCTAATACAAACATTGAAAGAAATCAAAAATTGATGTCTATTTTCCAGCAGATTTTTCAAAGATCATCTTCAATTTCCTCAAATTTTTCAGGATCTTCATCAACATCATCTCGACTGATATCTCAGATTCTGCACATAGTACCTTGATTATGATCACAGGCTAAAGTATTAACCTTTCTATTAATATTACGAGCATACTCCCTGTTACCGATTCCAAGTTTAATCAGCTTTCTTTGATTACGGATAACAGTTCTTAGTAGTGCAGCCTTTCTATGATGAGTTTCAATAGTGTTAGAGCATTGCTCGGTCGAACTCGCATGCGTTGCTATCTCAAGCATGTTTGTCAATGTTAGTGATCAAAACTATAAGTCTTGATTTCTATCCTATTTTAGCTAAAGGTCTCGGACTAGGATAGAAAGTGTAGTTGAGCTCAAGACTCCATGGCAATCATCATACAAGACGAAGGACTACTCAAGGAACTGGTGGAACTTCATCGGCTAAAAGGTATGTGGAGACTTGAACTTATCTGTCACTCAAAAGTCTATTTACTCTATCTCCTACTCTTGAGACAAAAGTCGTTTTGATATCTAGACTTTCATTATATATACACATTTGCTATTTCGAGCCCATTATAACTCGCTTATCTAATTCTCGAAATATGTGTTGGTAAGCTTTCGCTTTGGCCAAATTCATCTTTACCTAGTGACGAAAGTCATGTTATGTTTCAATCACTTTGAAAATTTCTTTGACAAAAAATGGTCTGTGAATAACGGCTATATAACGTTCTCTGAGAATGTTTCAATGATTGAAATGAGAGTTTAGATTACATAACCATTGGTAGGTGTTGATGGTGGATTTTCGTTTAAGGTTAAATTTGTAAAAAACCATAAAAATCATGCGCCGACATCTTGTAAAAGATAAAGCCATTTATAAGTGTTGATACTCCTCACTTAATTCACCAAGAATGGAGCATGTAGCAACAATCCCATTGCGTGAATACATGAAATTCCTCCAGGTTGGAGCATGTGGCAACAATCCCTTCTCGTGAATTTCATATCAGCCTTGTATTTCAGTACTCATTATCGGTGTGGCATGACGATCGAGTGTTACTCTTACGAGAATAACACGAACCTCCAAGCACTATAATGAAACCATGTACAAAATACCCGCACAGCCGATTCTCGGTGTGTTATACTAGCCCGAGCCCCTCCGGTGTGTTATACTAGCCCGATTGAGCCCCTCTCTGTGTGTTATACTAGCCCCATTGAGCATCCGGACTGACCGTATCAGTCCGGATATGATCTCGATCGCAGTCATCCAACTCCATAAGCATGATTGGATGACCCCGAGATCAATTCCATCACCCCCAAGCGGTATGGAATACCCACGGCCGACCTCGCATGGTCGGTCATTGGCCTAGCTTTGCCAAGAAACCGTTCATACCAAGCATTATGGACGGAAAACCTAAATTAGGGTTTGCGGCATATTACATGTGTCGCAAAAGCAGTCTCAACCATCCATCTTCGCAGGTATAGATGGAGGGCGTAGATGTAGACTTAAAGGGCCCAGAGCATGTCAACACGATCACCGTGGGACCGCCTACACACTTGACCAATCGGTCAAGACCAACAATGTTTGGCCGAGACAAAATCGTCACCCAAACAAGAGATGGCGCACGGCTTGAAAGCCAAAATTAGGGTTTCAAGTCATCACGCGCGTCCATATTCTCCGGCACGAATGGAGGGTCACAGATTAGATTAAACAAGGGCCGGTCATACCAGCATGACCACCGTGAGCCCATCTACCCCCTCATGTGTTCGGCCAAGGCATATCACGCCTGGTCAATCCAAAACGTGCGTCCAAACTAGCATGGCCACGCCTCCCAAACCACGAACTGATCTCGACCGCTCAACTTCACCGGATGATTTGAATGGCTTAGATCACGTTTTCATGGGATATTCAGGTATAGGCATGATCACCAGCCTGCCATCTTCCCGTCAAACCCATCGACCAAGACCGACCAAGATGTGTCGTCTTGAAACGCGTGCCCGAACTAGGGATCTCACGCCGGTTTCCAACTCCTTTGCGGCAACGGATTTAAGCCACAAACCGATCTCAACCACTCAACTTTACCGGTTAAATTGAGTGGCCTAGATCACGCCTCCATGGGACGGTGAGGTGTAGGCGTGTACACCGGCATGTCGTCTACACACATGCCCGGTCGGCCCTCTCCAAATCCCTTTCCATGCTTGGTTTCGACCAAGCTAAAGAGTGATGCTTGCGCACCTCTTCAAAAACCCTAATATCCATTAACGGTCGCAGATGAGTGTCTCAAAGATCATCTCATCCGTTCAACTTCACCAACTTGGTTATACAACCCAGTCGTCGGGAGTTATTTGGTTAAGTGAGGCGTCATTACCCATCACTTTACCACACCATAATGCGTGCATAGTACACACGATACTTCACAAGTATCGACTTTCCCGAATAACACGGTTATTCAATTGAAGATTACATGCTATCTTTCGTGGATCCACGATCCACACATTCCAGACATCAATCATGTCATAAACTGGGGGATACATACTTGGGGTATTGGTCTCGGCGGTTTACGGCGTGCAGCGTGCAACGCGCCATCACAAGAACGTGTCAGGAAGTCATGGACGGTTAGAGATGAACAGGAGAAGTGGCCAAGACTGGTCGACGCACAACTCCACTACTCCATCACTCCACTTCCTCCACTTCGCACGAGAGACGTGAATGAGGCTCAATGACTTGTATAAATAGGTTCTCCGCCCTATTTCAAACAACAACACAAGTTCAGACAGAACAGAAAATCAAGTGTTAATACAAAAATCGTATTCAAACACCCAGAACTGGCTTGCATCAATCACAAGCCTGTTCACCTTTCTTACAAGTCATAAGCAAGCCAACACCTTCACAATCTCAACACCTTCTTTGCTTCCCTCCCTAAGATCAACCCCATCTCCTTCACTTTGTGACCGAAACAAGTCTGGAACGGCCATTTCTTGGTTTAGGCCGGACTTGCCAGATTGATCTCTCGAATCTACAAGCACTCACCGCGCAAAGTGCATTTGTTTAAAGGTTTAAATTCATTCCTCATCCACACCCCAAATTACCAAATTCTGCAGGAGTAGTTTTCACCCATAAACAATTGGCGACCACGGTGGGAGGTTGATCTCTCGATTCTGAGAAAATTGAATTCTCAATTTTTCAATTTTATCCCACGATGTACCCTCACTCGGAGTCCGCAGGTGGTTAAGATATCAGGATGAGCATAGCTATAGCTGGAATGTTGGAGGATGTCTTGGCAAATCAAGCTGGTATCACCAGAAGGCAAAGCGAGACATTTCGCCTTTTGAATGATATAGCAAAGACAACTACAAGAAGGGTCGATAGACATCAACTCGATAAAGTGCAAGAAACGTTGAATCCTCGGCCAGAGTCACACCTTTACCAAGTAGAGAAGCAAAAAGAACACGCAATGAAAACGAATTAAGAAAGATGGACAACATGGTCTCGACAGAGGAAAAGACTTGTCCGGGGGAGTACTACAATGTCTCGCGAGATAAAGAAAGGGAGCCTGCAGCCTATGGAGCCTGCTAGAGGATTTATATCTCAAAACTCTTCTTTGAAGCCCGGAAGATCTGTCAATACGCGTCAACTTTTCAACCGATCAAGAAATGCTTGAGGAAGGAGAAATCAATCAGAAATACCCGAATACGAGAGGATGGGAGCGTTCAAACCGATCACTCAAGCGGTGACATTACGACACCTTCCACATCCCTTTACCTAGGCAAGCGATCCGCAGATATGATGCCACTCGCAAATATTCCAACTTCATCTCCGTTCCACATCAAAGCCACGGAGAGACATCACAATGCCCACTAACACGGGAAAAGCCGGACTCAAGGTACTTACATTTTCCCTTCCCGATGAAGAATATTCTGGAGCTACCGGAGGCGTGGACGAAATGGATAGGTGGAGCTACCCCGTGATGGCGTCCGCCACTGATCAAGAAGTAATGGACCCAAGGTACTGTCATTTCCACCGGTTCCTCCATCACCCCACCAGTGAATGCAACGCTTTGAAGCGCATTGTTCAGGAGAAGCTTGGTCCAGAACGATAACTCTGAGAGATTGGTGCGGAGGGTTTTCTTAGAAAGGCTACTCCGGTTCGATACAAGTGAGGCTTCGAAAGCAAGTAAGTCTTACTCAACAATTTTACAAGAAAGATAGTTTAGAATTCACTGGGACTTAACATCCCCACGCGGAGAAAGAGGCTCAGTGATCAAACGCCATGTTTGTTTCCATTCGTACCTCCCTTTTACATAACATTTGCAATTTCATGTGCAATCATTCATGACCAAGATGCAAATTTCATTTAACATAATCCCTTTCAAAAAGGTTGTCCACAAAACTATCTCAAAATAAACCAATTCAATTACCTATTAATTCAAAACCGGAGGTCAAAGAAAATCCTCACTATCACTCAAAAAAAAAAGCATCTAAAAGAAGAGGCAAGTATATAACACGAATACTTCAAGGAAAGTCCTTCAAAGAACAACTCGTCCTTCCGGGCAAGAGAGACCTTCATCCTTTGAAGCACAGCACGCTTGGCTCCAGTTCTTAGACAACTTCTCAACCTCTTCTTCCTGGCGAGCAACACGGTCCGCGGAAGGGACTTCAACATGTAATTTCGGAGCTCCCGAATCTTGGAGAACCTTCGAAGAACCAAGGAGCATTGAAGCAGCATCGCGCAAACACGTCCCGATGGCACCTCCAATCTTCAATCATCTCCTCGAAACTGTTCGACCAGTCGTGACGCTCATCCCATTGATAGAAACTAAAGCTTCTTGGACGCGGTTGACCAACGCAAGACGACTTTTGAGTTTCGTGGTGGTAGCAATGTGACCGTGCTTCTCCCATATCGCTGCGTGTACAACTCTTCGAACCGAACCAAGCACGCTGAATCCACCAACCAACACATGACCTGGATAAGGGACAAGTAAAATGAGGATCGAACAAAGCCCCAGGTTGCATCACCAGGAAATTCACCAACCGCAGGAGCCTTGTCGATTGCGGGGAGGCCTTTCGAGAAGGGGTCACCACAATAGCCATATTGATTGGAACCTGTTCGGGATGGATCTCAAGGGGAGACGCCTCAACCATAGCAGTACTTTCGCCTCTCTCATATTCCTTAGGCATCTATTTCGCTCTGGGTGCTAATTTCCATCACGACCCCGTCAACAAGATCACTAAGGGAAGCGCCTTGTTCAACCGAGCTTGCATCATCTCTGTCATGGTCAGAAAAAGGAGCGGTTTCTCCAGACTTCTCAGCATGAAGGTCAGTACCGCCAGACTTCTCAAAGATGAAGATCAAGTCACCGCTGAGACTTCTCAAAGATGAAGACCAAAGATTACCGCCTTTCTCATTTTGAATGCGCGCCAACCTTGTGAAGACATTCTCTTTCGAAATTCCCTGATTTCAAGCAAGGATCGTTTTAGAAGAATTTACACTGGAGAAATGAAAGAACCGAGGGGAAAAGATTTAAATACCTGCATATTGGAGGAATTGAGGACTACCGGACCGCATGCTTGCCTCTTAGGTCTCTCTCCTACTTGGGACCGCAATCCTCGGCTCCGGTCCGTTTGGCTGGGAGCGGCTTCAACCGAAATGCTTCGTCAAGACGTCGAAGATGGTTCACCACGGGATCTGTCACAACACTCTCCGAAAATTTCGGAAAACCAACAGTTGTTTCTTCCAAAATTCCTTATACTTATCGGTTACCACCGGGTTTCTCCCAATAGGCCGAAGGGAAGGCTCACCCGTTCCAAAAACACGTCGGTATTAAGAATATTCGGGAGGAATTCTCTCGAAACCCCGGGTGGGCGGATAAATGGGACACCCCGATCAAACCCCATTTGACGAGCCGCCTGTCAATATTGTACGGAGTCACAAAGAAATTCTTCGTTGAATAAAGACGGGACATATCTCGGGATGCACTGCGCATGTAAACAATTTCCCCGGATCTCATAGTCTTAACATCAAGACGCAGCACAACATCGGGGCCATCGAAGCAATAGCAAAAGTCTTTGGCCGAACAACGGAAGGATGGACGGCCCCCATGGACGGAAATCTACGAAGACACATTGTCAAATGCGTCCACAAGTCTCGCACCGGCTGGGGCGCTTCTTCTCCCAAATGAGTATTCTCGATCCACCATACAAGTTGGTGAGCAAATTTGTAGGGGTAGGAGCATAGCTTTTGAAGTGTTCCCATAAGAATGCTGAAGAAAAGCGAAGTGAACGTGCGATTCCACCTTCTTGTACCCGTTAGAAACATGCATGTCCATTGCTAAGGCGTCCGGATGAGAATACAAAGCCGATCCAAGGAACAAGGCACCCGGGGGAAGAACTTTACCTTTTGCCGACCTTATAGCAATCTTGAAAAGGTCACCTCTAATGGTTTTCTTTCCGGAACCATCGTCGAACATATCTCTCGGATAGCCATAAAGACAGAACGCAATCACACCGAGCTCATTTTCCAACTCTTGATCCGGCTCTGGGTCTGCTGGAGACCACTCCGACACCCACCAGGTGTAAAAGCATCTCATATCTTTTTTCTCCTCCTTGTCCAGATTGTCGAATTCCGCCACCTTTTGAAGTATAGCATCATAGTCACGTTGCTCCGATCGGAGAGATCGTAAGAAAGACTTAGGCAACAGCGGGTTCATTAATGCAACTACACTCTCCGGGGTAATAGTCATCTCTCCCCATCTAGATATGGTCTGTATGAGTAGAAATACGCCACCGAGAAATGAAGGTAATCAAACCCGCGACGTCTTTCTTAATTTCAAGAGCAAAGATGCCATGACCGCATTGAGGATTTGCGCTGAAAGAAAATTATCTTTAATGCCCTTATTACTCAACATGCGTCTCATCCATCCTTCATAAGAACCCAGTGGAGTATGGCAAATCTTGAAGTCAATAGGGGAAGGCGGATATTCATTTCTCTGGAGACAAAATCTCACCACAAGTGCTGAAGAAGAAAACGGATCGGCCTCCATATTTTCTGAATCGGAAAGAAGGACTATCTTATGAGAAGGATGCCTTCTGGTGTTTGGAAAAGGCAAGGTGAACAACTCATCATCAATGTTCGGCATATCTTTGAAGTGTCAACACTTCACGACTTGTTACCAAAGATTATCTCCTAATACATCTCGACAGGAATTCTTTTCTTCATTCCATAATGAAATAAAAGACAGGAGTTAGAACTTGTATGAAAAGCACATGAGAGATGTAGTCACACGGCAAGACATAACTCACGTCGGAGCACACAAAACCGGCCCAAATACTGGCTTAAGTCAGGCACAAGTTTCATCGGTATTGATTTCAAGTCAGTGCAAGTTTGGCCAGTACAAGTTTCGACCGGTATTGATTTCAAGTCGTACAAGTTTGATCCGGTACAACTTTCATCGGGTATTGGTTTCAAGTCCGGTACAAGTTTCAAGTTCGGTGTAAATCTCAGTCAAGCATATATGAGTAAGACCCACGTTCTAAGCATACACGGCGGGCCCACGTTCATTCTCACGCATCATGACACGATTTTCTTTATTCATGGGAATCGTGTATGCGAGATTTCAAGCCAAGGTTTTTCCTTTTCAAGATACAACCTAAAAGCTAGGTTTTGCATGTGATGGTGGAGAGACTAAGCATATACACATATTACCAAAGGTGTTTACCTAGCAAGCTAGCAAAAAAAAAAAAAAAAAAAAAAAAAAAAAAAAAAAGCGAAACTTTACCTTGGACGGGCGGCAACTCCTAAGAACGGTGACGGCAAAGCAAGCTCGGCGAGTGGCGGCGGTTGGTGACGACGGTGAAGACCCGAACGGGAGCTGCTCAACAACAAGAGAAAATTTTTGTGAGAAAAAGAAAGGGAGCTTGGTCTCTTTTATAGACAAAAATTAGAAGAATCCTAATAGAAGAAGGATTCCTCTCTTGTTTGGTTTCCTCTTTTGATTCAAATACCCAAAGAAAAAACCGGCCCCACCAAGGGATTCCATACAAGCGTGACGGCGTGGGAAATTAGCGGTTGGCCAACACTCTTTCGGGTAAACTCCTTTTATCCTGTCTTTCTTACATATGTATGTCACCATCTCATGCCTACCACACAATAGTGTAACCATTATGTGCTAGGCAGGGGACTTAATGTTGATGGTGGATTTTCGTTTAAGGTTAAATTTGTAAAAAACCATAAAAATCATGCGCTGACATCTTGTAAAAGATAAAGCCATTTATAAGTGTTGGATACTCCCTCACTTAATTCACCAAGAATGGAGCATGTAGCAACAATCCCATTCTGTGAATACATGAAATTCCTCCAGGTTGGAGCATGTGGAAACAATCCCTTCCTGTGAATTTCATATCAGCCTTGTATTTCCAGTACTCATTATCAGTGTGGCATGACGACTGAGTGTTACTCTTACAGAATAACACGAACTGTAGTAGCAGGATTTCCCACACTACACCCCTTACTCGATTTTGCTTAATTAATCCATTGGAAGATGTAAGATCAAGAACATTAATTGATTGAATTCATGAAGTGTTTACACAGGAAAATAGAATTACACTTAGAAGTTAAAACACTCTTTAAACTTTCTCTCCTAATGACTTGCCTAACAATTCCAAAAAGATCTCCCTCTTACGGACTCATTTAGCCCTTTATATAGGGTAATACATAGTGGATGATGACTAAGTTCCCCTTTATTTTTTGGGAGTGTCTCGCGAAGTGTCGCAGATGCACAAACATTCACTCTCGCGACACTTCCTAACCCTCGCTGCCAGTCTCACGTCTTCTTTATGTTTTGCCTGTCGTTATTCATTGCGTTGTTTATTTTAGCTCCCTGCGACTCCCTCGCGACGCCGTCGTTCATTAATCCCGCGAGCCTTGTATGTTGCGATATTATGATCCTACATCTTGCCTCTTTTTCCTTGAATATTGCTTGAAGAGCGATTTAAAGGAAAAATTCATTGTTGTCGTATTCCTTGGTTTCAATTGGTGAAGGAACGAGCAAAAGAATACTTTCTTTGAAAAGTACGTGCTTGCCTCTATTCTTTTGCAAAGTTCAAGCTTCTTTGAGATATATGGGAAGTATCGTCTCCTATCTCTCCTCATATTTCTCTGCGAGGGGAAGAGTATCATGAGATTTTTACAATATTGTTTCCGCTGATTGCTTATCTTTATCTGTTTTGATTTTGTACTTTTACACGGATTTTGATTATTAATGTCTTTTCTTGACACGTTTCTTTCAACCGCTTATTCTTGACCATTCATGACCTCGTTTTTCTCGAGGATCTTTTTTCCCTATATATAGTTTTCTTTTCCCCTTCTTTTCATTCTTTAGTTTCTCTCTGCAACTTTTCTTTGACTCTCTCCTTCCGCAATTTGCGCTCCTGCCACTGCAAATCTTTTCTTCATCCTTTCTAGCGCTGATCTTAATCTCCAATCTCCCATCCATTCCCATACTGATAAATGGCTGTCATCAGTCGTGGATACAAAGCTTCTTTTGAAGAAGTTCAACAAAAGTTGCTTGAGAAGGGTTTTACTCTATCAACCATTCCTGATCAAGAACCTTCATCTATTCTTTCTGCAAAGCTGTTTTCTGATCATCAATGTGATGATCAAAAGATTATAGTCTCGCTAGGTCAGATTCTCGCGGGACTTCCCATTCCCTTGTACAATCCTGAGATGCCTCTATTTTATGAAATCTTGGCCCATGAAAAGTTCTCTCGGGCTGTTTATCAATTAAGTGGCGATTGTATTCTTCGATGCTTGAGTTCGCGAACCGCGGTGCAGGCAAAGGATCTTTATACCCGACTCGCCGAGAAATCCCAAATTCGCAGACTTGGAAATAGTCGTGGAGAAATACACCGTGGAATTTTTTTCGAAAACTACTCGGTGATAACTATGGTGAATGCGAAATCTCATTTGGGCGTTCGCTTTGAAGAAAAAGGATAATGTCTCTCGAAGATAAATTACTGATGCAAGACATTGATTGGCACCTGTGCAATAATACCTCTCCTCGTCATTCCAAAGATGAGAAATGGTGGGTCGTACCCTTGATCTTAAATGGTCCTTACATCGCGGGCTCGCATATTCTTCCTGCAAATCTCGCAGGATATCATCCTTGGGAATTCAAATGGCCTGAGAAGAAGAAAGAGGTATGTTTCCGACTTCAAATTTTGCTTTCGCAACTTTCTTTCTATAATTGCTGAGTTTGTGAAATCTTTCAGATAGCCAGGTTGAGAAGAAGCTACAAAAAGGATCCGTCGGAGGATACTCTGACATTGCTTCGATCGCTTACGAGTGAAGTAAGAAATGCTTCCTTTCTTCTTATTTAAAACAATATTGTTGCCTCTGTTTCTTATCTTTACGCGTATGCGAAGGTTGGAGTTGAAGAAACTATTGCTGCGAAGATTAAAAGTAAGGGTAAAACTGTCGCTCGCAAGGGTAAATCCTCTGCCCCCTTAACTAAGAAGCGAAAGGTCCAATCCTCTTCTCGCCTTAGCTCAAGCTCTGAATCTTCTGACGAGGATAACCATGACTCGAATCCTTCTCTCGCCAAGAAGATTCCATCGACCAGTTCTTCTATGGATCAGTTATCTAGCATCTTCTCAGACTGTTTCCAAGGAATGGGAGATGCTCCCCTAGCTTCTCTTTGCGGGGCTCTCGCAAACGTGTGTAATCTTTGCTTTCTTTCGAAGGCAATAATTCATTCAATGGAGTCTCTAGAGTTGTGTCTTCTGACCTTTTGAATGCACTTGGGTCTCTGGTATGTGTACAGTCATACTTCCCTGCTAACTTTAAATTGTTTAAGTATATATATATGTTTTAATGATTTTTCTATCTTCTTTTATAGGTTGGAAGAACTTCCTTTGTAGTTGCCTCAGACCTTGAGAGAAGACGCAACAATCTTGAAAAGAAGAATTTGCAATTGAGCAAGAAGATTCAAGAATTAGAGACCGAAGCTGCGTCATCTCGCGATAAAGACGAGAGAATTCAAAAGTTAAACACCGAACTTGACTCCCAAAAGGATAAGGTGTCCACTCTTCAAAACGCCAATCAGCAACTTTATGGTATAAAATTTTACCTCCTTTTACTATTTTTATTTTATCGGTCGCATATTGCTACCTAACTTATTACTTTCGCAGATGTATATAATCTCTCCGATGAGGCTATTCTTCTCCATACATTTCCCGACCCTATGGATAATAACCTTCTTCTCGCTCACCTCAATGACTCTTTAAGTAGTTCATCGAACAAAATTAACTCTCTTTCATTAAATGAGCTTCAGACCAAATATCGTCTTTTAGAAATTGAGCACAGATCTGGTTTAAGTGCTGCCAACCAATTTAAACGAATGTTTCTTGAGTCCCATAAAGAAACCAAAATTTTGAGGAAGAAAATTAGTGACCACATAGATGATAAAGATCGCATTGCTAATAATGGTGCACAGGCATTAGCAACATTTCAAAAATCTCTCCTTGAATTACAAATTGAGCGAGATGAATTGCTTCGCGAATTCCTTGCTTAGTGAGCGAGAAGATCAAATTCGTTCTCTCCTTGTTATAAATAAAGTGATTTGACGAATTCGCCTGGGCTGCGAAAGTTTTAGATAATGCCGAGAAATAACCTAGGTGTTGATGTTAGTCTTCACGCCGAGCATACTTCCTTGGTTAAAGATATGATATCCGACGAGAGAAGGTTGCTTATTATACCTTATTGCTTCTTATTTCTGTAGTATTGCTTGTAAATTGTTAACTTGTTATTTCTTATTTGCAGAATCTGAGAAGAGGCTTCAGGTTAGAATTAGAGAGCTTGAATCTGAAAAGGAACAACTCGCCGGGAATTTTCCAGCGAGAATTGAAGAACTCGAAACCGAAAAAGAACATTTCGCAAAGAATCTCTCCTTCGCGAGAATAGATATTCCAGGTTGAAGAAACAATTTCTAACGACAATGGAGAACTTTAGTAATGATGCTGTTCGTTTTTTCGCAATGGAGGCATGGAGTATGTTTGTAAGGACCACAATATCCCTCTCGCATTCATATCCTCGTCTTCTTGAAAAGGTTCCCGAGAATCCGCCTGTCTCGAGACGTTTCGATAGCGAGGCTGGCGAAGAAGAAAATTTCGGCGATGAGAATAATCGATCAAGAATCGGATGAAGAAGAAGAATCGCCAAAGAGATAACTCTTTTTGTTTTCTTTTTCTCGCTTGTAATATCTCGTACATTTCGTATCCTTATTATAGTGTATTTCTTGGATTTTTCCCTCTAAATTCAATCTTCACTTCCCCTTTTTGGTAGTTCTTCCTTGTAATATAATTGGCTAACATTATTGATGTATAACTCTTTCATCGAGAAGATGAATAACAATATTTCATCTTTTCCATTCCCATACTTGCCTCTGTTATTTATCTTCAGATGGAAGATTTTAGTTGTATGTTGTTGAATATTTATTTTATTGTTATTGAAATATATCGTTGCGACAAGGTCGCAAGCCGCTTTTACACTTTCATGCAATGGCCCATTGACCTTGTCTTATCATTTTTGTGTGGTCTTCCAAGTCAGACCTCCCTAATTAGAGGTCTTTCCCTGCCACCTTTCATTGCGACAAAATCGCAGGACGTCTTTACACTTGCATGTAAGGACCCATTGATCTTGCCTTATCATTTTCCAAGTATTTTTGCCTCTAGGATATTTTAGTTGCGACAATATGATAGGCCTATATATCCTTGCGAACACATAGCCCCATGACATTGCCGTCGTGCGACGAAATCGCAGACGTCCGTACACTTTCGTGTAAAGACCCATTGATCTCGCCTTACCCTCGCGTTAGTATTATTGCCTCTGCAGGATCATTGCACAAATATGACGAGCCTAAATTCTCTTGCGAGAACAGAGCCTCATGACATTTGCGTCTGTTTTGACACCCCCTAATGGAGAGCGTCGCCCTTATCATCTCCCGGTTGCCCCTTCAAGGAGGCGAAACATCGGCCATACAAGACTAGCTCCTCCCATCCGGTCTTAACAACAACTGGTTGTTTTCGCACCTCTTATCCCTTATACCTATAGGGTTTATGGTTACAAGGCTGCACCCTAAGTGGAGTTTTCTTGGGCGAGTGCAACATATGCCAAGACTTGCCAAGAATGGCCAGGGTAGGTTCATCCATCCCGGGCACTCAGCTCAACCGTGTACCTCGGCGCCTTGAGCATACATCGACTCCTAAGAAGAGACCCTCGGTCGCCCAACCAGGGTATAACCTACATATATAGTTGGGAATCCAAGGTACCTCTTCCGGATAGACTTTCATGGGCCCCAAATTTTCATGACTCGGGCTTCGGGAGCGGTGTAACCTTCCCCGAGCCATGTCGAGAGATACCCCCTTATATGACGCACTTTAGGTCTTACATTTGCCTCTTACGAAATGTCATTCGCGAACTAGGGTGTACGCCATAAAGGTTCGTCCCATTCTTTTACTCATTCATATTTGTTAAATCATTCAATCATTCATGTTTCATTATTTGTCGATACTTGTTTGCGAAGTATTCGCACAATTTCGTATTTTCATTTTTCTTTCTTAATCGAATTCCCATATACTCTTGTCTCGCGAGATTCTCGCACATCATTACTTCAATTGCTACTTTTTCTCCTGTTTTTGTTGATTATTCACTTCTTATGCCTTTTGTTCCTCATATCTTTTGCTTCTTTATTACCATAATATTCGCCTGTCTCTAGGCACTCACCTCGCGAGGTATGTTCAGTCCTTACTCCTACGGCATCCACCGTCAATTCTTCCTTTCTCTGCTCATCTCTCACATGTTGCTTCCAACCCTTTCTTTTGGCATTTCTTTCAATTCAAATTTTTAGCTTTTGTTCCGACCTCTATCTCAAATGTTTCTTTTCCTTTCGCTGACACTGTTCTGTGCATTTCTGGTGGTGGTGGTAATGTCTGGCCTTTTCCTTCTCCCTTTAGAAAGTGATTCAACTTCCCTTGATCAATCATCCCCGAGAATGATTCTCTTTACGTTTCGGTCGTTTGTTTGATGTCCATGGAAGCGATGGTAAGAACAAAACGACTGGTGGTGGTTCCATCCCCGCGTTCCAAGGTGCTGGTACATCTTCCATCACAAGTATAGCCTCCCAGATCTTTTCCACGCTAGCATTCAATGGAGGCATCTTAATTGGTTCCCATACTATTCTGCGGCTTTTCTGCCCTCCATGGTTATATTGCCTTCGTCCACCGTAAGTTTCTTGCGCATGATCAAGCCTTTGAATCTTATTATTGCTGTTACGGTTGTAGTAATTTCTTTCTTGTTCAAGTTCCTCCTGGTCATGGCTTCCCATGGCTACTATCTTCCGTTGTCCTTCATCAGCCTTCCTCGCTTTCTGTCCTTGCGAAGTGCTCGCCATCAGTATTGATGAACTGAGGTAACAAGCTTGCGTTCGCAGCATTCGAGTTTGTGTTCGCGACCGGATAAGAATTCATTTCATTCTCGTCTTTCTTCTAAGGAGATATATTCTTCCTGTAACTCTCGCAGATTCGCCATCGTGATTGTATTTTTGACTCTAAAAATTTGAATGTATAACGGAGTTAGTCGCGAAAAGAGCATTCACAAATGAGAGGATGAGATATCTTTCCTCAACCCGTCCGGCCATCTCGCTACACATGGTTCTCCATCTTATTGTCAACTGTCTTAAGCTTTCTCCAACTCTTTGTTTCAACCCGAATACATCTTCAATTCTGGTCGCGTGAAGTTGTTGCTTATGTAGGCTCCCAAAAATGTAGCTTGCGTAGATGGTTAAACGACGCGATCGTGTTCCTGGGCAAACCTTCAAACCACTTTAACGCTGCTCTGTTAAGCTTGACGCGAAGTACTTACACAATATAGCATCATGACTCTCCCACCGCAACATACATCTCATATAAGCTTTAATGTCTTGTATCGCATGTGTTGTTCCGTCAAAAATCTTTGGCTAATGTAGGCAAATTGCATTTAGGAGGTATTCCTCCCATCCGTACTTCTAACGTGAAGGGATTCTTCGCAGCTTCTCGCGATGGCTTCGTCCAATTGTTTCTTTCCTCCTTCCCTTCTATTGTTCAAAGCAATCCTCTCATTTCACCAGTTCTCTTAAGATTTGTTCATTTGCCTCGTAATTTGACTCTACCGGGTCTTTTTAGCTCGCTTCTCTCCTTCTTCGCTCGTGCCTGTTTTGACCTTCTTGCTCGTTATTTTCTTCTCCCCTTTCCCTCGCGACGCTCTTCTTCATTTCTTTCTTCAATTCGCACGCCATTATATCGGTTGTTCTCTCTTCTTGGCTGTCTCTCGGTTCTCATCTGCGCCCTCTCATATTCTTCATTAATATTTCTATTGGCACGATTTTGTTCCCTTCTTCTTTCGCGGTTATCATGGTTATTCTGCCGGATTGCCTCCTCCATCTCTTGATTTTCCATTTCTTCTCTTAGCCTTTCTCTCTCGCGAGCTAGCCGCGCTTGTTCAATGTAGTGTCTCTCAATGTCATCCTCGATCTCTCGGTTTCTTCTCAGTTCTTCTCTCTCGTGCAAGATTATTCTCCCTTCGGCAGCTGGGTTATTCGGTTCTTGGAGTTGCATGTTTCCTTGATTTTCCCTATTCCGCTCATTTTGAAGATTTTCAGGTTGAGGAATATAACGATCTTCTATTTCTCCTCTTCTCTCGCCATGCTCTTTATTCGGATTTTGTGTTTCTTCATCGGTGCTTTCTGTTGGTAAAACTCTCCTTCTTTCTTCTCCATTTGATCTTGAACTTGATCTCACGCTACTTCTAGATCTCCTATTTTGCAACCTCATATTTTCCATCCTCAATTCATGATTCTGTCTTGTCAAGTTTGCTCGTTCCTCTGCCTCTAGCCGTCTCTCTTCGTGTATTGTTTGTCTCAATCTTTCTAATGCTGCGATTTCTTCGTTTTCTCCGTTCATTCCTTGCTCTCCTTGTCCATTGTTCATCAGCTGCTGCTCCTCTTCTCTCTCGTCTTCGTAATCGGATCTCCAAGTATGTACACTTACTCTATCATAATCCTCACCGCGTTTTGCTACCGGGGAGCTCGGTGGCTGATTTTGATCTTCTCCATCATTTCTCCTATTCATCCTTGATGATTCTCCCTGTTTCATTCCTCCTTTCTCAGCCAAGTCTCCTACTTCTTCTTACAACCGTTGATTGCCCTTGTACATTTCTTCTTCTAGCCATTTTTCTTTTTCAATGAATTCTTGAGGATCTTCTCCAAATCTTTTCTCTGTTAATCCAAATTCCTTCCAATT
Source organism: Papaver armeniacum (assembly GCA_023531295.1). Lineage (NCBI taxonomy): Eukaryota > Viridiplantae > Streptophyta > Magnoliopsida > Ranunculales > Papaveraceae > Papaver > Papaver armeniacum. The sequence goes on from JAJJWW010003942.1 coordinate 305,840, forward strand.
TCTACGTCAATCTCTGCACAGTCCCTGTTTCTAGCGCATATGTAGTAGCAGGATTTCCCACACTACACCCCTTACTCGATTTTGCTTAATTAATCCATTGGAAGATGTAAGATCAAGAACATTAATTGATTGAATTCATGAAGTGTTTACACAGGAAAATAGAATTACACTTAGAAGTTAAAACACTCTTTAAACTTTCTCTCTCCTAATGACTTGCCTAACAATTCCAAAAAGATCTCCCCCTCTTACAGACTCATTTAGCCCTTTATATAGGGTAATACATAGTGGATGACAGCTAAGTTCCCCTTTATTTTCGGGAGTGTCTCGCGAAGTGTCGCAGATGCACAAACATTCACTCTCGCGACACTTCCTAACCCTCGCCAGGTCTCACGTCTTCTTTATGTTTTGCCTGTCGTTATTCATTGCGTTGTTTATTTTAGCTCCCTGCGACTCCCTCGCGACGCCGTCGTTCATTAATCCCGCGAGCCTTGTATGTTGCGATATTATGATCCTACACGAACCTCCAAGCACTATAATGAAACCATGTACGAAATACCCGTACAGGCTGATTCTCGGTGTGTTATACTAGCCCGAGCCCCTCTCGGTGTGTTATACTAGCCCGATTGAGCCCTCTCGGTGTGTTATACTAGCCCGATTGAGCATCCAGGACTGACCGTATATCAGTCCGGATATGATCTGATCGCAGTCATCCAACTCCATAAGCATGATTGGATGACCCCAGATCAATTCCATCACCCCCAAGCAGGTATGGAATACCCACGGCCGATCCCGCATGGTCGGTCATTGGCCTAGCCTGCCAAGAAACCGTTCATACCAAGCATTATGGACGGAAAACCCTAAATTAGGGTTTGCGGCATATTACATGTGTCGCAAAACAGTCTCAACCATCCATCTTCGCATGTATAGATGGAGGGCGTAGATGTAGACTTAAAGGGCCCAGAGCATGTCAACACGATCACCGTGGGACCGCCTACACACTTGACCAATCGGTCAAGACCAACAATGTTTGGCCGTGACAAAATCGTCACCCAAACAAGAGATGGCGCACGACTTGAAAGCCAAAATTAGGGTTTCAAGTCATCACGCGCGTCCATCTTCTCCGGCACGAATGGAGGGCCACAGATTGGATTAAACAAGGGCCGGTCATACCAGCATGACCACCGTGAGCCCATCTACCCCCTCATGTGTTCGGCCAAGGCATATCACGCCTGGTCAATCCAAAACGTGCGTCCAAACTAGCATGGCCACGCCTCCCAAACCACGAACTGATCTCGACCGCTCAACTTCACCGGATGATTTGAATGGCTTAGATCACGTTTTCATGGGATATTCAGGTATAGGCATGATCACCAGCCTGCCATCTTCCCGTCAAACCCATCGACCAAGACCGGCCAAGATGTGTCGTCTTGAAATGCGTGCCCGAACTAGGGATCTCACGCCGGTTTCCAACTCCTTTGCGGCAACGGATTTCTGCCGCAAACCGATCTCAACCACTCAACTTTACCGGTTAAATTGAGTGGCCTAGATCACGCCTCCATGGGACGGTGAGGTGTAGGCGTGTACACCGGCATGTCGTCTACACACATGCCCGGTCGGCCCTCTCCAAATCCTTTCCATGCTTGGTTTCGACCAAGCTAAAGAGTGATGCTTGCGCACCTCTTCAAAAACCCTAATATCCATTAACGGTCGCAGATGAGTGTCTCAAAGATCATCTCATCCGTTCAACTTCACCAACTTGGTTATACAACCTCGGTCGGGAGTTATTTGGTTAAGTGAGGCGTCATTACCCATCACTTTACCACACCATAATGCAAGACTCGCATAAAGTACACACGATACTTCACAAGTATCGACTCCTGAATAACACGGTTATTCAATTCAGCATTACATGCTATCTTTCGTGGATCCACGATCCACACATTCCAGACATCAATCATGTCATAAACTGGGGGATACATACTGGGGTATTGGTCTGGCGGTTTACAGCGTGCAGCGTGCAACGCGCCATCACAAGAACGTGTCAAGAAGTCATGGACGGTTAGAGATGAACGGGAGAAGTGGGCAAGACTGGTCGACGCACAACTCCACTACTCCATCACTCCACTTCCTCCACTTCCCACGAGAGACGTGAATGAGGCTCAATGACTTGTATAAATAGGTTCTCCGCCCTATTTCAAACAACAACACAAGTTCGGACAGAGCAGAAAATCAAGTGTTAATACAAAAATCGTATTCAAACACCCAGAACTTGCTTGCATCAATCACAAGCCTGTTCACCTTTCTGTTACAAGTCATAAGCAAGCCAACACCTTCACAATCTCAACACCTTCTTTGCTTCCCTCCCTAAGATCAACCCCATCTCCTTCACTTTGTGACCGAAACAAGTCTGGAACGGCCATTTCTTGGTTTAGGCCGGACTTGCACAGATTGATCTCTCGAATCTACAAGCACTCACCGCGCAGTGCATTTGTTTAAAGGTTTAAATTCATTCCTCATCCACACCCCAAATTACCAAATTCTGCAGGAGTAGTTTTCACCCATAAACAATTGGCGACCACAGTGGGAGGTTGATCTCTCGGTTACAAAAAATTGAATTCTCAATTTTTCAATTTTTATCCCACGATGTACCCTCACTCGGAGTCCGCAGGTGGTTAAGATATCAGGAGGAGCATAGCTACCATTTTGGAATGTTGGAGGATGTCTTGGCAAATCAAGTCGGTATCACCGTGAAGGCAAAGCGAGACATTTCGCCTTTTGAATGATATAGCAGCACAACTACAAGAAGGGTCGATAGACATCAACTCAGACAGTGCAAGAAACGTTGAATCCTCAGCCAGGAGTCACACCTTTACCAGTAGAGAAGCAAAAAGAACACGCAGTCGAAAACGAATTAAGAAAGATGGACAACATGGTCCAGACAGAGGAAAAGACTAGTCCGGAGTACTACAATGTATCGCGGATAAAGAAAGGGAGCATGCAGCCTATGGAGCCTCGCTAGAGGATTTATATCTCAAAACTCTTGTCGAAGCCGGAAGATCTGTCCAATCCGCGTCGACTTTTCAACCGATCGAAGAAATGCTTGAGGAAGGAGAAATCAATCGGGAAATACTGAATACGAGAGGATGGGAGCGTTCAAACCGATCACTCAAGCGGTGACATTACGACACCTTCCACATCCCTTTACCTAGGCAAGCGATCTGCAGATATGATGGCACTCGCAAATATTCCAACTTCATCTCCTCGTTCCACATCAAAGCCACGGAGAGACATCACAATGCCCACTAACACAGGAAAAGCCAGACTCAAGGTACTTACATTTCCCCTTCCCGATGAAGAAGATTCTGGAGCTACTGGAGGCGTGGGTACGAAATGGAAAGGTGGAGCTACCCCCGGTATGGCATCCGCCTACTGAACAAGAAGTAATGGACCCAAGGTACTGTCATTTCCACCGGTTCCTCCATCACCCCACCAGTGAATGCAACGCTTTGAAGCGCATTGTTCAGGAGAAGCTTGGTCCAGAACGATAACTCTGAGAGATTGGTGCGGAGGGTTTTCTTAGAAAGGCTACTCCGGTTCGATACAAGTGAGGCTTCGAAAGCAAGTAAGTCTTACTCAACAATTTTACAAGAAAGATAGTTTAGAATTCACTGGGGACTTAACATCCCACACGCGGAGAAAGAGGCTCAGTGATCAAACGCCATGTTTGTTTCCATTCGTACCTCCCTTTTACATAACATTTGCAATTTCATGTGCAATCATTCATGACCAAGATGCAAATTTCATTTAACATAATCCCTTTCAAAAAGGTTGTCCACAAAACTATCTCAAAATAAACCAATTCAATTACCTATTAATTCAAAACCGGAGGTCAAAGAAAATCCTCACTATCACTCAAAAAGAAAAAAGCATCTAAAAGAAGAGGCAAGTATATAACACGAATACTTAAAGGAAAGTCCTTCAGCAATGATGCGTGTCGTACCACAACAAATTAATTAATACTTTACTACCTAATTAACAAGTAATATAGGGTAGTCAAGGTCGATCCCACGAGGAGCACGAGATTCTAGTTGTCAAAATTGTCACAAAAGGGGGGTGTAAAAAGCAAAAGAAAAATAAACAAAGCAATTAAAAGATAAAGTTGAAAGCAATAAGGGAGACAAGATCAAGGAATCCTTCTTCGTTACAAAACAATGATTAAAGTTATGTTCTTTTCTACTTGTTATTAGTCACAAATTATCACCAACCGTAGGTAAAGCAGCTAGCTCAGTGCTAAACCCCTAAATCCCTTGTATCACCGGACACGGAAGTTCTCGACTACCGGATTCTAATCACCAAGCCACCTAGAATTAGCTCAACCTAGATGTAACTTGGCTCATGCATTAGGTTTTGTGAATTTCTTAGGTTGATATTAGTAGTTAGACTCTTAGCTCAAGGTCTACTTGCTAACGTTGTTTCTACACACAATTGCTCCACGGAATCCCTCCGCAAGGTCTCGTGTTTGCTACTTATGTAAAGAGTCAAGAAACGATTACTTATCTCCTAACTTTCACTAGCTTTAGATCGAATTAACAAATCAATTTAGTTGGCCACCCAAACAATCTATCAATCAATCATGAATGTCTTTAAGATCACTCCTATTAGTAAAAACAAACGATAATCATGTGAAAAACTTCAAGATAGATTTAAAAACAAAAACTCAAATCATATTAAGAACTAGGAATTCATCCTCAATCAATAAATTAACTACTCATGTTAAAAAGTTCACACAAAGAATAAGAAAAGAAAAGAATTGTGTGTGTAGAGATGTGTGTGTAGAGAGGTGTGTGTAGAGAGGTGTGTGTAGAGAGGTGTATATAGAAGTTGTAGAAAACTTCTCTATTTATAGGCTTCAATATTCTCCAAATCTTCTAAGGATTAGAATCCTTTTCCTTTTGCAACTCAATTTCCAAATCCAAGCTTTTCTCAACTCTTCCACCTTCTCTTCCCAAATTTGAGTCCAATTCTCCATCCAATTCCTAGCCCAAGTCTTCACACCCATGAGAGAAGTCCATAGAAAATTCTGGAATTTTTGGCTCGCCGGAAAACTGGGATTATGGCCGGAATTTGGCCGGAAAAGTCGCCGGAAAACTAGCTCAGGTGACCGGCAAAGTCAAACCGGCCACCGGTCAACGGGTCAGAACGGCCGGGTCAGCTCGGGTCAAAACAGGTCAGGGCTCGGTCAATCACCGAGTCAAGATCTTGGGTCGAGATGGAGTCAGTCCGAGTCACTGTGGCTTTGGGACCTAATCGGGCCGACTCGCCAGCCACGGTTCTTGCACAGCCGAACAGGTGTAGCACAATCATTTTGCATATCTAGCCATGTTAGCCTCTTCCCCGTCGTAACTTCTATACTTCCCCAACACAAGCTAACCGCACACAAAAACTAGTCATTGCTCGAGCCATCACACAGCACGACCAATCAACCACTTCCCTGTAATTTCCTAGCCATTCTGTCCACTCTCCCTTCAGCAGCACAATTCTTCACCTGCTGCACTCCCAGCTAACTTTACTCAGCTCTATCCTTGCTCATTTAATTCTTGGCCTGGAATGACCCATAAATCCGATCTCAATTCTAGCTCAGTAAATCCTTGACAATAGCCACCAACACTCTAGCCTGCCTGCAACACAGCATCAGACCCATTCAGCTCCAGATACTTCACCACTGCAACCTCCAAGACAACTCATCTCAGGCAACCATTTTCCTTCCCTTAGTTAATACACAGCAACCTCAATCACTGCCAAGCCAACACTGAACCATCCTCATACCAGCAATCACTTTGCTGCTCATTACACCAAACTCAGGCCATAATTCACACAAGCATTGCAGTGCATCCTTCTCTTCTGCTTTCCTTGTTCCATGTGTCAGTCTTGTACTAAATTACAAGCACCACCAATGCTGCAACTGTAAATCCTGCAAGGCAACCCATGGCACCATAACTGCATTCACCCCGAAAAGCAACAACATCGGTGCACACTGTATCAACACCATTCTTCTCTTCATTTGCACACCATTCCAAGCCATTGCTCCAGCTTTGTTCTGCGCAACTCCACCACCAAAACTCTTCCCAACTCGAGCTCTTCCATTAATCCCAGCTGCCACCAGCCACTCCTGTCAGTTCATACCAACACCTCAGTGCACGATTTCAACTTCAGAAGCAAACAATTACCACTGCCAATTTCTAAATCAACCACCACCAGCTTCAAAAAGCACCAGCCATCCACAACTATTTAAGTTCCTCAACAGCACAGCTCCAATAGCAGCAACAGGATAATCAATTCCATCTCCAATTTCTGAGACCTCACAACTTCAGCCAATCGACTCTTTCACAACCAGCCATGAAACCCTTGAATCTAGTTCAAACCCTAACACACATCTAACCCCAATATCAATCAACAATAACGTGGACTCAGAAACCCTTCTTCAATTCGAGCATCAATTTTCGACTTCGTTTCTTTACTGAATTCATCACGAGAGCAGCAACATCTCTTCCCAAACTTCATCAAATCCCCATTCTCTTTCTGTGTTGAACAACAGCTCGAGAATGAGCTTGATTTCCCTGTTGTGTCTCCCTGAACTTCATCTCCACCAACAGCAGCGTCGACACTTCACACTATAGCAAACCCTAACATCGAATTCATCTTCTTAAACATTTCTTCATCTATTTCTCTCTGAGCTTCAACTACAACATCAGAGACCACCACAAACCCATCTGTGTTCTTCATAAATTTCTGATTCTCACCCATCTCAGTAATTCTTCATGAACTGCTCGATTACCTCTCGATTTTAAAGAGCAGCCATGGCTGCTCTTCTTCTCTCTCGGATTTTCAACTCTCAATCAGACACAAATGATTGAGAAATAAATTTTCTCAATTAAGATAGGGTTGAAACAGCTGGGTCTGGATCCGGGTACAGGTGTGGAGCAGGGTTTAAGGTGTCGGTTAAATGGGTTTGGGTTTCAACATCCATGGATATAACCCAACCCTTTTACCATTGATAACAGCACTATGTTTCTGGATAAGGGCTACCCAGTTTGGCAGCCCCTTAACTTGAACTGTCCTTTCTCTAGTGCTCCTCCAAGAGAGTAGCCCTTAACCTTGGCTGGTATGTGTATATCAATCGCCTGTAAAATGACCTTTTTGCCCTTTTGGCTCAAATTGGGTGATTTCTTCTTCTTTTCCTCCGTGCGACTCCAAAGTAGCTACAAAACTCAAAAACATACGTAAAGTACATAATTCGCAAGAAAAATAGCAAAGAAAGCGTAAACTCTCTATAGTAAATACGGTGTATTCTACACCTATCAAGCAACAACTCGTCCTTCTAGGCAAGAGAGACCTTCATCCTTTGAAGCACAGCCTGCTTCAGCTCCAGTTCCTTAGACAACTTCTCAACCTCTTCTTCCTGGCGAGCAACACAGTCCGCGGAAGGGACTTCATCCTGTAATTTCTGGAGCTCCTGAATCTTGGAGAACCCTTCGAAGAACCAAGGAGCATTGAAGGCATGCGCGCAAACACGTCCCGATGGCACCTCCAATCTTCAATCATCTCCTCGTAACCTGTTCGACCAGTCGTGACGCTCATCCCATTGATAGAAACTAAAGCTTCTTGGACGCGGTTGACCAACGCAAGACGACTTTTGAGTTTCGTGGTGGTAGCAATGTGACCGTGCTTCTCCCATATCGCTGTGTACAACTCTTGAACCGAACCAAGCACGCTGAATTCACCAACCAACACATGACCTGGATAAGGGATAGTAAAAGGAGGATCGAACAAAGCCCCAGGTTGCATCACCGGCAATTCACCAACCGCAGGAGCCTTGTCGATTGCGGGAGGCCTTTCGAAGGGGTCACCACAATAGCCATATTGATTGGAACTGTTCGGGATGGATCTCAAGGGGAGCCGCCTCAACCATAGCAGAGCCTTTGCCTCTCTCATATTCCTTCCGGCATCTATTTCGCTCTCGGGTGCTAATTTCCATCACGACCCCGTCAACAAGATCACTAAGGGAAGCGCCTTGTTCAACCGAGCTTGCATCATCTCTCGTCATGGTCAGAAAAAGGAGCGGTTTCTCCAGACTTCTCAGCATGAAGGTCAGTACCGCCAGACTTCTCAGCATGAAGATCAGTACCGCCAGACTTCTCAACATGAAGACCAGCATTACCATCTTTCTCATTTTGAATGCGCGCCAACCTTGTGAAGACATTCTCTTTCGAAATTCCCTGATTTCAAGCAAGGATCGTTTTAGAAGAATTTACACTGGAGAAATAAAAGAACCGAGGGGAAAGATTTAAATACCTGCATATTGGAGGAATTGAGGACTACCGGACCGCATGCTTGCCTCTTAGGTCTCTCTCCTACTTGGGGACTGCAATCCTCGGCTCCGGTCCGTTTGGTCGGGAGCGGCTTCAACCGAAATGCTTCGTCAAGACGTCGGAAGATGGTTCACCACGGGGATCTGTCACAACACTCTCCGAAAATTTATGGAAAACCAACAGTTGTTTCTTCCAAAATTCCTTATACTTATCGGTTACCACTGGGTTTCTCCCAATAGGCCAGAATGGAAGGCTCACCCGTTCCAAAAACACGTCAGCATTAAGAATATTCGGGAGGAATTCTCTCGGAACCCCTGGTGGGCGGATAAATGGGAAACCCTGATCAAACCCCATTTGACGAGCCGCCCTGTCAATATTGTACGGAGTCACAGTAAATTCTTCGTTGAATAAAGACGGGACATATCTGGGATGCGCTGCGCATGTAAACAATTTCCCGGATCTCATAGTCTTAACATCGAGACGCAAAGCACAACATCGGGGCCATCGAAGCAATAGCAAAAGTCTTTGGCTGAACAACGGAAGGATGGACCGGCCCCCATGGACGGAAATCTACAGAAGACACATTGTCAAATGCGTCCACAAGTCTCGCACCGGCTCTGGGGCGCTTCTTATTCCAGCGGAGTATTCTCGATCCACCATACAAGTTGGTGAGCAAATTTGTAGGGGTAGGAGCATAGCTTTTGAAGTGTTCCCATAAGAATGCCTGAAGAAAAGCGAAGTGAACGTGCGATTCCACCTTCTTGTACCCGTTAGAAACATGCATGTCCATTGCTAAGGCGTCCAGATGAGAATACAGCGATCCAAGGAACAAGGCACCCAGGGGAATAACTTTACCTTTTGCCAGCCTTATAGCAATCTTGAAACGCGTGCCCAAACTAGGGATCTCACGCCGGTTTCCAACTCCTTTCCGGCAACGGATTTCTGCCGCAAACCGATCTCAACCAATCAACTTTACCGGTTAAATTGAGTGGCCTAGATCACGCCTCCATGGGACGGTGAGGTGTAGGCGTGTACACCGGCATGTCGTCTACACACATGCCCGGTCGGCCCTCTCCAAATCCCTTTCCATGCTTGGTTTCGACCAAGCTAAAGAGTGATGCTTGCGCACCTCTTCAAAAACCCTAATATCCATTAACGGGCCGCAGATGAGTGTCTCAAAGATCATCTCATCCGTTCAACTTCACCAACTTGGTTATACAACCACAGTCGGGAGTTATTTGGTTAAGTGAGGCGTCATTACCCATCACTTTACCACACCATAATGCGCACTCGCATAAAGTACACACGATACTTCACAAGTATCGACTTCCTGAATAACACGGTTATTCAATTCAGCATTACATGCTATCTTTCGTGGATCCACGATCCACACATTCGGACATCAATCATGTCACAAACTGGGGATACATACTGGGGTATTGGTCTGGTGGTTTACAGCGTGCAGCGTGCAACGCGCCATCACAAGAACGTGTCAAGAAGTCATGGATGGTTAGAGATGAACAGGAGAAGTGGGCAAGACTGGTCGACGCACAACTCCACTACTCCATCACTCCACTTCCCACGAGAGACGTGAATGAGGCTCAATGACTTGTATAAATAGGTTCTCCGCCCTATTTCAAACAACAACACAAGTTCAGACGGAACAGAAAATCAAGTGTTAATACAAAAATCGTATTCAAACACCCAGAACTTGCTTGCATCAATCACAAGCCTGTTCACCTTTCTGTTACAAGTCATAAGCAAGCCAACACCTTCACAATCTCAACACCTTCTTTGCTTCCCTCCCTAAGATCAACCCCATCTCCTTCACTTTGTGACCGAAACAAGTCTGGAACGGCCATTTCTTGGTTTAGGCCGGACTTGAGCAGATTGATCTCTCGAATCTACAAGCACTCACCGCGCAGTGCATTTGTTTAAAGGTTTAAATTCATTCCTCATCCACACCCCAAATTACCAAATTCTGCAGGAGTAGTTTTCACCCATAAACAGTAGGATATAAGCATTGTTGTGGAAACACATATATGTATAAGTCCTTATTACTTGAACCAAAGTTTGCGAACTTTGTTGATCAAGAGAAACGGAATGTGGCGTGAGCCAAGTCCGCGAACTCAGTCCGCGAACTGGCAGAAGTTCTCGACCCGAGAATTTATGCTTGAGTTTGTGAACTCCTTCCGTGAGCTTAAGTCCGCGAACTTGAGTAGGTTATATCTAAAATCGGTTGTTCTTGAACTCATGTTTATATAAACTAAGGAATGCTTTTGCAAACCGTGGCTATAAAGTTCATGAACCGATTCGAGTGAATCAAACCGTTTTTCCTTCGATTGTGTCTTGTGTAGTTACATAAGATCTAAGCAATTGAACAACTCTCTAACTAGTTCATTTGAGTCATTTGAACTAGTTATGGTGAATAATAATATGGTTGATATGAAATTGCTCATATGGCTAACCATTTGGTTAACTATTGTTGAACCAACAAATGTTAATGTTTTAACGGTTACATAAACCCAAAATTGGACATTTCATTTGTGTGTAACAAGCTAAGGTTTCAATCCAACGGTTGAGAAATATTAGCTTGAATCCAATCAGGTTTTCATCTAACGGTGAATATTGAATGCTTTGTTACTAAGCTAACATTGATTGCAAACCCTGATTTGAAAGACTATATAAGGGAGAACTCTAGCAACGGGAAACCTAATCCCCACACATTCTCGTGTGATACTAGTTGTGCTAAGCTAGAGTCGATTCTCCTTTAACCTTTGGTTTCTTCTTCTAAACTAGGTTAACGACTTAAAGACTTCATTGGGATTGTGAAGCCAGATCGATACTACTTTCTTGTAGTTGTGTGATCTGATCTTGCTGTTTCTATCGTACGAGTTCAATTGGAATAATTGGCTTGAGATTTATATCTCTGATAGGCAAGTGTTGATGGTGGTTTTTAAACAAAGGGTAAAATCGTAAATCCCCAAATAACCTAATGTCACCGGTGACACATTTATTAGAACATTTAATGCATGTAGTCAGTAATTAATAGGGGGTATTTTTTCAAATTAGGTTACAACGAACAAAACCCTAATTCCCCTCCGTGCCAATGGCAAATCATGCCAGCCACACCTAACCCAAGCTAGCCGCACCTCTGTGCCAATGGAAAATCATGCCAGCCACACCAAACACTCCAAAGCATGCCAACCATGCTAGCCGCACCCATGTGCCAATGGCAAATCATGCCAGCCACACCAAACGCGCCAAAGTATGCCAACCATGGTAGCCGCACATCTGTGCCAATGGCAAATCATGTCAGCCACACCTATCCCAAGCTAGCCACGCCATGCCAAATGCACTCTGCCTTGGCCCTAGCTACGTTGGACACACCACGCCAAGCCAAACACCCTTACCTTGGCCCTAGCCGCACCTCTCGTGCCAATGGCAAATCATGCCGCCCACACCAAACGCGCCAAAGCATGCCAACCATGCTAGCCGCACCTCTCGTGCCAATGGCAAATCATGTTAGCCACACCTAGCCCAATCTAGCCGCGTCATGCCAAATGCACTCTGCCTTGGCCCTAGCTACGCTGGTCAAACCACGCCAAGCCAAACACCCTTACCTTGACCCTAGCCGCACCTCCGTGCCAATGGAAAATCATGCCAGCCACACCAAACGCGCCAAAGCATGCCAACCATGCTAGCCGCACCTCCGTGCCAATGGAAAATCATGCCAGCCACACCAAACGCTCCAAAGCATGCCAACCATGCTAGCCGCACCTCTGTGCCAATGGCAAATCATGTCAGCCACACCTAGCCCAAGCTAGCCGCGCCATGCCAAACGCACTCTGCCTTGGCCCTAGCTATGCTGGTCACACCACGCCAAGCCAAACACCATTACCTTGGCCCTAGCCGCGCCATGCCAAAGTAGCGCCCGTGCCTAGGCTTGCAAACCATGCAACCAAGGCCAAACTGGCCACGCATGCCATTGGCACATTCCAACACTCCATTTGGTAGATTTTCTTACCAGACGTGGCCCTAATGGCCGAGCATGCCATTGGCACATGCCAACACGCTCCTTGGTAGCTATTCTTACCGGGACGTGGCCCTAATGGCCGAGCATGGCATTGGCACATGCCAACACGCTCGCTGGTAGCTTTTCTTACCAGGACGTGGCCCTAATGGACGAGCATGCCATTGTCACATGACAACACGCTCGCTGGTAGCTTTTCTTACTAGGACGTGGCCCTAATGGCCGAGCATGCCATTGGCACATGCCAACACGCATCGCTGGTAGCTTTTCTTACCAGGACGTGGCCCTAATGGCCGAGCATGCCATTGGCACATGCCAACACGCTCGCTGGTAGCTTTTCTTACCAGAACGTGGCCCTAATGGCCGAGCATGCCATTGGAACATGCCAACACGCTCGCTGGTAGCTATTCTTACCAGGACGTGGCCCTAATGGCCGAGCATGCCATTGTCACATGCCAAAACGCTCATTTGGTAGCTTTTCTTACCGGGACGTGGCCCTAATGGCCGAGCATGCCATTGGCACATGCCAAAACGATCGCTAGTAGCTTTTCTTACCAGGACGTGGCCCTAATGGCCGAGCATGCCATTGGCACATGCCAACACGCTCGCTGGTAGCTTTTCTTACCAGGACGTGGCCCTAATGGCCGAGCGTGCCATTGGCACATGCCAACACGCTCGCTGGTAGCTTTTCTTACCAGGACGTGGCCCTAATGGCCGAGCATGCCATTGGCACATGCCAACACGCTCGCTGGTAGCTTTTCTTACCAGGACGTGGCCCTAAGGGCCGAGCATGCCATTGGCACATGCCAACACGCATCGCTGGTAGCTTTTCTTACCAAGACGTGGCCCTAATGGCCGAGCATGCCATTGGCACATGCCAACACGCTCGCTGGTAGCTTTTCTTACCAGGACGTGGCCCTAATGGCCGAGCATGCCATTGGCACATGCCAACACGCTCGCTGGTAGCTATTCTTACCAGGACGTGGCCCTAATGGCCGAGCATGCCATTGGCACATGCCAAAACGCTCATTGGTAGCTTTTCTTACCAGGACGTGGCCCTAATGGCCGAGCATGCCATTGGCACATGCCAACACGCTCGCTGGTAGCTTTTCTTACCAGGACGTGGCCATGCCTACTCGCTGGTAGCTTTTCTTACCAGGACGTGGCCCTAATGGCCGAGCATGCCATTGCCACATGCCAACACGCTCGCTGGTAGCTTTTGTTACCAGGACGTGGCCCCTAATGGCCGAGCATGCCATTGTCACATGCCAACACGCTCGCTGGTAGCTTTTGTTACCAGGACGTGGCCCTAATGGCCGAGCATGCCATTGTCACATGCCAACACGCTTGCTGGTAGCTTTTCTTACCAGGACGTGGCCCTAATGGCCGAGCATACCATTGGCACATGCCAACACGCTCGCTGGTAGCTATTCTTACCAGGACGTGGCCCTAATGGCCGAGCATGCCATTGGCACATGCCAACACGCTCATTTGGTAGCTTTTCTTACTGTGACGTGGCCCTAAGGGCCGAGCATGCCATTGGCACATGCCAACACGCATCGCTGGTAGCTTTTCTTACCAGGACGTGGCCCTAATGGCCGAGCATGCCATTGGCACATGCCTACTCGCTGGTAGCTTTTCTTACCAGGACGTGGCCCTAATGGCCGAGCATGCCATTGCCACATGCCAACACGCTCGCTGGTAGCTTTTGTTACCAGGACGTGGCCCCTAATGGCCGAGCATGCCATTGTCACATGCCAAAACGCTCGCTGGTAGCTTTTGTTACCAGGACGTGGCCCTAATGGCCGAGCATGCCATTGTCACATGCCAACACGCTCGCTGGTAGCTTTTCTTACCAGGACGTGGCCATAATGGCCGAGCATACCATTGGCACATGCCAACACGCCGCCGGGTAGCTTTTGTTACCAGGACGTGGCCCTAATGGCCGAGCATACCATTGGCACATGCCAACACGCTCGCTGGTAGCTATTCTTACCAGGACGTGGCCCTAATGGCCGAGCATGCCATTGGCACATGCCAACACGCTCGCTGGTAGCTTTTCTTACCAGTACGTGGCCCTAAGGGCCGAGCATGCCATTGGCACATGCCAACACGCATCGCTGGTAGCTTTTCTTACCGGGACGTGGCCTTAATGGCCGAGCATGCCTTTGGCACATGCGAACACGCATCGTTGGTAGCTTTTCTTACCAGGACGTGGCCCTAATGGCCGAGCATGCCATTGACACATGCCAACACGCTCGCTGGTAGCTTTTCTTACCAGGACGTGGCCCTAATGGCCGAGCATGCCAATGGCACATGCCAATACGCTCGCTGGTAGCTATTCTTACTAGGACGTGGCCCTAATGGCCGAGCATGCCATTGGCACATGCCAACACGCTCGCTGGTAGCGATTCTTACCGGGACGTGGCCCTAATGGCCGAGCATGCCATTGGCACATGCCAACACGCTCGTTGGTAGCTTTTCTTACCAGGACGTGGCCCTAAGGGCCGAGCATGCCATTGGCACATGCCAACACGCTCGCTGGTAGCTTTTCTTACCAGGACGTGGCACTAATGGCCGAGCGTGCCATTGGCACATGCCAACACGCTCGCTGGTAGCTTTTCTTACCAGGATGTGGCCCTAATGGCCGAGCATGCCATTGGCACATGCCAACATGCTCGCTGGTAGCTATTCTTACCAGGACGTGGCCCTAATGGCCGAGCATGCCATTGTCGCATGCCATTGTCGCATGTAGCTTTTGTTACCAGGACGTGGCCCTAATGGCCGAGCATGCCATTGTCACATGCCAACACGCTCCCTGGTAGCTTTTCTTACCAGGACGTGGCCCTGATGGCCGAGCATACCATTGGCACATGCCAACACGCTCGCTGGTAGCTATTCTTACCAGGACGTGGCCCTAATGGCCGAGCATGCCATTGGCACATGCCAACACGCTCGCTGGTAGCTTTTCTTACCAGGACGTGGCCCTAATGGCCGAGCATGCCATTGGCACATGCCAACACGCTCACTGGTAGCTTTTCTTACCAGGACGTGGCCCTAAGGGCTGAGCATTCCATTGGCACATGCCAACACGCTCGCTGGTAGCTTTTCTTACCAGGACGTGGCCCTAATGGCCGAGCATCCCATTGGCACATGCCAACACGCATCGCTGGTAGCTTTTCTTACCAGGACGTGGCCCTAATGGCCGAGCATGCCATTGGGACATGCCAACACGCATCGCTGGTATCTTTTCTTACCAGGACGTGACCCTAATGGCCGAGAATGCCATTGGCACATGCCAACACGCTCGCTGGTAGCTTTTCTTACCAAGTCGTGGTCCTAATGGACACGCATGCCATTGGCACATGCCAACATGCATCGTTGGTAGCTTTTCTTACCAGGCCGTGATCCAAATTGGCCACGCATGCCATTGGCACATGCCAAACATGCACGCTGGTAGCCTAACTTGCAAACCGTGCAACCTACCGCCAAGGCATTCCGCACATGCCATTGGCACATGCCACACATGCCACTAGCAGCTATGGCATTGCCACTTACACTAAATGTGGAACCTACCACCAAGGCATTCCACACATGCCATTGGTACATGCCACACACGCCACTAGCAGTTCTGGCATTGCCACTTGCGCTCGAGGTGCAACCCGCAACAAAGGCATTCCGCACATGCCATTGGCACATGCCACACGCGCCCTAGCAGCGCCACTTGCACTCAAGGTGCAACCAACACTCGAGACATCAACACAAACCGGGGATGCTTTCCGGGGTCTTGGTTTGGCGGTCACAAAGATGCAGCGTACACTACGCTCACATTAAGAAAGCGTGAATAGGAATAAAGCGGTCAAATAAATGAGGAAATAATGGTGAAAACATTTTCACCCATAAACACCATGCAGTTACCACCTCCTCCCATTATTTCACCCTTTACTTTCTTCCTTCATGAGGCCAGGGTACGTTTCAATCTCGACTTGTATAAATAGGTCTTACCTATTTCCACCAGACAACAAGTCTCGGTCAGGAGAAAAATACAACACTCTCAGAAAAGGCAACTTTGCAAGCTCTCCTAAAAGCTTTTATCTCTTGCAAGCTTCCTAAGCTTTCACTTTCTGATACAAGTCGAGACACTACTCTCCTGCAATTATTCGGGTCTCAACACCTTTCTTTGCTTCCCTTCCCAAATCAACCCTTCTCCTCCACTTTGTGACCGAAGCAAGTCTGGAATGGCCATTTCTTGGTTTAGGCCGGACTTGTACAGTTGATCTCTCGAATCTAGAAATTGCTCACGTGCATCACATTTGTTTAGGGTTTAAACTAGTTTCTCACTCACCTACCGAATTTACCAAAATCGGCGGAAACGATTTTTACCCATAAACAATTAGCGACCACAGCGGGAGGATTGATCTATCGGCTACAATGTCAGACTGTCGATCTCGTTCTTCGACCCAGATGTCGAGATGGTAGGGGAAGGCGACTTAATCCGACTCAACTGCTAGACAACCCGGTTACTAGTTGTAAAAACTACACCAGAAAACTGGGGACTTGCTAAAGATGCTACCAGCGATTGGGGACTTGCTGGCGATGCTACCAGCAAAGCTGCCTCTTACATGGAGAGGGGCGTGTTCGCAAAAACCTATGGAGTGAGTAAATTTAGACTGGGCAAGATATACAATCTGTTTTTAGGTTCTTAATAAAACCGTCATACTACTGCGTCTTGTGCCTATTGCTAGCACACACTTTCATAAAAGAAATATTCCTTTCACAAAACATAATCAGAGTTATATTATCAAAACCATTCATCCCAGAAATAATCCAATATCCTCAAAAGCTACCAGCTGTCTATCAAAACCGGTCGAACTTTGAACCAGACATCCAGTATGTTTTTCGAGTTCTACCTCCTGTCGTGCATTCTCCTCTGCAAAAAGGCTTTCGATTGCTGCATCTTTCGACTTCTGGATCTCAGCAAGGCCTTCGACAAACCACGAAGCGTTGAACTCCTTTTCTACACACACGTCGTGATGGTGCTCCCAGTCGGCAATAACGTCTTCAGAAACGGTGTGGCCAGCACCTCACGCATGTCCTCGATGGAAGATAAAGCCTATTCCACACGCTTAACCAGCGCAAATCGACTAGTGACCTTCTTGGTTATGCCATATTCCATACTTCTCCCAGATTCTGGTGTACAATGCCTCATACTTAGCCAAAGACGCCGAAACCTCCAACCAAAGACATGACCTGGATAAGGAACCAAGTACGGGGGATCGAAAATGGCGCCTGCAACTGGACTCACGACTCACAAAGGGTCTTTTTCCATGTCTACGACAGCAACCATCAGGGAATCATCCACCGTTTGAACCATATCTGTGCCCGGCAATTGGCTAACTCCCATCTCCAAGTCACCGGCGGTGGTCACCAAAGGCAAGTTTTCGTGTGGCTCCACCCCAGAATCGTCCTCCGAAACGGGTTCCTCCTGCGAACTTGAGTTAGACATTTTTCAAAAGAAGAAACGGAAGAAGAAAGAAAAAGAAGCGCGAAACTCACCGAACCTCTTCCCGAAAAAGAACCAGTGCTGCCAGAGGAATCACTCTCACTTGTCGAACTTTCTTCTTTCTCTGACTCATCACCGCTATGAGAAGGCTCAGTGCTGCCGGAATTCTTTGAAGAAATTGCCGTCTCCTGGCAACGTGCAAGGGCAGCGAAAGCATTAACACTACCGAAGCCCTGGAAGAAACAAGACACATGTTTTTAGCAGAAATTCACGTGTTTTGAGACAAACCAACAAGGAGGCGACACATACCTGGTTATTGGAAGAATCGAAAGACACGAGAGTGCGGGAGGATATTTTGAAACCACCGGAACCCGCCAAAGACGATTCTTCGTTCTCTGTTCCTTTGCCCGGGACTTTCCGAGTTGCCGGACAATTTTAGCTTGGGATCTCTCAACATTGGATACTTCTTCAAAACTGCTGGGGAAGGTTTACAACGAACATTCTCCACCACGTTATTTACAAAATCTTGGATCATAATGAACTCATCGTACCAGAACTCATTATAGCCAAAATTCGTCGAATTTACTCTTCCCGTTTGAAAGAATGGAAGGCGGATACCCGGCTCAAGGGCACTGGCATTGAGGGCGTCATGCAATGAATCCTTAGGAACCACCAGCTGGTAAGAAAGAGGCACCCCTTGATCGAAATCCATGTGACTAGCAGCACGATCAATATCGTAAGCAGCTATTCGGAAAGACCCCATGAAGAAAGACGGCATATAGCCGGACATGCAGCTTTGAATAAACAAGTTTTCACCAACACTCAAGTTGCCGTCAGAAGACAAAGACATGATCGGAGCAGAAGCAAAGGTGTCAATTTGAGTCACCGACCTATGGACCGTCTCCCATGGGCGCGATTTCATGCGACTTATCGAGAAGACTAACCAAGCTCATGCCAACTCTTGGACGCCTGTTCACCCATCGAAGAATTCGGGAGCCGCCCCAACTCGCGGGAATCGAAGGCAACGGTTTCGGAGCATACTTCTCAAAGTGCTCCCATAAACAGGATTGCATAAAAGCAACGTGCACATATGAATCCACTTTCATGAAACCATTCGAAACTCACATGTTCGCAACTAGGTGATCCAGATGCACATACAGGGAACCAATGAATAGCTTACCAATGGGAAGAACTTCACCTTTTGCTAACTTCACAGCAATCACTAGCAACGCTGGTCTTATTTCCTTCTTGCCAGAACCGTCATCGAAAATGTCTCTAGACAACCAGAGAGCCAAAAATGCTGCAACGTGAAGATTACTGCTTTTCTGTTTAGGTTCCGGCTCGTCCGGAAACCATTGAGATATCTACCAGCTGTAAGAGCACCTTTCATCCTCTTTCCGGACAGAATCCTTCGACTTCGCAGTAGAGTCTTTTCGAGCAAAATCTCCCAACTTGGCGGCAAGGTCATCCCGCATCTTCTCCTCACCTTCATACAATCGGATATTAAGATTCCCGGTTACCGGAAGATTCAACAAGAGAGCCACACTCTCCAAGGAGAAAGTTATTTCACCCCATCTACATATGATCGTATGGGTGTCCGAACACCATCTGGAGATGAAAGCAACCAAGCCCGGGATATCCTTCCTAATTCGGAGATTTCTCAAGCTCGACAAAGATCAATAATGCGCTCGAGTCAAGTTGGTATTTATGTGCTCCTTACTCACCATAAACTCAACCCATCTATCAAAAGAACGCAATGGGCTTTGACACATCCTGAAATAAATGATGGAAGAAGAATACACCCCTTTATGAAGACAGAACTGTATGGTGTTCTCTGGGCGAACCGAACGTGTCTTCTTTTCATCTTCACCACCGGTTAACAAAATTGGCACGAAACCTGAGTGATTCTTCCGAGCAGGGGCGAGGGGTTTGGCAAATAATTCATCATCTGTGTCTGATTTGGAACTATGAACATCCTTCGATGAGGCGAAATTTTGTTCAGGGCCAAAGCTTTCTCCTCTTCCAAAGATGGCTTTTGTGGTAGGAATCACACCAAAGAAGAATACCGGCTCTGTCGACCTTCACAATATTGAGACGATGCCGCAACCAAAGTGATATTAAACTCCAAGGATTCACGGGTGGACACCATGTTCTCCCACCTTTGAATGGTCGACTCTGCAGCAAAGCACGGATGGACATATTCTCCATCTCAAAGCAATCATTGGCAAAAGACAGGTTCACTACGGAAACCAAGGCGGACGAACAACACTTCACTACGCTCCTGGTAGCGATATGGCCGTATGTCTTCCATATCCTTGTATAAAGGACCACGAATTCTTTCCGCACCAGGAAACCGCCGACATTCCGATAATTAGAGGAGAGACACCTCATACGAGTCCCAAACGACAAACCTGCATAGGGGTATTCATGACAAGAGAGCCCTAAATCAGCGTTCTCCAAGTCTGCAGCAGTCAACAAGGTTGGATTTGAAGGGAGGAGAACGACTAGGTCATCCTCGTCGATAACAGTAACGCATGCTCCAACGGGATATCTCTGCACAAAAGAAAAATTTTCCATTCATCAAACAAGGGGTAAAGCGTACGTCAATACACCAAAGAAGAAGAAAACATACCGGTATGATTTTCTTAACCCGAATAACCTTTGTTGGGATGCTCCTGCAAGAGTCGGACCTCGCGCCTTCACCTAGAGAATCTGGCTGGTTAGTAGATGATTCGTCTCTGTGCGACATGACAAAGAGAGAAACTCAACAAGAAGAACCCTTTCTCAAACGAGGGAGATGATGCAATTACGTTGGGTATGAATACGGAACCTTAAAAAAGGAAAGGAAGCAATGAGGGACATAACGCTTCCAGATTTTAGCATGGATAATGCCCTGATTGAAGCCGCGCGCATGAAGGAAGGCAAAACAAGGAAACTTTTCTATCTGTAGAAACACCTACTCCCTCCTTGTTTACACCGGTCCCGCCAGCTAACACGATCAGCTTCCCCACCTTGTACTGGTCCCACCAGCTAGCACGCTCAGTTTCCCAACTCACGCCCAACTTCCCAACGTCGCCCAAGTTGCACCGGTCCCACCAATTGCGCCAAACTTCCCAACGACCGCCCAAGTCACGCCAGCTAGCACGCTCAGCTTCCCCACCTTGCGCCGGTCCCGCCAGCTAGCACGATCAGCTTCCCACTTTGCGCCGGTCCCGCCAGCTAGCACGCTCAGTTTCCTAACTCGCGTCAACTTCTCAATGCCACCCAGCTTCCTGTCTCTCAATGATGTTGACTTCCCAATTTTGCCAGCCTCCCGATTTGTGCAAAACTGCCAGAGGCAAGGATTCCAAATCCTATCTATAAAAATATCAGACAAGCCTCCTCAATTCTCTTTACGATTTGCTGCTGATAGTTTGTCACCATCTTATGCTTACCTCGCAACAAAGCTCCTGTTCCGAGCTAAGCAGGGGACTTAATGTTGATGGTGGTTTTTAAACAAAGGGTAAAATCGTAAAACCCTAAATAACCTAATGTCACCGGTGACACATTTATTAGAACATTTAATGCATGTAGTCAGTAATTAATAGGGGGTATTTTTTCAAATTAGGGTTACAATGAACAAAACCCTAATTCCCCTCCGTGCCAATGGCAAATCATGCCAGCCACACCTAACCCAAGCTAGCCGCACCTCTGTGCCAATGGAAAATCATGCCAGCCACACCAAACACGCCAAAGCATGCCAACCATGCTAGCCGCACCCCTGTGCCAATGGCAAATCATGTCAGCCACACCAAACGCGCCAAAGTATGCCAACCATGCTAGCCGCACCTCTGTGCCAATGGCAAATCATGTCAGCCACACCTAGCCCAAGTTAGCCGCGCCATGCCAAATGCACTCTGCCTTGGCCCTAGCTACGCTGGTCACACCACGCCAAGCCAAACACCCTTACCTTGGCCTTAGCCGCACCTCTGTGCCAATGGCAAATCATGCCAGCAACACCAAACGTGCCAAAGCATGCTAGCCGCACCTCTGTGCCAATGGCAAATCATGTCAGCCACACCTAGCCCAAGCTATCCGCGCCATGCCAAATGCACTATGCCTTGGCCCTAGCTACGCTGGTCACACCACGCCAAGCCAAACACCCTTACCTTGGCCCTAGCCGCACCTCTGTGCCAATGGCAAATCATGCCAGCCACACCAAACGTGCCAAAGCATGCCAACCATGCTAGCCGCACCCCTGTGCCAATGGAAAATCATGCCAGCCACACCAAACACGCCAAAAAGCACCATGCTAGCCGCACCTCGTGCCAATGGCAAATCATGCCAGCCACACCTAGCCCAAGCTAGCCGCGCCATGCCAAACGCACTCTGCCTTGGCCCTAGCTACGCTAGTCACACCACGCCAAGCCAAACACCATTACCTTGGCCCTAGCCGCGCCATGCCAAAGTAGTGCTCGCGCCTAGGCTTGCAAACCATGCAACCAAGGCCAAACTGGCCACGCATGCCATTGGCACATGCCAACACGCCATTTGGTAGCTTTTCTTACCGGGACGTGGCCCTAATGGTCGAGCATGCCATTGGAACATGCCAACACGCCGGGTAGCGGTAGCTTTTCTTACCAGGACGTAGCCCTAAGGGCCGAGCATGCCATTGGCACATGCCAACACGCATCGCTGGTAGCTTTTCTTACCAGAACGTGGCCCTAATGGCCGAGCATGCCATTGGCACATACCAACACGCTCGCTGGTAGCTATTCTTACCAGGACGTGGCCCTAATGGCCGAGCATGCCATTGGCACATGCCAACACGCTCGCTGGTAGCTTTTCTTACCAGGACGTGGCCCTAAGGGCCGAGCATGCCATTGGCACATGCTAACACGCATCGCTGGTAGCTTTTCTTACCAGGACGTGGCCCTAATGGCCGAGCATGCCATTGGCACATGCCAACACGCTCGTTTGTAACTTTTCTTACCAGGACGTGGCCCTAATGGCCGAGCATGCCATTGGCACATGCCAACACGCTCGCTGGTAGCTATTCTTACCAGGACGTGGCCCTAATGGCCGAGCATGCCATTGGCACATGCCAACACGCTCGCTGATAGCTTTTCTTAATAGGACGTGGCCCTAATATCCGAGCATGCCATTGGCACATGCCAACACGCTCGCTGGTAGCTTTTCTTACCAGGACGTGGCCCTAATGGCCGAGCATGCCATTGGCACATACCAACACGCTCGCTGGTAGCTATTCTTACCAGGACGTGGCCCTAATGGCCGAGCATGCCATTGGCACATGCCAACACGCTCGCTGGTAGCTTTTCTTACCAGGACGTGGCCCTAAGGGCCGAGCATGCCATTGGCACATTCTCTCTCTCGACAACAACGGATCCATAGAAACACAATCATCATCAACAAGGAGCGACATCAAAATCTACAAGGAAAGTTGGAAAAGTTTAAGGTTTAAAAGCAACGGAACGAGAAAAAGAGCAAATTTCAAATATAAGTAAAGCAACATACAAAGAGCGGATTTTACATATATGTTGAGGACTTACAATACAATGAGGTAATTTTATATTCAAGTTTGAAGACTTATTCATAAAAGCGAAGAAAATCAAAAGGTGAGAATTTTTGAAGTTTATGATTTCAAGACGATACAAGTTGTGAAGAATCAAGCGGTAAAATACTTCTCCCACGGTCATGGTTGTATTTAATTTCTCTTGTTTCAAAAAAAAAAAAAAAAAAAACAAAAAAACAAAAAAAAACAAGAGAAATATATGTTTTGTTAATAAGCCGTGGGGAAGGAAAATTTATAAGAAAGTTTCAAGCGACGAGGATTTAAGGTAAAAAGAGTTATAAAATGTTAAGGATTTATGAAATTCGAGAGTTTATCATCAATAGTTGAAACCGAAGACCAAGAAGTTCAAGACGAGGAGCGGAAGACGTTTCTATTGGATGCCATGAGAGTGGTGTTATCATAATTGGCGATCGGATGTGAAGGTGAGTAAGTAATCTCATCCTCGATAATAATGGTTGATTTCCTTTCGTAGAGATCGTCAGAAAAATGGTTTTTCAAAATATTAAAAGATGTGGGTTTTTAAAAAATATTTCGGAAGTTGTCCTTCCCACCATTCAAACGTGTCGTAGGATTTCTCTCTTCATTCCTACCTGCACACATGTGAGAACCATAAAAAAACCGTCTTTTTGAGTGCAATTATCATAAAATCCTTTTTGGTGAGGCAGAAGTCGAGGCGAAATGCTTATTGATCGTTTCTCAAACACGCGTTCTCTCATTATGGTGTGGTTATTTCTCACTCAACATTTAAGAATGAGAATATGTTCTTTAGTATTTCTAACTTCTTATTACTAGCATGCAGAGACTCTATGTCTTCATAACTCTTTGGATGCTTGGGACGCTTGAACGCTTTGAAGTTGTGAGTTTTTAGTTTTTGATTTTGTAGTAGCAGGAAATCCCACACTACACCCCTTACTCGATTTTGCTTAATTAATCCATTGGAAGATGTAAAATCAAGAACATTTATTGATTGAATTCATGAAGTGTTTACACAGGAAAATAGAATTACACTTAGAAGTTAACACGCTCTTAAACTTTCTCTCTCTTAATGACTTGCCTAACAATTCCCAAAAAGATCTCTCTCTCTTACTGGACTCATTTAGCCCTTTATATAGGGTAATACATAGTGGATGACAGCTAAGTTCCCCTTTATTTTCGGGAGTGTCTCGCGAAGTGTCGCAGATGCACAAACATTCACTCTCGCGACACTTCCTAACCCTCGCCAGGTCTCACGTCTTCTTTATGTTTTGCCTGTCGTTATTCATTGCGTTGTTTATTTTAGCTCCCTGCGACTCCCTCGCGACGCCGTCGTTCATTAATCCCGCGAGCCTTGTATGTTGCGATATTATGATCCTACATCTTGCCTCTTTTTCCTTGAATATTGCTTGAAGAGCGATTTAAAGGAAAAATTCATTGTTGTCATATTCCTTGGTTTTAATTGGTGAAGGAACAAGCAAAAGAATACTTTCTTTGAAAAGTACGTACTTGCCTCTATTCTTTTGCAAAGTTCCGAAGCTTCTTTGAGATATATGGGAAATATCGTCTCCTATCTCTCCTCATATTTCTCCTGCGAGGGGAAGAGTATCATGAGATTTTTACAATATTGTTTCCGCGATCGCTTATCTTTATCTCTGTTTTCAGATTTTGTACTTTTACACGGATTTTGATTATTAATGTCTTTTCTTGACACGTTTCTTTCAACCGCTTATTCTTGACCATTCATGTCTCTTCGCATTAAATGACCTCGTTTTTTCTCGAGGATCTTTTTTCCCTATATATAGTTTTCTTTTCCCCTTCTTTTCATTCTTTAGTTTCTCTCTCGCAACTTTTCTTTGACTCTCTCCTTCGCTTTGCGCTCCCGCCACCGCAGATCTTTTCTTCATCCTTTCTAGCGCCGATCTTAATCTCCAATCTCCCTTCCATTCCCATACCGATAAATGGCTGCCATTAGTCGTGCATACAAAACTTCTTTGAAGAAGTTCAACAAAAGTTGCTTGAGAAGGGTTTTACTCTATCAACCATTCCTAATCAAGAACCTTCATCTATTCTTTTCGCAAATTGTTTTACGATCATCAATGTGATGATCAAAAGATTATAGTCTCGCTAGGTCGGCTTCTCGCGGGACTTCCCATTCCCTTGTACAATCTCGAGATGCCTCTATTTTATGAAATCTTGGCCCATGAAAAATTCTCTGGCTGTTTATCAATTAAGTGGCGATTGTATTCGCCTGATGCTTGAGTTCGCGAATCGTGGGTGCAGGCAAAGGATCTTTATACCCTAATTCTGCCAGAAATCCCAAATTCGCAGACTTGGAAATAGTCTGTTGAGAAATACACCGTGGAAAATTTTTTGAAAATTACTCGGTGATAACTATGGTGAATGCGAGATCTCGCTGGGGCGTTCGCTCAAGAAAAAGGATAATGTCTCGAAGATAAATTACTCATGCAAGACATCGATTGGCACCCAGGCAATAATACCTCTCCTCGTCATTCCAAAGATGAGAAATGGTGGGTCGTACCCTTGATCTTAAATGGTCCTTACATCGCGGGCTCGCATATTCTTCCTGCAAATCTCGCAGGATATCATCCTTGGGAATTCAAATGGCCTGAGAAGAAGAAGGAGGTATGTTTCCGACTTCAAATTTTGCTTTCGCAACTTTCTTTCTATAATTGCTGAGTTTGTGAAATCTTTCAGATAGCCAGGTTGAGAAGAAGCTACAAAAAGGATCCGTCGGAGGATACTCTGACATTGCTTCGATCGCTACGAGTGAAGTAAGAAACACTTAGTTTCTTCTTATTTAAAATAATATTGTTGCCTCTGTTTCTTATCTTTACGCGTATGCGAAGGTTGGAGTTGAAGAAACTATTGCTGCGAAGGTTAAAAGTAAGGGTAAAACAGTCGCTCGCAAAGATAAATCTTCCGCTCCATTATCTAAGAAACGAAAAGCTCAGTCTTCTTCTCGCCTTAACTCAAGTTCTGATTCTTCTGATGATAATGATGATAATACAAACCCATCTTTTCGAAATAAGGCTCAACCGGCCAATTCTTCTATGGACCAACTATCAAGCATCTTCTCAGATTCTTTCCAGGGAATGGGAGATGCTCCCCTAGCATCCCTTTGTGGAGCTCTCGCGAACGTGTGTAATGCTGCTTTACTGGAAGGCAATAATTCATTCAATGGAGTCTCTAGAGTTGTGTCTCCTGACCTTTTGAATGCACTTGGGTCTCTGGTATGTGTGCAGTCATACTTCCCTGCTAACTTTAAATTGTTTAAATATATATATATGTTTTAATGATTTTTCTATCTTCTTTTATAGGTTGGAAGAACTTCCTTTGTAGTTGCCTCAGACCTTGAGAGAAGACGCAACAATCTTGAAAAGAAGAATTCGCAATTGAGCAAGAAGATCCAAGAATTAGAGACCGAAGCTGCGTCATCTCGCGATAAAGACGAGAGAATTCAAAAGTTAAACACCGAACTTGACTCCCAAAAGGATAAGGTGTCCACTCTTCAAAACGCCAATCAACAACTTTATGGTATAAAATTTTACCTCCTTTTACTATTTTTATTTTATCGGTCGCATATCGCTACCTAACTTATTACTTTCGCAGATGTATATAATCTCTCCGATGAGGCTATTCTTCTCCATACATATCCTGATCCTATGGATAATAATCTTCTTCTCGCTCACCTCAACAACTCTTTAAGTAGTTCATCGAACAAAATTAACTCTCTTTCATTAAATGAACTTCAGACCAAATATCGTCTTTTAGAAATTGAGCATAGATCTGGTTTAAGTGCTGCCAACCAATTTAAACGAATGTTTCTTGAGTCCCATAAAGAAACCAAAATTTTGAGGAAGAAAATTAGTGACCACATAGATGATAAAGATCGCATTGCTAATAATGGTGCACAGGCATTAGCAACATTTCAAAAATCTCTCCTTGAATTACAAATTGAGCGAGATGAATTGCTTCGCCAGAATTCCTTGCTTAGTGAGCGAGAAGATCAAATTCGTTCTCTCCTTGTTATAAACAGTGATGATGAATTCGCACGGGCTGCGAAAGTTTTAGATAATGCCAGAAATAACCTAGGTGTTGATGTTAGTCTTCACGCCGAGCATACTTCCTTGGTTAAAGATATGATATCTGACAGAGAAGGTTGCTTATTATACCTTATTGCTTCTTATTTCTGTAGTATTGCTTGTAAATTGTTAACTTGTTATTTCTTATTTGCGAGAATCCGAGAAGAGGCTTCGGGTTAGAATTAGAGAGCTTGAATCGAAAAGGAACAACTCGCCGGGAATTTTCCAAATGAGAATTGAAGAACTCGAAACCGAAAAAGAACATTTCGCAAAGAATCTCTCCCTTCGCGAGAATAGATATTCCAAGTTGAAGAAACAATTTCTAACGAAAGTGGAGAACTTTAGTAATGATGTCTGTTCGTTTTCGCAATGGAGGCATGGAGTATGTTTGTAAGGACCACAATATCCTCTCGCATTCATATCCCCGTCTTCTTGAAAAGGTTCCCGAGAATCGCCTGTCTCGGACGTTTCGATAACGAGGCCGGCGAAGAAGAAAATTCGCGATGAGAATAATCGGATCGAAGAATCGATGAAGAAGAAGAATCGCCAAAGAGATAACTCTTTTTGTTTTCTTTTCTCGCTTGTAATATCGTACATTTCGTATCCTTATTATAGTGTATTTCTTGGATTTTTCCCTCTAAATTCAATCTTCACTTCCCCTTTTTTGGTAGTTCTTCCTTGTAATATAATTGGCTAACATTATTGATGTATAACTCTTTCATCGAAGATGAATAACAATATTTCATCTTTTCCATTCCCATACTTGCCTCTCGTTATTTATCTTCGAGATGGAAGATTTTAGTTGTATGTTGTTGAATATTTATTTTATTGTTATTGAAATATATCGTTGCGTATTTTACAAGGTCGCAAGCCGCCTTTACACTTTCATGCAATGGCCCATTGACCTTGTCTTATCATTTTTGTGTGGTCTTCCAAGTCGACCTCCCTAATTAGAGGTCTTTCCCGCCACCTTTCATTGCGACAAAATCGCAGACGTCTTTACACTTGCATGTAAGGACCCATTGATCTTGCCTTATCATTTTCCAAGTATTTTTGCCTCTCGCAGATATTTTAGTTGCGACAATATGATAGGCCTATATATCCTTGCGAACACATAGCCCCATGACATTGCCGTCGTGCGACGAAATCGCAGGACGTCCGTACACTTTCATGTAAAGACCCATTGATCTCGCCTTACCCTCGCGTTAGTATTATTGCCTCTGCAGGATCATTGCACAAATATGACGAGCCTAAATTCTCTTGCGAGAACAGAGCCTCATGACATTTGCGTCTCTTTTGACACCCCCTAATGGAGAGCGTCGCCCTTATCATCTCCCCGGTTGCCCCTTCAAGGAGGCGAAACATCGGCCATACAAGACTAGCTCCTCCCATCCGGTCTTAACAACAACCAGTTGTTTTCGCAGCCTCTTATCCCTTATACCTATAGGGTTTATGGTTACAAGGCTGCACCCTAAGTGGAGTTTTCTTCGGGCGAGTGCAACATATGCCAAGACTTGCCAAGAATGGCCGTGGTAGGTTCATCCATCCCGGCACTCGCTCAACCGTGTACCCCGGCGCCTTGAGCATACACCGACTCCTAAGAAGAGACCCTCGGTCGCCCAACCAGGGTATAACCTACATATATAGTTGGGAATCCAAGGTACCTCTTCCGGATAGGCTTTCATGGGCCCCAAATTTTCATGACTCAGGCTTCAGGAGCGGTGTAACCTTCCCCCTGAGCCATGTCGAGAGATACCCCTTATATGACGCACTTTAGGTCTTACATTTGCCTCTTACGAAATGTTATTCGCGAACTAGGGTGTACGCCATAAAGGTTCGTCCCATTCTTTTACTCATTCATATTTGTTAAATCATTCAATCATTCATGTTTCATTATTTGTCGATACTTGTTTGCGAAGTATTCGCACAATTTCGTATTTTCATTTTTTTTCTTTAACTGAATTCCCATATACTCTTGTCTGCGAGATTCTCGCACATCATTACTTCAATTGCTACTTTTTCTCCTGTTTTTGTTGATTATTCACTTCTTATGCCTTTTGTTCCTCATATCTTTTGCTTCTTTATTACCATAATATTCGCCTGTCTCTAGGCACTCACTTCGCGAGGTATGTTTAGTCCTTACTTCTATAACATCTACCATCAGTTTTTCCTTTCTCTACTCATCTCTCACATGTTGCTTCCAACCCTTTCTTTTGGCATTTCTTTCAATTCAAATTTTTAGCTTTTGTTCCGACCTCTATCACAAATGTTTCCTTTCCTTTCGCCGACACAATTCAAATTTTTAGCTTTTGTTAACGTGCATTTCGGTGGTGGTGGTAATGTCCGGCCCTTTTCTTCTCCCTTTAGAAAGTGATTCAACTTCCCTTGATCAATCATCCTGAGAATGATTCTCTTTACGTTTCTGCAGTCGTTTGTTTGATGTCCATGGAAGCGATGGTAAGAACAAAACTCATGACTTCTGTCGCCTGGTGGTGGTTCCATCCCCGCGTTCCAAGGTGCTGGTACATCTTCCATCACAAGTATAGCCTCCCAGATCTTTTCCACGCTAGCATTCAATGGAGGCATCTTAATTGGTTCCCATACTATTCTGCGGCTTTTCTGCCCTCCATGGTTATATTGCCTTCGTCCACCGTAAGTTTCTTGCACATGATCAAGCCTTTGAATCTTATTATTGCTGTTACGGTTGTAGTAATTTCTTTCTTGTTCAAGCTCCTCCCCGGTCATGGCTTCCCATGGCTACTATCTTCCGCCGTCCCTCATCGCCCTTCCTCGCTTGCTTTGTCCTTGCGAAGTGCTCGCCACTGTATTGATGAACTGAGGTAACAAGCTTGCGTTCGCAGCATTCGAGTTTGTGTTCGCGACCGGATAAGAATTCATTTCATTCTGTCTTTCTTCTAAAGCGATATATTCTTCCTGTAACTCTCGCAGTTCTGCCATCGTGATTGTATTTTTGACTCTAAAAATTTGAATGTATAACAGGTTAGTCGCGAAGAGAGCATTCACAAATGAGAGGATGAGATATCTTTCCTCAACCCGTCCGGCCATCTCGCTACACATGGTTCTCCATCTTATTGTCAACTGTCTTAAGCTTTCTCCAACTCTTTGTTTCAACCCGAATACATCTTCAATTCCTGGTCGCGTGAAGTTGTTGCTTATGTAGGCTCCCAAAAATGTAGCTTGCAGATGGTTAAACGACGCGATCGTGTTCCCCGGGCAAACCTTCAAACCACTTTAACGCTTCTCCGTTAAGCTTGACGCGAAGTACTTACACAATATAGCATCATGACTCTCCCACCGCAACATACATCTCATATAAGCTTTAATGTGTCGTACGCACAAAGTTGTTCCGTCAAAAATGTTGGCTAATGTAGGCAAATTGCATTTAGGAGGTATTCCTCCCATCTCGTACTTCTAACGTGAAGGGATTCTTCGCAGCTTTTCTCGCGATGGCTTCATCCAATTGTTTCCTTCCTCCTTCCCTTCTATTGTTCAAAGCAATCCTCTCATTTCAGCCGTTCTCTTAAGATTTGTTCATTTGCCTCGTAATTTGACTCTCTTGGTCTTTTTAGCTCGCTTCTCTCCTTCTTCGCTCGTGCCTGTTTTGACCTTCTTGCTCGTTATTTTCTTCTCTCCTTTCCCGCGACGCTCTTCTTCATTTCTTTCTTCAATTCGCACGCCATTATATCGGTTGTTCTCTCTTCTTGGTCTGTCTCTCGCTCTCATCTCGCGCCCTCTCATATTCTTCATTAATATTTCTATTGGCACGATTTTGTTCCCTTCTTCTTTCGCGGTTATCATGGTTATTCTCCGGATTGCCTCCTCCATCTCTTGATTTTCCATTTCTTCTCTTAGCCTTTCTCTCGCGAGCTAGCCGCGTTTGTTCAATGTAGTGTCTCTCAATATCATCCTCGATCTCTCGGTTTCTTCTCGCAGTTCTTCTCTCCCGTGCAAGATTATTCTCCCTTCAAGAATTGGGTCATTCGGCTCTTGGAATTGCATGTTTCCTTGATTTTCTCTATTCCGTTCATCTCGAAGATTTTCGGGCTGAGGAACATAACGATCTTCCATCTCCACTCTTCTCTCGCCATGTTCTATGCTTGGATTTTGTGTTTCTCGTTGGTTTTCTTCCTCGGCACTTTCTGTTGGTAAAACTCTCCTTCTTTCTTCCCTAATTGATCTTGAACTTGATCGCACACTACTTCTTGATCCTCTATTTTGCAATCTTATATTTTCCATCCTCAATTCATGATTCTGTCTTGTCAAATTTGCTCGTTCCTCTGCCTCTAGCCGTCTCTCTTCGTGTATTGTTTGTCTCAATCTTTCTAATGCTGCGATTTCTTCGTTTTCTCCGTTCATTCCTTGCTCTCCTTGTCCATTGTTCACCAGCTGCTGCTCCTCTTCTCTCTCGTCTTGTAATCGATCTCCAAGTATGTACACTTACTCTATCATAATCCTCAGCCGCGTTTGCTACTGGGGAGTTGGTGGCTGATTTTGATCTTCTCCATCATTTCTCCTATTCATCCTTGATGATTCTCCTGTTTCATTCCTCCTTTCTCCAGCAAGTCTCCCACTTCTTCTTACAACCGTTGATTGCCCTTGTACATTTCTTCTTCTAGCCATTTTTCTTTTTCAATGAATTCTTGAGGATCTTCTCCAAATCTTTTTCTCGTTAATCCAAATTCCTTCCAATTTCTACGTCAATCTCTCGCGTCAGTCCCGTTTTCTAGCGCATATGTAGTAGCAGGAAATCCCACACTACACCCCTTACTCGATTTTGCTTAATTAATCCATTGGAAGATGTAAGGTCAAGAACATTTATTGATTGAATTCATGAAGTGTTTACACAGGAAAATAGAATTACACTTAGAAGTTAACACGCTCTTAAACTTTCTCTCTCTTAATGACTTGCCTAACAATTCCCAAAAGATCTCTCTCTCTTACAGACTCATTTAGCCCTTTATATAGGGTAATACATAGTGGATGACAGCTAAGTTCCCCTTTATTTTCGGGAGTGTCTCGCGAAGTGTCGCAGATGCACAAACATTCACTCTCGCGACACTTCCTAACCCTCGCCAGGTCTCACGTCTTCTTTATGTTTTGCCTGTCATTATTCATTGCGTTGTTTATTTTAGCTCCCTGCGACTCCCTCGCGACGCCGTCGTTCATTAATCCCGCGAGCCTTGTATGTTGCGATATTATGATCCTACAGATTTGCTCGAGGACTAGCAAAGTCTAAGTGTGGGGGAATTTGATAGGGTGTAGAATACATCCTATTTACTATCTATTGTTTATGCTTTCTTTGCTATTTTTCTTGTAAATTATGTATTTTACGCTTGTTTTGAGTTTTGTAGCTACTTTGGAGTCACACAGAGGAAAAGAAGAAGAAATCACCCAATTTGAGCAAAAGGGCAAAATTGTCATTTCATGGGCGAACACTATCTGGATCCCAGTCAAGGTTAAGGGGCAACTCTCTTTTGGAGGAGTACTAAAGATAGGCCAATGAGGTTAAGGGGCGTCTACCTGTTATTCACTTATGGGATTGCCAACTGGGTATCCCTTATCAAATGACCGGATGCTGAATATCCAGACCCAGCTTTATTACCCCAACCCTAATCGAGAAGAGAATTCTCTTTCTCAATCATTCTCTTATTTCTGCTCCACCTGAAAGTGAGAAAGAAAACAGCCATGGCTGCTGCTGTTAAAAATCGAGAAAATGGATTAGGGTTCGTGCAATTGATAAACCGCGAAAGAAGCAGATCGAAACCCAAATGAGAAATCGATGATAAATTCAAGTCAGGGGTTGATTCAACGAGATGGATGAAGTTGTAGATGTTTGTGATGGATTCTGTTAGTCGATTGAAGAACATAAGTTTGATAAATCAGAGAAGCAGTGGCGCTGTTGATTGGTTCGAGAGATGAACTGAGATGGAAATCGAGATGAAAAAAGGGGCTGTTGCAGTCAGAGAGAGAAAATAGATCGAGAGTTATAAAGAGAGATCGAGAAATTGTGGCATAAGATGTTAATCGAGCAAGTCATGGTTTTGGTCACTGCAAATTGGAGATGGGTTTGTGAAGAACGAGCTGCTGTTAGTGTTCTCAGAGATGGAGTCTGGGTTTGGATTGAGACGGTAATCCTGATGCTGTTGAAGCTCAGTGAAATGGGTCAGTCTGGTTCGATTATTGTTGAGGGTTGTAGCTGAGAAGAACTCAGAGATGAATCGAGTTGAAACCGAGAAGAGACGATGATGTTCGATCCGTGAAAGTGGGAGGTGATGTCTTTGAGTAATGATGTGTGTTTAGATTGAAGCTCACATGCAGAATGGAAGTCGTTTGAAGTAGCAATTGAAGTGATGAAACAATAGATGTATGTTAGGAAATTGACACAGGAATGAAGCTAAAATCGGCTTTGAAATTGGCCCGAGATATGCCCAGAAAACAAACGGAACTCTGTCGGATTTTATACCCGACTGAGTTAACTCGGTACCGGCCGATGAGCCGATTCAACCCAATCCAGTCAGCCCAATCAGCCGAGTTAGAAGCTGACTCGGTGTCTGACTTCTCTGCTCCCTTGACCCAGTTTGACTGACGGTTGACCTTTTTGACCGTTAGTCCTAACGGTGGACTGACGGAATATTCCGTCGAATATACCATTGACGGCAACAGAATTCAGGTGGCCGACGGTGACTTTTCCGGCCGGATTCCGGCCGTAATACCAGTTTTCCGGCGACCAAAATTCCAGAATTCTCTGTGGATTTCTCTCATGGGTGTGAAGACTTGGACTAGGAATTGGATGGAGAATTTGGCTCAAATTTGGAAAGAGAAGATGGAAGATGAGAAAGACTTGAATTTGGAAATTGAATTGCTAAAGGAAAAGGATTCTATTCCTTGGAAGATTTGGAGAATATTGAAGCCTATAAATAGAGAAGTTTTCTACATCTTTTTGACATATATATCTTTTACACATCTCTCTACACACACAACACTTTTCTTTTCTTATTCTTTGTGTGAATTCTTTAGCATGAGTAGCTAATTTTCTTATTGA
This sequence comes from Papaver armeniacum, assembly GCA_023531295.1. Taxonomy (NCBI): domain Eukaryota; kingdom Viridiplantae; phylum Streptophyta; class Magnoliopsida; order Ranunculales; family Papaveraceae; genus Papaver; species Papaver armeniacum. The sequence goes on from JAJJWW010003942.1 coordinate 340,459, forward strand.
TTGAGGATGAATTCCTAGTTCTTAATATATGATTTGAGTTTTGTTTCAATTCTATCTTGAGATTTTTCACATGATTATCGATTGTTTTTACTAATAGGAATGTTTCTTCATTCATGATTGATTGATAGATTGTTTAGAGTGCACGCTAAATTGATTTGTTAATTTGATCTAAAGCTAGTGAAAGTTAGGGGATAAGTAATCGTTTCTTGACTCTTTACATAAGTACCAAACACGAGACCTTGCGGAGGGATTCCGTGGAGCAATTGTGTGTGAAAACAACGTTAGCAAATAGACCTTGATCTAAGAGTCTAACTACTAATATTGACCTAATAAGTTCATAAACCTTAATGCGTTTATTTAAATTACATCTAGAGTGATCTACTACTAGGTGATTTGGTAAATAGAATCCGGTAGTCGAGAACTTCGTATATCCGGTGATACAAGGGATTTAGGGTTTAGCACTGATCTAGCTGCTTTACCTACGGTTGGTGGTAATTTGTGACTAATAACAAGTAGAAAAGAACATAACTTTAATCATTGTTTTGCAACGAAGAATGATTCCTTGATCTTGTCTCTCTTATTGATTTCAACTTTATCTTTTAATTGCTTTGTTTATTTTCTTTTGCTTTATACATCCCCCCTTTTGTGACAATTTTTACAACTAGAATCTCTTGCTCCTCGTGGGAACGAACTTGACTTCCATTATATTATTTTTAATTGAGTGGAAATAAGATATTAATTTGATTGCACCTACGACACGCATCAAATTTTGGCGCCGTTGCCGGGGAGCAGCGGATGATTTTAGTTGTTTTTATTTTTCTTTTTGCTTTATTCTTGCTTTGTTAGATTGTATATCGTATCTAACTTAGTTTCTGAGAATCTTATTTCAGGTATCGGTTTTCCATGTATGGTGGACAAGAGCAAGCATATTACAACAATCAACACAGTTTTCAACCTCAACATTATGGCAACTTCCAACCATCCTTAGGATACAATCAAAACCAATCTTTTGGCTATGATCAAATTCCTACAGAACCTTATGGATATTCTCATACATATCAACAACCTTATGACAGGTATGTAAGTGGAAAATCACAAGGATGGGAGGATAGTTTTGTTTATCATCAGAAATTCTCTAGTTTTGCAGATAAGATGTCTGCCATGATTGGGGATCTTCAAAAAAAGTTGCAAGAATCACTACAAGACCAGCAACCCTATGTTTGGGAGGAACCACGTCGAGACGGCATTGCTAAAGAACGAAGAGACATGGATCAATACAAGGAGGATAGGGATAAAGAAGAATTTTGCTATCAAAGCAATAACTATTCTAATGTGCCTATGGTGTGTAGTGAATATTTGATCGATGATTATGTTGGAAAAGGCCAACCTTTGGATACTTTTGATGACGCTAGTGTAGCTTACTCGAGCCTTGATCTTAATAATGATCAAGCACCTATTCAAAAGGTAGAGCTTGAGGAAGATGCAATTAGTGCTTGGAAAAAAATTCCTTAGGGAAAGATATGAGTCCGCGGAAGTGTATGAGCGTTGCAACAATGAGGAAGTTATTTCAACTCCGGATCATAATAACGATCCTTCACCTATTCAAAAGGAGGAGATTGGGTGTGACTTACCTATTGTTATAAACGGTGTAACACCCGCACAAGAAGATCTTAAAATTTATACCGATGAGAATCACTTTAGTGAATGGCCCGATTCCAATGATGAGAATGTTGAAGAGATGCTGCTAGAGGATGAAACCAAATTGATTGATTTTGTGGAAGACCCAATTGAACTTGCCAATGATTATAATGATGCCAAAACTTTGGTTAAGGTAGAAAATAACGACGATTGGTTGCAAGATTCGATAGAGGACCACGATATACAAGAGGTAAGTAATTCACATGAATTCTCTAAGGATGAAGAGGATTCCGCAAAACAAGAGATTGTGCAAGGTTTGTCTAACCCTTTGCCTATTGATTCTTCTCCTTTACCTCTTATTGGTTTGAATGTATGTGCTTCGAAAGTATTTTTGGATGATTTTGTTTCTAAATATCCACCATTGGAAACACTTGATGCTAACACCATGCAGGTTTGCCAAGAGGAACACATGGAAATTCCCAAATTCTATGTTCTTTATACACTTCCGAGTGTGGACGAGAATAAGTGTGGGGGAAATTTCTATCGAGCGATAATTTCATTATTATTTTCTTGTGCTAACATTTGTATGGAGTTATTGTTTGCAAAACAGGTATTATGGGTGGATCCCCAAATTTTCCGATTGTTAGTATATGGGGAATGAATCATGCAAGAGCTAAGTCGGGCCGTCGACTTTAAAACAAGCGCTTAATGGGAGGCAACCCATAGGTTTTGTATTTCTTATCTTTTTGCTTTTTGTTATTTCTTTTTCTTGTTTCTTATCACGTTAAAATTTCCCACCTTGACTTTACTAGGAGGATTCAATTACATTGAGGACAATGTAAGGTTTAAGTGTGGGGGAGTGGTTAAGCATGAATTTTAAAAAAAAAAAAAAAAATTACAAAAAAAAATTAAAAAATAAAAAAAAAAAAAGTTTTACCTAAAACTTCAATTTTTAGAGATTTTAGAGTCCCTAACATACTTCTAGGTATGTTTACATAGAGATTTTGACCGACATAATTGAACTTGGAAATGTTAGAGAACTACATTCGGATTTCTTACTTGTTAGAGTGTTAAATAATGGATTTAATCATGCCGGTGATGCGAATTTGGTGCAGGGAGAAATGCATTATTAGAGTTGCTGATCAATCATTAGTGGAGACTACCCGTATTCATATCATGTGAGGCACCGACCAGAAATTTTTCCATCTACTAAAGAGCTTTCTTTTGAGTGTGTGTCACCGTACGTAAATTCCGGGTAGAATGGTGAGCTACCCAACCTCCCACCAATAGAAGCACTACTCTTAGATCTCTTGAGTGCTAATTTTGTCAATCATAAGGGTGACGTCTATAGATGAAAGCCTCCTTCTTGTAGTTCGATTTGCAGTTAGCACCATTCTCTCTCTCGACAACAACGGATCCATAGAAACACAATCATCATCAACAAGGAGCGACATCAAAATCTACAAGGAAAGTTGGAAAAGTTTAAGGTTTAAAAGCAACGGAACGAGAAAAAGAGCAAATTTCAAATATAAGTAAAGCAACATACAAAGAGCGGATTTTACATATATGTTGAGGACTTACAATACAATGAGGTAATTTTATATTCAAGTATGAAGACTTATTCATAAAAGCGAAGAAAATCAAAAGGTGAGAATTTTTGAAGTTTATGATTTCAAGACGATACAAGTTGTGAAGAATCAAGCGGTAAAATACTTCTCCCACGGTCATGGTTGTATTTAATTTCTCTTGTTTCAAAAAAAAAAAAAAAAAAAAAAAAAAAAAACAAACAAACAAGAGAAATATATGTTTTGTTAATAAGCCGTGGGGAAGGAAAATTTATAAGAAAGTTTCAAGCGACGAGGATTTAAGGTAAAAAGAGTTATAAATTGTTAAGGATTTATGAAATTCGAGAGTTTATCATCAATAGTTGAAACCGAAGACCAAGAAGTTCAAGACGAGGAGCGGAAGACGTTTCTATTGGATGCCATGAGAGTGGTGTTATCATAATTGGCGATCGGATGTGAAGGTGAGTAAGTAATCTCATCCTCGATAATAATGGTTGATTTCCTTTCGTAGAGATCGTCAGAAAAATGGTTTTTCAAAATATTAAAAGATGTGGGTTCTTAAAAAAATATTTCGGAAGTTGTCCTTCCCACCATTCAAACGTGTCGCAGGATTTCTCTCTTCATTCCTACCTGCACACATGTGAGAACCATAAAAAAGCCGTCTTTTTGAGTGCAATTATCATAAAATCCTTTTTGGTGAGGCGAAGTCGAGGCGAAATGCTTATTGATCGTTTCTCAAACACGCGTTCTCTCATTATGGTGTGGTTATTTCTCACTCAACATTTAAGAATGAGAATATGTTCTTTAGTATTTCTAACTTCTTATTACTAGCATGCAGAAACTCTATGTCTTCATAACTCTTTGGATGCTTGGGACCCTTGAACGCTTTGAAGTTGTGAGTTTTTAGTTTTTGATTTGCTCGAGGACTAGCAAAGTCTAAGTGTGGGGGAATTTGATAGGGTGTAGAATACATCCTATTTACTATCTATTGTTTATGCTTTCTTTGCTATTTTTCTTGTAAATTATGTATTTTACGCTTGTTTTGAGTTTTGTAGCTACTTTGGAGTCACACAGAGGAAAAGAAGAAGAAATCACCCAATTTGAGCAAAAGGGCAAAATTGTCATTTCATGGGCGAACACTATCCGGAGCCCAGTCAAGTTTAAGGGGCAACTCTCTTTTGGAGGAGCACTAAAGATAGGCCAATGAGGTTAAGGGGGCGTCTACCTGTTATTCACTTATGGGATTGCCAACTGGGTATCCCTTATCAAATGACCGGATGCTGAATATCCAGACCCAGCTTTATTACCCCAACCCTAATCGAGAAGAGAATTCTCTTTCTCAATCATTCTCTTATTTCTGCTCCACCTGAAAGTGAGAAAGAAAACAGCCATGGCTGCTGCTGTTAAAAATCGAGAAAATGGATTAGGGTTCGTGCAATTGATAAACCGCGAAAGAAGCAGATCGAAACCCAAATGAGAAATCGATGATAAATTCAAGTCAGGGGTTGATTCAACGAGATGGATGAAGCTGTAGATGTTTGTGATGGATTCTGTTAGTCGATTGAAGAACATAAGTTTGATAAATCGAGAAGCAAAGTGGTTTATTGTTGATTGGTTCGAGAGATGAACCGAGAAGGAAATCGAGATGAAGAAAGGGGTGTTTGCAATCGAGAGAGAGAGAATAGATCGAGAGTTATAAAGAGAGATCGAGAAATTGTGGCAGAAGATGTTAATCGAGCAAGTCATGGTTTTGGTCACTGCAAATTGGAGATGGGTTTGTGAAGAACGAGCTGTTGTTAGTGTTCTCAGAGATGGAGTCTGGGTTTGGATTGAGACGGTAATCCTGATGATGTTGAAGCTCAGTGAAATGGGTCAGTCTGGTTCGATTATGGTTGAGGGCTGTAGCTGAGAAGAACTCAGAGATGAATCGAGTTGAAACCGAGAAGAGACGATGATGTTCGATCTGTGAAGCAGGGAGGTGATGCTGCTGAGTAACGATGTGTGTTTAGATTGAAGCTCTGTTGCAGGAATGGAAGCTGTTTGAAGCAGCAATTGAAGTGATGAAACAATAGATGTATGTTAGGAAATTGACACAGGGAATGAACCTAAAATCGGCCTGAAATTGGCCTGAGATATGCCCAGAAAAAAAACGGAACTCTGTCGGATTTTATACCCGACTGAGTTAACTCGGTACCGGCCGATGAGCCGATTCAACCCAATCCGGTCGGCCCAATCACCGAGTTAGAAGTCGACTCGGTGTCTGACTTCTCTGCTCCCTTGACCCAATTGACTGACGGTTTGACCATTTTGACCGTTAGTCCTAAAGGAGGACTGACGGAATATTCCGTCGAATATACCATTGACGACAACAGAATTCAGGTGGCCAGCGGTGACTTTTCCGGCAGGATTCCGGCCATAATACCAATTTTCCGGCGACCAAAATTCCAGAATTCTCTGTGGATTTCTCTCATGGGTGTGAAGACTTGGACTAGGAATTGGATGGAGAATTTGGCTCAAATTTGGAAAGAGAAGATGGAAGATGAGAAAGACTTGAATTTGGAAATTGAATTGCTAAAGGAAAAGGATTCTATTCCTTGGAAGATTTGGAGAATATTGAAGCCTATAAATAGAGAAGTTTTCTACATCTTTTTGACATATATATCTTTTACACATCTCTCTACACACACAACACTTTTCTTTTCTTATTCTTTGTGTGAATTCTTTAGCATGAGTAGCTAATTTTCTTATTGATTGAGGATGAATTCCTAGTTCTTAATATATGATTTGAGTTTTGTTTCAATTCTATCTTGAGATTTTTCACATGATTATCGATTGTTTTTACTAATAGGAATGTTTCTTCATTCATGATTGATTGATAGATTGTTTAGAGTGCACGCTAAATTGATTTGTTAATTTGATCTAAAGCTAGTGAAAGTTAGGGGATAAGTAATCGTTTCTTGACTCTTTACATAAGTAGCAAACACGAGACCTTGCGGAGGGATTCCGTGGAGCAATTGTGTGTGAAAACAACGTTAGCAAGTAGACCTTGATCTAAGAGTCTAACTACTAATATTGACCTAATAAGTTCATAAATCTTAATGTGTTTATTTAAATTACATCTAGAGTGATCTACTACTAGGTGATTTGGTAAATAGAATCCGGTAGTCGAGAACTTCCGTATCCGGTGATACAAGGGATTTAGGGGTTTAGCACTGATCTAGCTGCTTTACCTACGGTTGGTGGTAATTTGTGACTAATAACAAGTAGAAAAGAACATAACTTTAATCATTGTTTTGCAACGAAGAATGATTCCTTGATCTTGTCTCTCTTATTGATTTCAACTTTATCTTTTAATTGCTTTGTTTATTTTCTTTTGCTTTATACATCCCCCCTTTTGTGACAATTTTTACAACTAGAATCTCTTGCTCCTCGTGGGAACGAACTTGACTTCCATCATATTATTTTTAATTGAGTGGAAATAAGATATTAATTTGATTGCACCTACGACACGCATCAGCCAACACGCTCGCTGGTAGCTATTCTTACCAGGACGTGGCCCTAATGGGCGAGCATGCCATTGGCACATGCCAACACGCTCGCTGGTAGCTTTTATTACCAGGACGTGGCCCTAATGGCCGAGCATGCCATTGGCACATGCCAACACGCTCGCTGGTAGCTTTTCTTACCAGGACGTGGCCCTAATGGCCGAGCGTGCCATTGGAACATGCCAACACGCTCGCTGGTAGCTTTTCTTACCAGGACGTGGCCCTAATGGCCGAGCATACCATTGGCACATGCCAACACGCATCGCTGGTAGCTTTTCTTACCAGGACGTGGCCCTAATGGCCGAGCATGCCATTGGCACATGCCAACACGCTCGCTGGTAGCTTTTCTTACCAGGACGTGGCCCTAATGGCCGAGCGTGCCATTGGCACATGCCAACACGCTCGCTGGTAGATTTTCTTACCAGGACGTGGCCCTAATGGCCGAGCATGCCATTGGCACATGCCAACACGCATCGCTGGTATCTTTTCTTACCAGGACGTGGCCCTAATGGCAGAGCATGCCATTGGCACATGCCAACACGCTCGCTGGTAGCTTTTCTTACCAGGACGTGGCCCTAATGGCCGAGCATGCCATTGGCACATGCCAACACGCTCGTTGGTAGCTTTTCTTACCAAGTCGTGGTCCTAATGGACACGCATGCCATTGGCACATGCCAACACGCATCGTTGGTAGCTTTTCTTACCAGGCCGTGATCCAAATTGGCCACGCATGCCATTGGCACATGCCAAACATGCACGCTGGTAGCCTAACTTGCAAACCGTGCAACCTACCGCCAAGGCATTCCGCACATGCCATTGGCACATGCCACACAGGCCACTAGCAGCTCTGGCATTGCCACTTACACTCAACGTGGAACCTACCACCAAGGCATTCCACACATGCCATTGGCACATGACACACACGCCACTAGCAGCTCTGGCATTGCCACTTGCGCTCGAGGTGCAACCCGCAACAAAGGCATTCCGCACATGCCATTGGCACATGCCACACGCGCCCCTAGCAGCGCCACTTGCACTCAAGGTGCAACCAACACTCGAGACATCAACACAAACTGGGGGATGCTTTCCAGGGTCTTGGTTTGGCGGTCACATCATGCAGCGTACACTACGCTCACATTAAGAAAGCGTGAATATGTATAAAGCGGTCAAATAAATGAGGAAATAATGGTGAAAACGTTTTCACCCATAAACACCATGCGGTTACCACCTCCTCCCATTATTTCACCATTTACTATCTTCCTTCATGAGGCCAGGGTACGTTTCAATCTCGACTTGTATAAATAGGTCTTACCTATTTCCACCAGACAACAAGTCTCGGTCAGGAGAAAAATACAACACTCTCAGAAAAGGCAACTTTGCAAGCTCTCCTAAAAGCTTTTATCTCTTGCAAGCTTCCTAAGCTTTCACTTTCTGATACAAGTCGAGACACTACTCTCCCAGAATTATTCGGTCTCAACACCTTTCTTTGCTTCCCTTCCCAAATCAACCCTTCTCCTCCACTTTGTGACCGAAGCAAGTCTGGAACGGCCATTTCTTGGTTTAGGCCGGACTTGTACAGATTGATCTCTCGAATCTAGAAAGTGCTCACGTGCAGCACATTTGTTTAGGGTTTAAACCAGTTTCTCACTCACCTACCGAATTTACCAAAATCGGCGGAAACGATTTTTACCCATAAACAGCAAGATAAAAAGAAATCACAAACACTTCGTCTCATCATTTGTGATTCGACAATATCTTTTTTCGATGCGTCGATTAAGATTATTGTGAGGTGATTGATAATACTAGGATGTTCTTCGGGAATATAAGTCCGGGTTATCAATTGGTTCCTGTTCACCTTGATTTATCAAAAGACGGAACAAAAACTCGTAGGTATATTCGTGGGAGACGGATTTATCTATTACCGTAGACTTTTTCTGTCTGATACATATTTGTTTATTAAAGTCTTCGACTTTGGGTCGTAGCAACTCTTAGTTGTGGGTGAGATCAGCTAAGGGAATCAAGTACGTAGCATCCTGCTGGGATCAGAGACATAGGAGCTTAACTGTACCTTGGATCAGTGTGAGATTGGTTGGGGTTCAACTACAGTCCAGACCGAAGTTAATTTGGAGTAGGCTAGTGTCTGTAACGGCTTAATACAATGTGTGTTCAATCTGGACTAGGTCCCGGGGTTTTTCTGCATTTGCGGTTTCCTCGTTAACAAAATTCTGATGTCTGTGTTATTTCTATTCCGCATTATATTTGTTTATATAATTGAAATATCACAGGTTGTGCGTTGTTCAATCAATTAGAATATCCGACCTTTTGGTTATTGATTTAAATTGATTGACACTTGGATATTGGTCTTTGATACCATCCAAGTTATCTCTCTTTGATAAAGACTCGCAGATTTCTATTTGCTTGAGTAAAGATCAAATTGAGAGATTGAGATATAAACTCTTTGATATACTTTTCTCTAGATTGAGTCTGACTATCTAGTTGATTCTCTAGAAAGTATATTGGAGTTTGTCCATACAGATTGCTAAGCGAAATATTGGGTGTGGTTGTTGTACCCCCGCTTTTTTAATTGGTATCAGAGCAGGCAAACACGTTTAAGACCTTACAAGTCTGTGTTTATGGCAATCTGAGTCTGAGGACAGAATCTCTTCTACGCATACCAAGATGTTTTCTAAAGCTTTTAACTATGCCAAATGTCTTGGGAATACCTCAAAGGATTACTCCTTAGCTGATTCTTCCGAATCCCGAGGTAAGAAGATTGTTCCATCTTGTGTCAACATATCTCTTTCCGATGAGACATTGGGCACTATGGCAAAAGCTGAAAAGGAGCTCACTTGAATCTCAAAAAACTCTGCTGAGATTATTGATTTCCAGGATCATGATCAGCTTATTGATGAATTTGAAAAGTCTCTTGATCGAGAGTATGAACTCTACAGCATCATTGAGTCCTTCTCTAAAAATATTGAAAAACTTCTCCAAGAAACTACTCAACAGCGTGAAAAGATTAGTGTTCTTGAAGATATTGTCAAGGAAGATGATAGGTGTTGTAAAACACCTAATTTTATATATAGTATTTATGCTTTCTTTGCGAGTTTTCTTGTGAATTATGTATCTTATATTTGCTTTTGAGTTTATTAGGTGTTTTGGAGTCATTGTTACAAAACAAGTGAAAATAAGCCCAAGAGATCGCTTCACAGACGGATGATATTGGGAGCACATTGGAGGATAAGGACAACCACTTTCTTACAACAACACTTTTAGTGGCCTGTATCCAAGATATGGTGCCTGGAGTCATTCTGGGGTCGATATAGAGCTTGGGTGTCTAAATCCAAAACCAGATTCCTACACAGAACCTAAAATCCAGAGAAATCACTTCTCTTATCATTAGCCGTGTATCATACATCACCTGAAACCGAGAGGGAAGTTACAGTTCGTGGCTCGAGAGTTGAGAATTGTTGCCAGCGATTAAGAGTAAGGAAGAAAAGGGTTTCTGGTGGTTTGAAATGGAAGAGATCGATGGGGTGATGAAGAATTTGAGGAGATGAATCTATTGCTGCTGGTAATCAGGTCAAGGAAATGGAGAACTTGACGAATTGATTTCAGGATGGGTTCGTGAATTGAAGCTGGTGAAGCTGCTACAATTGGTTGGAAGTGAAGCTGAGAAGAAGAAGGAAGAAGGAGTTCTGGACCAGAAAAGGGGAAGAGATTTAGTTGTTGATACCACGGATTCTGTTGGGTGTTTGGGTTAATCACCAGGTCAAGTTGTGTACTGGTTGTAACTCAAGAATTGGGTTCGAAATAATGAGTCTTTGGCAAAGTTTCTTGACTTGAAATGAACAAAGGATGAACAAGGTTGCTGCCATTATTTTGGGTGTTGTGTGAAGTGCAATTGATGTGTGTTCTAGGATCTGTAACGGATCTAAATAAATGGGTTCTGTGTGAAATTGATTGCAATGCAGGGAAGGAGAAAGAATTTGATCTCGACATCAACAGCAAGTTAATCCATGAAGCAACAACAAAATGCACACAATGTGTTTGCAGAATGGCCTAAACTGTAATGGAGATTGTTCTTTGGTTCGGTGGATATGTTACAGTTGCAGTGAGGCCATTAGAGACTGTAATTGAAGCTAAAAAGGAGTGTTTATGGTCATGTAGCAGCAGCAGATGCAGCTGAGAAATTGGTGAAAGAACAAGGCAAAAGCGGCTTGAGCTCGTGGTGGTTTAGGGTTGGAGTCTGTTGGTGTTATGAGATGGAAAGGCAGTGTACTAATGGTGCAAATGAAATGCAGTGATGATGGATTGAGGCGATTGCGGGTGATAGAATAGGTGGCTTTACCAGATATAGATAGGTGCAGAGGAACTATTTCTGGTGGTGTTTGTTGCCTTGAAGGAGTGATTGCAGTGGCTGTGTTGTTGCTGGCATTTGAGTAGGTGTTATTTGAGTCGCAAGAGCTACAACAGAGAATGCGAGAATGATGTTATTGAACTGGTGGTGCTGGACAGAATTAGCTGGTGATGTCTGTAGTATGAAGAAGATGCAGGGAGAGCTTGAGAAGTCTGTGATTGAGTGATGTTGGCAGAGTTAAACTTCCAATGGATTGAGATGATTAGAATATAGACAAGGAATAAGGTGATGAATGGGTTTCTGGTGGAATTGCAGGAGATCGAGAGTGGGTATGAGCTGTAATCAGGAGTTGGTTGTCTGTGATGGTGTTACCAGTAAGTAGGTTATGGAACTGTGATGGATGAGAAGACCTTGCTGTTGTTGGACCTGTAATGGAGTTGAGGTACTGGTGCTCGAGTGTGTTGTGCGGAGAAGGCATGAATCTGTAGCAGATGTTTCAGCTGCAACTCAAAGGAATGGTGTTGTAATTGGGAGATGGGAGTGAGTCTGAAGAGCAGGTTCAGTTGGCTGAGACAGTCTTGGTGATATGAAGGGTGGTTATGTGTTGCTGGTGCTGCCATTTTGAGCAGCATTAGATTGATAATGTGCTTGCAAAGAATAGAGTTAGAAGCTATTGAAAGAGAGGCACTGGTCCTGATGAGCTACAAATATTGCTAGCTCATCGCAGGTGATATTGGATGTGCCAGTTACAAGCTTGAGAAGATTAGTTAGAACTGGAGTAGCAGTTGCTGAAGAATTGAAGTTAAAGCTGGTGAAGTGATAATTCTGATAATGGAGTGGAAGTGAAGTTGCAGGTTGAGTTCTGCAGTTGCAATTGCAATTGAACAGGATGGCAGTGGTGGCTGTAGTCTGTGAACGGTTTTGCAGAGCAGTTGTAATTGGAAACTACAGATTTGGAATTGGACAAGCAGCAACGGTTTGAGCCGAATTGTAGTTAAGCGCAGCGATTTAGTCAGCAGATTTGATGCCGAGGTTGGTATGAATACTGGGAAGAGGAGTGTCTGGTAGTGCTGGTTCCGATAGAGCTGTGGCTGCAGTGCTAGATGGAATTGAAGGTGGCGAGGCGATGCAGTTGTAATGGGATTGGCGGATTTGAAGTGGTGAACTGCAGCTTGTTGGTTTAACTGAAGTTTTGGCAGTGAGATGAATGGTTTATGTGGATTGTGCATGGATTGAACAGGGAATGTGCAGTGCTGCAATGAGCTGCAAATGAAAGCTGCAGAAATTGTGCGAAAACGGAGTAGAATTGGTGCACCGGTGGTACTATCTCGGGATGCCGGATTTCGGAACTTGAAGCATGAATCGTAATATTTCAGTGAATCGCGAAGGGGGTATGTGTAGTTGCAGGAAATCCTACACTACACCCCTCACTAGAATATACACAATTAAGTCATTTTAAGATCAATGATTATGATTTCTATTGATTGAATACTTGAATCTTTACAATATGAAATAGAAATGAGTTAAAGAATTACAATCACTCTAAAACTTTCTGTCTCCTCAAAACTTGCTTAACAATTCAAAAAGAACTCTCCCCTACAACAGATATCCTCAACCCTTTATATAGGGTAGTACACATTGGATGACAGCTAAGCTGTCCTTTATTTTCGGGAATTTCTTGCGAAATATCGCAAGTGTACATGTATCAATTCTCGTGACACTCTTAAATTTCGCCATATTTTCATATCTTCCTCGTGTTCTGGCTGTCGTCATTCATTGCGTCATTTATTTTACTTCCCTGCGACTCCCTCACAATGTCGTCATTTATTAATCTCGCGAAGTATTGATGTCGCGATATTCTGATCCTACATCTTGCCTCTTCTCATGTCTTCTCTGCGAAGGAGAGAATGTCATGAGAACCAATATTTTGAAATGCCGCAATTGTTCATCAATTGTTCATCTTTATCGGTATCACTCCCGTACTTTTACACGGAATTTATTACAAATATTTCTTCTTCCACTCTTTTCTTGACACGTTTCTTTCAACCGTTTATTCTTGACCATTCACGTCCCATCTCGCATTAAATGCATTTGTTTTCTCGAGGATTCTACTCTCTATATATAGTTTTCTCACCCTTCTCTTCTTCTCTTTTTATTTTCCCTCTGCAACTTTTCTTCAACTTTCTTCCTCCGCAATCTGCGCTTCTGCTACTGTAAATCTTCCCTTCTTTCTTTCTCTTGATCTTCAATTCTCTAATCATTCCCATACTCTAAAAATGGCTTCACTTGGTCGTATATATAAACCCCTTTTTAATGAAGCTCAAAAGAATTTACAAGAGAAGGGCTTCATCCTATCAACCATTCCTAATCAAGAATCTTCATCTATACTTTCTGCAAAGTTGTTTTCTGATCATCAGTGTGATGATCAGAAAATCATAATCTCGCTAGGTCAAATCCTCGCAGGCCTTCCCATTCCTCTCTACAATCCCGAGATGCCTTTATTCTATGAAATTCTTGCTCATGAGAAATTCTCGCGAGCTATTTATCAACTAAGCGGTGATTGCATCCGTCTAATGCTTGAATTCGCCAACCGTGGCGCTGGTAAGGGATCTTTATATCCTGATGATGTCAAAGATCCTAGATTCGCAAGTTTAGAAATAGTCGCTGAGAAGTATACTGTAGAAAACTTTTTCGAAAATTATGAAGTAATAAATATGAGAAATGATAAATCTCGCTGGGGTGCTCGATTGAAGAGAAAAGATAATATTTCCAGTGATAAGCTGCTTATGCAAGCTATTGACTGGCACTCGTGCAAAAATAATGTTCCTCGGTACTCCAAAGATGAGAAGTGGTGGGTTGTTCCTCTATTTTTGAGCGGACCTTATATTGCAGGTTCTCATACACTCCCTGCGAATCTCGCAAACTATCATCCTTGGGAATTTAAGTGGCCCGAGAAGGCAAAAGAGGTATACTTCCTATTTCAGGTTTGCTTTACGATATTTCCTTCCTCTTATATTTACTAGGCTTGCAAAATTTTCAGATTACCAAATTGAAAAAGAGTTATAGAAGACGTCCAAAGGCGAGTACTCTGGCGATACTCCGATCAATCACGGATGAAGTAAGAAATACCTTCTTTTGTTATTTTTAACAATATTGTTGCCTTTGTTTCTTATCTTCATTCGTGTGCGAAGGTTGTTAAAGAAATTGACATTCCCGAAGCTGCGAAGGTTAAGGGCAAGAATAAAATCACTCTTCGCAAGGATAAATCTTCTGCTCCATCTTCTAAAAAACGGAAAATCCATCCTTCTTCTTGTTCTAGTTCCCAAACCAGCGAGAGTTCTGACGAAGATGAAAATGAGGTTGATACTTCTTCTGCAAAGGAGAATCATTCGGTCGCTTCTGCTATGGCGCAATTGTCTAGTGTTTTCTCCGATTCTATGCAAGGATTGGGAGATGATCATTTATCTGCTACTTGCGAAGCTCTCGCTAATATTTGTGATGCTCCTCTGCTAGTGGATAATGATTCTTTTCGCGGAATTTCTCGAACAATGACTCCCAGTCTCTTAAATGCACTCAGTGCTTTGGTATGTTCATATTTCTTTATTTTTCTGTAATTTTGATTATAAACCTTATCCTAACAATTTCTTTACCTTCCTTTATAGTCTGGGAGAGCTTCCTTTGTTGTTGCCTCAGACCTCGAGAAAAGACGCAACAATCTTGAAAAGAAAAATCTTCAACTTAAAGAGAAGATCAAAGAGCTATAAATTGAAGTTGCGACATCTCGCAAGAAGGATGAGAAAATTCAACAATTGGAAGTTGAGTCTTCTTCCCAAAAGGACAAAATATCCACTCTTCAAAGTGCTAATCAGCAACTTTATGGTATAACACCCTCCTCTTTTCTTCATTTCTATTTTACCATTTATTTTTCTTTTCCTGACTTATCATTTTCGCAGACGTTTATAATCTTTCTGACGAAGCCATCCTTCTCCATTCATTCCCTGAACCTATGGATGATGATACTCTTCTCGCTCATCTCAATGAATCTTTAAGTAGTTCTTCAAACAAGATTAATTCTCTCTCATTAAATGAACTTCGAACCAAATTTCATCTTTTAGAAATTGAACATAGGTCTAGTTTAGGTTTAGCCAACCGATTTAAACATTTATATCTTGACTTCCAAGAAAGTAATAATATTCTAAGGAAAAAGATTAGCAGCCTCATAGATGATAAGGATCGCATTGCTAATCAAGGTGCACAAGCATTAGCAAAATTCCAAAAAACTATTCTTGAAGTCCAAATTGAATGAGATGAATCCCTTCTCCAAAATGCCATACTTAATGAGCGAGAAAATCAAATTCGTTCACTTCTTGTCATAAATAATGATGATGAATTCGCTTGGGCTGCGAAGGTTCTAGATAATGCCAGAAATAAATTAGGTGTTAACGTCAGTCTTCATGTTGAGCATAATGCCTTGGTTAAAGATATGATTTCTGACAGAGAAGGTTGTTTTACTATTCTTCATTATTTTTCCCGCTTCTTTTTACGAAATTGTTATTAAGTTGCTAACTCATTGTCATTTGTTCGCGAGAACCGAGAAGAGGTTTCAAACTAGAATCAAGGAACTTGAATCGAGAAAGCACAACTTGCAAAAACTTCTCTCTTCGCAATGACAAATATTCTAAGATGAAGAAGCAACTACAGACTCATCGTGGCGAATTTCAATAATGAGCTTTTCGTTTTCGCAACCAAACTATTGAACAAATTTGCAATGACCACAACATTCCTCTTTCTTCATATCCTTGTCTTCTCGATGAAATTCCTGAAAATATGCCTTGCTCAGATGTCTCTGATAGTGATGTAAGCGAAGAAGAAGAATCTGATAAAGTATCTGATGAAGAAGAATAAGTTGCTAGATTGTTCCATTTTCCTTTCTCTTCTTGTGATATTTGTACATTTATCCTTCTAACCTTCCATTTTGTAATCTCTTACTGTAAATCTATCATATGAAAATAAATAACAAATTTTTATTCTAATCATTCCCATACTTGCCTCTGTTATTTATTTTCACATGAGATAAATCAAGTCGATAATGTTTAAGTAATGATACTTCTTAATTTCGCAAATGTTGTTGCTGATTCTTCACAAATAAATGAAGAAATATAATCGTATTCGCAAGCTTGTTTGCTTACTCGATCACCATTTATGTTGAAATTTATCATTGCGACAAAATCGCAGAACGTCATTACATTTTCATGTAATGACCCATTGATCTTGTCTTATCATTGTTTTTGTGTGGTCTTATTTTGCCTTCCTAGTTAAAGGTCTTATTTTGCCACCCCTCATTTTGCATCAATATGACAGGTCTAAATATTCTTGCGAACATAAAATCCCATGACATTGACGTCTTGCGACAAGATCGCAGGACGTCCTTACACTTTCATGTAATGACCCATTGATCTTGTCTTATCATTTCTTTAGTATTTTTGCCTCTGCAGGATATTTCATTTGCGATAATATGACAGGCATAAATGTTCTTGCGAATATAAAGCCCCATGACATTGCCGTCTTGTGACACTTATCAGCTCCCTAATGGAGGGTGCCGCCCTTATCATCTCCCTGGTTGCCCCTTCAAGGAGGCGTACATCGGCCATACAAGACTAGCTCCTCCCATCCGGTCTTAACAACAACCAGTTGTTTTCGTGACCTCTTATCCCTTATACCTATAGGGCTTATGGTTACGAGGCTGCACCCTAAGTGGAGTTTTCTTCGGGCCGAGTGCAACATATGCCAAGACTTTCCAAGAATGGCCGAGACACTTCAAATGTCCCAGGAACTCTTGGATCAACCGTGTACCTCGGCGCCTTGAGCATACACTGACTCCTTGGAAGAGACCCTCGGGCATCCAACCAGGGTATAACCTTATATATATAGTTGGAAATCCAAGGTATCTCTCCCGGATAGGCTTTCATGGGCCCCAAATCTCAATGACTCAAGTTCCAGGACCGGTGTAACCTTTTCCTTGATCCATGTCAAGAGATACCCCCTTATATGACGCACTTTAGGTCTTACATTTGCCTCTTGCGAAATATCATTCGCGAACTAGGGTGTACGCCATAAAGGTTCGTCCCGTTCACTCACTCTTTCATTTTTGTTAATTTATTCAATCATTCATTTTTGGTTTTCTCTTATTATTTTGTTTTCGAAGCTATCGCACAATCTTGCTTTGTTTATAGTAATCTCATTTCAATTCTTTAATCAAATTTTCATACATTCTTGATGGCGATATTCTCGCGCATTTCTTCTTCAATCTCATAGCAACCGTGGCACATCAATCTCATAGCATTTTTGTCCTTCCATCCAGTCTCCCTTTATAACTCCAACACCGCTAGGATGAGGAAACTTTATACACTGATGATAAGTCGACGCTACGCCCAGAATTTTGTACAACCATGGCCTTCCGATCAATGCATTATAAGGGGACTCCACATCGACTACACAGAACAAAATTTCAGTTGATAATCTTTGCAAGGGTATTCTCATATGAACTTCTCCTTTAGGCTTATTCATTTTGTGCCATTGAAACCGTATATTTTATACGTCGAAGGTATCAACTCTTCATCCTTCCCACCCATAGTCTTGTAAGTATGGTAAAAAGAATGTTTCCGAGCTCCCCGTATCAATTAAGATTCTATTGATCGCTGAGAATTCTCTCGCTTCATCGTCTTCGCCATCTACGGGTTTTGGAATAATTTCCAATTTTACAACCAATGGGCTATCATTTGCCATTCTTTGAAAGAAAGCTGCATTTGCCATTCTTTTAATCGCGATGTCTTCGCGATGTTCATCACTTCTTTATTATCAGCATCCCTCGCGAAAACCCTTCTGAGAACATTATCATGAAAATCTTCAATTGTTCGGTATGAATGTACAATGGAGTTGCAAAACAAATTTTTAGCTTTCGTTCCAACTTCTATTACGAATGTTTCTTTCCCCTTTGCTGAGTTTGTTCTGTGCATTTCTGGCGGTGGTGGTAACGGTTGAACCTTCTCTTCACTTTTTAGAAAATGACTCAGCTTTCCTTGGTCAATCATTCTGAGGATGATTCTTTTTATATTTCTGCAGTCATTTGTTAGGTGTCCATGAAAGCGGTGGTAAGAACAGAACTCGTGACTTCTATCACTTGGTGGTGGCTCATTCCCCATGTTCCATGGTGCAGGTATGTTTTCCATCAAGAGTATAGCTTCCCATATTTTTTCTACACTAGTATTTAATGGTGGCATTTTGATTTCCTCCCATACTACTCTGTGACTTCGCTGTCCTCCATGATAATTCTGCCTTCGACCTCCATAAGTTTCTTGCGGATGATCAAGTCTTTGAATTTTGTTATTGCCGCCACGGTTGTAGTAGTTCCTTTCTCTTTCAAATTCTTCCTGATCACGGCTTCCCATAGCTACTATCTTTGGCTATCCATCATCTATTATCTTTTCTTGTTGCCCTTGCGAAGTGCTCGCTACTGTGTTTATCAACTTGGGTAATAAGCTTGCATTCGCAGCATTTGAATTTGTATTCGCAACTGGGTATGATTCCATCTCATTTTGCCTTTCCTCTAGAGCAATATATTCCTCCTGAAGTTCTCGCAACTCAGTCATTGTAATTGTATTCTTGACTCTAAAAATTTGAATATATAACAAATTGGTTGCGAACATAGCGTTTATGAATGATAGAATAAGATATCTTTCATCCACTCGTCCAGCCATTTCGCTACACATTGTCTTCCACCTCACAGTTAAGTGTCTCAAACTTTCGCCAACTCTTTGTTTCACTCCAAATACATCTTCAATTCCTGGTCGCGAGGAGTTGTTACTTATATATGCCCCTAAGAATATAGCTTGTAAATGGTTGAATGACGTGATTGTGTTTCTTGGTAAACCCTAAAACCATTTCAAGTGCTTCTCTGTTAAACTTGATGCGAAATATTTGCACAATATGGCGTCATGATTTTCCCATCGTAGCATACATATCACATACGCTTTGATGTGTTGTATTGCGCAAGTCGTTCCATCAAAAATGCTTTGGTTAATGCGGGTAAATTGCACTTTGGGGGTATTCCTCCTAATCGCACCTCTAGTGTAAAGGGGGTTTTCGCAGCCTCTTCGATGGCCTCATCCAATTGTCTTCTTCCTCCTCCCCTTCTATTGTTCAACATTCCTCTCATCTCTGCCAACTCTCTCAAGATTTGTTCATTTACATCAGGATTCGAATTTATTGGTCTTTTTAGTTCCGCCTCTCTCCTTCTGCGTTCATGTCTACTTTGATTTTCTTGTTCATTATATTCTTCTCTTCTTTCTCTGCGACTTTCTCCTTCATCTCGTTCATGAATTCGCACACCATTATATCTATCATTTTCTGTTCTTGGTTGTCTATCAGTTCTCCTTTGTATTCTTTCATATTCTTCATTGATATTTCCATTGTTGCGATTTTGCTCGCGCCTTCTTTCTCGATTGTCATGATTGTTTTGCCTAATTGCTTCCTCCAATTCCCGTTCTTCCATTTCTACTCTTAATCTTTCCCTTTCGCAAGCTAGACGCGTTTGTTCAATATAATGTTTTTCGATGTCATCTTCAATCTCCTTTTGTTTCCTCCGTGTTTCTCTCCCATACAATATTCTTCTTCCTTCTTCCTGATTTTCTCCACCAATTGGATTATTCTGCATTTGACGCTGTCTATTTTCTTGATTTCCGTCATCTTGGCCATTCTGTAGAATTTCAGGGTGTGGAATATAACGATCTTCTACCACTTCTCTTCTCTCGCAACATCCTTCACCGAGATTTGGCTCTCTTTCGAGATCTTCTTCATTAACATTTTCTACAGGTGATGTTCTCCTCATATCTTCTCTAACCGATCCTGATCTTGACCTGGTATTACTTCTCGACCTTCTATTCTGCAACCTCATATTTTCCATTCTTAACTCATGGTTTTGCCTTGTTAAATTTGCACGTTCTTCCGCTTCTAATCGCCTTTCCTCATGTATTGTTTGTCTCAATGCTTCTAATGCTGCGACTTCTTCATTTCTATGAATTGTTTCTCCCATCTCTTCTCGATTTCTCTCCTCTTGTCCATTATTTATCAATTGTTGCACTTCTTCTCTTTCTTCCATAGAATCCGATCTCCATGTATGCACACTCACCCTATCATAATCTATTACTCTATTCGGTGCTGGTTGAATTGGTGGTTGAATTTGACCTTAATCTCTATCTCTTGCGTTTATTCTTGATGGTTCACCTACTTCATTTCTCCTTTCTCCAGCTAATCTCCCGCTTCTTCTTACAATTGTTGGTTGTTCTGATGCATTCCTTCTTCTAGCCATTTCTCAATTTTAGTAAGTTGTTGAAAATTATACGAAATTTCTTTCTTGTTACTCCTTATTCTTTCAATTCACAAGGTTGATCTCTACTCCATCCCTGTTTCTAGCGCCATTATGTAGTTGCAGGAAATCCTACACTACACCCCTCACTAGAATATACATAATTAAGTCATTTTAAGATCAATGATTATGATTTCTATTGATTGAATACTTGAATCTTTACAATATGAAATAGAAATGAGTTAAAGAATTACAATCACTCTAAAACTTTCTCTCTCCTCAAAACTTGCTTAACAATTCAAAAAGAACTCTCCCCTACAACAGATATCCTCAACCCTTTATATAGGGTAGTACACAGTGGATGACAGCTAAGCTGTCCTTTATTTTCGGGAATGTCTTGCGAAATATCGCAAGTGTACATGTATCAATTCTCGCGACACTCTTAAATTTCGCCATATTTTCATATCTTCCTCGTGTTCTGGCTGTCGTCATTCATTGCGTCATTTATTTTACTTCCCTGCGACTCACTCGCAATGTCGTCATTTATTAATCTCGCGAAGTATTGATGTCGCGATATTATGATCCTACAGTATGTGTTGGATGCATGATCCGGCCGCGGCATATATGAGCTACGAGTCACGCTTTTGGGCGCGTTTTCGCAAGAATTCAAGAATTGGTCTAGATGGTTCGTATGTGATATATTGCTCTGAAGTGTGAGTGTATGAACTGAAGAGAATGATAGTGAGTTTCTGGGAGTTATGGTAGCCGGAGGGGAGTTTCAGGTAGTCGGAGGTAGTTTCACATGGCCGGATTCGGGCGACCAGTGACCGGATTCCGGCGATGACGTCAGCAATTCAGTCGGCAATTTTGGACATAGATTTTCACACGGGTATTTTCCACACATGGGCTTGGTGGACCACTTGGAGATGGGTTTTGAGAAGACCTAAATTTGGAGTATCCTTTTGGAATGGGAGAAGCATATAAATAGAAAAAATCTTTCTCTAAAAATAATATCTCCATTAGGGAGGCTTCTACTTTTGTTCTAGGGTTTCACATGATAGTTTTCTTCTTTGCTTTCTATGATGATTTCCAAAAACCCAAGTAACTAAGTTTTTATTATTGGTTGAAGATGTAGTTGGATTTTGCAACCAAGTTATGATTTTTATGAATTAGTTTTCTCTCAATATTATCGTTTGATTTCTACGAGTTATAATAATTGCATGATTGATATATTGCAATATGATTGAATGTTTGTTTAGTTGAGTCTAGAATTGATTGAACATATATCCATATCTATAGCTATTTTAGGGTTCATCATCGAGCGATAACCTTGAATACGAGTAGCATGATATGATTATGGTTTGTAGTGATACATCCTTGTAGTCATATGTAGAAATTGACCTTTGTTCGAATTGTTTGCGCAATGTATTACAATTGCATTGATTAGCCTATTTCTAAAACTTAATGCTCCTAGGAATTGAACTTAATTAGCGCAAGGCGTTAGGTTATTCTTTAGGTAGAATTCACATACGCAGCTCTAATGTGTGTGTGATGAATTAGGAAATTTAAGGAGTATTCTTGCAATAAGGTATTCTATGGCTTTTGATGATAGCGAGATTAAATACGAATTCTATTCATATATTCAAAAACTTGTTTACAATTGAAGATGAAACCTTTATCCAATATTTCACAACCTTGATTTGCGTACTTTGTTTGCTTTTTGTTTATTTTTATTTACACAATCAGAAAATTCCCCGTGTTACTTATAAGATACCGAAACATATTGACAACCAAGACCTCTCTGTGGGAACGATCCTTTCTTGCCCTTGCTTCATTATATATTTTGAGTAGTAAGAAAGTGTAATTTATTTTTGTGTCGGTTGAAAACCGATCAGAAGACTCAATTAGAGAAAAACGTTTAATCGAGACTCATTCATCAGATCTTAACAGACTTCGTGTCGAGAAAGAGAAACTATAAGCATCTCTTATTCTAGCCCATGAATAGTGCAGATCCTTGGAAAAGGAAATCTTGTCTCAAGGAGAAATTCTTCTGTACAAACTAATTCTCATGAGTTACAGTACAGAACGAAATGTTCTCCGGAAGAAGATTGTGTCAAGGAAAGTTTACATAACTTACAATCTCCTCATATGGCTATGAAGTCAAAACAGGTGCCATTTATTACTTCATCTCCACGAACCTGTACATTCTGTGGGAAAAAGAATCACTATGATATCCATTGTTTTGCCAGGAGGAAACAAATTTCTAGACTTCACATTTTGCTTCTTTCCACTGTCAATGGAACAAATAGTCATTCGACTAATGCAGTGAATCGCATGTCCACAGAATACCAGAATCCTTATAAATATGATCTTCTTCCTAGAAGTCATCACAGGGTTCAAGTGAAGTCTAGTGGTATAAATTTTTATTTTTCTAAAAGCATTCCCTGTGCTTATAAGGCTGGTTCTGGTAAATCTAAGTGTAGAAAATGGATCCCTATCTATTCTGATCCTCTTGAACCGGTTGCTAGAGGTCCTAGATTTAGTCCTCAGAGAATATCTTCTGACAGATATGCTGAACTAGCCAAGCCTTACTTCTCTGAGTTGAGTACCAATCTAAGAAAGAAGGATAAACAAAGACGACAGTCATTTAATGAGCTAAACGCTCATACTTGTGTAAATTAATCACAAGGTTGATATCTCACTGATAAGCACGAAAGTGCGACACATTTTCACCCATAAATACATTAGCTGGGACTCATTTTATCACTAATAAACTTGTTTGTAGGTGTTTTTGTGAAATAAGCTCTTATGGAGAAAGTTGCTCGAAAAGTGGTTTTTGTACCCCGGAGGACACATGTTATTCGGACTCTCAGTTTTGGATAAAGGGCACCAAATTACTAAGGGGCACCCTAATTGCAATTCACACCCCAGTTCTGGATAGGGGGCATCTCATCTTCAACCTTTTGAATTTCCAGTTTTGGCGGGAAATTGGTTTTAATGGAAACAAAATTAGGGTTTGGAAATTGGGCGTGATTTAAGGAGACTAAAGGGCTGAAATTAAATGGGTTTGTTCTAATTGATCTAACAGGACTGGTAATGGGTTCCGTTTCGATTGGAATTGGCTAGAGTGGTGGATTTAAAGTAAACAATTCGGGGAAAATTAGGGTTCAAGTTTTGGAGTTGTTAGAGGGAGACTCGATCGCTCATATTAATTGGGTTTGTTCTTAATGTATAATCAATGTTGGTGATAGCCTTTGAGTCGACCAGAATTGGCTAGAATCGTGAATTTGAAGAAAATGGTATTCTCGGGTTTACTCTTCTCCGGAAAATTTTATCCTCACCTGTGAAGAATTTGGGTGAGATTCAAGCATGGATTTGGAGTAGTACCATCTTGTTTCGATGAATCGGGGTCTGTAAGTGACTTGGATTCGAGTGATGAGGATCATTACGTGTTTTGAAACAAAACAAGGAAGTTCTCAGCAAAACAGAGTTTGGAGTATGCTCGGGGAGGATTGGCTTGTGTTATGAGCACTATGGGACGTGTACACGGCCATAAGACGTGTGAAAGAGATAAAATGGGAAGCAAATCCCGTAACTTGGTAGGAAAACGAAGAAAATATCTCAGGAAATATTCTCTCTTTACGGTAAAGATTATCAGCAGTTAACATGAAATATTTGAGGCATGTCGAGTATATAAAGGGAGCTGGGATCACAGAGAGGGATAGCGAGAGTTTGGGAGAAGAATAGAGAGTGGCAGAGCAACTTCTCTGCTGCTGCAGAGAAGAAGAAGAAGACGAAGAACACAGACGACATTTCTGGTCTGTCGTTTATGAACGGTCGCATGTTCACATCTTAGCGACCGTTTATCTGCGACAGTTTCCAAATATAGTTCTTCTATAACAAAAGCTTAAGTCATAACGGTAGTTTGTAGCGGCCATTAACCGTTGCAAATTCGGTTTATTGTATTTTCTCTTCTTTTCTTCATTGTAAGCACCATTTGAGCAATAAAAAAATATTTTGAGAGTGTCTCCAATATGAGTTGCTAAACCCCTACATTGGGTCGACGGAGGAATTTGAATTTCATACGTGGGTAATTTTAATTAATTCTTTATATGACATTTGCATTTATTTTAAATTGTTTTATGATTTGAAAAAATTAGTTATCATTTTATTAGATGGGTCATGCTTGCTTAAATGTTTGATGGCCCATGCTTACGATTTATAACTAATGTTTAGAGAATCTACATTGGCAAAAATAAGAGTCCTTGTTGTTTTATTGAGCTATAATTGTTGAAGAATAATAATTGAACCTATTGATATAAATTCGGTGGAATCCTAGACCAAGTAACTCTCTCTTTTATTATTTTGTTAAACCTTTAAATTTAATCTCAACAACGTCCGAGTGAACGACAACCCTTTTACTACTTCAACAAAAAAATTAAAAACCTTATTAATTTTGCGCGCCGACGCGGAATTGTTTTTAGATTATTTTTTAGGTTTATTTTGTACAGTATTTTCTTTTTCCTTTTTATGCTTTTCTTTTTGTATTTCTTTTCAGGGAATTTTTGAGGATGATGACTTCTTCTGAGGAGACGTCACCTACGATGATTATTTGGCGGAATATAAGCGTAGAAAGTCAAATTAACAGGAAACCTCATCTGAGATGACACTTGCTGAATATATGCGTAGGCAATGGTATGGAGTTTCTGCTCCACATGTGGTAAGTGAAGAATCACATGAAACTATATATGAGAAGTATTACAAACACACACCGCCTAGTTTGGAACAAAGATTGAGAATTCTAGAATGCCAAAGATTATTTAATGATGATGATCAGTCTTATAGTGACTCTGTGTTCCAAACAGTAACGTATAGATGACCCCTGTGGATGATTATGTGGATGATTCGCCTAATTCCATAGATGAATCTACCTCACAAGATCATTCACCCGACTTAGAGGTTGTTTTTAGACCCCTAGACTTCCAAAAGTTGCCTAATTTAGGGTTAGAATTGTGTGCTTCTAAAGTGTTGTTGGATTAGTTTGCATCTAAGTACCCAGAGGATTTGCCTATTTCTAATACCGTGCATGAGCCAGTTGAAAATTTCCCAGTCTCAGTAGAATCCCCATATTTTGTTCTTTACGCACTTCCATGTGCAGTAAAAACTTTGTTTAGGGGTAAATCTTGTTTTTTGATAGTTTCAGCGTCTTCGCGTTTTCATAAAATAATTGTGAAGCTGTCGTTTGTAAATATTCTATTTTGGGTCGATCCCCAAGTTTTCAGGTTATTAGTTTATGGGGATCCGTTTTTGTACATTCCAGTAGGTACAATTATTTATTTATTTATGTTTGTTTATTTTTGAATTTCCCATCTTAATTTTTACGTTGGATGACTCAATTACATTGAGGACAATGTAATATTTAAGTGTGGGGGAGTGGTTAACTTTTTACTTTACTTTTTTTTCAGGAACAAGCTGTTGAGCGGGTTAAAAAAAAAAAAAAAAAATAATTATAATTGTTGTTAGCCTTATGACCAGCTATGTAGTGGGTCTATTATTTTGTTTTCTTATCACACTATGACCAGCTGTTGAGCGGGTCTAAAAAAAAAAAATTGTGTCGCGTCTTATATATGGCATTTGTCATGACCAGCTGTGTAGCGGGTATAAATCTCTCTCTTATTATGACCAGCTGTGTAGCGGGTCTTCTTCTGTTTTGCTCGAGGACTAGCAAAATGTTAGTGTGGGGGAATTTGATAAGCACGAAAGTGCGACACATTTTCACCCATAAATACATTAGCTGGGACTCATTTTATCACTAATAAACTTGTTTGTAGGTGTTTTTGTGAAATAAGCTCTTATGGAGAAAGTTGCTCGAAAAGTGGTTTTTGTACCCCGGAGGACACATGTTATTCGGACTCTCGGTTTTGGATAAGGGGCACCCAATTACTAAGGGGCACCCTAATTGCTATTCACACCCCAGTTCTGGATAGGGGGCATCTCATCTTCAACCTTTTGAATTTCCAGTTTTGGCGGGAAATTGGTTTTAATGGAAACAAAATTAGGGTTTGGAAATTGGGCGTGATTTAAGGAGACTAAAGGGCTGAAATTAGATGGGTTTGTTCTAATTGATCTAACAGGACTGGTAATGGGTTCCGTTTCGATTGGAATTGGCTAGAGTGGTGGATTTAAAGTAAACCAGTTTGGGAAAAATTAGGGTTCAAGTTTTGGAGTTGTTAGAGGGAGACTCGATCGCTCAGATTAATTGGGTTTGTTCTTAATGTATAATCAGGGTCGTTGATATCCTTTGAGTCGACCAGAATTGGCTAGAATCGTGAATTTGAAGAAAATGGTATTCTCGGGTTTACTCTTCTCCGGAAAATTTCATCCTCACCTGTGAAGAATTTGGGTGAGATTCAAGCATGGATTTGGAGTAGTACCATCCTGTTTCGATGAATCAGGGTCTGTAAGTGACTTGGATTCGAGTGATGAGGATCGTTACGTGTTTTGAAACAAAACAGGGAAGTTCTCAGCAAAACAGAGTTTGGAGTATGCTCGGGGAGGATTGGCTTGTGTTATGAGCACTATGGGACGTGTACACGACCATAAGACGTGTGAAAGAGATAAAATGGGAAGCAAATCCCGTAACTTGGTAGGAAAATGTAGTTGCAGGATTTCCCACACTACACCCCTCACTCAAATCTGTTTAATCAATCCATTGGAAGATGAACAATGATGTGTTTTACTAATTGTTTTCTTGAATGATTTACAAAGAAATGTAGAACAAAGTTAAAGAAATTACAATCTCTCTTTCCTTTCTCTCTCCTAATGACTTGTTTCTCAATTCAAAAAGTGCTCCCCTACAACAGACTTACTCGACCCTTTATATAGGGTATTACATAGTGGGTGACAGCTATACTGTCCCTTATTTTCGGAATCGTCTCGCGAGTGCTCGCGAATATACAACTGTTTGCCTTCGCGACACTCTTAAATCTCGCCAAGTCTTTCATACTTTCCTCATGTTCTAACTATCGTCATCTATTACGTCATTTATTTACCTCCATGCGACTCCTTCGCGAGCAGCTTGATCGTTTATTAATCTCGCAAAGTATTCTTTGTCGCGATATTTCGGTCCTACATCTTGCCTCTTCTCATGTCTTCTCTGCGAAGAAGAGAATGTCATGAGAACCAATATTTTAAAGTGCCGCAATCGCTTATCTTTATCTTGCGATTGTTTATTTTCACTCGTTTTGTTTATGTACGGAATTTATTAAGGGTGTTTCTTCTTCCACTCTTTTCTTGACACGTCTCTTTCAACCGATTATTCTTAACCATTCACGTCCCTTCTCTCATTAAATGCATTTGTTTTCTCGAGAACTCTCTTCTCTATATATAGTTTTCTCCTCTTTCTTCTTCTTCTTTTTATTTTCCCTCTCGCAACTTTTCTTCACCTTTCTCCTTCCGCAATTTGCGCTTCGCTATCGCTTCCTTTTCAATTCTTCACTTCTCCCTTCATTCCTATACTACGATAATGGCTTCACTTGGTCGTACATACGCTCCTCATTTTAATCGATATTCAAAAGAAATTACAGGAAAAGGGTTTCACTTTATCTACCATTCCACATCAAGAATCCTCATCTATGCTTTCTGCAAAATTGTTTTCTGATCATCAATGTGATGATCAGAAAATTATAGTCTCGCTAGGTCAACTTCTCGCAGGGCTCCCCATTCCTTTATATAATCCCGAAATACCATTATTTTATGAGATTCTTGCTCACGAGAAATTCTCGCGGGCTATTTATCAATTGAACGGCGATTGTATTCGCCTAATGCTTGAGTTCGCCTCTCGTGGTGCCGGTAAAGGATCTTTATATCCTGACAATGTTAGAAATCCCCAATTTGCGAATTTACCAATAGTTGCCGAGAAGTATACTGTGGATAATTTCTTTGCAAATTATTCAGTCATAACTATGAGAAACGATAAATCTCATTTGGGGTGTTCGATTGAAGAAAAATGATAACGTTGATGCTGACAAACTGCTTATGCAAGACATTGACTGGCATTCGGGTAAAAATAATATCCCTCGCTACTCCAAAGATGAAAAGTGGTGGGTTGTACCTCTCTTTTCGAGTGGCCTTATATCGCAGCTCACATGCACTCCCAGCCAATCTCGCGAATTATCATCCTTGGGAATTTAAGTGGCCTGAGAAGACAAAAGAGGTATATACATATCATTCATTTTAGATTTGCTTCGCTATGTCTTCCATTTCTTTCCTTCATTAACTTTTTAGAAAAATTTTAGGTCACCAGAATGAGAAAGAAATACAAAGAGAATCCTCAGCCAAATATCCTGGCGATACTTCGATCACTCACGGATGAAGTAAGAAACATTTTCTTTTGTTATTTTAAACAATATTGTTGCCTCTGTTTCTTATCTTTATTCGTGTGTGAAGATTGGTGTTGAAGAAGTTGAAATCGCAAAGATTAATGATGGAGAAGTCAAGTCGCGAAGGCTAAAGGCAAGAACAAGGCCATTTCTCGCAAGGACAAATCTTCTGGCCCATCCTCCAAAAGACGGAGACTCCAACCTCCTTCACATTCTAACTCCCAATCTAGCGAGAATTCGGAAGATGAAAATGAGATTGGCACCTCTTTCGCTAAGGGAAGTCATTGGATACTTCGCTATGGCGCTTTTATCTAATGTCTTTACCGATTCTATGCAAGGTTTTGGCGATAGCAACTTGTCCGCTACTTGCGAAACTATCGCTAAGATCTGTGATGCCCCATTGTTGGAGGATATCGAGTCTTTTCGTGGAGTTTCTCGAACAATAACACCCAGCCTTTTAAATGCTCTCAATGCTTTGGTATGTTCACACCTCTTTACCTCTTTGTGACTCCGCTCTTATCTTTAATTATTTCTCTATATTTTTTTATTTTTTTTTTTGATGTCTGGGAGAGTTGCTTTTGTTCTTGCCTCGGATCTTGAGAGAAGACGCAACAACCTTGAAAAGAAGAACTTGCAATTGAACAAGAGGATTCGAGAACTAGAAATTGGGGGCTGCGTCATCTCGCGAGAAGGATGAACGGATTAAACAAGCTGGAGGCTGAACTTACTTCTCAACAAAATAGAGTATCTACTCTTGAAAGCGCAAATAAGCGACTTTATGGTATAACAATTTTTATTCCTCGATTTCTTTTATTTTACCATTTACTTTTCTTTGCCTAATTTACTATTTTCGAGACATATATAATCTCTCCGAAGAGTCCATTCTTCTTCATTCATTTCCCGAGCCCATGGATGATGATGTACTCCTTGATCGCCTCAATGAATCTCTAAGTAGTTCTTCAAATGATGCTAACCTTCTTTCATTAAAGGATCTTCAATCCAAACATCATCTCTTAAAAATCGAGCATAGATCTAGTTTAAATTTGGCTAATCTTTTTAAACGAAAGTACGTTGACTCCAAGAAGAAAACCAAAACTTTAAGGAAGAAATTTAGTGATCTCATAGATGAGAAAGATCGCATTACTAACAGAGGTGCACAGGCATTAGCAAAATTTCAAAAATCTCTCCTTGATGTGCAAGTTGAGCGAGATGAACTCCTTCGTCAGAATACCATGCTTAGCGAGCGAGAAGACCAAATTCGTTCACTTTTTGTCATAAATAATGATGATGAATTTGCCTGGGCTGCGAAGGTTTTAGATGACGCTATAAATAACTTAGGTGTTGATGTTAGTCTTCGCACCGAGCAAACTACCTTAATCAAGGATATGATCTTTGAAAGAGAAGGTTGTTTGTTATACTTCTTTACTTTTCTGTTATTTTTCCTTTTGTATTATTAAAATTAATTCATTTCCTCATGTTTTCAGAATCTGAAAAGAGATTTCAGACAAGGATTGGAGAGCTTGAAATCGAAAAAGAGCGTCTCGCAAAAGATCTCTCTCTTCGCGAGAATAGATATTCTAAATTGAAGCAGCAATTCCAAACTACGGTGGCGAATTTTAATAATGATGTTGTTCGTTTTGGCAATCAAGCTATGGAAATAGTTTGTAAGGATCACAACATCCCTCTTCATTCATATCCCTTTCTCATTGAAGAAGTTCCCGAGAACTTGCCTGTCTCTCGGATGTTTCGATAGTGAAGCTAATGAAGAAGAAGAATCGACGACGAGAGTGATGGAACCAAAGAATCGATGAAGAAGAAGAAACCCAAGAATCATATGAAGAAGAAGAACCAAAGCAAAGAAATAACTTCTCTTTCTTCTTTGATTTCTTGTAATATCTCGTATACATATATCTTTGACTATTGAATGTAAATTTCAACTTTTGCTCCCTTTGTTCAGATATATTAATCAAACAACCCTTCTTTATAATTATAACTTCACATTTGCCTCTGCCTCTGTTCATAAGATATGATCAACTTTGCGAGTTAAATAATATAATCATTCTCGCGAGATATATATATAATTTTTTTTTTTTTTTTTTTTTTTGACAATATCACCGCGACAAGATCGCAAGATATCTTCATGGATTAAGAAATCTATTGATCTTGCCTTATCATTATTTGTGTGGTCTTATTATGCCTTCCTAAGTAAAGGTCTTATTTTGCCACCCCTCATTGCGACAAGATCGCAGGCCGTCTTTACACTTTCATATAATGACCCATTGACCTTGTCTTATCATTTTTTTAGTATTTTCGCCTTTGTAGGACATTATATTTGCGACAATATGGCAAGTTTAAATGTTCTTGCGACCACAAAAATCCCGGCACATTGTCGTCTTTGCGACGAAATCGCGCAGGACGTTCTTACATTTTCATGTAAAAACCCATTGATCTCGTCTTACCCTCGCGTTAGTATTATTGCCTCTGCAGGATCATTGCACAAATATGACAAGCCTAAATTCTCTTGCGAGAATAAAGCCACATGACATTTGCGTCTTTTGACACTTATCAGCTCCCTAATGGAGGGTGCCGCCCTTATCTTCTCCCTGGTTGCCCCTTCAAGGAGGCGTACATCGGCCATACAAGGCTAGCTCCTCCCATCCAGTCTTAACAACAACCAGTTGTTTTCGCAGCCTCTTATCCCTTATACCTATATGGTTTATGGTTACGAGACTGCACCCTAAGTGGAGTTTTCTTCGGGCCGAAAGCATGTGCCAAGACTTGTCAAGAGTGGTAAGGAAGTTCCATGCTCCCCGCACTCTTGACTCAACCATGTACCTCGGCGCCTTGGTCATACATCGACTCCTTGGAAGAGACCCTCGGGCGTCCAACCAGGGTATAACCGTATATATATAGTTGGAAATCCAAGGTATCTCCCAGGATAGGCTTTCATGGGCCCCAAATCTCCATGACCCTGGTTTCGGGAGCGGTGTAACCTTCCACCCGAGCCATGTTAAGAGATACCCCTTATATGACGTACTTTAGGTCTTACATTTGCCTCTTGCGAAATATCATTCGCGAACTAGGGTGTACGCCATAAAGGTTTGTCCCATTCACTCACTCATTCATTTTATCAATTTATTCAATCATTTGTCTGCGAAGTTATCGCACAATCTCAGTTCCATTATTCAATAGATTTGTATACATTCTTCATGGCGAGATTCTCGCACAATTTTTTCCGCAACCATCATCTCTGCCTCTTATCCTTATCATGCTTTCATCATTAAATTGTTATATTTTCTCGCAATTATTCATTTTTTACACCTTTTATTATTACTTCCTTCTGCCTACGCATCAGTCCACCATTTCAATGTCTCCTTTGCATCATGATACTCAGTTGCTTTTGTGCAGTCACTTCGCAGCATCTCTTCTTCTTTTGTTTCTATGGCATCTACCATTAGTCTTTCTTTTCTTTGTTCATCCTGTACATTCTTCCTCTAACCTTTCTTTTTGATGTTCTCTCTTCGCAGCTCTCTACATCCACCTCATAACACTTTTGCCCCTCTATCCAATCTCCTTTTATAATTCCGACACCGCTAGGATGTGGAAATTTTATGCACCGATGGTATGTCGATGCTATGCCCAGAATTTGATGAAGCCATGGTCTTCCAATCAATGCATTGTAGGGAGATTCCACATCAACTACGCAAAACAAAATATCGATCGATAATCCCCGCAAGGGTATCCTCATGTGCACTTCTCCTTTGGGCTTGTTCATGTACCGTTGAAACCATATATTTTGTATGTTGAAGGGATCAAGTCTTCATCTCTTCCTCCCATAGTTTTGTAAGTATGATAGAAAAGAATGTTGACTGAACTGCCAGTATCAATCAATATTCTATTGATTGCCCAACAATTTTCCGCTTCATCATCTTCGCCATCAATGGGTTTTGGATTAATTTTCAGCTTCACAACCAGTGGTCTATCATGTATTTCTCTTCCTTTGGGTACTTCTTGTTTGAGAAAGAAATAATCTAGTTGCCACTCTTTTAGATGCGATGTCTTCGCAACATTCATCACTTCTTTATCATCACATCTCTCGCGAAAACTCTACTAAGTACATTGTCATGAAAATCTTCAATAGTGCGGTATGAATGTACAATGGAGTTGCAAAACAAATTTTTAGCCTTTGCCCCAACTTCTATAACGAATGTTTCTTTTCCCTTTGCCGGTGGGGGTGGTAAATGTTGAACTTTCTCTTCTTCTTTTAAAAAGTGATTTAGTTTCCCTTGATCAATCATTCTTAGGATAATTCTCTTGATGTTTTGCAGGTCATTTGTTAGGTGCCCATGAAAGCGATGGTAAGAACAAAACTCATGACTTCTATCTCCGGTGGTGGCTCACTTCCCATGTTCCATGGTGCTGGTATATTTTCCATCAAAAGTATTGCTTCCCATATCTTTTCCACACCGGCATTCAATGGCGGCATTTTAATTTCCTCCCACACTACTCTGCGACTTCTTTGTCCTCTATTATAATTCTCGCTCTCGGCCTCCATAAGTCTCTTGCGAATTATACCTTTGACCTCCATAGGTTTCTTTTGGTTGATCAAGTCTTTGAATTTTATTGTTTCCGCCATGGTTGTAGAAATTTCTTTCTCTTTCAAACTCTTCGATCGCGACTTCCCATAGCTACTAACTTTGGTTCTATATCAACCGCTTTTCTTTCTTGTTGACCTTGCGATGTGCTCGCCTTGTGTGTATTAGTTGAGGTAATAAACTTCCATTCGCAACATTAGAATTTGTGCTTGCCACTCGGGTAAGATTCCATCTCGTTATGTCTTTCTTCTAAAGCAATATATTCCTCCTGGAGCTCTCGTAATTCAGTCATTGTAATTGTATTCTTAACTCGAAAACCCGAACATATAATAGATTGGTTGCAAACATAGCATTTATGAATGACAAGTATGAGGTATCTTTCATCTACCCCGCCGGCCATCTCGCTGCACATCGTCTTCCATCCGACAGCTTAAATGTCTCAAACTCTCGCCAACTCTTTGTTTCGGTCCAAATACATCTTCAATGCCGGGTCGCGAAGAGTTGTTACTTATATACGCCCCCAAGAATATAGCCTGTAAATGATTGAATGATGTGATCGTATTCCTTGGTAAACCCTCAAACCATTTCAATGCTTCTCCTGTTAAACTTGACGTAAAATATTTGCATAATATAGTGTCATGGTTTTCCCATTGTAGCATACATCTCACATAAGCCTTGATGTGTTGTCTCGCACAAGTGGATCCATCAAAAATGCTGGTTAACGCTGGTAAGTTGCATTTTGGGGGTATTCCTCCTAATTGCACTTCTAATGTAAAAGGATTTTTCGCAGCCTTCGCGATAGCTTCATCTAACCGCCTTCTCCCTCCTCCTCCTTCTCTTCGTTGTTCAATATTCCTCTCATCTCTCGCCAATTCTCATGAGAATTTGTTCATTTGCCTCGTAATCGAATTGATCGGTCTCTTTAATTCTGCTTCTCTCCTTCTTCGTTCGTGTCTACTTTTTTGTATTCTTTCGTATTTTTCGTTAATGTCTCCATCATTGCGATTTCGCTCACGCCTCCTCTCTCGATTATCATGGTTATTCTGCCGGATCGCTTCTTCTAATTCCCGATTTTCCATTTCTGCTCTCAATCTCTCACTCGCGGGCTAGACGTGCTTGCTCAATGTAATGCTTTTCAATATCATCTTCAATTTCCTTTTGTTTCCTTTGTGTTTCTCTCCCATGTAGTGCTCTTCTTCTTTCCTCCTGATTTTCTTCATTAATTGGGTTATTCTGTCCTCGAGGTTGCCTATCTTCTTGATTTCCATCATCGTGGTTGTTTACCAAAATATAACGATTTTCTATTAGTTCTCTCTCTTCGCGACCTCCTTCGCCATGACTTAACTCTCTTTCCAAATTTTCTTCATTAATGTTTTCTACAGGCAATGTTCTCCTCCCATTTTCTCTACTAAATCCGATCTCGATCTGTTACTACTTCTTGACCTTTGTTTTGCAGACCTCCTATTTTCCATCCTCAACTCGTGGTTTTGCCTTGTTAGATTCGCGCGTTCTTCTGCTTCTAACCGCCTTTCTTCGTGTATTGTTTGTCTCAGCGCTTCTAATGCCGCGATTTCTTCATTTCCACGAATTGTTTCTCCCATCTCTTCTCGATTTCTCTCTTCCTGTCTATTATTCATCATTTGTTGTACTTCTTCTCTTTCTTCCGTAGAATCTGATCTCCATGTATGCACGCTCACTCTATCATAATCGATTACTTTTTAGTCTGGTTGAAGTTGAGTTGATGGTTGAATTGGTGGTTGAGTTGATGGTTGAATTGGTGGTTGAGTTGATGGTTGAATTGGTGGTTGAATTGATGGTTGAATTGGATCTTCTTCTCCATTTCTTGCATTTATCCTTGATGGTTCACCTACTTCATTTCTTCTTTCTCCCACTAATCTTCCACTTCTCCTTATGATTGTTGGTTGTTCTGATGCATTCTTTCTCCTAGCCATTTCTTAATTTTAGTAACTTGTTAAAAATTATTCAAGATTTCTTTCTTGTTATCCCTAATTCTTCCAATTCACAAGGTTGATCTTCTTCAGTCCCTGTTTCTAGCGCATATGTAGTTGCAGGATTTCCCACACTACACCCCTCACTCAAATCTGTTTAATCAATCCATTGGAAGATGAACAATGATGTGTTTTACTAATTGTTTTCTTGAATGATTTACAAAGAAATGTAGAACAAAGTTAAAGAAATTACAATCTCTCTTTCCTTTCTCTCTCCTAATGACTTGTTTCTCAATTCAAAAAGCGCCCCCTTACAACAGACTTACTCGACCCTTTATATAGGGTATTACATAGTGGATGACAGCTATACTGTCCCTTATTTTCGGAATCGTCTCGCGAGTGCTCGCGAATATACAACTGTTTGCCTTCGCGACACTCTTAAATCTCGCCAAGTCTTTCATACTTTCCTCATGTTCTAACTATCGTCATCTATTACGTCATTTATTTACCTCCATGCGACTCCTTCGCGACGCAGTCGTTTATTAATCTCGCAAAGTATTGCTGTCGTGATATTCTGGTCCTACAGAAAACAAAGAAAATATCTCAGGAAATATTCTCTCTTTACGGTAAAGATTATCAGCAGTTAACATGAAATATTTGAGGCCTGTCGAGTATATAAAGGGAGATGGGATCACAGAGAGGGATAGCGAGAGTTTGGGAGAAGAATAGAGAGTGGCAGAGAAACTTCTCTGCTGCTGCAGAGAAGAAGAAGACGAAGAACACAGACGACACTTCTGGTCTGTCGTTTATGAACGGTCGCATGTTCACATCTTAGCGACCGTTTATCTGCGACAGTTTCCAAATATAGTTCTTCTGTAACAAAAGCTTAAGTTGTAACGGTAGTTTGTAGCGGCCATTAACCGTTGCAAATTCCCGGTTTATTGTATTTTCTCTTCTTTTCTTCATTGTAAGCACCATTTGAGCAATAAAAAAATATTTTGAGAGTGTCTCCAATATGAGTTGCTAAACCCCTACATTGGGTCGACGGAGGAAGCTGAATTTCATACGTGGGTAATTTTAATTAATTCTTTATATGACATTTGCATTTATTTTAAATTGTTTTATGATTTGAAAAAATTAGTTATCATTTTATTAGATGGGTCATGCTTTCTTAAATGTTTGATGGCCCATGCTTACGATTTATAACTAATGTTTAGAGAATCTACATTGGCAAAAATAAGAGTCCTTGTTGTTTTATTGAGCTATAATTGTTGAAGAATAATAATTGAACCTATTGATATAAATTCGGTGGAATCCTAGACCCATTAACTCTCTCTTTTATTATTTTCGTTAAACCTTTAAATTTAATCTCAACAACGTCCGAGTGAACGACAACCCTTTTACTACTTCAACAAAAAAATTAAAAAACCTTATTAATTTTGGCGCCGCCGACGCGGAATTGTTTTTAGATTATTTTTTAGGTTTATTTTGTACAGTATTTTCTTTTTCCTTTTTATGCGTTTCTTTTTGTATTTCTTTTCAGGGAATTTTTGAGGATGATGACTTCTTCTGAGGAGACGTCACCTACGATGACGCTGGCGGAATATAAGCGTAGAAAGTCAAATTAACAGGAAACCTCATCTGAGATGACGCTTGCTGAATATATGCGTAGGCAATGGTATGGAGTTTCTGCTCCACATGTGGTAAGTGAAGAATCACATGAAACTATATATGAGAAGTATTACAAACACACACCGCCTAGTTTGGAACAAAGATTGAGAATTCTAGAATTCCAAAGATTATTTAATGATGATGATCAGTCTTATAGTGACTCTCTGTTCCAAACAGAACGTATAGATGACCCTGTGGATGATTGTGTGGATGATTCGCCTAATTCCATAGATGAATCTACCTCACAAGATCATTCACCCGACTTAGAGGTTGTTTTTAGACCCCTAGACTTCCAAAAGTTGCCTAATTTAGGGTTAGAATTGTGTGCTTCTAAAGTGTTGTTGGATTACTTTGCATCTAAGTACCCAGAGGATTTGCCTATTTCTAATACCGTGCATGAGCCAGTTGAAAATATCCCAGTCTCAGTAGAATCCCCATATTTTGTTCTTTACGCACTTCCATGTGCAGTAAAAACTTGGTTTAGGGGTAAATCTTGTTTTTTGATAGTTTCAGCGTCTTCGCGTTTTCATAAAATAATTGTGAAGCTGTCGTTTGTAAATATTCTATTTTGGGTCGATCCCCAAGTTTTCAGGTTATTAGTTTATGATCCGTTTTTGTACATTCCAGTAGGTACAATTATTTATTTATTTTTGTTTGTTTATTTTTGAATTTTCCATCTTAATTTTTACGTTGGATGACTCAATTACATTGAGGACAATGTAATATTTAAGTGTGGGGGAGTGGTTAACTTTTTACTTTACTTTTTTTTCAGGAACAAGTTGTTGAGCGGGTTAAAAAAAAAAAAAAATTATAATTGTTGTTAGCCTTATGACCAGCTATGTAGTGGGTCTATTATTTTGTTTTCTTATCACACTATGACCAGCTGTTGAGCGGGTCTAAAAAAAAAAAAAATGTGTCGCGTCTTATATATGGCATTTGTCATGACCAGCTGTGTAGCGGGTATAAATCTCTCTCTTATTATGACCAGCTGTGTAGCGGGTCTTCTTCTGTTTTGCTCGAGGACTAGCAAAATGTAAGTGTGGGGGAATTTGATAAGCACGAAAGTGCGACACATTTTCACCCATAAATACATTAGCTGGGACTCATTTTATCACTAATAAACTTGTTTGTAGGTGTTTTTGTGAAATAAGCTCTTATGGAGAAAGTTGCTCGAAAAGTGGTTTTTGTACCCCGGATGACACATGTTATTCGGACTCTCGGTTTTGGATAAGGGGCACCCAATTACTAAGGGGCACCCTAATTGCTATTCACCCCGAGTTACGGATAGGGGGCATCTCATCTTCAACCTTTTGAATTTCCAGTTTTGGCGGGAAATTGGTTTTAATGGAAACAAAATTAGGGTTTGGAAATTGGGCGTGATTTAAGGAGACTAAAGGGCTGAAATTAAATGGGTTTGTTCTAATTGATCTAACAGGACTGGTAATGGGTTCCGTTTTGATTGGAATTGGCTAGAGTGGTGGATTTAAAGTAAACCAGTTTGGGAAAAATTAGGGTTCAAGTTTTGGAGTTGTTAGAGGGAGACTCGATCGCTCAGATTAATTGGGTTTGTTCTTAATGTATAATCAGGGTCGTTGATATCCTTTGAGTCGACCAGAATTGGCTAGAATCGTGAATTTGAAGAAAATGGTATTCTCGGGTTTACTCTTCTCCGGAAAATTTCATCCTCACCTGTGAAGAATTTGGGTGAGATTCAAGCATGGATTTGGAGTAGTACCATCCTGTTTCGATGAATCAGGGTCTGTAAGTGACTTGGATTCGAGTGATGAGGATCGTTACATGTTTTGAAACAAAACAGGGAAATTCTCAGCAAAACAGAGTTTGGAGTATGCTCGGGGAGGATTGGCTTGTGTTATGAGCACTATGGGACGTGTACACAACCATAAGACGTGTGAAAGAGATAAAATGGGAAGCAAATCCCGTAACTTGGTAGGAAAACAAAGAAAATATCTCAGGAAATATTCTCTCTTTACGGTAAAGATTATCAGCAGTTAACATGAAATATTTGAGGCCTGTCGAGTATATAAAGGGAGCTGGGATCACAGAGAGGGATAGCGAGAGTTTGGGAGAAGAATAGAGAGTGGCAGAGCAACTTCTCTGCTGCTGCAGAGAAGAAGAAGACGAAGAACACAGACGACATACGGGTGCTGTCGTTTATGAACAGTCGCATGTTCACATCTTAGCGACCGTTTATCTGCGACAGTTTCCAAATATAGTTCTTCTGTAACAAAAGCTTAAGTTGTAACGGTAGTTTGTAGCGGCCATTAACCGTTGCAAATTCCCGGTTTATTGTATTTTCTCTTCTTTTCTTCATTGTAAGCACCATTTGAGCAATAAAAAAATATTTTGAGAGTGTCTCCAATATGAGTTGCTAAACCCCTACATTGGGTCGACGGAGGAAGCTGAATTTCATACGTGGGTAATTTTAATTAATTCTTTATATGACATTTGCATTTATTTTAAATTGTTTTATGATTTGAAAAAATTAGTTATCATTTTATTAGATGGGTCATGCTTGCTTAAATGTTTGATGGCCCATGCTTACGATTTATAACTAATGTTTAGAGAATCTACATTGGCAAAAATAAGAGTCCTTGTTGTTTTATTGAGCTATAATTGTTGAAGAATAATAATCGAACCTATTGATATAAATTCGGTGGAATCCTAGACCCAGTAACTCTCTCTTTTATTATTTTCGTTAAACCTTTAAATTTAATCTCAACAACGTCCGAGTGAACGACAACCCTTTTACTACTTCAACAAACAAATTAAAAAACCTTATTACTCACGTACCAAAAATCCTAGTTATGTGAGAATTGAATAGGTATACTCTTTGCAAAGTGGTTCTGATTATCTAGCTAATTTCTTATCGTTCTTAGATAGATAATTAGTCATACACTTTTACATGAGTATTTTTTAATCTTTCCTTTTTATTAGATATTTTTCTTTGCTTTCAAACTTGGTTTTTGAAAACTAAAAGCATGTTTGTTTTTTTTTACGGGCTTTTTGAATCATCCGCTTATGGGTACACATACGGTTTTGGGTTTCTCTCATAAACTAGTCTTGTAAACCTTAAATCTCTCGAATCATATTTATATACCCTTTCTATTGAGTTGAGATATCTCACTCTAGGTTTCTTATTATTGTTAGAGCATTGCTCGGTCGAACTCGCATGCGTTGCTATCTCAAGCATGTTTGTCAATGTTAGTGATCAAAACTATAAGTCTTGATTTCTAGCCTATTTTAGCTAAAGGTCTCGAACTAGGATAGAAAGTGTAGTTGAGCTCAAGACTCCATGGCAATCATCATACAAGATGAAGGACTACTCAAGGAACTGGTGGAACTTCATCGACTAAAATGTATATGGAGACTGGAACTTATCTGTCACTCAAAAGTCTATTTACTCTATCTCCTACTCTTGAGACAAAAGTCGTTTTGATATATAGACTTTCATTATACACATTTGATATTTCGAGCCGAGTTTAACTCGCCTATCTATTTCTTGAAATATGTGTTGGTAAGCTTTCGCTTTAGCCAAATTCATCTTTACCTAGTGACGCAAGTCATGTTATGTTTCAATCACTTTGAAAATTTCTATGACGAAAAATGGTTTGTGAATAACGGTTATATAACGTTCTCTGAGAATGTTTCAATGATTGAAATGGGAGTTTAGATTACATAACCATTGGTAGGATATAAGCATTGTTGTGGAAACACATATATATATAAGTCCTTATTCCTTTAACCAAAGTTTGCGAACTTTGGTGATCAAGAGAAACGGAAAGTGGCGTGAGCCAAGTCCGCGAACTGGCTTCTCGACCCGAGAATTTCTGCTGGAGTTTGTGAACTCGTTCCGTGAGCTTAAGTCTGCGAACCCAGTCTGCGAACTTGAGTAGGTTATATCTAAAACCGGTTGTTCTTGAACTCATGTTTATATAAACTAAGGAATGCTTTTGCAAACCGTGGCTATAAAGTTCATGAACCGATTCGAGTGAATCAAACCATTTTTGCTTCGATTGTGTCTTGTGTAGTTACATAAGATCTAAGAAATTGAATAACTCTCTAACTAGTTCATTTGAGTCATTTTGATACATGTGTATCTTCATCTCCCCGGGAACTAGTGATCCTCAAAAAAAGATGGAGGATAGAATTGTAATTTTGGGAAGGAATACTAATTTTTAGGCAGTATTCTTAGATAAGGAAATATTCCAAGACTAGGTAATATTCCTAGATAAGGAAATATACCTAGAAAAAGAATGTTTCCTAGACAAGGTAATATTTCTAGATAAGGAAATATATACTTAGAAAAGGAATTATTCCTAGATAAGGCATATTCCTAGACAAGGTAATATACCTAGAAAAGGAATTATTCCTAGATAAGGAAATAGATTCCTAGAAGGTTTTGGGAAACCGTTAAAGCTATAAATAGAGATGTTTAGCTCATAGCTAAGACCTCTAGAGTGTGGTTTGTGATACAGACACACCTAGAGAGGGAGGTTTGTGTGATACACGGACCTAGAACAAAGTTTGTGAGGCAATTAATTATTGTAAAAGCAAGCTTAGTAAAACAGTTTAAGGTTAATCCACTGTTTAGAGAGATTGTGAGCGTAACAAAGAGAGAATTGTAATAGTTTTCTTGTTCATAATCTAGAGAAGATATTTTCTTCGAATCTGGTTTCTAGTGTGTTCTGTTTTCTAGTTTTCGTTTATTATTATTCTGAATTCCGCCTCTATAATAACAGTTACCAAGGTACAAAGATCAATACGTATCAAGCTGGTATCAGAGCAAAGTTCGTTCTTTTAGGGAAGAATCCTGTGGTTTATGGTTTTTACTAGGTCTCTCTACGTTAAACTTGGTGAGGTGCTCGAGAAGCTAGAAGACGTTAGGAGAACAAGGGAATCAAAGATGGGAAAGTCAGTTGATGATCCTAAGCATAGCGAACCACAAACTATGGAAGAAAATGTGGCTGAGCTACAAACAGACACGCAGTCGGTTCAAGTTACCCTTAAGGAATCGACTGAAGGTATTCATTCTCATACACCCAAGCGGAAGGCGAAGAAAAAGACTACGTCTCCATATGGTGTTTTCGAAGAAGAAGAAGAACCGCTCAAAGAAGATTGCATCATGGAACGAAGAGTGACTAAGACAAAACGAAGAGATATGGACGCTTTTCAAATTAGATGTCGAGGTCAAGTTTCCAGCAAGGAGAGATGGTTCAGTAAGGTGAAAGGAACCCTCGAGTTCCCTAACCTCCAAATCTAACTTTCACAGGAGTTCAAGTTCTTGAGTAGGGGCGCATGATACATGTGTATCTTCATCTCCCCAGGAACTAGTGATCCTAAAAAACGGATTGAGGATAGAATTGTAATTTTGGGAAAGAATACTGATTTTTAGGCAGTATTCTTAGATAAGGAAATATTCCAAGACAAGGTAATATACCTAGAAAAAGAATGTTTCCTAGACAAGGTAATATTTCTAGATAAGGAAATAAATACTTAGAAAAGGAATTATTCCTAGATAAGGAATATTCCTAGACAAGGTAATATACCTAGAAAAGGAATTATTCCTAGATAAGGAAATAGATTCCTAGAAGGTTTTGGGAAACCGTTAAAGCTATAAATAGAGATGTTTAGCTCATAGCTAAGACATCTAGAGTGTGGTTTGTGATACAGACACACCTAGAGAGGGAGGTTTGTGTGATACACGGACCTAGAACAAAGTTTGTGATGCAATTAATTATTGTAAAAGCAAGCTTAGTAAAACAGTTTAAGGTTAATCCACTGTTTAGAGAGATTGTGAGCGTAACAAAGAGAGAATTATAATGGTTTTTTGTTCATAATCTAGAGAAGATATTTTCTTCGAATCTGGTTTCTAGTGTGTTCTGTTTTCTAGTTTTCGTCTATAATTATTCTGAATTCCACCTCTATAATAATAGTCACCAAGGAACAGAGATAAATACGTATCACATTTGAACTAGTTATGGTGAAGAAGAATATGGTTGATATGAAATTGCTCATATGGCTAACCATTTGGTTAACTATTGTTGAACCAACAAATGTTAATGTTTGGGAACGGTTATATAAACCCAAAATTGGACATTTCATTTGTGTGTAACAAGCTAAGGTTTCGATCCAACGGTTGAGAAATATTAGCTTGAATCTAATCAGGTTTTCATCTAATGGTGAATATTGAATGCTTTGTTACTAAGCTAACATTGATTGCAAACCCTGATTTGAATAATGGAGAACTCTAGCAACTGGGAAATCTAACCCCCACATATTATGTGTGATACTAGTTGTGTTAAGCTAGAGTTGATTCTCATTTAACCTTTGGTTTCTTCTTCTAAACCAGGTTAACGACTTAAAGACTTCATTGGAATTGTGAAGCCAGACCGATACTACTTTCTTGTAGTTGTGTGATCTGATCTTGTTGTTTCTATCGTACGAGTTCAATTGGAATAATTGGCTTGAGATTTATATCTCCGACAGGCAAGATAAAAAGAAATCACAAACACTTCGTCTCATCGTTTGTGATTCCACAATATCTTTTTTAGCTGCGTCAATTAAGATTATTGTGAGGTGATTGATAATACTAGGATGTTCTTCAGGAATATAAGTCCGGATTATCAATTGGTTCCTGTTCACCTTGATTTATCAAAATACGGAACAAAAACTCGTAGGTATATTCGTGGGAGACGGATTTATCTATTATCGTAGACTTTTCTGTGTGATACAGATTTGTTTATTAAAGTCTTCGACTTTGGGTCGTAGCAACTCTTAGTTGTGGGTGAGATCAGCTAAGGGAATCAAGTATGTAGTATCCTGCAGGGATCAGAGACGTAGGAGCATAACTGTACCTTGAATTAGTGTGAGATTGGTTTGGGTTCAACTACAATCCAGACCAAAGTTAATTTGGAGTAGGCTAGAGTCTGTAGCGGGTTAATACAGTGTGTGTTCAATCTGGACTAGGTCCCGTGGTTTTTCTGCATTTGCGGTTTCCTCGTTAACAAAATTCTGGTGTCTGTGTTATTTCTATTCCGCATTATATTTGTTTATATAATTGAAATATCAAAGGTTGTGCGTTGTTCAATCAATTAGAACATCCGACCTTTTGGTTGTTGATTTAAATTGATTGACACTTGGATATTGGTCTTTGGTACCATCCAAGTTATCTCTCTTTGATAAAGACTCGCAGATTTCTATTTGCTTGAGTAAAGATCAAATTGAGAGATTGAGATATAAACTCTTTGATATACTTTTCTCTAGATTGAGTCTGACTGTCTAGTTGATTCTCTAGAAAGTATATTGGAGTTTGTCCATACAAATTGCTAAGCGAAATATTGGGTGTGGTTGTTAGACACCCGCTTTTTCAATTGGTATCAGAGCAGGCAAACACGTTCAAGACCTTATAAGTCTGTGTTTGTAGTGATCTGACTCTATGGACAGAGGTGATATCTCTATTAACGTACTACCAGTCTTCGATGGCTCTAATTACTTATGGTGGAAAATTGTTATGCGATCTTTTCTTCAAGCGCGTGATTTTCAATCATGGGTATATGTTGTTAATGGCTATGATCCTCCCGTTGTGGCAATTGGAGATGTAAACGTTCCCAAGAATATAGGTAAATATACCCCTGCCGAGATACTTGCTGCAAAGCAAAATTCCTATGGTTTGAATGCCATCATACATGCCATTACCCCAAATATTCAGCACCATGTGTCTAATTGCACTAAGTCGCAAGAAGCTTGGGAAATCTTAGAAACCGTTTTTGAAG
Source organism: Papaver armeniacum (assembly GCA_023531295.1). Lineage (NCBI taxonomy): Eukaryota > Viridiplantae > Streptophyta > Magnoliopsida > Ranunculales > Papaveraceae > Papaver > Papaver armeniacum. The sequence goes on from JAJJWW010003942.1 coordinate 385,320, forward strand.
GTAATACCAGTGAAAAGGAAGCTAGGCTTCAAAACCTTAATTCCGATTGGGAAAACCTTCGTATGGCAGATGAAGAAACATTTGATGAGTTTAATCACAAATTGTCTGAAATTGTTAATGCATCTTTTGCATTGGGTAAGACTATTCCTGAAAAGGACATTGTGATGAAAATTCTCAGATCGCTGCCATCTAGATACGATTCTAAGAAGCATGCCATCGTTGAGGGAAATAACCTTGATAATCTCTCCATAAATACGCTGGTTGGAAAGCTTAAGATCTTTGATCATGAACATTCATCCAAATCTAAGGATGTTGCGTTCAAAGAACTAAAGGACACTAAATTACTTGATAAAAGTAAAAAAGTGTATATCTCTGAAGATGATCACTCTGAGACAGATTCATCAGATGAAGATCTTGACAAATCAGTCTCGATGATCACAAGACAGTTTAGGGATCTTCTGCTGAAGAGAAGTAAACGGTTCTCCAGAGATAAGCCTAAGGCATCAGTCAAACCTCATAATCGTGTTCCTCCTAAAAATAGGGATATTGATGAAACTGATTGTAGTAGCATGAAAGCCCACACTACACCCCTCACAAAAATTCCCATAATCAAGTCATTTTAAGATGAACAATTATAGTCTTTATTGATTAAACTCACAAATGTTACAAGATGGAAAGGAAATTAGCTAAAGAATTTACAACCGCTCTAAACTTTCTCTCTCTTAATAACTTGCCCAACACTCGAAAAAGATCTCTCTCTTCTCATAAGCCTATTCGGCTCTTTATATAGGACATTACATAGTGGGTGACAGCTAAGCTGTCCTTTATTTTCGGATCTGACTTGCGACACTTTCGCAAGTATTCAAATGTTAAATCTCGCAACGCTCCTATATCTCGCTAGGTCTTCACATCTTTCTCGTGCTCAGGCTGTCGTCATCCGTTGCGTCATTTATATTACTTATCTGCGATATCTTCGTAGTGTGTCGTTTATGGATTTCGCAAGGGTATTGGTATTGCGATATTCTGATCCTACATCTTGCCTCTTTTCATGTCTTCTCTGCGAAGGAGAGAATGTCATGAGAATTAGTACTTTCCAAATGCCGCAGCTGTTCATTTTTTCATATTTTTCTGTATTGACATAATTATGTATTTTTACGCAGAATTTATTACACGTATCTCTTCCTCCATCTATTTCTTGACACGACTTTTTTAACTGCTTTTTCTCAACCGTTCATGTCTACTCTTCGCATTAAATGTGTTTTCCTTTTCGAGAAACCTTCTCTCTATATATACCTTTCTTACTCCTCTCTTCTTCTTTTTTACTTTCCTTCTTGTTTTTTCTGCAACTTTTCTTCAATATCTCTCCGTAACTTCCGTTTCTGCTACTGTAAAACTTTTTCCTTTTCACTTCTTTTGATCTTAAGTTTCTCTTCATTCCCATACTTTGAAAATGCCTCCAGTTGTTCGTAAATATGAAGCTTCTCTGGAAAAAGTGCAAAAGGATTTCGAAGATAAAGGTTTCACGTTGACCACCATTCCCAATCAAGAATCTAAATCCATTCTTTCTGCCAAACTGTTTTCTGATCATCGTTGTGATGATCAGGAAATCATAATTTCGCTAGGCCAGATTCTCGCTGGTCATCCCATTCCTCTCTATGACCCTGATCTTCCCTTATTTTATGAAATTCTTGCTCATGCAAAATTCTCGTGAGCCATCTACCAACTGAGCGGGGATTGTATCCGCTTAATGCTTGAGTTCTCCAATCGTGGTGCTGGTAAGGGATCTCTTTACCCAAAAGAAGTCAGAGATCCTAAATTTGTGGACTTAGAGATATTCGCCGAAAAATATACGGTGGAAAGCTTCTTCGAAAACTACGAAGTAATAAATATGAAGAATGATAAAACTCGTTGGGGTGCTCGCTTGAAGAGAAGAGAGAATGTCGCCAGCGATAATATACTTATGCAGGATATCGACTGGCATTCTGGCAAGAACAATGTTCCTCGTCATTCTAAAGACGACAGATGGTGCGTCATTCCGTTGGTTTTGAAAGGACCTTACATTTCAGGTTCACATGTGCTCCCTGCGAATCTCGCCAATTATCAACCTTGGGTTTTTAACTGGCCTGAAAAGGCAAAAGAGGTATACTTCCTAAATTTCGCTCAATTTATAATCTTCACTCCTTTTTATACCTATTAATCTTGCGAAATTTTCAGATTATCAAGCTGAGAAAGAGCTACAAAAGAAATGTTAATGCAAGTACCCTAGCAGTACTCCGTTCGATCACGGATGAAGTAAGAAATACTTTTCTTTATTATTTTTAACAATATTGTTGCCTCTGTTTCTTATCTTCATTCGTGTGCGAAGGTTGGTGCTGAAGTTACTGAAGAAGAAAAAAGTTCTAAGGTTGTGAAGACCAAAAGCAATAGTAAAGGTTCTCTTCGCAGGGAAAAGTCTACTGCCTCACCTTCAAAGAAGCTAAAGATTCATTCCCCTTCTCCTTCAAATCCTCAATCCAGCGAAAGCTCTGATGAAGATAATGATGATATTGATACTTCTCTCGCAAAAGAGAGTTCTCCAACTGAATCTTCTATGCAATTGTCTAGCATCTTCTCTGACTCCATGCAAGGAATTAGAGATGATCGTCTCTCTAGCACGTGCAAAGCTCTCGCGAGTATCTATGATGCTCCTTTACTAGAGGGTGATGATTCTCTTCATGGGGTCTCCAGATCAGTGACTCCCAGCTTTCTAAATTCGCTTGGTGTCTTGGTATGTCTTTGTTCCCTTATTTCTTCATAATTTCGATTTTAAGTTATATCTTGATAATTTCTTTAATTTCCTTTATAGTCCGGGAGAGCTTCCTTTGCTATTGCCTCAGATCTTGAGAAAAGGCGCAGTATTCTCGAAAAGAAGAATCTTCAATTTCGCAAGAAAAATGAAGAATTGGAAGTCAAGTCTTGCTCTTCGCAAGAGAAATGAAGAATTCGAAACCGAAGTTTGCTACTCTTCGCGAGAAAAACAAGCAATTAGAAGCTGATTCTTCCACTCAGAAGAATAATATATCTAGTCTTCAGAGTGCCAACCAACAACTTTATGGTATGAGACTTTTCTTTTTTCCTTTGGTTTATTCTCTCATTATCTTCCCTTATCTGATTTACCATTTTCGCAGACGCTTATAACCTTTCTGATGAAGCCATTCTTCTTCACTCATTCCCTGATCCTATGGATAACAATGCCCTTCTTGATCACCTCAATGATTCTTTGAATAGTTTTTCAAATAACAAGATTAAATCTCTTCCTCTAAACGAACTTCAATCTAAATTTCGCCTTTTAGAAATTGATCATAGATCTAGTTTAGGCTTAGCCAACCAATTTAAACGTCTATATCTTAGTTCTAAAGAGAAAATTAATACTTTAAGGAAGAAAATCAGTGACCTCATAGATGACAAAGATCGCATTGCTAGTCAAGGTGCTCAAGCATTAGCGAAATTCCAAAAAACTCTTCTTGAGGTTCAAATTGAACGGTATGAATCCATCAACAAAAATGCTATTCTTAGCGAAAGAGAGAATCAAATTCGCTCCCTTCTTCTTATAAACAATGACGATGAATTCGCTTGGGCTGCGAAGGTTCTAGATGATGCCAGAAATAATTTAGGTGTTAATGTTAGTCTTCAAGCTGAGCATACGGCCTTGATTAGGGATATGATTTCTGACAAAGAAGGTTGTTGATCATTCTTCTTTATTTAATTGTTTGTTTTTTATGAAGTTTTCATTAAGTTGCTGATTCATTGTCATATGTTCACAGAGGCTGAGGAGAGATTTCGCAAAAGAATTGAAGAACTTGAATCTGAGAAGGAGCAGCTCGCAAAGGACTTTTCTTCTCGAGATGACAAATATTCCAAATTGAAGAAGCAACTAAAAATTATTGTAGCGAATTTCAAGAATGATGTTATTCTTTTTCGCAATCAGACTATTAAGATGGTCTGTGACGACAACAGCAATCCTCATTCTTCATACCCTTGCTTCCTTGATGAAATCCCTGAGAATGTGCCTTCTTTGGATATCTCTGACAGCGATGCTAGCGAAGAAGAAGAATCTAATACAGATGAAGAAATAGAAGGATCTGATGAAGATGAAGAAAATGGAGAAGAAGAATCAATCAAGAAATAGTTCTGTCTTCTTCCTTCTCTTTTTGTAACAAACTGTATATCCATTCCTTTAATCTTCTATTTTTGTAGTCTTTTCCTGCGAATTTCTTGGATCTTCAAGTTCTAATTTTGCTGTTCCTTTCTGCACATGTTAAAAGAGCAATTTTTTTTTAACATAATTAATCAATATATTATCAACTTTTCATTTTATAAGCGCTTAAATCTATCATATGAAGACAAATAACATGTTTTTATTCTATACATTCCCATACTTGCCTCTGTTATTTGCATTCACATGAGAGATTAAGCGAGTTACTTTCGAATAGTGATATGTATTCATGCCTCAATCTCGCAGCTGTTGCTGCTGAATTTTTGCAAGTAAGGAAATCTTGGTTTCTTCCAAGATTTACTTTTTTCTTTTTCTCTTATGTGGTCTTATTTTGCCTTCCTAGTTAAATGTCTTATTGCGCCACCTCTTGTCATTGCGACAAAATCGCAGGACGTTTTTCCATTTGCATGCAAAAACCCTTTGATCTTGCCTTAACCTTTTCTTTGAAATTTTTGTTGCGACAATATGATAGGTCTAAAAATTCTTGCGAAAATAAAGCCCCATGACATTGCCGTCTTGCGACGAAATCGTAGGACGTCCTTACACTTTCATGTAATGACCCATTGATCTCGTCTTATCTTTGTCTTTTGTATTATTGACTCTTCAGGATTGTCGCACAAATATGACAAGCCTAAATTTCCTTGCGAAAACAAAGCCTCATGACATTTGCGTCTTAAGACACTTATCAGCTCCCTAATAGAGGGTGCCGCCCTTATCTTCCCCCTTGTTGCCCCTTCAAGGAGACGTACTTCTGCCATACAAGGCTAGCTCCTCCCATCCGGTCTTGACAACAACCAGTTGTTTTCGCAGCCTCTTATCCCTTTTGCCTATATGGCTTATGGTTACGAGACTGCACCCTAAGTGGAGTTTTCTTCGGGCCGAGTGCAGCATAAGCCAAGACTTGCCAAGAATGGCCGAGACCCTTCAAATGCCCCAGGCACTCTTGGCTCAACCGTGTACCTCGGCGCCTTGGTCAAATGCTGACTCCTTAGAAGAGACCCTCGGTCGTCCAATCTAAGTCATAAGCTTAGATTGAAAATCCAAGGTACCTCCCCTGGATGGGCTTTATTGACCCCAATTCTCCATGACTCAGGTTCCAGGGGTGGTGTAACCTTTTCCCTGAGTCATGCAATAGGTACCCCCTTCTATGACACACTTTAGGTCTTACATTTGCCTCTTGTGAAATTTTGATTTCGCGAACTAGGGTGTACGCCATAGTTGGTTCGCCTCTGTCTGATTAATTTGTTGATTCTTTTGCATATAAATTCTTTTGTAATTTCGCAATCGCATCTTTATATTTCATAAAATATATTCTCTTCTTCTGCATATCAACTTCCTTTCGCAACCTCATCTCTGCTATTCACAAGAAAGATTTTCATAATTTTTTTTTTTTTTTTAAGATCAAACCCATCATACATTTTTCTTTCACCTCCCAATTTCTTCTTCGGCAGTCAACAAGTACAATCATTCTTTAAGTCTCTTATTTCTGCTACTTTCTGCCTCTGCATTTTTGAATTTTCCTGTCATTTGCTTGTCTGTTGCGAAGCCTTCGCCACTTCTTATCTTCATCATATATTGGTTTCGCAGCATTTCTTCCTCTCTCTGTTCTATTACATCTACCATCAATCTTTCACCTTTTTGTTTTTCTTTGATGTTGTGTTTCCAATTCTTCTTCTTCGCAGCTCTTTCTTCGCAAGATTCTATATCAATTTCATAACACTTCTTTCCTTCAACCCAATCTCCCTTTATGATGCCAACACCAGTGGGATGAGGGAACTTGATACATTGATGGAAAGTCGATGCCACACCTAAAATCTCATGTAACCAAGGTCTTCCAATCAATGCGTTGTATGGTGATTCCACATCAACTACACAGAATAAAATTTTAGAAGATAATCCTTTCAGTGGAATTCACATATGAACTTCTCCTTTTGGCTTATTTGCAGTACCGTTAAAACCATAGATTTTGTACGTTGAAGGTATTAGATCTTCATCTTTCCCTCCCATAGTTTTATAAGTATGATAAAAAAGAATATTCACGGAACTTCCAGTATCGATCAAAATTCTGTTGATTGCCCATGAATTCTTGGCTTCATCATCTTCATCCTCGCTAGGTTTTGGGTTAATCTCCAATCTTACCACCAATGGGTTGTCATGCATTTCTCCACCCTCAGGTACTTCTTCTGCGGTAAAAGAGATAGTCTGTTTTTTCCATTCTTCCAGTGGCGATGTCTTCGCAATGTTCATTATTTCTCTATCACCGGCATCTCTTGCGAAAACCCTGCTGAGAGTGTTATCGCGAAAATCTTCAATCATCTTGTATGAGTGTACAATAGAGTTATAAAACAGATTCTTTGCCTTTGCGCCAACTTCAATCACAAATGTTTCTCTTTCTTTTGTTGTGTTTGGCTTGTGAACATCTGGTGCTGAGAATGATCCGGTGCTGAGAATGATCTGGAGGAGGTGTAATGCTTGAGTTTGCGTTTGTCCTACTAGAAAATGATTTAATTTTCCCTGATCTATCATCCTGAGAATGATTATGTTTATATTTCTGCAGTCATTTGTTGTATGTCCATGAAAATGATGATAAGAGCAAAATTCATTACTTCTGTAGCTTGGAGGTGGTTCACTCCCCATGTTCCATGGTGCGGGTATGTTTTCCATTAGGATTATAGCTTCCCATATCTTCTCCACACTAGCATTCAGAGGTGGCATTTTGATTTCTTCCCATATTATCTTATGACTTCGTTGTCCTCTATGATAGTTTTGCCTCTGACCTCCATAAGTTCCTTGCGGCTGATGACCTCCATAAGTTTCTTGCGGCTGATCAAGTCTTTGGATTTTGTTATTTCCACCATGGCTATAGAAGTTTCTCTCTGTCTCGAATTCTTCTTGATCACGACTCCCCATAGCTACTAGCTTTTGCTGACTATCTCCCATTATCCTCTCTTGTTGCCCTTGCGAGGTGCTCGCCACTGTATTTATTAACTTGGGTAACAAGCTTGCATTCGCTGCTCTTGAACTTGTGTTCGCAATGGGGTATGATTCCATATCATTTTGCTTTTCCTCAAGAGCAATATATTCCTCCTGAAGTTCTCGCAACTCAGTCATTGTGATTGTATTCTTGATTCTGAAAATTTGAATGTATAACAGGTTGGTTGCGAACATAGCATTGATGAATGACAGAATGAGATATCTTTCGTCCACACGACCAGCCATATCACTACACATTGTCTTCCACCTCACAGTTAGATGCTTCAAACTTTCGCTAACCCTTTGCTTCAACCCAAACACATCTTCAATGCCAGGTCGCGAGGAATTGTTACTTATATATGCCCCTAAAAATATAGCTTGCAAGTGGTTGAAAGATGTTATAATATTCTTTGGCAAACCTTCAAACCATTTTAACGCCTCTCCTGTTAAACTTGATGCGAAATACTTGCATAATATTGCATCATGGTTCTCCTATTGTAGCATACATCTCACATAAGCTTTGATGTGTTGGACTGCACAAGTTGTTCCATCAAAAATCTTTGGTTAACGCAGGTAAATTGCATTTTGGGGGTATTCCTCCTAATTGTACTTCTTGTGTGAATGGAGTTTTCGTAGCTTCCTCTATGGCTTCATCCAATTGTCTCTTACCTCCTTCTATTTTATTATTTATCATTCCTCTCATTTCCGCTAACTCTCTCAAAATCTGTTCATTTATACCAGAATTTGGATCCATTAATCTTTTCAACTCCGCCTCTCTTCTCCTGCGTTCATTTCTGTTTTGACTTTCTTGTTCATCATTTTCCTCTCGTCTTTCTCTACGATCTTCTCTTTCACTTCTTTCATTAATTCGCACACCGTTATATCTCTCATTTTCTCCTCTTTGCCTCCTTTCAGTTCTCCTTTGTACTCTATCATATTCTTCATTGATATTAGCATCATTGCGATTTCGCTCACGTCTCCTTTCTCGATTATCATGGTTATTCTGTCGAATTGCCTCTTGTAGCTCTTGTTCTTCCACTTCTGCTTCTCTCTCGCGAGCTAAATGTGTTTGTTCAGTATAGTGTCTTTCAATTTCATCTTCAATTACTCGCTCATTTCTTTGTATTTCTCTCCCATGTAATATTCTCCATCCTTCTTCCTGATTTTCTTCGCCATCTTGATTATTTCGCCCCTGACGGTGTCTATTTCCCTGAATTCTATCATTTTGCCGTTTTGAAGAATTTCAGCACGTTGAATATAACGATCTTCCAATATTTCTCTTCCTTCGCGACGTTCTTCGCCTGGATTTTGCATTTCGTCTCGAGTTTCTTCATTAGCATCTTCTATAGGCAAATTGTGTCTTATTTCTTCTCTAACTGATCTTGAACTTGATCTTGTAGTGCTTCTTGACTTTCTATTTTGTAATCTCATATTTTCCATCCTCAATTCATGGTTTTGCCTTGTCAAATTCGCACGTTCTTCTGCTTCTAACCGCCTTTCTTCATGTATTGTTTGCCTCAATGCCTCTAATGCTGCATGGTAGGCTTTAGAAGTGGTTTGATTTTGCCTACTTGTTATAACCGCAAGTGCACGGTGTCTACAATGCAGAACTGGGCAAATACGGGTCGATCCCACGGAGAAATGGGTGTGCTAAGTTGATCTAAAGGCTTACTACTACTGATTTCTAACAAGTGACAGAGCAGTGAGTTGTGTGTAGATACGACTGGGTGAAAATGTGACCGTGGTAATTATTCTAAGGAAACAAGTATATTGCAAAGAGTTTGGAGAGCACTAAGGTAGTTGATTCCACCTCCAGATCCTATGCTAAAGCAATTCAACTGAGGTTGTATTATTGTACCTTTCCAGGGAAGATTCTAAGGTATGATGTGTCAACTAATCTTCCTAATTCCCCCCTAGTATAGAGTGTCTTCTTACAATACACTCTATCACAGGTTCCTTGGTTAATTAGCTAATCAACATTCCTATCTTATTAAGCACCTGGTTCTTCTTCCATGGAGGTCTCACATGAAGAATTTATTAGCCATTCTATCTAATTCTCCCCTAGTATTTCTTTGTCTTCTTACAAAGAGACTGACCAATCACAGGAGAAGTTGATCAATTTGCTAATTAAACTCCTATTTCTATTAAGCATAGCAAAAACAGCAACATCAATATGAATCATTCAACATATTCTCTAGGGTTTCAACAACACCCTAGCAGATTACTTTAAAACATAATTAAATGAGTTTAAACATAAACTAAACTAAATTGGTGATCTGGCTAGCCCAGGCATCCCCTCAAACATACACAGTTCTTCTATTTATACATGCAAAAGTACCCAAAACCCTAATTCTTTTCAAACATAAATTAAACACAAACCCATGCTTCAATCGCCTCTGAATCATTGGTCTCCTCTGCTTGTGCGGCTCTGAGAGCTCCTTTACGCTGTTGGGTGAAACCCTAGTTCTATCTATCTCGAGCTCAGCTTCTAGGGTTGGGAGAAGCTGTGGTGGAGATAGAGAGAAGCTAGAGGTGGCGGTTGGCTGGTAGCTTCTGCTGGTGTGGGCGAAGGCGGCTGTGGTGTCGGGTGAAACAGCGGAGGCGGCTCTGCAAGCTCGGTCGGGTGAAGAGAAGAAAGGTAAGGTCTCTCTCTGAAATGGTCGGGTGAAGAGAGAGGAGAAGAAGAAGAGAAATGGGTGATGGTCGAAGGGATAAGGTATAGGAGATTTTGCTGCGGAGCAGGTGCATCAAGGGACGATGTGTAGGGTGGAGCGACCATCGGATGCGGCGCTCGAGATCTGAACGGCTCAGGGAGAATCAGGTTGTTTTGGTGTTGAGCGGAGGCATCGAGAAATGATGTGAGTGATGGAGCGAGCGTTGGATGCAGCTGGGCGAGATCTCAACGGCTTGGAGAGGACGGGCTCGGATCCGGGTCATGGCTAGCTCAAGCCCATGTCTTGTAGATGGGTTGCTCCTTGTTGGGTTGCAACTGTTGCGCGCGCGGGCTTTGGCTTTTTGTTCCATTGACTCTCTTCTCCAATTTTCTGCTCTTTTGGCTTCCTCAGATTCTCCGAACTTTATTTATTACCTAAAAACACAAAATTAATTAATACAAATATTTATTCTTGAAAACAAAGAAAACACAGAATCTGGGATAATATCTGATTTCTGAGCACAAAAGATGAGTTAAATGCCAATAAATAGATGTAGAAATATGCAATATTTGGCACTCATCACTGCAATCTCTTCATTTTCATAAATTATTCCTCCAATTACTTCTTGGTCTCTCTGCTCTTGTCCATTGCCTCCTAATTGCTGCTCTTCTCCCATTTCATCTACAGAATCTGATCGCCAAGTATGTACACTCACTATGTCATAATCCACAGCTCTATTTTGTATTGGTGGTGTACGTTGAATTGGTGGTTGAATTTGATTTTCTCTATTGTTCCTTGTATTCATTCTTGAAGATTCCCCCATCTCGTCTCTCCTTTCTCCAACAAGTCTCCTACTCCTTCTAACAGTTGTTGGTTGTTTTGATGCATGTCTTCTTCTAGCCATTTTTCAATCTTAATGAATTGTTGAAAATTATATGAAATTCCTTCCCTATTACTCCAAATTCTTTCAAGTCACAATATCAATCTTCAATCAGTCCCTGTTTCTAGCGCCATATGTAGTAGCAGGAAATCCCACACTATACCCCTCACAAGAATTCACACAATCAAGTCATTTTAAGATGAACAATTATAGTCTTTATTGATTAAACTCACAAATGTTACAAGATGGAAAGGAAATTAGCTAAAGAATTTACAACCGCTCTAAACTTTTTTTCTCTTAATAACTTGCCCAACACTCGAAAAATATCTCTCTCTTCTCATAAGCCTATTCGGCTCTTTATATAGGACATTACATAGTGGGTGACAGCTAAGCTGTCCTTTATTTTCGGATCTGACTTGCGACACTCTCGCAAGTATTCAAATATTAAATCTCGCAATGCTCCTATATCTCGCTAGGTCTTCACATCTTTCTCGTGCTCAGGCTGTCGTCATCCGTTGCGTCATTTATATTACTTATCTGCGATATCTTCGCAGTGTGTCGTTTATGGATTTCGCAAGGGTATTGGTGTTGCGATATTCTGATCCTACACTGATGACGAGGATATGCCTCAGTGCTTTAAGTGTAAAAGATTTGGTCAGTTTGCAAACGAGTGCCCAAATCATAGAAAATACACTGGGAACAAAGGTCTTGCAGCAACTCTTGATGAAATGTCTGACAACTATGATTTTAATGAAGACGAGAAATCAAGTGTAGCACTTCTTGGTGAAAATATTGATTTTGATAATTGTAGCAATACATACATCAATCTTGATATTCTTTCAGAAGATAATCCAACTATTCTGGAAGATAAATGTAGGATCAGAATATCGCCAGAAGGATTTATTTGCGAAGTTTTCATCTACAACACATTGCGAGTGTCGCAGGTTGATTTGAAGAATGATGTAACAGATGACGATGGCAGAAACAGGAGAAAAACGTGATGATCCTGCGAAGTTTAGAGTGTTTGCGAAGATTAACATTAAAGCTCTTGCGATATTGCCGCAAGCTAGATCCGAAAATAAGGGACAACATAGCTGTCACCCACTATGTAAACACCTATATAAAGAGGAGAGCAGGAGAGAGAAAGGGGGACACTTTTGGTGAGAGAGGGATATTTTTTAGGAGAGAGATATTTTTAGAGTAAGATTTATTTTCTTTATCATCTTCTTCCCCAGATAATTAGATCTAGAGCTCTACAAAATATCCATTAATGGAGATTCTAAATGTAATTATTATGTAACCTCAACAATCATAGTGAAGAACCATGGAGGTAGATCACATTGATCGAAACCATGTAAAAAATCTTATGTGTCTATTTAAATTTCTAGCACTTATATTTTGAGATTTAAATGATTAATATGTTTAGATCTAGAAATTATTATCAAGATATGGTGAGGGGTGTAGTGTAGGATTTCCTGCAACTACATATGCGCTAGAAACAGGGAACTGAATGAGTAGAACTGGATAGATTGAAGAAAATAAAGAGAAATTGGCTACTGTTGGTGTAGGATTCCATTGGATTTAAAAGTCTTAAGGACGAAATTGGAAGTTTCAGCGAAATGTTATCATTTTCAGACAACTAGTATCATTGATGAATGGAAGAAATCCAAAGAGATAGAGATATTGAAGAACAGAGAGAAGAAAGATATAGATGCTTGCTTGAAACAACACCATCGTGCAAGATTGAAAGGATTTACGTCGGCAATAGTTCAAGAAGAAAAATCTACTCCCCAACTCATTTATTTACTTTTTGAAATTTTTTAGATCTGATTTTAAGAAATTTTGAAAAATCTTTATATCATTTAACAAAAGCCTAATTTCCTTTTCAAAACTGTGATTCAAAACAAGATTTAATTACAAATTTGCAATCTATAAAACTCATTTTACAAACCCATTGAACTGATTTCGGAAACGTTAATTCTCTGAACCTAAGACCGATTTGGGATTCTCCATATCAATCAGCGAGAGATCTAACCATCTCCTTGATTACTTGATGTTACAGCGAAGGTTGAAATAAATCTCATTCTCGTCAATGATAAACGGCAAAGCATTAGGAATGTTGCAACTTCTTGAGCAATAGATGATTTGTTAATGATAGATGAAGAGGTGAATTACGTCTACCGAGGAAGCTAGCAGACAAAAAATCGATAATTACCACCAATCTCTATTAACTTGAACTAGCGAAGAAGAGCAGCGAAACTCAGTTTGTGAGTCATAAAGATAACTTGAGCAACTCAAAATCAAAGTTAAAATGTGAAAACTAAAATGACTTTGACGAAGTTAAAATTCGAGGGGTAAATTGAAGATAACAAAATCAGCAAAGCACATTTCATTAATTATATAATGAAAAGATAAGCAAAAGCATGAAGTGGCGTATCAATTTCAGTCAGTCGATTATTATGTAAAGGAAGACGTCTCATAGAAGGTGAAAGAAGAATCCTCAACAAACAAGGAAGAAGCAAACAATGGAGAAGGGATACGGAGTAGGCAGCGTCATATTTTGCAGGTGACATTTTCTACAAAAGGGAAGATGACGAAAGAATACTTCAAGAGCAAGAGCAAGGAATCCCAATATTTAGCCTTATTCACGAACACGAGCAAAGTAAATATTCCAATTTCTAGTATCGGCGAGGAAAGGAATAAGAAACAAGTTCACTTCGCTATTACAACATGAATAATGAACTTGATAATATCAGTTCAGCTACTTCGGAAGCAACCAAGCAAAATATCTACTATAATTTCGCAAACAATAGACGCAAGCAAGAGAGTAGTTCACAAACAATAGACGCAAGCAAGAGAGTAGTTCGCGAGCAATAGACGCAAGCAAGAGAGTAGTTCGCAAACAATAGACGCAAACAAGAGAATAGGACAGTGTGATCATCTCGCACAGGAGAATTCAGATTCAAATAGCAGGAGAGATTATCATCAATTAGCGAGAAGAAGAAGAACATAAATATTTTAGTTCAAAAAATTTAACTCATGAGTTGCGAACATAATTTCCTTTTCAAAACTCTCTCTTCTCCATCGCCATTAATGGAAGCAACACTTCAGCTCCGTTCATCTGGGTTCGAGACCTTCATCTCAGCATTCATCATCTCAGCTCCGTTCTTCTCCTTTGTTCAATGCCACTGCCAAGCTCGAGTTTCATCACCAGCTTGACATTCCCTAAATCCAGTTCCATAATGGCAGCAACACCGTTGTTTACGAACTCAACTACCAAACCCATCTTCCATTGCAGACTCAACCATCAGACCACCGTAGGAATTCCCGACTCTTCTCTCGCAATCACACCATCAACGACTTGTCGACCACGGCAACGATCAAACTCATACTGTAGTACAAAAGTCAGCTAGATAAGAAGAGATATGGAAAAGATTTACTTCGATAGAGGTTCCAGCAAAGAACAACTTTGTGGTCACCAGAGAAGATAAGTTTCAATTTGGGATTGTTTTATAATTCATAGAACTTCCAAAAGCACAGCAGTATGATTATCTGTCACAAAACAGAGTTGGTGCAGATGGTCAAGACGCCAGAGTACAAACCAAAGGACTTGGGTTCGAATCCCTCCTCGCGAAGAATTTTTTGCTTCGCAAAGCTTTATATCATAAGCATTCCTTACGCAAACGTCTACCTTGCGAATGTTCGCAGTGCAAACAAATACTACATACAGATGTTTACTTCGCAAAGATATTTCTTTAGTTATTTCGCGAGAAGAAAGTTGATGATTATTTCGCAAGTTAATTTCGCAAGAAAGGGTTAGAACAGTTGGTGTGGCGCGAGAATATGCAAGAGGCAGGTCAAGGGTTTCAAATCTCATTTCTCACACTTCTTTTTGCTGCGAGATAATTATATTTTGTACATTTCAAGGATGCTAGCTTCGCAAGCAAGTCATATACTTTGCAAGAGACAACAACAATAGCAAACCACAAAAGCTAAGTACCACTTTCTTTGAACATTTTACTTTTACAGAAAATAAAATATTATTATTTCAAAATTACAAAGATTTCAAGATTTCAAAGATCTCAAAGATTTCTAAAAAAAAAAAAAAAAATCAAAATTATAAAGAATTACAAAGATTTCTAAGATTTCTAAATTACAAAGATCTTAAAGATTTCAAAGATTCGAGAAAAATCTCGCAGATTAATTTATATATTTCTCTTGAATATTTACTTTACTTCAAATGATATGATGTTATGAGAATGAATGAAAGAAATGACAGAAATGAAAGAAATGAGTGAAGAAAATGACAGAAATAAAGGAATGAATGAAAGGATGAATGAAAGAATGCGATAATTTCGCAGAAATAATGGAAATGCGATAATTTCCCAAAGATAATGAGAAGAGATAATCAAAAACGAATGATTGAACGAATTGACAAGAATAAATGAGTGAGTGAATGGGACGAACCTTTATGGCGTACACCCTAGTTCGCGAATGATATTTCGTAAGAGGCAAATGTAAGACCTAAAGTGCGTCATATAAGGGGGTATCTCTTGACATGGATCAGGGGAAAGGTTACACCGCTCTTGGAACCTGAGTCATGGAAATTTGGGGCCCATGAAAGCCTATCCGGGAGAGATACCTTGGATTTCCAACTATATATATAAGGTTATACCCTGGTTGGACGCCCGAGGGTCTCTTCCAAAGAGTCGATGTATGCTCAAGGCGCGGGGTACACGGTTGAGCCAAGAGTGCCTGGGGCATTTGAAGTGTCTAGGCCATTCTTGGCAAGTCTTGGTATAAACGCACTCGCCCGAAGAAAACTCCACTTAGGGTGCAGTCTCGTAACCATAAACCATATAGGTATAAGGGATAAGAGGCTGCGAAAACAACTGGTTGTTGTTAAGACCGGATGGGAGGAGCTAGTCTTGTATGTCCGATGTACGCCTCCTTGAAGGGGCAACCATGGAGAAGATAAGGGCGGCACCCTCCATTAGGGAGCTGATAAGTGTCAAAAGACGCAAATGTCATGAGGCTTTATTTTCGCAAGGAAATTTAGGCTTGTCATATTTGTGCGATGATCCTGAAGAGGCAATAATACAAAAGACAAAGATAAGGCGAGATCAATGGGTCTTTACATGAAAGTGTAAAGACGTCCTGCGATTTCGTCGCAAGACGGCAATGTCATGGGGCTTTATGTTCGCAAGAATATTTAGACATGTCATATTGTCGCAATAATGAGGGGTGGCAAAATAAGACCTTTAACTAGGAAGGCGAAATAAGACCACACAAGAAAACTGATAAGGCAAGACCAATGGGTCATTACATGAAAATGTAAAGACGTCCTGCGATCTTGTCGCAATGACAAAATTCAGCATAAACATATTGAATGAAAGTAACAGAGATCTTTAATCGCAAAAAAGATTACATGATAAACTTGCGAACATGTACATAATAATGAGACTGAGGCAATGCAAATGCCACACACTTGATATTATGATCATATTATTATGCGATACTAATAGTGCAGGAATAAGAAAAGATGAAGCACAAGTAAGAACTTGCGAGAAAACAATAAATACGCAAAGAGGAATGCATATACTAGAGACAAAATCAGAAATGAAGAATGGAAGCGATTTAAAGCTACATCAATTTTAGAGCGGCAAAATGAGCTAAGTAACACAAACATTAGCTATACATTGCAGTAGATAAACATTCTCATCATACAAGCATCATACTCGCATCATGAAAGCATCGCATAAGCATTTCATGGCATAAACATCGCATACACATTTCATAACATAATCATTACATAAATATTATATTCGCACAAGTATTTTACAAAACTTCGCAGAGATATTCAGAATTTCACAGGATTCTTCAGAATTTCGCAGAATGTGATTATTTCGCAAGATGTGATTATTTCGCTCAATTATTTCACACACTTATAAACAACTTGAAGAGATTATATTAGCGCGAAGCATGAGACAGAGGCAAGATAAGAATGAAGAAACAACTCGCTCATTCAACATTTTCTTAAGGATTCTACCCTTATTGATAAAGAACAGAGGCAACTATGGATAACCAAGAAAATATTTAATGTTCTTTATCTTCTCGGCAAGAATCATTTCCAAAGAAGATGTTCACCAATGAACGACAAGAATCATCACCAAAAATGGAGTAATGATTTCGCATGAATAGAGGCAATACTTGTTACTCTCGTTAAAGGATAAATACTTCTTATATTCCGAGGATTAATACTTCTAATATTTCATACTTCTAATTTCGCATGATTAGTTCGCAATACTTCTTATTCGCAATCAAGGACGGATACTTCTTATACTTCTCAAAATATACTTCATACTTTGCATACTTCAAGAGATAATACTTCTTATTCACTTCGCAAAGCTTCAGAACTTCGTAAAAGAATAGAGCATAGCATGAGACAAAAAAAAAATGGAACGAGAGTTTCACATGATGGATTTGCAATACTTATTATATTTAGAGGATTAAGTACTTCATATACTTCTTCGAGGATACTTCATACTTCTTATACTTCAAGGATACTTCATACTTCGCGTACTTCAAAAGTTGATACTTCTTATTTATTTCGCAAAGCTTCGGAACTTCGCAAAAGAATAGAGGCAAGTACGTACTTCTCAATAAAAGTATTCTTTCGCTTGTTCCTTCATTACTACAACAATGGATTTTTTCTTAAAGATCGCTCTTCAAGCAATATTCAAGAAAAAAGAGGCAAGATGTAGGATCAGAATATCGCCAGAAGGATTTATTTGCGAAGTTTTCATCTACAACACATTGCGAGTGTCGCAGGTTGATTTGAAGAATGATGTAACAGATGACGATGGCAGAAACAGGAGAAAAACGTGATGATCCTGCGAAGTTTAGAGTGTTTACGAAGATTAACATTAAAGCTCTTGCGATATTGCCGCAAGCTAGATCCGAAAATAAGGGACAACATAGCTGTCACCCACTATGTAAACACCTATATAAAGAGGAGAGCATGAGAGAGAAAGGGGGACACTTTTGGTGAGAGAGAGATATTTTTTAGGAGAGAGATATTTTTAGAGAAAGATTTATTTTCTTTATCATCTTCTTCCCCAGATAATTAGATCTAGAGCTCTACAAAATATCCATTAATGGAGATTCTAAATGTAATTATTATGTAACCTCAACAATCATAGTGAAGAACCATGGAGGTAGATCACATTGATCGAACCATGTAAAAAATCTTATGTGTCTATTTAAATTTCTAGCACTTATATTTTGAGATTTAAATGATTAATATGTTTAGATCTAGAAATTATTATCAAGATATGGTGAGGGGTGTAGTGTAGGATTTCCTGCAACTACAATAAAGTTGACCCATTCTTTGGAAACTCTGTTTATAATGTTTCAGGTTCCACTATGTGCCTAGCTGCATGCACATCTCAGATGCCTGAATATTATCCAAGATTGACGTGTTCGTTTTCTTCTCAAAAGGGTCATGAATTTTCAAGGTGTTACAAGTACAAACGCCAACAAAGGCACGTCAAAAAACTTCAACGAAGAGAAAATCGATTAGCACACAAGCTTAAAATCGCTCAGAAAACTGCTGAGGTATGTAAGATTTTGTCTTCGTCTAAGAAGTTAGTTTCCAAGGATAGACCAAGACCATTAGAGAAGAAAGTATGGTCAAGTCGTTTTGATAGACAAAATTATGTGGATTCCTCTCAAGAGGAAAATGGTGGACAAATTGTTGTTCACCACAACACAACTTGATTGTGTTGATTTTGAAATCTTGTCTCATGTGCCTGATCAAAAGAGACAATGATTGTGTACCTTTCAGGCTTTAGGAAAAGTTTTTTTTTTCTTTTCTTAGTTTTTTTTTTGTTCTTTTTGTCTATCAAACAAAAGAAAGGGTACTATCGACAATTCTACTCTTCATAGGGTTGAGAGTTGGTCGTGTACGAACCTGTTAAAAGGTTTCGTAACCCTATATTCCTTTTTCCTTCTCTGTAACCGCTTTTTATCTCAAAACTACTTGTTGAGCAAATTGTGATTTCCTCTCACAAACCCATACGTTTATGGATACTCCAAGCATGATGTCTTCTGAGGGAAAAGATGTTAATATGATTGTTAAGCCATCAATCATGAAGGAAAAATAAAAATCTCCGCTAGCTCCGACATTGAAAAGAAAAAGAGGGAATGTGAGGAAGCCAAGAGTCGTTCCTTCAAATTCTCAGAAGTTTTCTGATGTTCTTGATGTGTTGAAAGAGATGCGAAAGGAGATTCAACAAATAAAGGCTTTTGTGTATATGATTCATGAGATTCAGAAGGCCCTGGTTCGATAACATCAGCCAAGAAGGTTTATTGATATTAACTCCTATCTTAATGAACCTTATGTTCCAATGGTTGTTGACGAAAAGGAGTTCGGGGATGATAAAGAATTCTTTAAAGGTCTTAACATCTAGTAAATCTTCTATTTTTCTTGTTTTTGTTTAGAAGAATAAATAGAGTTTGGAATAGCCATTATTGTGATTACACATAGCTATGTCCAACGTTTTCATCTTCTTGTTTTTAGATTTATTGGTTTAAACTCTAAATTTGTTTGGAAGATGATTTTTGCAGTATTAATCTTTATGGTTTTATATATTGCAATTGTTATGGGATATGTGTGTTTGCGTCCGTGAACTATGATTGTCCCATATATTGTCAAAAGTAAAGTCTTTCATAAGTCGATATTCATATGTTGATAAAGGAATGAATGGACTTTTGAAAAATACAAAAGTTAAGCCTATATTGTCAATTATTGACGCAAGATAGGTTAAAATCTTTTGTTTTCAAGGATTATGTCTATTGTTTGTCATTGTGCAAATGGTGATGGAAAATAGAATGAATCCTTGTGTATTCCGCAGTAGTTGATCTTCCCTGATCCATATTTTATGTATTACTGTGAGGCTCTGTAATGTGTCTTATGTTGAGCACTAAACTACCAAGTAGATTATTTTATGATTAGCTTTGTTGTTGTTCCGTAAGGTACTTTATGTCGAGCATCTTTGAACTAAATTAATCATCTTGTTTGGTTATTTAGTTAAACTCCATAAGTCTTCTTATGTTTGAGCGTTTTTGACTGGGTTGATTATTTTCATGATTAACTTAGTCACTGCTCCATAGATTCTCTTATGACGAGTATGACCAATTAAATTGATTACTTTTGTGATTAGTTTGGTTGTGTATTTCGATTAGATTAATTATGGGTTCTCTTGTGATTAATCTAATTGAGTATTTTTGAGTCTCCATAAGTTCACTTATGTTGAGCATTATCGATTAAATTAATCATGAACTTCTTGTGGTTAATTTAATTGAGTATTTTGGATTCAAATTCATACTTGTATGTGATTTGTTATGTCCAAAGAAATCCTTCTTTTCTTTCGAAATTAAGGTCGCTCTTGTTGTTCTTTCCGGAATGACATATTATGGGGGAGAGTTCTTTTTGAACTTGTGCTTAATTTCCAAATCTTTGTGGTGAATGCGGCTGTGGAATATTATAAGGGTTGTCTTGTATCTTTAAACTCCTTGATGAATGGATTTAGCTTCGGCTTTATGATTGCATCTAAATAAGATGATATGTGTTTCTTTTTTTTGGTCATGAAATGTCTCTTTCGGAAATTTCATTAGGATCCCGTTCTTGTACCTTTGCCAATTTTATTGACAAAAAGGGGGAGAATCAATATGTAGTTCACACTACAAATACATATGGTTTTCGGATCATTATGTAGGGGGAGTGGTTTCCATGTGAGATGGAGTATTGACAAAGGGGGAGTGATACATATCACCATAGTATTGTTGTTGAAGTTGTGATACAATTGGACTTTGACGTTGTATAATAATACTATGACACTGTATAACAATGATTGAGAACTCTTGTTTTCTTGTTGTTATAGCTACGGATTTTCAACAACGATGATGCTAAACTTACAACCTTTGGAATCATTGGAGTACTTGGAAGTGACGAAGATTTCGAGTAATATTGAAGATTAGACATGTTGAATAGGAGCTAAAAAAGTTAATTTATTTATTTTTTGTATTCCATATGTATTAATAGTTTTGTCATTAAAATTGACAAAGGGGGAGATTGTTAGAGCATTGCTCGGTCGAAATCGCATGCATTGCTATCTCAAGCATGTTTGTCAATGTTAGTGATCAAAACTATAAGTCTTGATTTCTAGCCTATTTTAGCTAAAGGTCTCGGACTAGGATAGAAAGTGTAGTTGAGCTCAAGACTCCATGGCAATCATCATACAAGACGAAGGACTACTCAAGGAACAGGTGGAACTTCATCGGCTAAAAGGTATGTGGAGACTTGAACTTATCTGTCACACAAAAGTCTATTTACTCTATCTCCTACTCTTGAGACAAAAGTCGTTTTGATATCTAGACTTTCATTATATATAACATTTGCTATTTCGAGCCCATTTTAACTCGCTTATCTATTTCTCGAAATATGTGTTGGTAAGCTTTCGCTTTGGCCAAATTCATCTTTACCTAGTGACGAAAGTCATGTTATGTTTCAATCACTTTGAAAATTGCTTTGACAAAAAATGGTCTGTGAATAACGGCTATATAACGTTCTCTGAAAATGTTTCAATGATTGAAATGAGAGTTTAGATTACATAACCATTGGTAGGATATAAGCATTGTTGTGGAAACACATATATGTATAAGTCCTTATTCATTGAACCAAAGTTTGCGGACTTTGTTGATCAAGAGAAACGGAATGTGGCATGAGCCAAGTCCGCGAACTCGATCCATTTAATCGCGAAGTTCTCGACCCGAGAATTTCGCTTGAGTTTGTGAACTCCTTCCGTGAGCTTAAGTCCGCGAACTTGAGTAGGTTATATCTAAAATTGGTTGTTCTTGAACTCATGTTTATATAAACTAAGGAATGCTTTTGCAAACCGTGGCTATAAAGTTCATGAACCGATTCGAGTGAATCAAACCGTTTTTCCTTCGATTGTGTCTTGTGTAGTTATATAAGATCTAAGCAATTGAACAACTCTCTAACTAGTTCATTTGAGTCATTTGAACTAGTTATGGTGAAGAATAATATGGTTGATATGAAATTGCTCATATGGCTAACCATTTGGTTAACTATTGTTGAACCAACAAATGTTAATGTTTGGGAACGGTTACATAAACCCAAAATTGGACATTTCATTTGTGTGTAACATGCTAAGGTTTCAATACAATGGTTGAGAAATATTAGCTTGAATCCAATCAGGTTTTCATCTAACGGTGAATATTGAATGCTTTGTTACTAAGCTAACATTGATTGCAAACCCTGATTTGAAAGACTATATAAGGGAGAACTCTAGCAACTGGGAAACCTAATCCCCACACATTCTATGTGATACTAGTTGTGCTAAGCTAGAGTCGATTCTCCTTTAAACTTTGGTTTCTTCTTCTAAACTAGGTTAACGACTTAAAGACTTCATTGGGATTGTGAAGCCAGATCGATACTACTTTCTTGTAGTTGTGTGATCTGATTTTGCTGTTTCTATCGTACGAGTTCAATTGGAATAATTGGCTTGAGATTTATATCTCTGATAGGCAAGATAAAAAGAAATCACAAACACTTCGTCTCATCGTTTGTGATTCGAAAATATCTTTTTTCGATGCGTCGATTAAGATTATTGTGAGGTGATTGATAATACTAGGCTGTTCTTCGGGAATATAAGTCCGGGTTATCAATTGGTTCCTGTTCACCTTGATTTATCAAAAGACGGAACAAAAACTCGTAGGTATATTCGTGGGAGACGGATTTATCTATTACCGTAGACTTTTTCTGTCTGATACATATTTGTTTATTAAAGTCTTCGACTTTGGGTCGTAGCAACTCTTAGTTATGGGTGAGATCATGCCTAAGGGAATCAAGTACGTAGCATCCTCGCGAGACATTCCCGTCATCCACTATGGGATCATTAGGAGAGATAAAGTTCAAAGCGCTTTAA
The DNA here is from genome assembly GCA_023531295.1 of Papaver armeniacum. Lineage (NCBI taxonomy): Eukaryota > Viridiplantae > Streptophyta > Magnoliopsida > Ranunculales > Papaveraceae > Papaver > Papaver armeniacum. Next base: position 408,093 of record JAJJWW010003942.1, read on the forward strand.
TTTCTAAGTGTAATTCTATTGTATTGTGTAAACTTTTCATGAAATCAATTAATAAATAGACATAGGAGCTTAACTGTACGCACTTGGATCAAGCGAGAGAGAAGAGGAGGTGTGAGATTGGTTGATTGGGTTCAACTTTACCAATGAAAGTACCAAGAAGAAAACCAACAAGAAACACAAAACGTAAGCGAGAGAAGAGGGAAATGGAAGATCGTTATATTCCTCGGCCAAAAATCGTCCGGAATAGGGAGAATCAAGGAAACATGCAACTCCAAAGGCTTTGAAGGAAGAATGATCTTGCACGAGAGAGAAGAATTGAGAAGAAACCGAGAAATTGAGGATGACATTGAGAGGCACTACATTGGTTAATTTGGAGTAGGCTAGTGTCTGTAGCGGCTTAATACAATGTGTGTTAGTTCGCGAATAACATTTAAATAGAAGGCAAATGTAAGACCTAAAGTGCGTCATATAAGGGGGTATCAATCAAGGCGCCGAGGTACGGTTGAGCGAGTGCCGGGATGGATGAACCTACCTGGCCATTCTTGGCAAGTCTTGGCATATGTTGCACTCGCCCGAAGAAAACTCCACTTAGGGTGCAGCCTCGTAACCATAAACCTAGGTAGGTATAAGGGATAAGAGGCTGCGAAAACAACCGGTTGTTGTTAAGACCGGATGGGAGGAGCTAGTCTTGTATGGCGATGTTTCGCCTCCTTGAAGGGGCAACTGGGAGATGATAAGGGCGACGCTCTCCATTAGGGGTGTCAAAACAGACGCAAATGTCATGAGGCTATGTTTTCGCAAGAGAATTTAGGCTTGTCATATTTGTGCAATTATCCTGACTAGGTGAATTCTCTCGTCTTTATCGCGAGATGACGCAGCTTCAATTTCTAATTCTCGAATCTTCTTGTTCAATTGTGAATTCTTCTTTTCAAGATTGTTGCGTCTTTCTCTCGAGATGAAGGCAACTACAAAAGAAGTTCTTCCAACCTATAAAAGAAGATAGAAAAATCATTAATATATATATATATTTAAAAATTTAAAATTAATGTGAAATATGGCATACGCACCAAAGATCAAGTGCATTCAAGAAGTGAGTAGAGGCTCCATTGAAAGAATTATTGCCCTCTAATAAAGTAGCATTCACCTTGATTTATCAAAATAGAAGACGGACGGAACGAGAGAAGGAAAACGAAGATTCGCGAGAAGAAGATTGGATATTCGTGGGAGTTTTACCCTTACTTTTAACGGATTTATAAGAAACAGAGGCAACAATATTGTTTCAAATAACAAAGGAAATGTTTTCTTACTTCACTCGGGTAGTTTATCGAAGTATGGTCGCAGTACTCTCCAAGACTTTTTCAATTTGGCGATCGAGAAATTTTACAAACTCAACATATATAAAAGGATGCAAACATATTTGCCATTTGAATTAAAGTCTTCTTGAGCCGCGCGATAAGGCCATTTAAAATCATGGGTACAACCCACCACTTCTCATCTTTTTAGTATTGTGCCGGTGGTCATGAGCAATTTATCCTAGACATTACTCTTAGATTTTATTGGGTTTTCAAAAAAGAGATAAAGATATTTCCAAGTCTGCTAGGTTTCTAATCATAGGGGTATCGTAGCGAACTCTGCAATGCAATCGCCACATAATTGATAAATCCAGAGAATTTTTCATGGGCCAAGATTTCATAAAATAAGGGCACAGATTGTATAAGGGAATGGGAAGTAGGAGCTGCTTAGCGAGACTATAATTTTTTTGATCATCACATTGATGGATCGAAAGGATAGATGAAGGTTCTTGAGAATGGTTGATAGAGTAAAACCCTTTTGGGGGTTCAAAAGAAATGCACACGACTAATGGAAGCCATTATCGATGGGAATGGATGGGATGTTAAAGGTTAGGATCAGCGCCAGAAAGGACGAAGAAAAGATTTGCAGTAAAGAGGAGCGCAAATTGCGGGAAGGAGAGAGTCAAAGAAAAGTTGCGAAAAAAAACTAAAAGATTTGAAAAGATCCTAGGTCATTTAATGCGAAAGGACATGAATGGTCAAGAATAAGCGGTTGAAAGAGGCGTGTCAAGAAAAGACATTAATAATCAAAATTCGTGTAAAAGTACAAAACTAAACAGATAAAGAATCGGACTAGGTCCCAAAAGAATAGAGGGGTTTTTCTCGTTCCATCATTTGCGGTTTCCTCGTTAACAAAAATTCGTGCTAAAATCCGTGTTATTTCTATTACGCATTATATTTGTTTATATAATTGAAATATCACTATTGTATTGGTTGTGCGTTGTTCAATCAATTAGAATATCCATTATATTTGTTTATATAATTGAAATATCACGATTTGGTTATTGATTTAAATTGATTGACACTTGGATATTGGTCTTTGATACCATCCAAGTTATCTCTCTTTGATAAAGACTCGCAGATTTCTATTTGCTTGAGTAAAGATCAAATTGAGAGATTATGATATAAACTCTTTGATATACTTTTCTCTAGATTGAGTCTGACTATCTAGTTGATTCTCAAGAAAGTATATTGGAGTTTGTCCATACAGATTGCTAAGCGAAATATTGGGTGTGGTTTTTGTACCCCGCTTTTTTAATTGGTATCAGAGCAGGCAAACACGTTTAAGACCTTACAAGTCTGTGTTTATGGCAATCTGAGTCTGAGGACAGAATCTCTTCTACGCATACCAAGATGTCTTCTAAAGCTTTTAACTATGCCAAATTTCTTGGGAATACCTCAAAGTATTACTCCTTAGCTGATTCTTCTGAATCCCGAGGTAAGAAGATTGTTCCATCTTGTGTCAACATATCTCTTTTCGATGAGACATTAGGCACTATGGCAAAAGCTGAAAAGGAGCTCACTTGAATCTCAAAAAACTCTGCTGAGATTATTGATTTCCAGGATCATGATCAGCTTATTGATGAATTTGAAAAGTCTCTTGATCGAGAGTATGAACTCTACAGCATCATTGAGTCCTTCTCTAAAAATATTGAAAAACTTCTCCAAGAAACTACTCAACAGCGTGAAAAGATTAGTGTTCTTGAAGATATTGTCAAGGAAGACTCAATTAGAGAAAAACGTTTGATCGAGACTCATTCATCAGATCTTAACAGACTTCGTGTCGAGAAAGAGAAACTATAAGCATCTCTTATTCTAGCCCATGAACAGTGCAGATCCTTGGAAAAGGAAATCTTTGTCTCAAGGAGAAATTCTTCTGTACAAACTAATTCTCATGAGTTACAGTACAGAACGAAATGTTCTCCGGAAGAAGATTGTGTCAAGGAAAGTTTACATAACTTACAATCTCCTCATATGGCTATGAAGTCAAAACAGGTGCCATTTATTACTTCATCTCCACGAACCTGTACATTCTATGGGAAAAAGAATCACTATGATATCCATTGTTTTGCCAGGAGGAAACAAATTTCTAGACTTCACATTTTGCTTCTTTCCACTGTCAATGGAACAAATAGTCATTCGACTAATGCAGTGAATCGCATGTCCACAGAATACCAGAATCCTTATAAATATGATCTTCTTCCTAGAAGTCATCACAGGGTTCAAGTGAAGTCTAGTGGTATAAATTTTTATTTTTCTAAAAGCATTCCCTGTGCTTATAAGGCTGGTTCTGGTAAATCTAAGTCTAGAAAATGGATCCCTATCTATTCTGATCCTCTTGAACCGGTTGCTAGAGGTCTTAGATTTAGTCCTCAGAGAATATCTTCCGACTGGATATGCTGAACTAGCCAAGCCTTACTTCTCTGAGTTGAGTACCAATCTAAGAAAGAAGGATAAACAAAGACGACAGTCATTTAATGAGCTAAACGCTCATACTTGTGTAAATTAATCACAAGGTTGATATCTCACTGATAAGCACGAAAGTGCGACACATTTTCACCCATAAATACATTAGCTAGGACTCATTTTATCACTAATAAACTTGTTTGTAGGTGTTTTTGTGAAATAAGCTCTTATGGAGAAAGTTGCTCGAAAAGTGGTTTTTGTACCCCGGAGGACACATGTTATTCGGACTCTCAGTTTTGGATAAAGGGCACCAAATTACTAAGGGGCACCCTAATTGCTATTCACACCCCAGTTCTGGATAGGGGGCATCTCATCTTCAACCTTTTGAATTTCCAGTTTTGGCGGGAAATTGGTTTTAATGGAAACAGAATTAGGGTTTGGAAATTGGGCGTGATTTAAGGAGACTAAAGGGCTGAAATTAAATGGGTTTGTTCTAATTGATCTAACAGGACTGGTAATGGGTTCCGTTTCGATTGGAATTGGCTAGAGTGGTGGATTTAAAGTAAACCAGTTCGGGAAAAATTAGGGTTCAAGTTTTGGAGTTGTTAGAGGGAGACTCGATCGCTCAGATTAATTGGGTTTGTTCTTAATGTATAATCAATGTTGGTGATAGCCTTTGAGTCGACCAGAATTGGCTAGAATCGTGAATTTGAAGAAAATGGTATTCTCGGGTTTACTCTTCTCCGGAAAATTTTATCCTCACCTGTGAAGAATTTGGGTGAGATTCAAGCATGGATTTGGAGTAGTACCATCTTGTTTCGATGAATCAGGGTCTGTAAGTGACTTGGATTCGAGTGATGAGGATCATTACGTGTTTTGAAACAAAACAGGGAAGTTCTCAGCAAAACAGAGTTTGGAGTATGCTCGTGGAGGATTGGCTTGTGTTATGAGCACTATGGGACGTGTACACGACCATAAGACGTGTGAAAGAGATAAAATGGGAAGCAAATCCCGTAACTTGGTAGGAAAACGAAGAAAATATCTCAGGAAATATTCTCTCTTTACGGTAAAGATTATCAGCAGTTAACATGAAATATTTGAGGCATGTCGAGTATATAAAGGGAGCTGGGATCACAGAGAGGGATAGCGAGAGTTTGGGAGAAGAATAGAGAGTGGCAGAGCAACTTCTCTGCTGCTGCAGAGAAGAAGAAGACGAAGAACACAGACGACACTTCTGGTCTGTCGTTTATGAACAGTCGCATGTTCACATCTTAGCGACCGTTTATCTGCGACAGTTTCCAAATATAGTTCTTCTATAACAAAAGCTTAAGCTGTAACGGTAGTTTGTAGCGGCCATTAACCGTTGCAAATTCCCGGTTTATTGTATTTTCTCTTCTTTTCTTCATTGTAAGCACCATTTGAGCAATAAAAAATATTTTGAGAGTGTCTACAATATGAGTAGCTAAACCCCTACATTGGGTCGACGGAGGAAGCTGAATTTCTTACGTGGGTAATTTTAATTAATTCTTTATATGACTTTTGCATTTATTTTAAATTGTTTTACGATTTGAAAAAATTAGTTATCATTTTATTAGATGGGTCATGCTTGCTTAAATGTTTGATGGCCCATGCTTACGATTTATAACTAATGTTTGGAGAATCTACATTGGCAAAATAAGAGTCCTTGTTGTTTTATTGAGCTATAATTGTTGAAGAATAATAATTGAACCTATTGATATAAATTCGGTGGAATCCTAGACCCAGTAACTCTCTCTTTTATTATTTTCGTTAAACCTTTAAATTTAATCTCAACAACGTCCGAGTGAACGACAACCCTTTTACTACTTCAACAAACAAATTAAAAAACCTTATTACTCACGTACCAAAAATCCTAGTTATGTGAGAATTGAATAGGTATACTCTTTGCAAAGTGGTTCTGATTATCTAGCTAATTTCTTATCGTTCTTAGATAGATAATTAGTCATACACTTTTACATGAGTATTTTTTAATCTTTCCTTTTTATTAGATATTTTTCTTTGCTTTCAAACTTGGTTTTTGAAAACTAAAAGCATGTTTTTTTCTTTTTACGGGCTTTTTGAATCATCCTCTTATGGGTACACATACGGTTTTGGGTTTCTCTCATAAACTAGTCTTGTAAACCTTAAATCTCTCGAATCATATTTATATACCCTTTTTATTGAGTTGAGATATCTCACTCTAGGTTTCTTATTATTGTTAGAGCATTGCTCGGTCGAACTCGCATGCGTTGCTATCTCAAGCATGTTTGTCAATGTTAGTGATCAAAACTATAAGTCTTGATTTCTAGCCTATTTTAGCTAAAGGTCTCGGACTAGGATAGAAAGTGTATTTGAGCTCAAGACTCCATGGCAATCATCATACAAGACGAAGGACTACTCAAGGAACTGGTGGAACTTCATCGACTAAAATGTATGTGGAGACTGGAACTTATCTGTCACTCAAAAGTCTATTTACTCTATCTCCTACTCTTGAGACAAAAGTCGTTTTGATATATAGACTTTCATTATACACATTTGCTATTTCGAGCCGAGTTTAACTCGCCTATCTATTTCTCGAAATATGTATTGGTAAGCTTTCGCTTTAGCCAAATTCATCTATACCTAGTGACGCAAGTCATGTTATGTTTCAATCACTTTGAAAATTTCTCTGACGAAAAATGGTTTGTGAATAACGATTATATAACGTTCTCTGAGAATGTTTCAACTTTCAATGATTGAAATGGGAGTTTAGATTACATAACCATTGGTAGGATATAAGCATTGTTGTGGAAACACATATATGTATAAGTCCTTATTCCTTGAACCAAAGTTTGCGAACTTTGGTGATCAAGAGAAACGGAAAGTGGCGTGAGCCAAGTCCGCGAACTGGCGGAAGTTCTCGACCCGAGAATTTCTGCTGGAGTTTGTGAACTCGTTAGTGAGCTTAAGTCCGCGAACCCGGTCTGCGAACTTGAGTAGGTTATATCTAAAACCGGTTGTTCTTGAACTCATGTTTATATAAACTAAGGAATGCTTTTGCAAACCGTGGCTATAAAGTTCATGAACCGATTCGAGTGAATCAAACCATTTTTGCTTCGATTGTGTCTTGTGTAGTTACATAAGATCTAAGAAATTGAACAACTCTCTAACTAGTTCATTTGAGTCATTTTGATAAATGTGTATCTTCATCTCCCCGGGAACTAGTGATCCTCAAAAAAAGATGGAGGATAGAATTGTAATTTTGGGAAGGAATACTGATTTTTAGGCAGTATTCTTAGATAAGGAAATATTCCAAGACTAGGTAATATTCCTAGATAAGGAAATATACCTAGAAAAAGAATGTTTCCTAGACAAGGTAATATTTCTAGATAAGGAAATATATACTTAGAAAAGGAATTATTCCTAGATAAGGAATATTCCTAGACAAGGTAATATACCTAGAAAAGGAATTATTCCTAGATAAGGAAATAGATTCCTAGAAGGTTTTGGAAACCGTTAAAGCTATAAATAGAGATGTTTAGCTCATAGCTAAGACATCTAGAGTGTGGTTTGTGATACAGACACACCTAGAGAGGGAGGTTTGTGTGATACACGGACCTAAAACAAAGTTTGTGAGGCAATTAATTATTGTAAAAGCAAGCTTAGTAAAACAGTTTAAGGTTAATCCACTGTTTAGAGAGATTGTGAGCGTAACAAAGAGAGAATTGTAATAGTTTTCTTGTTCATAATATAGAGAAGATATTTTCTTCGAATCTGGTTTCTAGTGTGTTCTGTTTTCTAGTTTTCGTCTATTATGATTCTGAATTCCACCTCTATAATAATAGTCACCAAGGTACAAAGATCAATACGTATCAAGTTGGTATCAGAGCAAAGTTAGTTCTTTTAGGGAAGATTCCTGTGGTTTATGGTTTTTACTAGGTCTCTCTACGTAAAACTTGGTGAGGTGCTCGAGAAGTTAGAAGACGTTAGGAGAACAAGGGAATCAAAGATGGGAAAGTCAGTTGATAATCCTAAGCATAGCGAACCACAAACTATGGAAGAAAAGGTGGCTGAGCTACAAACAGACACGCAGTCGGTTCAAGTTACCCTTAAGGAATCGACTGAAGGTATTCATTCTCATACACCCAAGCGGAAGGCGAAGAAAAAGACTACGTCTCCATCTGGTGTTTTCGAAGAAGAAGAAGAAGAACCGCTCAAAGAAGATTGCATCATGGAACGAAGAGTGACTAAGACAAAACGAAGAGATATGGACGCTTTTCAAATTAGATGTCGAGGTCAAGTTTCCAGCAAGGAGAGATGGTTCAGTAAGGTGAAAGGAACCCTCGAGTTCCCTAACCTCCAAATCTAACTTTCACAGGAGTTCAAGTTCTTGAGTAGGGACGCATGATACATGTGTATCTTCATCTCCCCGGGAACTAGTGATCCTAAAAAACGGATTGAGGATAGAATTGTAATTTTGGGAAAGAATACTGATTTTTAGGCAGTATTCTTAGATAAGGAAATATTCCAAGACAAGGTAATATATCTAGAAAAATAATGTTTCCTAGACAAGGTAATATTTCTAGATAAGGAAATAAATACTTAGAAAAGGAATTATTCCTAGATAAGGAATATTCCTAGACAAGGTAATATACCTAGAAAAGGAATTATTCCTAGATAAGGAAATAGATTCCTAGAAGGTTTTGGGAAACCGTTAAAGCTATAAATAGAGATGTTTAGCTCATAGCTAAGACATCTAGAGTGTGGTTTGTGATACAAACACACCTAGAGAGGGAGGTTTGTGTGATACACGGACCTAGAACAAAGTTTGTGATGCAATTAATTATTATAAAAGCAAGCTTAGTAAAACAGTTTAAGGTTAATCCACTGTTTAGAGAGATTGTGAGCGTAACAAAGAGAGAATTATAATGGTTTTCTTGTTCATAATCTAGAGAAGATATTTTCTTCGAATCTGGTTTCTAGTGTGTTCTGTTTTCTAGTTTTCGTCTATAATTATTCTGAATTCCTCCTCTATAATAATAGTCACCAAGGAACAGAGATAAATACGTATCACATTTGAACTAGTTATGGTGAAGAAGAATATGGTTGATATGAAATTGCTCATATGGCTAACCATTTGGTTAACTATTGTTGAACCAACAAATGTTAATGTTTGGGAACGGTTACATAAACCCAAAATTGGACATTTCATTTGTGTGTAACAAGCTAAGGTTTCGATCCAACGGATGAGAAATATTAGCTTGAATCTAATCAGGTTTTCATCTAATGGTGAATATTGAATGCTTTGTTACTAAGCTAACATTGATTGCAAACCCTGATTTGAGAGACTATATAATGGAGAACTCTAGCAACTGGGAAATCTAACCCCCACATATTCTGTGTGACACTAGTTGTGCTAAGCTAGAGTCGATTCTCCTTTAACCTTTGGTTTCTTCTTCTAAACCAGGTTAACGACTTAAAGACTTCATTGGGATTGTGAAGCCAGGCCGATACTACTTTCTTGTAGTTGTGTGATCTGATCTTGTTGTTTCTATCGTATGAGTTCAATTGGAATAATTGGCTTGAGATTTATATCTCCGATAGGCAAGATAAAAAGAAATCACAAACACTTCGTCTCATCGTTTGTGATTCCACAATATCTTTTTTCGCTGCGTCGATTAAGATTATTGTGAGGTGATTGATAATACTAGGTTGTTCTTCGAGAATATAAGTCATGGTTATCAATTGGTTCCTGTTCACCTTGATTTATCAAAAGACGGAACAAAAACTCGTAGGTATATTCGCGGGAGATGGATTTATCTATTACCGTAGACTTTTCTGTGTGAAACAGATTTGTTTATTAAAGTCTTCGACTTTGGTTCGTAGAAACTCTTAGTTGTGGGTGAGATCAGCTAAGGGAATCAAGTACGTAGCATCCTGCTGCGATCAGAAACGTAGGAACATAACTGTACCTTGGATCAGTGTAAGATTGATTGGGGTTCAACTACAGTCCAGACCGAAGTTAATTTGGAGTAGGCTAGTGTCTTTAGCGGCTTAATACAGTATGTGTTCAATCTGGACTAGGTCCCGGGGTTTTTCTGCATTTGCGGTTTCCTCGTTAACAAAATTTTGGTGTCTGTGTTACTTCTATTCCGTATTATATTTGTTTATATAATTGAAATATCACAGGTTGTGCGTTGTTCAATCAATTAGAGTATTCGACATTTTGGTTGTTGATTTAAATTGATTGACACTTGGATATTGGTCTTTGATACCATCCAAGTTATCTCTCTTTGATAAAGACTAGCAGATTTCTATTTGATTGAGTAAAGATCAAATTGAGAGATTGAGATATAAACTCTTTGATATACTTTTCTCTAGATTGAGTCTGACTGTCTAGTTGATTCTCTAGAAAGTATATTGGAGTTTTTCCATACAGATTGCTAAGCCAAATATTGGGTGTGGTTGTTGTACCCCCGCTTTTTCAAATAGTACCAACATTGTTACTGCCATAACTCATCATCAATTCCTAAGCAAAATAAACACCTGCACACAATCAACTTGAATCTCTTGTGATCAATCACGTACAGAACGGAGTCTGTTAACAATGGATTATCATAATACGTCTTTAGAACTATAAATAATCTTATTGTTCTCATAAATACAGTGTTTTTAGTAGACATGACACTTATTTTGTGTTTATGTGATCCTGGATTGAGTAAACATCATATCTAAAACTTTGAAGCAGCATTTTCTATAGTATTTATCTGAATCTAACTCTACCTTTCAACCATTTATCTATTGTCAGAAGATTTATGGCTTTTTGTTTTATAATTTTTTATCAAGAAATTTTAACATTTTGTGTAGATAAGTCTACTGCATTGGTTTGGTGGTTATGTAATGCAAGAGCAACAATGGCGTAAACCAATCAGGCTTTAGTTTAAAAGATCTGAACTGGAAACTCAGCAATAAAAACTACCGATATAGGAAACAATCTCTAACTACCATCATCAAAGGTTAATTGAATTTCAACAAACAGCCTATCCCATACAGTTTAGTTCAACTTAACGATCTCCTCAGTTCAATAGTGTCCGGTTTATGTAATTAACGATCTTCATATCCATAAGCGTCTCATGGATAAGTTTGGTATAAACCCAATGGCCTTGATAGAGATTTTGTGTGTGATGTTGATTACCAAGAAAATATATATAAAAAAAGATCATGCTTGTGCCGTTACGAAGTATAATGCTTATTTTTTGAACCTCGTAGTTGCAATATAGACATAATCTTTGTAACTTGCTTACTATATTGTGTAATGAACTTGGGATGGATTTCATTCCCAGAAAACTATGTTTAACTACATGAGTTTAAGTAAGTAGACTTACAAACCTGTTTCGTAGTTGAAAGAAATCAATAGGATTGGTGGTTCGGTTTTCATTAAAGATCTAAGGAAGGACCGATCCCTACTTATGTTGGGAACCATGTTAGAACCGATCCTTACCTATATTAGGAGTCAAGGTGAAGTCTAACTTGTTATACATTCAAATTTTAGATCCTTACCTAGGTTGGGAGTCGGGTTAGAGTTTTGTTCTTGCGATAAGTTAATGATAAAGAAATTATGAGTCTCAGGCGAGATCAACGCGGTTAGAAGTGGCAATTGAAGACTATTTCTTTCCCTAACCTATATGGGAATCAAGGTAGAACTTGTCGCGCGAAAAAGAGATAGAATTCTCGATTCATAAAGATACTGCGATCTGCGTCGGCGGCTATACAATTAATAACCAACAAAATACTTGATGACAACTAAAATCTTCCATCGAAGAAGAATACGGAGAGGCAAGTATGGGAATGGAAAAGATGAAATATTGCTATTCATCTTGATGAAAGAATTATACATCAATAATATCAAGGAAGAACTACCAAAAAGGGGATTGAAGATTGAATTCAAAGGAGAAAAAATCCAAGAAATATCTTTGAGAATGTACGGATATTACAAGCGAGAAAGAAACGAAAAAAGTTATCTCTTTGGTGATTCTTCTTCTTCATCTCGATTCTTGATGATTTATTCTCATCGCCGGGAATTTTCTTCTTCGCCGCCTCGCTATCGTAAACTCCGAGACCGAGCAGATTCTGGGAACCTTTTCAAGGAGCCAGGATATGAATGCGAGGAGGGATATTGCGGTCCCTTACAAACATACTCCATACCTCATGAAACGAACAGCATCATTGTTAAAATTCTCCACTGTCGTTAAAAATTGTTTGATTTTGAATATTTATTCTCGCGAAGGAGGAGATTACCAAGAAGTTCTTCAATGGAAAATGAGTTGTTCTTTCTCAGATTCAAGCTCTCTAATTCTAGCTTGAAGCCTTTTCTGGTCTGCAAATAAGTAACAACAAGTTAATAATTTACAAGCAATATTACGTAGTAAGAAGTAGTAAGGTGTAATAAATAACCTTCTCTCGGATATCATATCTTTAATCAAGGAAGTATGCTTTCGCGAAGACTAACATCAACACCTAGGTTATTTTGCGTTATCTAAAACTTTGTGAGCCAGCGAATTCATCATCATTATTTATAACAAGGAGCGAACGAATCTGAAGCTCACTAAGCAAGGAGTTCGGGCGAAGCAATTCATCTCGCTCAATTTGTAATTCCAGGAGAGATTTTTGAAAAGTCGCTAATGCTCGTGCACCATTGTTAGTAATGCGATCTTTATCATCTATATGGTCGCTAATTTTCTTCCCTCAAAACTTTGATTTCTTTATTGGACTCAAGAAACATTCGTTTAAATTGGTTGGCAGCACTTAAACCCAGATCTATGTTCGATTTCTAAGACGATATTTGGGTGAAGTTCATTTTAATGAAAGGAGTTAATTTTGTTTGATGAACTACTTAAGAGTTGTTGAGGTGAGCGAGAAGAAGGTTATTATCCATAGGATCGAAATGTATGGAGAAGAATGGCCTCATCGGAGAGATTATATACATCTGCTTGAAAGTAATAAAGTAGCAATAGGCGACCATTAAAATAAAAATAATAAAAGGAGGTAAAACTTTATACCATAAAGTTGCTGATTAGCATTTTGAAGAGAGGACACCTTATCCTTTTTGGGAAGTAAGTTCGGTGTTTAACTTTTGAATTCTCGTCTTTCTCACGAGATGACGCTGTGACTTCGGTCTCTAAGAACCTTTCGCTCAAACGCAAATTCTTCTTTTCAAGATTATTGCGCCTTCTCTCAAGGTCTGAGGCAACTACAAAGGAAGATCTTCCAACCTAGGAAAGGAGATAAGAAAAGTTTGTTAATACATATACAGCAATATAAAGTCAATGGGGAGATATGATTGTATACATACCAAGGATCCAAGCGTTCAAAGTCGGGAGACATAGTTCTAGAGACTCCATTGAAAGAATCATTGCCTTCAGTAGAGTGGCATTGCACCACAGAGTCAAAGAAGCTAGGGAGCATCTCCGTTTCCTTGGAAAGAATCGGAGAAGATCTTTGGACAAGCCCGGCCATAGAAGAACTAGTTAACGGGGGTCCTATGGCGAGAAGAGCGATTCGAATCATGGTCATCCTCATCAGATCTTAAGGCGAGAGGAAGATTGAATCCATTTAAGTTTACCCTTACTTTTAGTCAATAGTTTTCATGCATACACATAAAGATAAGTTAAATGGTATCGAAGCAAAGTATCCTCCGGATCATGGCCTTGATAGAGCAATTTTGTCAAGTGTGATGTCCCAAGGATGATATTACCCCGATATAAGGACCATTTAAATATATCTTTGGAATGGCGAGGAAAAAAAGCCAATCAATGTCTTGCATGAGTAATTTGTCTTGGAGACATTATCATTTTTCTTCAAACGAACACCCCAGCCGAGATCTAGCATTCACCATAGTTATCTGAGTAATTTTCAAAGAAATTCTCACAGTGTATTTCTCACAGCTATTTATAATTTGCTTATTTTTGAACCTCAACCGCCATAGTTGATAAGCAGCCCGAGAGAATTTTCATGGGCCAAAATTTCATAAAATAAATAATAGACATAATCTGACCTAAGCGAGACTATAAATCATTACATTGATGCGGAGAAAAGATTCTGAAAAAGAATTAGGGTTCTTGATCGGGAATAAAACCCTTCTGTTGAACTTCTTCAAAAATCCACAGTGATGGAAGCCAACGGTATGGGAATGAATGAAAGATCGGAGGATGGATTTCATTCAAAGAAAGATTCGAGAGAAACTAAAAAGAATGAAAAGGAGGAAAACTATCGAGAAAACGAGGTCATTTTAACTAACGGTCATGAGTTTAAGGCATTAATAATCAAAAGTAAAATCCAAAGACTACTAGGACAAGGATTTTTCCTTGGTGCAATTCAAGATGTAGGATCATAATATTTCATTAAAGATCTGAGAGAGACGCAGAAACTAAAATAAGGAAACGACACACAAAACAACCGAAAGACATCCCAAAGAAGTGTCGCGAGATTGAATAGTTGTATGGGACACCATGTTATGTATTACCCTATATAAAAGTGAGTCTGTTGTAGGAGAGATCTTTTGGAATTGTTGCGCAAGTCATTAGGAGAGAAAGTTTAAGAGTGTTTTACTTGCTAAGTATAATTCCATCTTCCTGTGTAGATAATTGATGAAATCAATGAATAAACATTCTCAATTATGCATCTTTCAATGGACTAATTAACCAAAATATAGTGAGGGGTGTAGTGTGGGAAAACCTGCTACTACATGTAACTTGCTTACTATATTGTGTAATGAACTTGGGATGGATTTCATTCCCAGAAAACTATGTTTAACTACATGAGTTTAAGTAAGTAGACTTACAAAGTCGTAGTTGAAAGAAATCAATAGGATTGGTGGTTCGGTTTTCATTACTATATTAGGAATCAAGGTAGTACCGAGGTTGGGATGGGGGTTAGTCTTGATCCTAACCTATATGGGAATCAAGGTAGAACCGATCCCTACCTACATTGGGAGTCATGGTAAAACCGATCCCCATCTGCAAAATCGATTTCTCTTGTTGTAGTTGCAGGAAATCCTACACTACACCCCTCACAAGAATCCACACAATCAATCCATTGAAGATGAACAATTATAATTTTTGTTGATTAATTTCTTGAATGTTTACAAGGTAAAATGGAAAAGAGCTAAAGAAAATACAATCTCTATAAACTTTCTCTCTCTTAATGACTTGCTCAACACTCGAAAAAAGATCTCTCCCTCAATAGGCATGTTCGGCTCTTTATATAGGGTGTTACATAAGGGATAACAGCTAAGCTGTCCTTTATTTTTGGGAATGACTTGCGAAGTGTCGCAAGTGTATAAATGTATAATCTCGCGACGCTCCTAGATCTCGCTAGGTCTTCACACTTTTCTCGTGTTCTGGCTGTCGTCATCCATTGCGTCACTTATTTTATTCGTCTGCGACGCCTTCGCTATGTAACGTTTATGAATTTCGCAGAGGTGTTGGTGTTGCGATATTCTGACCCTACATCTTGCCTCTTCTCATGTCTTCTCTGCGAAGAAGATAATGTCATGAGAATTATTATTTTCAAACTACCGCAACTGTTCATCCTTATCTGTTTGGCGATTTGACTTCATACTTTTACACTAAATCTATAATACATGTCTCTTCTCCACCCATTTTTTGACACGTCTCTTTCAACCGTTTCTTCTCAACCATTCACGTCTCTTCTCGCATTAAATGCGTTTATCTTCTCGAGAATTCTTCTCTGTATATAGTTTTCTCATCTTCATCTTCCTCTTCTTCTTTTTTACTTTCTCGCTGCAATTTTTCTTCAATTCTCCTCCGTAACTTCCGCTTCTGCTACTGTAAATTTTCTTTCTTCCTTTGATCTTCAACTCCTTAATCATTCCCATACTCTGAAAATGGCTCCACCTGGTCGTAGATATGAAATTCTCTTGGGAGAGGCTCAAAAGGTTTTACAAGAGAAAGGTTTCACATTATCCACTATTCCCCATCAAGAATCTTTATATATTCTTTCCGCCAAATTATTTACTGATCATTGTTGTGATAATCAAAAGATCATAATTTCGCTAGGTCAAATTCTCGCTGGCCTTCCCATTCCTCTCTACAACCCTGAACTTCCTTTGTTTTATGAAATTCTTGATCATGAGAAATTCTCGCGAGCTGTTTACCAATTAAGTGGAGATTGTATCCGCTTAATGCTTGAGTTCGCCAATCGTGGCGTTGGTAAGGGGTCTCTCTATTCTAATGCAGTCAGAGATCCTAAATTTGTAGATTTAGAGATATTCACCGAGAAGTATTGATAGAGAGTTTCTTTGAGAATTATGAAGTAATAAACATGAAGAACGATAGAACTCATTTGGGGTGCACGTTTGAAAAGAAGAGAAAATATCCCCAGCGACAAAGTACTTATGCAAGACATCGATTGGCATTCTGGCAAGAACAATGTTCCTCGCCATTCTAAAGACGAAAAATGGTGTGTCTTTCCACTATTCTTGAATGGACCTTATATTTCAGGTTCGAATGTACTCCCTGCGAACCTCGCCAACTATCAACCTTGGGTATTTAACTGGCCCGATAAAGCTAAAGAGGTGTGCTTCCCGAATTTCGCTCAATTTGTAATAATTACTTCTTTTTACATCTACTAATCTTGCGAAATTTTCAGATTGTTAAATTGAGAAAAAGTTACGAGAGAAATCCTAAGGCGAGTACTCTGGCAATTCTCCAGTCGATCACGGATGAAGTAAGAAATACTTTTCTTCATTATTTTTAACAATATTGTTGCCTATGTTTCTTATCTTCATTTGTGTGTGAAGGTTGGCGTTGAAATTGTTGAAGAAGAGGATATTTCTGAAGCTGCGAAAGCTAAAGGCAAGAGTAAAATTCCTCTTCGCCAGAAGAAATCCGCTGCTCCACCTTCTAAAAAACGGAAAATCCATTCTTCTTCTCGTTCCAGTCCTCAATCCAGCGAGAGCTATGATGAAGATAATGATGATGTTGACACCTCTCTTGCAAAGGAGAATCATCCAATTGAATCTGCTATGGCGCAACTATCTAGTGTTTTCTCTGATTCTATGCAAGGAATTGGATATGATCATTTTTTTGCCACATGCGAAGCTCTCGCAAATATTTGCGATGCTCCCTTACTAGAGGATGATGATTCTTTTCGTGGAGTTTCTAGAGCAGTGACTTCCAGTTTCCTAAACGCACTTAGTGACTTGGTATGTCTATATTTCCTTATTTCTGCATGATTTCAATTATAAACCTCATCTTGACAATTTCTTTATTTTCCTTTATAGTCTGGGAGAGCTTCCTTTGTTGTTGCCTCAGATCTCGAGAAAAGGCGCAACAGTCTCGAGAAGAAAAACCTTCAACTTAAGAAGAAGAATGAAGAATTGGAAGCTGAAGCTGTTTCTCTTCGCAAGAGAGATAAAGAACTTGAAAATGAAACTGCTACTCTTCGTGAAAAGACCAAACAATTGGAAATTGAGTCTTCTTCTCAGAAGGACAAGATATCTAGCCTTCAAAATGCTAATCAACAACTTTATGGTATAAAATTCTTCTCTTTTTCTTGCTTTTGTTATGTCATTTATTTTTCTTTATCTGACCTATCATTTTCGCAGATGTTTATAACCTTTCTGATGAAGCCATTCTTCTTCACACATTTCTTGAGTCTATGGATAACGATGCTCTTCTTGCCCATCTCGATGATTCTTTAAATAGCTTTTCAAATGACAGAATCAAACATCTTTCTCTAAATGAACTTCAATCCAAATTCCGTCTCTTAGTTTGATCATAGATCTAGTTTAAGTTTAGCCAACCAACTTAAACACCTACACCTTAGTTCCCAAGAGAAAATTAGTATTTTAAGGAAGAAGGTTAGTGATCTTATAGATGACAAAGATCGCATTGCTAACCAAGGTGCCCAAGCATTAGCAAAAATTCAAAAAACTCTTCTTGAAGTTCAAGTTGAGCGGGATGAATCCATTTGGAAAAATACTATTCTTAGCGAAAGAGAGAATCAACTTCGTTCCCTTCTTCTCATAAATAGTGACGATGAGTTCGCTTGGGCTGCGAAATTCTAGATGATGCCAGAAATAATTTAGGTGTTAATGTTAGTCTTCAAGTTGAGCACAGAGCCTTGATTAGGGATATGATTTCTGATAGAGAAGGTTGTTGATTATTCTTCTTTACTTAATTGTTTATTATATACGAAGCTGTCATTATTAAGTTCTTTGATTCATTGCTCTACATTCGCAGAGGTTGAGAAGAGATTTCAGAAAAGAATTGAAGAACTTGAATCCGAAAAAGAACAACTTGCAAAGGACTTTTCTCTTCGCAATGACAAGTATTCCAAGTTGAAGAAGCAACTACAAATTACTGTGGCGAACTTCAAAAATGATGTTGTTCTCTTTCGCAATGAAACTATTAAGACAGTCTGCGATGACAACAGTATCCCTCATTCTTCATACCCTTGTCTTCTTGATGAAATTCCTGAGAACATGCCTTCTTTGGATATCTCTGATAGCGATGCTAGCGAAGAAGAATCTGATGAAGATAATGAAATAGAAGAATCTGATGAAGAAGAAGAATCACACAAGAAATAGCTCCATTTTCTTATTTCTCTTTTTGTAACATCTGTACATTTATCCTTTTAATCTTCCATTTTTATAATCTCTTATTGTAAGTTTCTTGGATCTCCAAATACAAATTCTACTTTTGTTGTCCCTTTCTGCACATGTTAAAAAAGCAATTCTTTTTTGCAATATAGTTAATCAATATATTGTGAGTGCGTAAATCTATCATATGAAAATAAATAACATATTCTCAATCTATTCATTCCCATACTTGCCTCTGTTATTTGTTTTCAAATGAAAGATTAAGCAAATAACCTTTAAATGATAACATGCCTCAGTCCCGCAACTGTTGCTGCTGAATTCTCGCGAGAGAATGTTTCTTGGTTGTTTTCAAGATCTCTTTTTTTTTTTTTGTGTGGTCTTATTTTGCCTTCCTAGTTAAAGGTCTTATTGCGCCACCTCTTGTCATTGCGACAAAATCGCAGGACATCTTTACACTTTCATGTAAAGATCCATTGATTTTGCCTTATCATTTCTTAGTATTGTTGCCTCTGCAGGATAATTTTATTGCGACAATATGACAGGCCTAGATTTTCTTGCGAGATAAAGCCCCATGACATTGCCGTCTTGCGACGAAATCGCAGGACGTCCTTACACTTTCATGTACTGACCCCTTGATCTCGTCTTATCTTTGTCTTTTGTATTATTGCCTCTTCAGGATCATCGCACAAATATGACAAGCCTAAATTTTCTTGCGAAAATAAAGCCTCATGACATTTGCGTCTTAAGACACTTATCAGCTCCCTAATGGAGGGTGCCGCCCTTATCATCTCCCTGGTTGCCCCTTCAAGGAGGCGTACATCGGCCATACAAGACTAGCTCCTCCCATCCGGTCTTAACAACAACCAGTTGTTTTCGCAACCTCTTATCCCTTATACCTATATGGCTTATGGTTACGAGACTGCACCCTAAGTGGAGTTTTCTTCGGGCAGAGTGCAACATATGCCAAGACTTGCCAAGAATGGCCGAGACACTTCAAATGCCCCCAGGCACTCTTGGATCAACCGTGTACCTCGGCGCCTTGATCATACGCTGACTCCTTAGAAGAGACCCTCGGTCGTCCAACCAGTATAACCTTATATATATAGTTGGAAATCCAAGGTATCTCTCTGGATGGGCTTTATTGACCCCAAATCTCCATGACCCAGAGTTCCGGGGCGGTGTAACCTTTTCCCCGAGCCATGTTAACGAGATACCCCCTTTTATGACGCACTTTAGGTCTTACATTTGCCTCTTACGAAATTTTGATTCGCGAACTAGGGTGTACGCCATAGCAGGTTCGTCCCATTCTGATATGTCATTGTTTTTTGGATTGTTTCTTGTCATCATTTCTGCGAGAATTATAGTCTTTATCACTCAAATTTCTGCGAAAGTTTCGCGTATTCTTTTTTTTCGATTATCATAATCTTTGCATCTTTAGCCTGTCTTTATCCGTGATTGAGTCGCAAAAGTATGGCACGCTACAGATGTCAATCCTTACTCTGTTCCCTGTTTCTAGCGCTAATATGTAGTTGCAGGAAATCCTACACCACACCCCTCACAAGAATCCACACAATCAATCCATTGAAGATGAACAATTATAATTTTTCTTGATTAATTTCTTGAATGTTTACAAGATAAAAATGGAAAAGAGCTAAAGAAAATACAATCTCTATAAACTTTCTCTCTATTAATGACTTGCTCAACACTCGAAAAAATATCTATCTCTCTCAATAGGCATGTTCGGCTCTTTATATATGGTGTTACATAAGGGATGACAGCTAAGATGTCCTTTATTTTCGGGAATGACTTGCGAAGTGTCGCAAGTGTATAAATGTATAATCTCGCGACGCTCCTAGATCTCGCTAGGTCTTCACACTTTTCTCGTGTTCTGGCTGTCGTCATCCATTGTGTCACTTATTTTATTCATTTGCGACGCCTTCGCTATGTAACGTTTATGAATTCCGCAGAGGTGTTGGTGTTGTGATATTCTGATCCTACAAGAGTGTTGATTGTTACACGATCACACCTTTGCCCACTTCCCTCATTACTGTTAACCGTCCACTCTTCCTGACATGTTCTTGTAATGGCGCGTTGCACGCTGCACGCTGGAAACCGCCAGACCAATACCCCAGTAAGTATCCCCCAGTTTGTGACATGTTTGATGTCTCGAGTGAGTGGGTCAAGTCGTGGGACCCGCAGGAAATAACACATGATGCTATTAGGTTAAATAACTAAGTTATTTAGGAAATCGATATTCATGAAATATCGTGTATACTTTATGCGTGTAATGCATCGAATACAATTAATATGTATGAAGCATCGCTGTTTTAAAGCTTAACGGAGTAAGTCGCGGATTAAGCGTCTTAAAATAGTTGCACGTCCAACCATATTCGAGTGATCATTTAGAGGCCGTATGGGCGGGCCATCCCTTGGCCAATCACTCCATGTGGAAGAGTGACGGACGGTGATCACCAAGGTGCCTCATTGGTCATTTAACTCTTAGCCTAGGCTGTCCGACCAAGCTGGCAAAGTTGGACGGACGAGATCATCTGCGGCACATGTTTGCGACCATTGATGGATTTTAGGGTTTTAAAGAGGTGCGCAAGCATCACTGTTTAGCTTGACCGAAATCAAGCATGGATAAAGTTTTTGGTGGGACCGACCGAGCACGTGTGTAGACGGCTTTCCGGTGTACAAGTCCATGCCACTCTGTCTCGCGGAGGTGCAATCTAGGCCACTCAATTTGTCTGGCAAAGGTGAGTGGTCGTGATCGATTTGCGACAGGAATCCATTGCCGCAATGTATTTTAAGGGGCCACGGCATGCCATCTTTGGGCGCGCGTTTTGAGGCGCCTGGGCATGGTCCACCTTGGTCGACCGGTTACATGCGCAGGTGGGCCCACGTTGATCATGTTGATGCTCTCTGGGCTCCTTAGTTTATATCTATACCCTCCATCCGAGCTGACGAAGATGGATGGTCATGATCAAACTGCGACATATATGTAATGCCGCAAACCCTAATTAGGGTTTTGGATCAGTCACGCGTGCGCAACTTTGGCCAAACGGTTTGGCAAGCTACGCTTCCCCTTTGGGAGGACCAGCCGTGTGGGGCCCACATTGGGCTAACGGTGAACATATGTGCACCTTATTGATGGTCCTAAGGTCGATCTAAGCCATCCAAATAGACTGGCTAAGTTGGATGGTTGTGATCAATTTAAGACGCTTTTAGAATTTCGCGACCCTTAGAAGCATCACGTCTGCCATGGTTTGAGCAAACTTTTTTACTGCTCCATGGATTCACCGTGAGAAACTGATCGGGTATGGGGAGAGTGGTCCCGCCAATGTGTGTGTTAGCGCTTCCTAATCATTCATGGAATGATCTAATCCATCCAACCAGGCTGGTGAAGTAGGACGGTCGTGATTGTTTTAAGACTGCCCTGAACAGTCTATGTTCAATCTAAACCTTCACAAAGTAGCACGACCACCCTACTTAGGGTTGGCGTTTGATGATGCTAGGAGGTGTTCGTATGATGGCCGACCGGCTAGGGCATAAGTGGACCCTACAGCAAAAGTATTTCGCGTATTCTTTTTTTAGATCGGTAAAATCTATGCAAATTCGTATCCCTTTTTTCTTCTTTGGGACTACGACCATATTTGCTATCCATTCGGGATATTTTGCTTGTCTAATGATTCCTGCGTCAAGCATCTTCTGCAGTTCTTCTTCTATTTGAGGGTGATATGTTGTTGCAATTTTTCTAATTCTCTGTTTGAATGGTTTTGCATTTTTGTCAATCTCCAATTTATGGCACGCTACAGATGGATCTATTCCAGGCATCTCATCCATATCCCATGCGAAAATGCCTTTGTAATCTCGCAATAAATCAACAGTCCTTCTTTCCTCATCAGCCTCCATTTTAGTCCCAATTTTCAACATCTTGGGTTTTTCTTCAGTTCCGATGTTCACTTCCTTTGTCGGCTCTGCCGCGGTGTAGCTAGCCTTCGGTTCTCCCATAGGCGTTGGTCCTTTTATTTCCTTCGCAAGCTCATTCTCTTCTTCCGAGATTTCGCCAGGTATTCCTTTTCCTTCTTCTGCTCTTATCATGTAAATTCTAAATTCTTCTTCCTTTTTCGCTGCTTTTGCCATCTCTTTGCGATCTTTTCGCCTCTTCACCTATTCTTCATAATGTTTTACCTCGATTTGATGATATATCCTTCCTTTATCGGTATCTCCCCTGATTTCGCTAATCCCACTCGGCATAGGAAATTTGACACATTGATGAAATGTCGAGGCTACATCTTTTATTGCATGTACCCATGGTCTTCCCAATAACATGTTGTATGGCGATTCCATATCCACTACACATAACATCACTTGTGTTTCAATTTCTCCCAACAGAAATCGCATTTTTATTTCCCCTTTAGGTTTTGTTATAGATTTGCCGAAACCATGGATATGATATGTTGAGGGAGTCATTTCTTCATTTTTGTACCCCAATTCTTTATACGCATGATAAAACATTATTTTCACTAAACTCCCTGTGTCCACCAAAGTTCTATTTATTGCCCATTCTTCCACTATTTTTGTTGGTTCTCCTTCTTCCTTGCTTGCACTTATCGTAATCACTAGTGGAGATGTGTGATTTAAATTCTCTCTTGATATCTCTGTTGCTGTAAACGTAATCTTCTGTTTTTCCCATTCTTCCAAGGGTGACGCCTTCTCTGTTGTTACAATTTTCTTTCCTTCAAAATCTCGTTTGTGTATTCTCCCTCTGATACTTTCATGAAATTTATTAACCATCGTCTTTGTAATCATATTACATTCCAATTCTCCATTACTCTCCTTGATTCTGGCTTTCTCCATTTTAACCAATTTATCCATTATACTCCTGATTTGAACAACTTTAAAAAATAGAAACAGAGGCAACAATATTGTTAAAAATAATGAAGAAAAGTATTTCTTACTTCATCCGTGATCGACTGGAGAATTTCCAGAGTACTCGCCTTAGGATTTCTCTCGTAACTTTTTCTCAATTTAAAAATCTGAAAATTTCGCAAGATTAGTAGATGTAAAAAGAAGTAATAATTACAAACTGAGCGAAATTCGGGAAGCACACCTCTTTAGCTTTCTCGGGCCAGTTAAATACCCAAGGTTGATAGTTGGCGAGGTTCGCAGGGAGTACATTCGAACCTAAAATATAAGGTCCATTCAAGAATAGTGGAAAGACACACCATTTTTCGTCTTTAGAATGGCGAGGAACATTGTTCTTGCATGAATGCCAATCGATGTCCTGCATAAGTACTTTGTCGCTGGGGATATTTTCTCTTCTTTTCAAACGTGCACCCCAGCGAGTTCTATCGTTCTTCATGTTTATTATTTCATAATTCTCAAAGAAACTCTCTACTGAATACTTCTCAGCGAATATCTCTAAATCTACAAATTTAGGATCTCTGACTGCATTAGAATAGAGAGATCCCTTACCAGCGCCACGATTGTCGAACTCAAGCATTAAGCGGATACAATCTCCACTTAATTGGTAAACAGCTCGCGAGAATTTCTCATGAGCAAGAATTTCATAAAACAAAGGAAGTTCAGGGTTGTAGAGAGGAATGGGAAGGCCAGCGAGAATTTGACCTAGCGAGATTATGATCTTTTGATTATCACAACAATGATCAGTAAATAATTTGGCGGAAAGAATAGATGAAGATTCTTGATGGGGAATAGTGGATAATGTGAAACCTTTCTCTTGTAAATCCTTTTGAGCCTCTCCCAAGAGAATTTCATATCTACGACCAGGTGGAGCCATTTTCAGAGTATGGGAATGATTAAGGAGTTGAAGATCAAAGTAAGAAAGAAAATTTACAGTAGCAGAAGCGGAAGTTACGGAGGAGAATTGAAGAAAAATTGCAGAGAGAAAGTAAAAAAGAAGAAGAGGAAGATGAAGATGAAGATGAGAAAACTATATATAGAGAAGAATTCTCGAGAAGATAAATGCATTTAATGCGAGAAGAGACGTGAATGGTTGAGAAGAAACGGTTGAAAGAGACGTGTCAAAAAATGGGTGGAGAAGAGACATGTATTATAGATTTAGTGTAAAAGTATGAAGTCAAATCGCCAAACAGATAAGGATGAACAGTTGCGGCAGTTTGAAAATAATAATTCTCATGACATTCTCTTCTTCGCAGAGAAGACATGAGAAGAGGCAAGATGTAGGGTCAGAATATCGCAACACCAACACCTCTGCGAAATTCATAAACGTTACATAGCGAAGGCGTCGCAGACGAATAAAATAAGTGACGCAATGGATGACGACAGCCAGAACACGAGAAAAGTGTGAAGACCTAGCGAGATCTAGGAGCGTCGCGAGATTATACATTTATACACTTGCGACACTTCGCAAGTCATTCCCGAAAATAAAGGGACAGCTTAGTTTGTCATCCCTTATGTAACACCCTATATAAAGAGCCGAACAGGCCTATTGAGGGAGAGATCTTTTTTCGAGTGTTGAGCAAGTCATTAAGAGAGAGAAAGTTTATAGAGATTGTATTTTCTTTAGCTATTTTCCATTTTATCTTGTAAACATTCAAGAAATTAATCAACAAAAATTATAATTGTTCATCTTCAATGGATTGATTGTGTGGATTCTTGTGAGGGGTGTAGTGTAGGATTTCCTGCAACTACACTTGTCACGTACACTTTAGGGTTTGTGTGACTTTGGAAATTGGGTTTGCAAAATAGGAAATTTTAAGACTTCGACATAATGAGTAATTTTAACGTGTGCATAAATATTATATTTTATTGTTCAAAGATATTCCTTGATACTCAAGGTGAGATCCCAAACTGAAATGTTTGAGAATCCTTTTGTTAAGATTTTCGAATATATATATTTTGTTTTTCCATCAAGCAAAATATATCTCTGGAAGATATATTAGTTAAGTATCTTGTATGATAGCTAATACTTAGTTGTATCCAAGAGGGATTTTGGTTATTTTGTTAGATATTGGTTGGAACTAGACAAACCTGAATTTATGTGTTTTATTGCATATCTTGAGAATATTTTCAGTTATGGAGATTCCTTGGTGTCCAAACTACCTTGGTATATAAATAGTGAAGTTTGTTCTTCTTATAAACTTATCCTGAGGCAGGCCATTTATTTTGTAGTCATTGTTGTATCAGACTAATAGTGTTATTCGTAATACTATCCTGGAGAAGAGAGTAACCTAATTAGGCGAAGTATCTTGTGTCAGCTAGTTTGAAGACTTCTTTGTGATAAAGAAGCGTCTACTAGTACTATTGGTGGGAAAATAAAATTGCATTGTTATTTTAGTTTTCGATTATTGATTTGATTGACTAAAAGTTGTTAACTCTTGATTGCACCTAGTTTGATTATTCTTGAGAGCCTTCTTTTCTGTCATAAGGTCACTCAAACTAGATCAGGAGATTAGTGGTAGTTCAGATCTGTCTTTAGATCTGACATTGACTTGTGATCATCCATTATTAACAGACTCCGTTCGGTGCGTGATCGATCATAAGTTGCAATCAAGTTTGGTTGTGCAGGTACAAAATAAGACATTTTAGATTTGAAGACAAGAAGATTTCTTATTGGTTTCGTATCTTTGTGATTTTCTTCGTGCACAAAATTGATTGGATGGGATCCGACTATATCTCGTTTATTTTTGATAGGCGATTGATTGAGTAGTCGTAGTATATCGGCAAGCTATCATTTGGTGGCATTCTTCAGTATTTGAATCTGATAGCTTGTAAATATAGATTTGATTATTTCGGTAATTCATATCTTGATTGATCTAAACTGGACAAGGGAGTTTATTAGGTTAGACGGAAACGCCTTTGCCATACTCAAAAAAATATCTTATTTACTTCTTGAGATTAATAAGATCGGTTATCAAACAGATTAGTCTTTTATTGTTCGGAAGGCGATCCAAAGAAGTTGAGTGCTTGAAGTCTTCACAGCGGCTGAAGTAACTTAAGATAGTGGACTCTATCTTAGGATTCACGTGCATTGGCCAGGTTGGTTATAGGCGTAGGGATACTGAGGAAACTAAGTAAATAGGGGTAGATTACTTGGTTTCAACTATACGAAGTTAGTAGTGTTCTTTGTATAACGACTTATTTCTGAGAGTATTCAAATTGGACTAGGTGTCGGGGTTTTTCTGCATTTGCGGTTTCTTCGTTAACAAAATCTTGTTGTGTTCTTTTACTTTACTTTCTGCATTATAATTGCTTAAGTTATAATTAAAGTAATTGCACTTGTACGTTAATCCAAACATTTGGGTCGATCCCTATAGTTTAAGGTTCGGTTTCGGACTTGTATTATATAGCAAGTGTATACCTTGTGGTTTGCTATCTTCTTGACAGTCTCTGTCTATATTAGATCACGCAAGGTATCAGACTTATAGGTTGATATAGAAAAGATTGTGGTGTACTTGGTACCCTCGTCATTTCACCTATTATGAGAACAAGGGATACTATAGAAGCATGTAATCAACCAGTTTTTAGAATCGAAATTCGTTTTCACAATGATATTAATCATATTAATGTTCCATTGGACTACTCGAAATGAAACCCATCACTCTAAGCTACAGCTATACCCCCAACTAGTTCAATTAGGTCAACAATGTGAGAATTATGGAAAAAGATAGGAAATATTTAATTAGTGGTCCATGTGATTTATTTTCAGAGAGAAATAAAATTTCTTGCCTATCTTGTGAAATAATGTGTTTCAGATGGTTTTGAGTAAATGGGTTGTCACAACTTTGACGTTCCATGCTATCAATTTCATTATTAGAATTTGGCTTAAGCTAAAGGATAAATTAGCTAATTATAGTGGAAGGATTTAAACTTTATAAATTATCATGTAAAGATGTATCTTAGAAGATTAATAACTAATAACTTGTAATTTAAAGAGAGGGTTTCAAAATAAAAACATGTAACTCACCCATTTTTTCTTTAACTGCTAATTTTAGTTGTTTGGAGGAGTAAAAAACTAGAAAAATGTCAACATACTTTGAACACGGACAGTAATTCTTATCATTTATTGTTCAAAGATATTCCTTAGTACTCAAGGAGATCCTGTGCCGAAATAATTAAAGAATCTTTTAATTAAGGTTGTTAGTTTTATATACATTAATTACCAGCAATTAATGTATAGCTCTAGAAAATAAAAGTTAGTAAATATGCATTTACTAATTGGAGATTTTCCATTGAGATATTTCGGAAATATTGGACAAGTATTTACTGGAATTATGAAAACCGAATCTTGCTATACATTGCATATCTTGAGAATATTTTTGATTTTGGAAATTCCTTGGTGTCCAAACATCCTTGGTCTATAAATACCTAAGTTTTCATTTCTAGCAAACTATCCTAAGAGCCAGGAAAACTTCATCTTTTTGTTGTTTCTAGTGGAGCCGTCTAATCGGAGAGGAAAGTATCCTAATTAGGTGAAATCTCTTACGACCGCTCGTTTAAAGACTTATATTGATCAAGAAGCTCTACGAGTACCGTTGGTGGGAAACTAGATAATTGCAGTGTTATTAGTTTCGATTGATTTGATTGACTAACGGTTGTTGAAACTTGGATTGCACCTAGTTTGTTTATTCTTGAGAATCTTCTCTTCTGATATAAGATTCACTCAAACTAGATCGAAATATCGACGGGATCTTTTGAACTGTTTGTAGATCTAAAGACATCTTGTGATAATCCATTTTTAACAGACTTCGTTTTGTGTGTGATTGGTCACAATAGATTCAAGTGGTGTTGTGCAGGTGTTTATTGAAGATTAAAGAATATTTGAAGACGAATAAGATTTCTTATTGGTTCTGATATCTTTGTGTGCACAAACCTTGATCGTCTAGGATCCAACTAGAATCGGATTTATTCGATTGATTAGTTGCGTGAGATCGGTAAGTACTAATAATTCTCTTGAGATCAATTTTGATTGTTACAAATCCAAATCTTATTGCTTCGGTAATAGAGATTGGATTGATCAAACCAGGCAAAGGAGTTTATTAGATTAAACGGAATAGCCTTTGCATATGACTTGAGATATCTTTATCTGGAAAGAATCAATAGAGTTGTTACCAAACAGATTTGTTGTTCCTTTACTGTTTGGAATACGATCCAAAGGAATTTTCCCAGTGTGTGCACTCATCAAAGTCGGAAGAGCAGGGATACTGAGGAAACTGAGTGAACTAGGCGTAGTTGCTTGGTCTCAACTATACAAAGTTGGTTTAAATTTTGTATAGCGGCTTAATTCTAAGAGTAATCAATTCTGGACTTGGTCCCGGGATTTTTCTGCATTTGCAGTTTTCCTCGGTAACAAAATCTTGTTGTGTCATTTACTTTACCTTTCTGCAATTATAATTGTTGTTATTATAATTTAAAGTAAATTACACAAAAGTTAACTCCGTCATACTTGATAGTGATCCTATAGAGTTTGGTTAAGTCCAAATTTATTATCAAGTATCACACTTTGGTAGTCGTATTGTCTCGATCTTGTATCCATAGACAATCACACAAAGTGTAAATACCGATTTGTCGTATTGTCTCGACTCTGTCCATAGACAATCACTTTCGGTAAAAGGACTTATAGGTTGAAATCAAAACATTATGGTGTATTTGGGTACCCTCGTCTTTTCAATTGGTATCAGAGCATGCAAACACGAAAAGATCTAACAATCTGTGTTTGGTGCGATCCAACCTATAATAAATGAACTCGAGTTCACATGAATCGATTTCAGTTAACGTACCGCCAAGATTTTACGGAACAAACTATCTATGGTGGAAATCTGCTATGAGATCTTTTCTTCAATCACGAGACTTTAATACTTGGCTATTAGTCGTCGATGGTTATAATCGCCCGAAAGTAGAAAATTCAGAAACTGAGTTTAAACGCTTAGTATATTAGACAGGCGAAGAAAAGGCTTTTGCAAAGCAGAATTCAGATGTTTTGAATGCTATTATGCATGTTGTAAGCCGTGATCTACAACATCATGTATCGACATGAAAAACTTCAAAGGAAGCTTGGGATAACCTTCAGATCGTATTCGAAGGTAACACATCAGAAAAGAAAGCTAGACTTCAAACTATCACTTCTGATTGGGAAAACCTTCGAATGGATGACAATGAAACTTTTGAAGAGTTTCATATTAAACTCTCTGAGATAGTAAATGCTTCTTTCTCTCTTGGAAAGACTATTTCTGAAAAGGATATAGTGTGCAAAATTCTCAGGCCATTGCCATCTAGATACGAATCTAAGAAGCATGCACTCATAAAGGCAAATGATCTTTCAACTCTCACACGAAGCACACTTGTTGGGAAGTTAAAGATTTTTGATCATGAATCACAATCTATTCAAGCTAAAGGAATTGCTTTTAAAGCTGAAAAATTTCCAAAAGCTCCCATGGAGAAAAATAGATTGTCGGATGATTCTGATGAATTGATTGCAGAAGATTTTGATGATGAGATTGAACAGTCATTATCATTAATCACTAGACAGTTTTGAGATCTCTTAAAGAAGAGAAATAAGAGATTTATAAAAGATGTTCATCGATCTTCTCGACCCCATGAACGAGTTCTTGTCAAAAACAAAAAGGATCAAGAAGGAGATGATGAATATCAGCCTCAGTGCTTTAAGTGTAAAGGTTTTGGTCATATGGCTAAAGACCGTCATAATCTTAGGAAATACACCGGAAGCAAGGGATTAGCTGTAACTCTAGACGAGACCTCTGATTCATATGATTCTGAAGAAGAGGAAACAACTAATATTGCACAAATTGTTAATTTGATTCTCTCTTCCTCAATTAGTATTTATCCATTTTAAAAATGGACATGTCTTCCGATGTTGAAAAATCATCTAATGGTAAAGGAAAAAATACGACAAAGTGTGAAACTATCTCAAGAACAAGAATTGCTAAGAAGTGCATATGCAACTCCAACCAATCACAAGAAACTTCGTTAATTCGAGGTAACAATAGAAGATTTTTTCATACGATACTAGATCAAGAATACACTGGTTGTTCTAAATCCAATTGTTAGAGCACAGCTCGGTCAAACTCTCAAGCATTGATATCTCAAGCTTGTTTTTCAAGTTTAGTTGCCAAAACTATAAGTCTTGATTTCCAGTCTACTTATAACTAAGTCTCGGATTAGGATATTAAGTGTAGTTGAGATTTAGACTCCACGACGTTCATCGAATGAAGACGAAGAACTACTCAAGGGAACTTGTGGAACTTCATCAAAATGTATGTGGAGACTTTAACTCATCTATCACTCAAAAGTCTATCTACTCTATCTCCAATTTGAGACAAAAGTAGTATTGCTATATATACTTCAATTATACACATTTGGTATTTCAAGTCGAGTTTATCTCGCTTATCTATTTCTCAAAATATGTGTTGGTAAGCTTTCGCTTTAACCAAGTTCATCTTTTATTCTTGACGAAAGTCAAAAGATGGTCATGTGAAAATTGCCTTGTAACATCTTACATGGTTTGTGTGAGACAGTCATTTGATGTAGACTCGGAATGTTTCGTATTGATCATTCGATCACTTGAAAATTACTTTGAAGCTAATAGTTTGGGTGAGACAGCTATTGTCGTCTTCCAAGAATGTTTCAATGATTGAAATGAGGGTTTAGAACATGTAACCATGATTGGATATAAACATAGTTTGTATTCACATTTATCTAAAGTCCAAAACCGGGAACCATAGTATGCGTACACGTACGCGTACTGGTTGGTTGTTGGAAGTCCGCGAACTAAGTATGCGTACCGTATGCATACTGGCGGAAGTTCAAGTTTCGTGAATTTCTGCTGGAATTTGGAAGTGTGAAATGGTATGCGCACCCGTACGCGTACTGGCGTAACCAAACTCAGTCCGACTACTTAGGTATGCGTACACGTTTGCATACTTAAGCAGGTTATGTTCTAAAATCGGTTTGTTCATGAACTAATATATTTATATAACAAGGAATTCAATCTTTTGCAAACCGTGGCTATAATGTTCATGAAATGATTCGAGTGAATCAAAATCGATTTTGCTTCAATTGTGTCTTGTATACTTCTATGAGAATATAAACAATTGAACAACTCTCTAACTAGTTTCATTTGAGTTATTTGAACTAGTTATGATAAAGATGAATAAGTTTGATATGAAAGTGCTCATATGGATAACTGAAAAGACGAGGGTACCCAAATATACCTCAATCTTCCACCTAAAAATCATTTCTCCGAAAGTGATTGTCTATGGACTGAGTCGAGACAATACAACTAATCGGTTCACACTTCGTGTGATCGTCTATGGATACGAGATCGAGACAATACGACAACAAGATAACTTGTGTGATTGACTATGGATACAAGATCGAGACAATACAACAACGAAGTATATTTACTTGATAATAAGTTCGGACTTAACCAAACACAATAGGATTGCTATCAAGTAAATAGGAATTAACGTTTGTGTATTTTACTTCTAATTATAATAAAAACAATTATAATTGCGGAAATAGAAAAGTAAAAGACACAACAAGATTTTGCTAACGAGGAAACCGCAAATGCAGAAAAACCCCAGGACCTTGTCCAGAATTGAATACTCTCAGGATTAACCCGCTATACAAAATCTAAACCAACTTCGTATAGTTGAGACCATGCAACTAAACCTATAGTTCACCTAGTTCCGTATGTATCCCTGTGCCTCCAACTTGCAATAAGTCACGCACTTGGAACAATTTCTTTGGTTCGTATTCCAAACAGTAAAGGAACAAAAAATTTGTTCGGTAACAACTCTTTTCAAACAACGTGATATGAGTTTGACAAAAGGCTCTTCCGTTTATCCCAATAAACTCCTTTGTCCGGTCCTTAGATCTATCTTTTCAACAACTACCAAAGTAATTTTTAAGACTATGCAATCAATACTTTGAATCACAAAGAAACGTATTGATGCCGATCTACTCAACTAATCAATCAAGATTATCACAAAGATAAACCGATTATAGTTGGATCCCCAGCCGATCAAGTTTTGTGCACACCAAAGATTATGAACCCAAATCAGAAATCTTCTTCGTCTTCAAATCTTCTTAGATCTTCAATAAACACCTGCACACAATCAACTTGAATCTCTTGTGATCAATCACATGCAGAACGGAGTTTATTAACAATGGATTATCACAAGACGTCTTTAGATCTACAAACAGTCTAAAGATCCCCGTCGAAACTTCATCTATTTTGAGTGAATCTTATATCAGAAGAGAAGATTCTCAAGCATAAACAAACTAGGTGCAATCAAAGTTCAACAACCGTTAGTCAATCAAATCAATCGAAAACTAATAATAAACTGCAATTATCTATTTTCCCACCAACGGTACTCGTAGAGCTTCCCAATCCCAAAGAAGTCTTTAAAACGAGCGGTCGTAAGAGATTTCGCCTAATTAGGGTACTTTCCTCTCCGAATAGACGGCTCTACCAGTAACAACACAACAAGGTAGTTTTCTTTGGCTTGAGGATTAGTTTGCTCGAAATGCAAACTTCAATATTTATAGACCAAGGAAGTTTGGACACCAAGGAATTTCCAAAACCGAAAATATTCTCAAGATATATGCAATATATTTCCAAATTCGGTTTCCATAATTCCTGGAAATGCTTTGTCCAAATATTGACCGAAATCTTAGTAGAAAATCTCCAATTAGTAAATGCACATTACCAATTTTTATTTTCTAAAGATATGCGTTTTAATTGCTGGAAATTAAAAGCATATAAAACTAAAAACCTTAATTAAAAGATTCTCAATTTATTTCGATGCGGGATTCTCCTTTAGCTATTAAGGAATATCTTAGAACAATAAAAGATAAGTGTTACTGCACATGTTCAAAGTATGTCGACATCTTTACTTTGTGAATCCTTTTTCATATTTACAATCTTGGAACCGATTTGCCACACTTCCAAACAAGTTTAGAATTGGTTCATCTGACTTCCAAGAACTATGTGATTGATTATCCTATCAAATCGCCAATCATGGGTTTCACGGTTCTACCAAAACAAGTTTCGGTTCTACCTCCATGTGGGTACTAGGATCAGTCACACTAGCTTTCCAAAATTTGGTTGACTTAGGTACTAGGATCGGTTACCACATATTTATGGTATCTAACTTGTATTCGTTTGCACAAGTCATAGGATCGGTTACCAATATCTAAGACTTGTTGTACCTCTTACAAGGATCGATTCCCATTTGCTTGTGATCGGTTGCACCTCTTACTAGGATCGGTTCCCCAATGTCTAGAGTTGGTCATACCAATTACAACAAATCGACCATACCATCTCGGGTGATTACTTAAGATCGGTTTCACTAATAAAAGTCATACCAATACAAAAGTCAGGCCTTGTGAATAGTTTTACCAAGATACATAAACAAGTTATGAGCGCTTATATTAAACACACATATTGGTAATCCAAAGATTTGCAATGAATAACAATACCAATAAGCCTAGCGATTTCCCTTTCGATTCATAAAAAAAGTTTATGAATTGTACTTCCTTTAAACAAATGTAAAAACATTGTTTCCTAGGACAAAATCTTCACCCATACCCATACATAATCACAATAGCATTCATACGATTATGTCGATGTCTTATATACGAAGTTCAAAAGATAGACGTTATACTTCGTATTGTAATTCCTTAATACTATGTCTAACTAGAGTATAATCATTCACAGCTTCGCATTTATGTTTTCAATATGCACAACTTGAAAGATACGTTAGGGAATGAAACAATTCAAGTCAAATATTACTAACCTCAAGTGGAAGGATGATGTCGTCGTTGTAGCTCCTTACTTCTTCATATTCTTCAAGTCTTCACGTAATACTTGTAATGTCTCATATCCTAATACTTTCAAGCTAACCTATACGAAGTTGACTCTGGTAAATAACCAAGCGACTCTTTAAATGAGTTTTGGTTCACTAAAATATGACAACCAAACTTGACATACCAACGCTTGGTGGGTTCAACCGAGCTATGCTCTAACACTAACCATTGGTTAACTATTGTTGAACCAAATAAGTGTACACGTTTAGGTACGGTTACCTTTATCTAAATGATGGTACATTTTTTGTATAACAAGCTAAGTTCGATCTAACGGTTGAAAGATATTAGATTGAATCTAATCAGGTTTTCATCTAACGGTGAGTATTGAACGCTTTGTTACCAAGGTAACATTGATTGCAAACCCTGATTTGGAGACTATATAAAGGAGAACTCTAGAAACTGGGAAACCTAATCCCAACACCTCCTGTGTGATACTAGTTGTGACTAGAGTCGATTCTCCTTTAACCTTAGGTTTTTCTAAAACCCAATAGGTTAACGACTTAAAGACTTCATTGGGATTGTGAAGCCAGCCCCAACTATTTTCTCTGTAGTTGTGTGTTCTGATCTTGCTGTTTTCCATCGTGATTGAGTACTATCTTCTTTAAGATTTGCTCGAGATTTGTCTCCGATAGGCAAGATTGAAAAGTAGTCACAAACATCTTCGTCTCATCGTTTGTGATTCCACAATATCTTGTGTCGTTAATCGATTAAGATTATTGTGAGGTGATTGATAATACTAGGTTGTTCTTCGGGAATATAAGTCCGGTTTATCAATTGGTTCATGTTCACCTTAATTTATCAAAAGACGGTACAAAACTCATAGGTATATTTGTGGGAGAAAGATTTATCTATTCAATAGACTTTTCTGTGTGAGATAGATTTGTTTATCAAGTCTTCGACTTTGGGTCGTAGTAACTCTTAGTTGTGGGTGAGATCAGCTAAGGTAATCAAGTGCGCAGAATCCGGCGTGGTTCAAGAGGCGTAAGGAATGCAACTGTACCTTGATCAGTGTGAGATTGGTTAGGGCTCAACTACATTCCAGTCCGAAGTTAACTTGGAGTAGGCTAGTGTCTGTAACGGCTTAATACAGTGTGGTGTTCAAATCTGGACTAGGTCCCGGGGTTTTTCTGCATTAGCGGTTTCCTCGTTAACAAAATTTCTAGTGTCTGTGTTATTTCTTTTCCGCATTATATTTGTTTATATAATTGAAATATCATAGGTTGTGCGTAGTTCAATCAATTAGATAATCCAACCTTTGGTTGTTGATATATATTGATTGACACTTGAACATTGGTCTTTGGTACCGTTCAATTTGTTTCACATAATAATCAGGCTCACGGATTTCTATCTGTTTGATTTGCTGATTACATTGTGAAACAGATATACAACTCTTAGATATATTTCCATTGATTGAGTCTGACTGTCTAGTTGATTCTCTTGGAATTATATTGGAGTTGTCCATACAGATTGCTAAGCGAAATATTGGGTGTAGTTGTTAGACCCCCGCTTTTTCACCCATGATGAGAGAAAATGTCATACTAATACCACCTAATCGATTGCATCCTCACCTTGTGTGCCAAATATGTGTGTGAGGAAGCAAAAATCAAGGCACTTATGTGTAGATTATGGGAATAAAATCTAGTAATTGAAAATATATTTAAGATATTCGTATTTATAGGAATATTAAATTTTCGGAAGAATGAAAAAATATAAAAAGATCTTTCTCATTCTCTGGTCATTCCTTGTCCGAACTATGAGTCAGGATCCGATGTCTTCTCTTACAAAGGTGCTTGATCTGAAAGATCTCTTTAAGAATAAGTCTGCACCTTCTCTTCATGCTAAGAAACCTAAGAGGAAAATCAAAAGGAGAGATTGGCTTAGCAAGAAGGAAAGAGAGAATATGTTGAAGAAAGATCAGTGTATTGAGATATTGACACATTTTTGTGTTCAATCAAAGACAGAATTACATGTACTTGCAGAATCCTTCACGAAAACATCTCAACTGCAAGAAATTCTGGTCAAGCAACAAGGTTATCTTCTTGAAGAAATTCACAAGTTGAATACTGAAAGTAATAATCTGCCTTCCTCTAGTAATGATATGAAGGATTAAGTTGCTCATAAAAATAAGATTAGATTCTTATTTTAAGGAAAATAGACATCAATGTTTTGATTTATCTCAATTATTGTATAAGGTCTATTTTGAATAAAACTATCATTATTATGAATAAAATTATTATTTTATAATTGTGATAGTTACTGATTACATAGCATGTGCTTGAATGTCTATATTTTTGTTATGTGTATTCGGTTTATGGGATGTCTGATTTCGGTTTTCATTAACCTTAATATTCAATCTCATATGATGAGACCCTTATGGTTTGTGTGACTTTTTGATTTAGCGGGATTAAGTTCTAGCCCATGTTGGTAGGATTTATCAAAGTATCATAAGGTGTTCCGATTGAAACTCATATGTGAAAATTCACAATATGTTGAATCAATTTATGTTTACATGATTTGTGTTTAGCATAGCATATGTGTTTCGGGTTTTCAACTTTTGCTATTGGCACGCATTAGTTAAAACCGATTCAACCTTTCTCTGGTAAAGGTTGCCTTTATTGTTGTTCTTTTGTTCTTGTGAGAGGATGACCAAACACTGGGGGAGAGTTCTTATTTGAACTTGCGCTTAATGATATATCTTTCTGGGGAGAAGAGGCTGCGGAATTTGAGGTAACGAATTTGTTAGTTAATCGTTTTCCTGTTTAAGAAAAGTCTATTTATATTGCATATATTTTGCTTTTGCTTAACAAAATTTCGGTACAATTGATATATTCCATTATGATGTGTATGGATGTGTGTGTGTGTGATTCAATTGTTTCCGGTTAAGAAAAATTGTGTCAATTTATTTGGCTTATTATTTGCTATCTTCTTTATTGTTGGGTATCAAGTGTTTTTGCTTAACGAAATTCGGTGCAATTCCAGTGCTATAATATCTATGTAACTATGTTTGTTTCAATTGCTTCCGGTTATTAAAATGATTGTGCAAGTCAATTTATTTCGGTTTGTAAAAACTTTTTATGGCTTAACAAAATACGGTATCATTTGTTTAGTCCAAATCGATTCCGGATAAGAGAAACTAAGTTAATTCTGATCTTAGTTAGACTTATCAAATTGGAGAATTCGATTATTCAAGTCTAACAGAATGCTTTGACAAGAAAAACTAGTTAACTAACCTAGTGTTTGTATTGTCTAAAGGGAAAGGTCTAAGTTATTGTCTGAATTAGAACCTGATGAGAGAAATAAAGTTAATTCTGATCTTTATTTTGGTCTTATCGAAATAACCGATTGCGTATGGGATTGATCAAATTTCGGTCAATCGGTTTAACAAGGGAACTAAGTTTCTTAGTCGATTTGTTAAACTATTAGGGAAAATTGTTTCGGGCAATTGTTTTCCTTGATAACATATTAAAACTAAATTACTTGTAGTTTCGGTTTTAATATTGGTTATCAAAAGTGGTATGTGAAACCTTCGTGCTTAACTCTTATAGGTTGTTTACAAGTCATTTAGATTTGTAAGATCCTTTAGGTTTGTCCTTTATTTGCTCGAAGCTTTGTCATTTTGTGACAAAAAGGGGGAGAAATATATGAAGTAAACAAGTGATTTATAATCACTAAGGAAAGGACAATTGTGCTTAAACGTTATATCTAACGAAAGAGTAAAGCATTGACTAAGGGGGAGAAACATATCATATTATTGTTGTAGTTATTTTGACTACAAAAAGGGGAATAACAAAGATGTTCGGATTGAATATCTACCTAGCTTACCTTTAGGGGGAGTAAAAACTTTATTATTCAAATGTCAACAGCGGCATTTATTGATTGAATATATGCAGGTTACTGTGTTGTTGAAACTTGGAATCAAGCGTATGTAAAATGAATTCTTGTAATTTGTTTATCCATATGTATTAAGAGTTTTGTCACTAAAATTGACAAAGGGGGAGATTGTTAGAGCATATCTCGATTGAACCCACCAAGCGTTGGTATGTCAAGTTTGGTTGTCATATTTTAGTGTGTCAAAACTCATCTAAGAGTCGCTTGATTATGTACTAGAGACAACTTCGTTAAGGTTAGACTAGAAAGTCTAGGATTGTTGAGACATAAAAGTATTACTCGAAGACCTGAAGAACGTGAAGAAGTAACGAACTACAACGACGACATCATCCTTCCTCTTGAGGTTAGTAATATTGACTTGAACTGTTTCATTCCTAACGTATCTTTCAAGTCGTGGTTGTTTTGGGGTAAAAACTGATTCTGTTGTTTTTGGTAAATTTGGGGTGTGTTGATGAGAAACGAATTCAAACCCTAAACAAATGCATTGCACGGGAGTACTTTTAGATTCGAGAGATCAATCTGTAAGACTCTGGCCTAAACCAAGAAATGGTCGTTCCAGATTCAATTCGGTCACAAGGTGAAGGATAAGGGTTGATCTTAGGGAGGGAAGCGGAGAAGGTGTTTGAGATCAGAATGTTGAATTATGAAGGTGTGGTTGTTTTATGACTTGTATCAGAAAATGGTTTCTGGCTACTTATGTTGATAACACTTGTGTCCTTGTTGTCGAAATAGGTTGAAAACCTATTTATACAATTCATTTGAGCGCAACCCTAATCTTGTAGGAAGTGGAGAAGATTAAGTAGTGGAGTAGTGGGGTTGTGTAAGAGGTTGTGATCGTCACGTGGTCACGCCTTCACCCACTACTCTCATCGTTGTTAACCGTTCGTCCTTTCCTGAAACGTTATCATAATGGGCGCGTTGCACGCCGCACGATGTAAACCGCCAGACCAATACCCCAGTAAGTATCCCCCGGTTTGTGACGTGTTTGATGTCTCGAGTAAGTGGGTCAAGTCGCGGGACTTACCGTAAAGAATAGCATATGGTGCTATTAGGTTAAATAACAAAGTTGTTTATGAGGCCGATAAAATATCGTATGTATTCGATGCACATAGAGAATCTCTTTTAAGCAACTCAAAATAATCGATGTGCATGAAGCATCGTTGTTTTAGAGCTCGATCGAATAAGTCGCGGATTAGGCGTCTTAAAAGAAGAGCACGACCGTACACCTTTTGACAATCGTTTGGTAGTTCTAGGGATGAGCTACTGCTTGGTCGATCACTCCATGTAGGCGAGTGGCGGATGGTATCCATTCTAAAATCCTACCGTTTGATCTAAATTATATTCGGATCGTTTAAATCGGCTGGCCAAGTTGAGTGGTCGAGACAATTTGCGGCAGTTAGTGACTGCTGTTGAAGCAGCGCAAAGGGCCATCTTAGGGCGATCGTCCGGGATCGCACGGGCGAGCCGTAGCTCAGTCGTTCGCTCCTTGCAGGAGGGGGGTGGCCGGTGATCATTTAGGTACCTCATTGATCGCCTAATATTTGATCCAAGCCGTCCGACCAAGCTAGCGAAGTTGGACGGACGAGATAGTTTTTGCGGTAGATGTTTGCTGTCGTTGACTTAGGGTTTGGAAACCGTGCGGCCAACCCTAGTTCGGTTAAACGAACCAAAGCGCTGAGCGATAATTTGAACAGGCCGATCGGCCTTGTGTGAAGATGAGCCGCCAGTGAGTATGCTGACATCTCCTGGGCCATCTTAAATTAGATCTAAGCCATTCGATTCGGCTGGCGAAGATGGGCGGTCGTGATCGATTTGCGACAGTAACATGTCGCTGCAAACACCAATTAGGGTTTAGAGACGGCCACATTCACCTTAGTTCGATCAAGCGGTTTGACGCGTCATTGACTTCCCTTGGGCAAGTCGATCGAGTGGGAATAAAATTGGGTCGGTGGTGAACTTATGTGCACCTCCTTGATCGTCTGGACGGATGTGATGATTTGCGACAATAATATACTGCCGCAACCCAAAATTTAGGGTTTTGAAATAACGTGTTTTCCATAATTCGGGCAAACGATTTAACGCCCTATAGGCTTGCCGCAGGCGGTTCGATCGACCAAGGGAGATGTTGGGCCGACAATGGACATGTTGGCACCTCTTTGATCATTCCAAGGAAGATCTTAGCCGTCCAAATAAGCTGGCTAAGTTGGACGGTCATGATGTTTTTTGAGACCGTATTTGCCGGTCTTAGCTCGTTTGAGCTTATTTTCAAATAATGCGATCACCCATGTTTGGGTTAACGTTTGAAGCGCTTATGAGTGAACTAAATAGGACTCGATCGCCTAGGGCAATGGTGGCCCGCTGGTGGTTACTACGGTGATTGCCTTGTTCCGCTAGGAGCAGTCTAGGCTTGTTGAATCGCGCGGCCTAGTCGTGTGGCCGTGATCATTTTGAGACTGATATGAACAGTCCAGATTTTCCTTAAGGAATTTAAACATGTTCGATCGAGCCATCTTTTAATTAAAAGTGCGTCGATAGAAAAAATCTCTTTATCAGAGAACGAGCAACCTGTGTGAGTATTTTTGTGCAGATCTCAATACTAACCCTTCGGGAGATTCATCCTACTCTGAGAGTGAACATTAATCGTCATGTCATGTCAATATTGGGAGTTCGGCTACGGAACATAGCACAAGAGAATACTAGGCGCGCAATGCATTAGTGAATAATGCTGGTGGAAAAATTCACAGAATATTTGGGATTGTTGCCACACGCACCATTCTGAGTGAATTTCATATATATATATATATATATATATTGAATTGCTCAATGAGCAAAGAGGTTTTTTGCACTTGTCACTTCTTAAATGGCTTTACCCCTTACAAGGTGATAGCGCATTAAACACAGGGTTTACGATTTTAGCCCTTGAACTAAAAACCGCCATCAACAGTGGTATATTGAAAACATAACTGCGAAGCTGTGTATTGGATATATTACTCTAGTAGTGAGACATGATCAGATGATCATAGTATTAGGGAATTAGACTACGAAGTATAACGCTTATCTTTTGAACTTCGAAGATATGACATCGACATAATCTTATAAATGTTGTTATGATTATGTGAATGGGTTATGGTGAAGATTTCATCCTAGGAAACAATGTTTTACATTTGTTTAAACGAAGTACATTCATGAACTTGTTTTATGAATCGAAAGGGAAATCGCTAGGCTTCTATTCATTGCAAATCTTTGGACTACTAATATGTGTGAGATGGTAGAACCGATCGTAACTTTGTTATGTATCTTGGTATAACTAATCTAAATGCCTGACTTATGATTTGGTATGACTAGTTTTGATAAATTAGTGTAACTGATCCTAAGTAATCACTATGAAATGGTATGATCGATATTTGTATTTGGTGTGACCGATCCTAGTAATTGGTGTGACCGATCACAGAGTGTGTGTAATCGATCCTTGTAATTGGTAACCGGTCCTGGTAGTTGGTGTAACCGATCCTGGTAATTGGTGTAACCGATTCTGGTAACTGGTGTGACCTATCACCAGCGATACCATGAGAATATGGTAACCGATCCTGGTAATTGATGTAACTGATCCTGGTAACTGATGTAACATGTCCTGGTAACTTGTGTGACCGATAACTATTGTTTCCATATTAAGGTAAAACCGATCCTAGTGATTGGTAGTTACGATTGAACCCATGTATGTGATTTGATACTTGATCAATCACATAGTAGTCTTGGAATACAAGTGAACCAATTCTAAACTTGTTTGGAAGTATGGTATAACCGATTCCAAGAATGTAAATATGAAAGATGATTTACAGAGAAAAGATGTCAACATAATTTGAACACGGACAGTAACTCTTATCATTTATTGTTCAAAGATATTCCTTAGTACTCAAGGAGATCCTGTGCCGAAATAAATTAAGAATC
Organism: Papaver armeniacum; assembly: GCA_023531295.1. Classification (NCBI taxonomy): domain Eukaryota; kingdom Viridiplantae; phylum Streptophyta; class Magnoliopsida; order Ranunculales; family Papaveraceae; genus Papaver; species Papaver armeniacum. The sequence continues at coordinate 450,183 of JAJJWW010003942.1, forward strand.
TTTTAATTAAGGTTGTTAGTTTTATATACATTAATTACCAGCAATTAATGTGTAGCTCTAGAAAATAAAAGTTAGTAAATGTGCATTAACTAATTGGAGATTTTTTATTGAGAGATTTCGGAAATATTGGACAAGTATTTACTGGAATTATGAAAACTGAATCTTGCTATTCATTGCATATCTTGAGAATATTTTCGGTTTTTGAAATTCCTTGGTGTCCAAACATCCTTGGTTTATAAATACCTAAGTTTGCATTTCTAGCAAACTATCCTAAGAGCCATGCAAACTTCATCTTTTTGTTGTTTCTGGTGGAGCCGTCTAATCGGAGAGGAAAGTATCCTAATTAGGTGAAATCTCTTACGACCGCTTGTTTAAAGACTTATGTGGGATCAAGAAGCTCTACGAGTACCGTTGGTGGGAAACTAGATAATTGCAGTGTTATTAGTTTTCGATTGATTTGATTGACTAAAGGTTGTTGAAACTTTGATTGCACCTGGTTTGTTTATTCTTGAGAATCTTCTCTTCTGATATAAGATTCACTCAAACTAGATTGAAGTATCGACGGGATCTTTTGAACTATTTGTAGATCTAAAGACATCTTGTGATAATCCATTGTTAACAGACTCCGTTTTGTGTGTGATTGATCACAAGAGATTCAAGTGGTGTTGAGCAGGTGTTTATTGAAGATTAAAGAAGATTTGAAGACGAAGAAGATTTCTTATTGGTTCTCATATCTTTGCGTGCACAAACATTGATCGTCTGGGATCCAACTAGAATCGGATTTATTCGATTGATTAGTTGCGTGAGATCGGTAACAACTAATAATTCACTTGAGATCAATTTTGATTGTTACAAATCTGAATCTTATTGCTTCGGTAATAGAGATTGGATTGATCTAACCAGGCAAAGGAGTAAATTAGATTAAACGGAAGAGCCTTTGCATATGACTTGAGATATCTTTATCTGGAAAGAATCAATAGAGTTGTTACCAAACAGATTTGTTGTTCCTTTACTGTTTGGAATACGATCCAAAGGAACTTTCCCAGTGCGTGCACTCATCGAAGTCGGAAGCGCAGGGATATTGAGGAAACTGAGTGAACTAGGGGTAGTTGCTTGGTCTCAACTCTACGAAGTTGGTTTAAATTTTTTATAGCGGCTTAATTCTGAGAGTATTCAATTCTGGACTTGGTCCCGGGGTTTTTCCTGCATTTGCGGTTTTCCTCGTTAACAAAATCTTGTTGTGTCATTTACTTTACCTTTCCATTATAATTTAAAGTAAATTACCCAAAAGTTAACTCTGTCATACTTGATAGTGATCCTATAGAGTTTGGTTAAGTCCAAACCTATTATCAAGTATCACACTTTGGTAGTCGTATTGTCTCGATCTTGTATCCTTAGACAATCACACAAAGTGTGAATACCGATTTGTCGTATTGTCTCGACTCTGTCCATAAACAATCACTTTCGGTAAGAGGACTTATAGGCTGAAATCAAAAGATTGTGGTGTATTTGGGTACCCTTGTATTTTCAACCAGGTCATGAAGGTTTTCAAGCAGGTTTCTATAAAAGTCAGTGGAGTATTGTGGGTGAAGATGTCTGCATGATGGTGACCAGATTTTTTCAAACAAGGCACATACTCAAACAGATTAGCAAAACTTACATTTCCCTCATTCCAAAGAAAAGAAATCAAATTGTGCAGTTGACTACATGCCCATTGGTTTGTATAACACTTCTTACAATATCATATCCAAGGTACTTGTCAACATAATGAAACCACTAATAGAAAAAATCATTTCTCTTTATTGTAATTGCTAGGAAATTATTCATTCTATGAAGAAGAAAAGAGGGGAAATTGGTTGGATGGTGCTGAAGCTTGACATGTCAAAGGCTTTTGACAGACTTGAACGAAACTTTCTTATCAAGGTTCTGAGATACTTTGGGTTCTGTGAAGATTTTTGTGACCTAATTTATCAATGCATAATACAACTACTTTTTCTCCTTGTGAATAATTTCATCCTACTAGAGGAATAAGACAAGGTGATCCATTGTCACCCTATCTCTTCATCCTTGACATGGAGTTTCTCTCTAGGCATCTCTCTCCTGCTCAGCAGAACAATACCATTAAAGTTATTAAAGCGTTTGATAATTCACCAGCCATTAATCATTTGTTTTTTTTCAGATGACTGCTTGATTTCCACTCAAGCAAATCTTGATTCAGTTAACCATTTATTGGAGCTACTTCATAACTTCAGTTCTCAGTCTGGGAAAGTAATCAATTTTGAAAAGCTGAAGTTCACTTCAGTAAGTGTACTAAGCCAGAGGTAGTAGAAATATTAACTCAGATTCTTTGAATTAATTAATACTATGAATTCTAAAGAGAAGTATCTTGGATTTCCACTTCTTTTGGGTCACTCTAAACAAGAAGCTTTTAAAACAGGTTATCTACATGGTCTTCTAGTTCTTTAACTCAAGCAGGGAGGTCCATTATGATTAAACATGTTCTGAACTCAGTTCCAATATATTAAATGGGCACCTTTAGATTACCTGTTCAAGTCACCAATAATCTCAATACAATTTAGAGGAAGTTTTTATGGGTTACAAGTCTAATAGAGCAACTAATCTTTTATACAAAAGGTTTGTAAGCCTAAAGAAATGGGAGGTCTTGCTTTTAGAGATTTAGAAATGCTCAACTTGGCTTTACTCACCAAATTATATTGGAGAATATGCACTTTATCTAGTGAGCTATTATCTCAAATCTTGAGCAACAAGTATTTCAAAAGTGGAGATATTCTGCATCAAAGATAAAACCTACTAATTGTTCCTACACTTGGACTGGTATTACTAGAGGGTTGCGGGTTGTTAAAGATAACTATTTCATGGAGATAAACAATGGAAAGAAAACGAAGATATGGCTAAATAGATGTATTCTAGGTCTTGGCAATCCTCCTTCTCCTATCAGTGACACTTATAGATTCTATCAAGACGTGGAAAAGTTATTGATACCTAATACATGCACTTGGAATGCTGATCTTCTTAACCAGTTATTTGATGTTGATACTTCTCAAAAGATCCAAAGCTTATATCTTGATGTTTCTAAAGAGGATGTCATGATATGGATTCCCTCCAAAGACTGGAAATTCTCGGTGAAAAGCATGTACAAAATACTCACCTTGAATCACACTGAGGTTTAAATTAACGGGAGAACAATTCCTTCCACGGTTTGGAAATCGCTATGGAAGTGCAATACTACTCACATGATTAAGTTATTTGCGTGGAAATGCATAAGAGAATAAAATCCTACCAGAAGAAGATTAGAATTTTACAATGATAACATTGATACTCATTGTGGAGTCTGTAGTGGCGGTGAGTTGTATGGAGAGGAGTACATGTTAATATTGATCAAGTTAGAAGAAACTGTAACAGCGTATCAGAATGGATATAGAGCTGGTTCTCAAGCAGCATCAATACTCAAGATGAAAGATGGTTGTACACGTTAATGATATGGGCGTGGATAATATGGGAAGATAAATGCGAAGCTATCTTTCAGGGAGTTTCTAAACCCTTACAACTCAGTTCATAAGATTCAATATCATTTAAACTCTCATCTGCATGATATTGACTCATCTCATACTAGTTTAAGCTTTCATAAGTTATCTCAAGGGAAGCCACCATTACCTGGTATTTTTTAAACTTAATGTAGATGCCTCATTTGATCATTTTACTAATCAACTCAGTATTGGCATTGTGCTGCGTGTGTGATATACAGGCACCTGTGACGGGATCAAAGGACAATATGCAGATGGAGTTTTGAACTCAGAGGTTGGTGAATGCATGGCGATACGTGAAGCTACGTTATGGGCTAGAGAAAAGCAACCGACAAAGATTCATATAGAAGTTGATGCTAAACTAGTCAATCAATTTATCACGAATAATAAACTACTGATTCAGTGGGAGAAAATAGAAACATTCTGAAGGAGATTAAAAACTTAATTTCGAGTTTTAGTTTTTGTAGTTTTTCTTTTAGAAACCACAATGATAATCAAGTGGCAGATGTTGTAGCCAAGTCTGTGAGAGAGACTGTATCATAACTTGTTAGTATTAATAATTTTCTGCTGAAATCTATAGTTTCCTGGTAGGAAACCAAAACAATTTAGTTCCCTAAAAGATTTTTGGGCTTCCAACTCAAAAAACATATGTTTATAGAGGCGAGAAGTTTTAGGAAATGTGGTACTATTATAGCTTAGTAGCTTTATAAGACGTGGCTAATAGTTCCACCACTCCCCTTTACGGGTAAGGGTATAGAGGCTAGAAGTTTTAGGAAATGTGGTACTATTATAGCTTAGTAGCTTTATAAGACGTGGCTAATAGTTCCACCACTTCCCTTTACGGGTAAGGGGGATTTAGCCTCTTAACACGTAGATCACATACGGGTGGGCGTTTAACCACTCACGAATGAGCCTCGCTCTGATATCATGAAAGATTTTTAGGCTCCAACTCAAACCAATTGGCGATGAGTGAAGTGGTTCATAGAGTTATATGTACAGTGGATAGTTGTTTCAGACAATGTGGGACTATTAGCTTAATAGTTATAAGAAGTGGCTAATAGTTCCAACAGGCAGTATTTTTTTCTTTGATGAAAAAAAAATGCACTATAGACTAGCTTAATGTCAATGTAAAATAAGGTAAACATAATTTGTGAGTTGCTCCATATAGCCATGTGGCAAGCATGACGAGCCTCGCATATCTTAAAGAAAAACAGTTCAATTTGCATACCAGAAGGTATTCATAATGTTGTTTATGAACTGATTATGATTGGTTTATACATGCAGTAAAGTATACATTAATACTAGGGCAAAGTCTGATTTCAGACCAAGGTTATCTTTCTGATGATTGTGGAGCTGAAATTCCAAGAAATGTAACTTAATATCATAATAACGAGGTACAAATAACTACACAGGAAACATCCAACAGCAGATGCTTTCTTTTTACAAATACATATATCAAGAAAACGGTCCAACAATTAAACGCCAAAAAGCTACCAAATACAAGTGGAGCCAACAGGAAGCAGCAGCAGACAACACATGGCGATGACCGGGGACAAGATACAAGCCAACAACAAATAGAAAGATAAAAAACTGATACTGCAGTATCTCTCAGAAATTTACAAGGACCTCTGAAGCGCCCATGGAAAATGAGGGGATTGAAATAGAACATGAGAAAAACAAAATGGCCGTTGAACGAAGGGAAAATAAATGCAACTATGTGAATGCCATAAATATTCCACCACCACATCCTGTACGAGTGACTTCAAGTGGACTGACAGAGGGAGCATAAAAAAACGCCATAATCCTAGAAGAAGGCTTCAAAACAAGGCGAAAAAGACTGGAGAGAGAGAGACTTTTATATGCGTTGGGTGGGAGGACGACCAATAAGTCTGCACTGTTCAGGAAGCAATGAAGAAATCACTTGCCCGTTTACGGGAAATAATTCCCCATCAATACCACACCCATTACTGGTGTTTTTAATTGGCTTGATTTTTACTGATTTCACCTGCACATCATGACCAAAAGTATTAACCTTGGTTGTAGTGCTCTTACCATAAACCACTCTACTTTGCAACCTTTACTTACCATTAGTAAAAAAAAAAAAAAAAAAACTATCAATCGACCTAACGGCAAAAGAGAAAAATGGTATGCGTGCGAAGAATGATAGCTACCTTGATATATTCCACATACGGCAACGTAAGGTGTCGACCAAGCTGTAGACGCAAGAAAAACCTCAACAATCTCAGCCGTCCAGTCCCATGAACCAACAGAAGATCCAAAGTGTTGTCATCGTGCTCAGCTTTTGGTGCAACTACCTGAGAACTCAAACTCTGGACTGTCTTGCATGAATGGTTGCATATCAGTACACCAAGGAAGTGACCCTTTGTGATGACCCATTTCTCCTCACATTTGGAAGCAGATTCCTTGTCTATCCCTTCTTCAGCTTCCTCCGCCGGCCCTGGAAGCTCAATGGGGTTTTCCACATCCCAGTTGCTCTCAGCCTCCCATTTTGGTTCCGCATCCCATATTGGACCAGGATCGGACATTGTAGATGATATATCTTCTTTGTCATTAGTTGCAGCATTTCCCCATGAAGATCTGGTGGGATCATACGCAGCAGTCATACCTGCCCATCCTTTACTATCTGTTTTGTTTTTTGACCTGGTCCTGGGCCAGTTAGGTGTTGTTGATAGAGGCATCTGAGGATGAAGAACTTCTTCTCTCTCTGCCATCGCATTATTGCCTCTTCCACCAGATGACAGACGTTTCGACTTTGGGTCCAGGCCGCGTACATAGTCAGATGGCTCAGTGCTGGCATGCGTGCTGCCAGTTGTGTCCAAGTCTCCTGACATCCGACTAGGGGTCATCATTGAATCAATACTCGATAAACTAGAAGCTCTTGGGAACCCTTCTTTGCTTGATCTCCTCATAATATCTGTGTAGAGGTCTGACATATCCAGTGGTTCACGATCTGCTGAGACTTTTCCCTCACTGTCCTCTTTTGATGCGGGTAGGTACTCCACTTCAAAGCTGTACTTTGGCAAGCATAAGAACTTCAGGACACCAGCAACAAAATAGCGAAGCGGTCCAAAACGCTTCTGATACTTCTCTGAAAGTTCCAATACTGAAAAAGAGGTACGGAAAATATAAATACTCGTCGTTTAAAGAAATTTCACAAGAGTCATTGCGTATATTAAAACCCAGCTCAACCATGAGTGAGTGCTGAGTGAGTGCCAATAGTAATACAAGTTTCCATAGGCATGGCAAAAGAGTCAAGCAAAAGATTTACAAGGAAGCAATGACTAGGTATTCAAGAATTCCACTGAAGGTTCTTGTGAGTAAGCGAATATTTCGAGTAAATGCCATCTTTCTCTATCAAATTTGATTCTTTAAATTCTATCAATCTCTACAAGTAAAAACTAGCAGATTTAAAATCAAGTACTTTGAAGCCTATGATGCATACCAAAAGGCAAGCTTGTATATCATGGGCCTCAGGACTTCAGTAAATTAACTAACAATATCCTTAAAAAAAAGGCATGTCTACTAGGCGTGTTCTCCTTAATAAAAACTTACCATCACTAACAAAACCGAAGTATGACACTGTCATTCCAAAGTGAATAACACCAGTTTGTATCCACTCATCGGCAAAAACATCTGTAGGTGTAAGACCACCCTGAAACCAACAAATAAGAACTTATATAAGAGTTGTGCATAACATTCAATAGCAACTGTCTACTGTGTACCTAACTGAAAATGCAACTTTAGTAATGACTGCAGAGACAAACCAAAAGATAACTAGAACGCAGCCCATTCAGATGCATGTGACCACATTAGAAGCTTAAAAACATATAATATAATGTTTGTAGCAGCACATGTACTTCTATTCTCTTCATTTTTCCACATTAAGATCGATATGGGTAACAGGCCATCACAACATGTAAGAGTAAACAACCCCTTATGCCTCTTGGATTAATGAACATGCAGTGTGGTTATTTACTTATTTTTCCTTCAGACAAGCAAAATGTATTACAATCAAGCCCAGACCAGTTTCTTTTGAGGTTTAGCAATTGGGTGAAGGGCACTCATGTAGATTTGGCTCAGTCACTTTAAGGATATAACCATCCAAGACCCTGAGTCTTATATATGAGTGAGGATCAGTTGTAGTTTGTTACTACACAAACAGGACATGAAATAATAAATAAATTTACGCAAAAAGTAATAATAATTAAAAGACCAGAACATCTGATTTGATCAGAATGATATTAGATCATCAAAATACAGCCACCAGCACAAGCAGATTGATTTGGTGATATTGTTTCTAAGCAAAGATGCTTCTGATACATAACTGTAACTTCAAGTAGCTCTACAATAATGTTCATACGGTAAGCCAACCTGACTTGATTCCACTAGAAATTATGGCTCAGCCACTTGTATCTAAATTATTGTCAACTTAGTGACTTTAAAAGCCAGTAAGAGCAAAAGCTACCACAAAAAGACAGTTCACCTTATGCCAAACCCAATAATGAATACTAACTGAACAGTTAAACAAAGAAAGCTGAAGATCTATAATAAGCATATTAACTGAACAGTTAAACAAAGACAGCTGAAGATCTATATAAGCATAACTGGAACAAATAGGGGTAGGATATTACAATTTACAGGTGAAATGAAGGAGGAAAATGATTTCTATTCTTAATTAATAATATTACTATTAAGTACTACCTCCGTCCCACTATTAAGTGACCTACTCTATAACTAAATTTAGTTATAGAGTAGGTCACTTAATAGTGGGATTTATCAGATTATTAGCAATAATTATAGGCTATTATGTAGATCATATGACTGGCATGTCGAATTCCAAATAGTTTTAAGGATTGAGACCAAAAGTTTCTTTAAGCAGCAATCAACTATCTTCGAATGACATTAGGTTCAGTTTCTGCCCTGGGACTCGCTTGAATCTAAGTTCTTGGTAGCAACTTTCATCTCCTGAGCTATTTTGCATTATAAGATTATCGATCCATCATAGCACCCTTCTATTGACATTACCAGTTGGGTCTTATCAAAGATGAGAGTCGTGGGACATGAATGTCGAACAATATATTTGCACTCTACTAAATTACTTGGCACTGAGAGTTTGAGGAGTAAAGAGCGCCTAAGGTAACAACAACAGTAGAGAGTTAGGCGCTAATGATGATACAAAGAAATTCTAGCTTACCTTCACAATAGCTAAAGCAGCAGATATCGGGTCTCTTACTCCCAGTACTGTCCAAACTAGTGAATTATCTGAACCAGCAGGAATAATGCCTATCGGAATTGAAATTGCTTCCTTTTGGTCATTCCTACTGAGTAGACCATTCAGAACCTACACAAAGAGAGAAGTCATAAATATAACCACACGTGATATATGTTTACAGTTTACATAAACATTCTAAACTAGTGTAGTTTTGAATGTCAAAAAAATAGAAGAAAGATAGAGACCAACCTCGTTAACAATTCCATCACCTCCAACACATATAATTCCTGACGAAGATAAAAGAAATATAGGATAACATAAACACCTATGTGGTCAGAACGCCATAAATAACCTAAATAGAGGGACATAAAATTGTACCATCGGGACATGTAGTGAAGTCAACACTTGAAGCCAGTTTTCTAGCATGACCAGCTGATGTTGTTTTGACTACTTCCATGTTGAACCCTGCAAGCTATCACCATTGCAACTCAAAAATAAGTTACAAAATGGATAACCATTAAACGGTCAAAAGAAGAGAATCTCACAATAACATTTATCTCGTAATAGTAGTGCCCCCTAAGAGGGTAGGACTACACCCTAACAAAACCAGCAATCCTTGAAAACCCGTAAAGAAAATAAATCCCTAGTAGAGCTCGATGGTGGTGTTGATAGGATAGACAAAGGCAACAAAAACAAACCAGGTATATGGGAGAACCGGAACTATATTTCTATTATTTTCCTGATCAGTCACTAAATGAGTACACTATAGAATCACTTCCTTTCAAAGTCGGCGGCTGCATACTTGTGAAGAATAACTTAGGTTCTCTTATATGGGTGATATTGACTTTATATATAGTGAACGATGCAGAGTAATTTAAAGAAAATTCATGGTCACATCGGTGATATGTTGTCCAGAATGGAATAATAAGCATAGAATCTGATACCAGTCCATCAGACAACGTGACTGCTTGAAAAGCAAAGGTTATATCCTCTTTCAGATGTGGTGTTGTATGAATCAAGATATGACTAGAAATGTAACTAGTTAACAAAAGATGGCCACATCTTGTGAAGCGGAACCTATAGCACTCTAGAGACCATATGAACCTTATATTTTATACTAGAAACAGTTACGGATTTTGTCTGTGGAAAGGCACACCGCCATAGTACGCGGGGGGGAAAAAAAGATAATCCATCTATAAAGTCCCATTAAATTTAAAAAGAAGAGAGCCAGTCATGCAAGTGATGTTTTATGAAGTGAATCTTTGATCAAATAACGCGGAACATGACATGAATGACGGAGATTTTAATCGCTGATATATACATGACTAGAAGCATCAGAAGAGAAGCCACCAACCTTAAATATGGGTTCCACCTTTTCATGAAAGACTTTACTTGAACGACCGCGTCCAGACCGTGGATTTAATATCACGAGCATTCTTGGTGGACTTTTGCATTTGATATATTCAAGAGGAAAATCACTGATCATTATGTTAGACGACTCCTTCTTAGAGTTAACCAAGGGATGAGGTAAACAATTCACAAAACACTGCTGATCTGCAAATCCAGTAACCCACTGATGGGCTTCTTCTGGGCTAGTAGCCAAGAAACGGAAGTCCTTTCGACTTCTTCGAGGTTTTATAAAACATGAAAGACCACATGATCCCTTTTTTATTGGGTAAGAGTGCACAGTGAGATGTCTGATGCCTACACAATATGAAACCTACCATACCCATAGCAATATCAAGAGCAAATCAGGTTATTTCAAACAATGAACCAGAATAATAATCTCGAGAAAGTGGAAAAACAGTGGCTGCAAAAAAAACTTACAGAAACTACATCCTCCAGGCGAAGCACATGAGATCCCCAAATCAGAGCCTTACTGGTAAGTTTAGCATCCACTGCATCTTGGTTTGTGATTTCGGTGGATGTTTGAACGTTACTTGTACTGGTGGTTCTCTTTTCCAAGGCTAGCTTCCCAGAGAACACTTCGTAACCCAATAAATCAGACTGTTCATCTCCAATGTCAATCCTGTGGTCTTGGGATTTCATTTTCTCTGGATCACCAATGGAAACATTAACCTCATTATGTTTTGTAGACTTGACTTTACTACGTTTTTCTGGAAAGACAACTGGGGAGGAGTGCTGTCCAGTTGCTATCTGGGAACACCTGCTGCTAAGACGACGAAGAGACTGTTGCGGCATCACTCTCAATGAACTAATATTCTCGGGAAGATTGAGACTCTTCTGCATATTTTGTCCAAACATAAGCCTAACCAAAATCTACAAACCACAATACTATCGGTGATAATATGGGCCTCATACAGGCTAGATATATAGAACTAGCCAAACCCGCACTACTCAAATCTGCATACCTGCAAATTGTATTTTTTTCGGAAGGTTAAACTATGTGATATTGAAGAAAAGAAAAGGATCATCACATTAGTTCAATATGCAAGACATATAAAGTCGGTGCAAGAAAATGATTACAATTTTATGCCGAAGTCCTCAATTGAAGATGGGTATATCTGTCTAGAACGCCAGACAAAACTAAGATTTTCTAAGCAATAATCTTGTAAGGCAAAAAAACATGAACACCAACACATTGGAAGCTAATCTTAAAATACCTATTGGATAATACAAAAGTATCATTATTCATCCCTAATGGTCATTCGCCTCTATTCTTACTCTCTGGTGAAGCTCTTACATTTATTATAGAACAGGTTATCGCACTTACGACTAATCTGCAATCATATCGAAGATAAATTGTAGAATAAAATGAAGTGTTTTGAACCATTTTAGTAACGCAACAAGAGCCATCATTCTTTAAAACATCGACATACATAGAAACTCCCGATTAATTAAACAAAACGTTATTGAATACCCATCACCCAAGTACAGTATGCAGCTTTTGTTTTAGTTAACGGGGACCTGTTCCATTTCTAAGTCTAATTTGAAATTATTTCCCCAATTAAGGAAATCTCGGCTAAGAAAATGTCAAAAACTCTCTAGTTACAAGCTCAATTACAAGAAAACTGAAGTGAATAAGTTCTTTTACTCCTACATTAAAATTCCCAAATATCAAGACGAAATTCACTAACATCCTGAAGTGATAATTAAAAAGATTAATTAATTTACAGACGAAAACATAAAATGGTCAAATTCCTAAATCAAAACAAAACCTAACAAAATCATAATAATCAATTGAACACAACTAGATCTTTTAAAACCCAGAGCTCAACAACAACTAAAAAAAAAAAAAAAAAAAACTTGTTTCATGCACATAGATTAGATCAACAATAAACTGAAACCTAAAGAAAACAGAATAAAAAAGAGATTCGAACCTTGACAAGGTTGGTGATCTGCTAAATAAATCCTAGGTAAAATCTGGTGTGTGTAATCCAACGCCCCAAAGAGAAACCCTAGATAAAATATTGATACAGAGGGGATGTACGAACACTAGTTACCATACACCAGACAAGAAATTTTAATAGAAATGCGTGTCGGACACGAAGCGGCGATGTTTTAAGGGGAAAAAATAAAGAAAGGTGAGGATGATAATTGGAAGAGACGTTGGGTCGAAAGAGAGAGGTTTTGAGAGCCAGAAATTAAGAAAGTGAAGGAAAAATAGTGAACACAAAACGATAATTCCCTAACAAAAAGACTACTAGTATATTTTACACAAAAAAATGAAAAGGATTAAGTGACATTAGTTTTGTTAGGCTTTTTTGTCAACCTAGTGCCCCTCAACAGAACCTAGGTTCAAAAATGAAAATAAAAAACCTCCTCGAAAGGCGAAACACCTTGTCCCGGATGAATGAAGGTGAAGGATATTCCGAAGGTGTAATCCTTGGGCTGCCGGGAGGATGGAGGAGAATTGTTATTTGGATACAAAGAACCCTCGGGCGAGAAATATATGAAACGAGGTAATGATCGTATCCATGTTTTATTAACCTATTATGTTTTTCTTCGTAATACTTTTAAGGGTTATAGGTTTAGGTAATTCTAATTTTATTTTTAACTTGTCATGTGTTTAATAGTATCATTCCGATGCGGTTCGTGCTTACTTAAAGCGAGCACCAACAAAAATGCTAGATTGGCCTTTGGAGGGTGGAATGTGAAAACCATTATTGCAAATTCGGGGCTGGCCGATGCTGCGGGAACTCAATGTTGGAACATGACCAGGGTGGCTATGTCGGCGTTTGTGGAGAGACTTTATCCTCGAGACCGACACCTTCCATATGCCGTTTGGGGAGATGACGATAACCCAGAGATGATGTTGAGCAGATTCTTAAACTCCTAGTCCATGGCAAGGGTGTTAGGGCCGTAAGTTCACTGGGGGCGCTTGGAATGGAGAATCTTTATGATCCACTAAGAAGTGTTTGGGTTGGGATGAAGAAACATCAACAACTGAGTTCAAAAGATGCATGAAGTATAGAACTAGACAAGTTCAACATGGGTACTCATGGATATGTTAAGGGCACCAAGGAAAAAGAAGAGAAAGGAACTTAATCTGATTTGAGCAAAGCCAACCACGCGGCCACCGCATATCTCCTATGTGTATTGGGATGTGTCATTTTCCCGTAATACTGGAAATCGGGTCGACGCCAACCTTTTAAACTGGATCCTCTCGATAAAGTGCATGAGTACTCTTGGGGCACGGCATGCCATGCGTGGTTGATGGAAGAGTTGAGAAAGGCGCCGACAAAGTGGTAGGGAACGTGACGGGTATTGTTTATTAACTCCACATACTTGGTTATTTTTTATTTTTTTTATTTTATACTATGAAGAATCAATTTCTAATACTTGCAAAATGACATTATAGACTTGGATCTACGTCCACTTCTATCTTGGGATTGGCCATTGAAAACCGCGTGGGAGAAAGGTGACCCTAGGAAGAAATATTATATACATCCTCGTTTGAGGGAGATTTTGGACTCACTTAATGCCCAAGACGTATGCCCTAATTAGATTTGCACTTTTATTTTGGAAGCTACGGGATATGTGATGTACAATTTTGCGACAACACGGTTTTGGCAAGGTATACCAAAGGAGGAAATCCATGGCAAATCTGGAGCAAGATGAAGATTCTATCACGGTGGTTATTTCAACTAACAACAAAGGGATATTTCTAAAACTACCCTTTTAATTGATTATTTTTCCTATAAGTCAAAAATATGTATAATTTGATAAATATTTATATTTGTTGCGTAAGTGTTTTAAAATGTTTTTCAACGCAGTATAAAGTTTATAAAAAAGTTATAGTTTAAGAGATAAATGGTTTACTAATTATTGCCCATTAAGGGTATAATTGTAAAAATACTTAAAAATATCTCCACTTTCCTCCTTGCCTTAAAATTTGTTTTACAAGTAATTTTCATCTAATTAGGGATTCGGGGGATGGAGGAGTATTTATTATCCTAAGGTAAAGTATTTATATGCGTAGTAGGGTCACAGTGATGCTATTCAAAAGTTATATCCATCCAGTAAAATAACATGGCATTTTTAAAGGCGATCCCGAAAGAACTAGGAGCGACTTTTTTATTCCCAACCAAGGGCTGGTGTTATGGGATGTCCTAGTGGTTCGGAAAGTACCTGAAAACCCTTTCACAATCGGTAGTTAAATATAGTTTTTAGCTACCGATTATTATTTAGCTACTAAAACAATCGGTAGATAATAAACATCCCAAAACTACCGATTGTAAAATTATAGAAACTTGAAGTTTCATTTGTTTTGCAAATTCGAATTTGAGGCATTTATCACAATCGGTAGAAAATGAACATCAATATACTACCGATTGTGAAAGTTGGGAAATTTGAAATTTCATTAGTTGTAAAGAAATTGAATTGAGGGTACCTTCCACAATCGGTAGATAATGAGATGGTCAAGAAACTACCGATTGTAGAATCGGTAGATAATAAACATCACGAAACTACCGATTGTGAAAATAGAGAAATTCAAAATTCCATTGGTTTTGAAAAATTTGAATTTGGGGCTACTACCACAATCGGTAGAGAATGAACATCACGAAACTACCGATTACCACAATCGGTAGATAATAAACATCACGAAACTACCGATTGTGAAAATAAAGAAATTCACAATTCCATTGGTTTTGAAAATTTTGAATTTGGGGCTACTACCACAATCAGTAGATAATGGACATCACGAAACTACCGATTATCCAATCGATAGATAATAAACATCACGAAACTACCGATTATGAAAATAGAGAAATTCAAAATTCCATTGGTTTTTGAAAATTTTGAATTTGGGGCTACTACCACAATCGGTAGATAATGAACATCACGAAACTACCGATTATGTTTGTGTGGAGAATTTGAAAATTTAATGATTTTAGCAAAAATCAATTTTGGGGCTCCTTTATAATCGGGAAGTTAAATTTAGTTCGTTTACTACCGATTATGTTAGTTCATTTACTACCGATTGCAATCGGTAGTTAAATAAACTTCATTTACTATCGATTATGTTTGTGTAGAGAATTCGAAAATTTAAGAATTTTGGCACAATCCAATTTTGGGGCTACATTGTAATCGGAAGCCAACTAAATGTCATTTCTACTGATTATAGATATATTTTGGCTCAGTAGTTTACAATTGGTAGACATGGTACTCTATTATCTACCGATTCTGGGTTATTCATGGCATTCAAACTAAAAAAAAAAAAATCCTCTATATAACAAATTTCTCACGATTATAAATTTAACTACCGATTATTAAGGGTAGAATCGTCATTATGAAAAACGGGAGATAAGGGATGGGTTGAGTTTAGGTTTGGGTTACCCTACTTTGTTTTATTAGTCGCCCATAATTCTTTCAGGGGCGCCCCTAAAAATGCTAGGTAAAATAACCACAAGATGATGAGTACGTTGATATTGTTGAATTGATTATGAAGCCTATTACAGGGGCTCCAAACATTTGGTTTTGAGGGCTCCTATGGATTCAAATGCTCTAAAATGTGGATGAGGGGGGACTTATTTTATAACAAAAATACAAAAACACCCTTTGACAACTAACAAATTACCTAACCTAATACTAATTAAAATCAAAAACTAAAATTAAATCTAATTAAAACCCAAAACTAAAACCTAAAAAAAAAAAATACGTCTCCTCCTCTCTTCTTCTCCTCCATTGCCTCTTCTTCCATTTTTTCTTCTTCAACATCGATTATCTTAGCCAATAATGATTTCAATTGAGTAAAAATTGCAAACCCACCCTTCTTTTTTGTTTTGGATTACATGATTAGGTTAGATTTGATGAAACTAGGGATTTAGAAATTAGGTTTAAAACTTTATACGGTTGGGAAAACATGAATTCCCAACCGTATTTATGGTTTACGGATAGGAAACCCAACCGTATTTTCAAAAAAAAAATTTAATTTTCCCTGGATATGCCTACGGTTGGGAAAACATGAACTCCCAACCGTATTTATGGTTTACGGTTAGGAAACCCAACCGTATTCAAATTTTCAAAAAAAAAAATCAAAATTTTCCAACCGTAAGTTACCCTGGATTTGTCTACGGTTGGGAAAATAGGAACTCCTAACCGTATATTGTATTTACAATTAGGTTTTCCAACCGTAAGTTCAATTTTTCAGGAAAAAAAAATCAAAACTTTTTGATCTCTGATCTTTTTTTTTCTTCTTATGTTTAAATTCTGATATCAAAATAACTCTTTTATTTAGTTAATCAATCATTAGTTAATTAATCAATCATCAACACTAATTAACTGATGGTACTCTAGACATTAGCAAAAGTAGTGAGATAAGGGGTTTTGTTTATTGCTATTTGATGACCCGATTTTGTCATCTTGTGAGCCCTCAAAACTAAATGTTTGGAGCCCCTATAATAGGATTCTTGATTATACACATAACAAGGAGTAAAATACTAAGGTGATAATATTTACTAGACAAAAACTCCACTAGTTGGGGTTTGTAGAAAAATTTGCCGAATTGGAGTGTACCCATACTAATTGGGGTATACAGGAACTTAAGCGGGCTTAGATGCAAGGCTAAGGGGTGATAAAGGCATAGTTTGGTATTGTTGTGCTTTTTTTAAAAGCGTTTTTTTGTCGTGCGTGTTATGCTGTGCTGTGTGAAAAAAAGCAGTTGAATGTTTGGTAAAATATAAACTAAAGATAAAGTTGATAAAAAAAAAAAACGATCAGATTATTTTTAATAAAATGTCAGATTCAACTATTGTTTTTCTGACGAATGACAAAAACTGAAATATATTTGAAAAAAAAATCCAATTTTATTGGGTTTAAAAATAATAAAAAAATAAGATCTTAATGAATATTTTTTAATCGGTTTCGTGGCTCCAGGTCTGGCGATTTTTCTGGTGACTGAAAACTAGAATTATTCACCAAGATCTTGCGAGCTCCTCATGGTCTCATGGATCCCCTCTTTTCATTTTTCGTTTTCTTCATAGTTTTTCCTTTCAGTCGATCCTATTTTTGTTGTTTTTCGTTTATTTTTTCCTTACGTTTTTTTAGGGTTCATATTTTTGTTTTAGGGTTTTTATTTCACGCCATGCCTAGAACTACCAGGTCTTGTTCTTCTTGTGTTCAAAAACGTTCTTCTGATGATGATTCTCAGAGCATAGTGTGTGGTTCATTGTCTTCTTCTTCCTTCTCTGACACACTGGATGGTTCTAATGACGGATACTGCCAGTTTTGACGGATGTCTGGGGTTAACATTAGGGGATATGTTAAAGGATCCTTTCTCCGGCATTTGCAGGATAAGCATCTTTACTCTGAAGACAACAGGGTTGTTTGTAGAAACTTAATCTCTACAGATTTGAGGGTGTACCAGGCTTGAGAGAGAGTTATCTGTCACATGCGAATGTGGCATGCATTTGCATGCTTGGAGATTGCCCTGCAAAGCCAAAGGTGGGGTTGTTCATGGTGGTATCATCGTCGAGCCTGCAAATGGGACAGTTGCTGAATTCCTTATTCATGGTTTGCTTAAACCAGTTGGAGTTAATGCCGAGACAACTGCAATTTCAGAGGAAGTTTGTGATGAGAATATTGCAGGTGGGATCACTGAATCTCTCTCCCCTGAGTTTCTTAACCTGGCGTTTCAGAGGCAGTTTTCAACCGTCTCTTGCATCCCTCACCAATGCAAACTCGCCTTCTCAAGAACTCTCAAAGGATGTCTCAATAAATTGTTGTCCAATCCAGCTGATACTTCAGCTTGTATAACGCTTATTCTCCTCCCCATTTGTACATTGCGCATCTACAGACCTAAAAGTACATCAGAGGAGAAATCAGGCACAGAGAAAGCTTCATATCATGGCCATTAACCAGGCTCTTTTGGATTGGAAGGAAACTAATGGTTGTTCGGTTTTAATTCTCAGATTACTTCAACAACCTATCCATTTGCCGAGCAAACCACTGTTTAAGAAGAAGCAAGACGCTGCCAACTTGACTGCGTGTAGGAAGAAGATGAGCAATGTTCACTTTTCAGCTGCGAATCGGGTACTGTCTTCTAATGGTCTTGCTCCTCACAATGAATCCACCTTCGCATACCTACAGTTGAAACATCCAACGGCACCACCACCTTTTATTCTGCCAAAAAATGTTTGTGTGGACTCAATTATGGTTGATTTCAAGGCTATTTTGGGTGCTATCAAGAGTTTCCCAAAAGGAACTTCTTGTGGCCAAGATGGTTTGCAAGCAAAACATTTAATGGATGCATTGATTGGTCCTGTTAGATCATAGCTTGGCTGAACCCACCAAGCGTTGGTATGTCAAGTTTGGTTGTCATATTTTAGAGAGTCAAAACTCATCTAAGAGTCGCTTGATTATGTACTAGAGACAACTTCGTTTAGGTTAGACTAGAAAGTCTAGGAATGTTGAGACATACAAGTATTACTCGAAGACCTGAAGAACGTGAAGAAGTAACGAGCTACAACGACATCATCCTTCCTCTTGAGGTTAGTAATATTGACTTGAATTGTTTCATTCATAACGTATCTTTCAAGTCGTGCTGTATTGAAAACATAAGTGCGAAGCTGTGTATTGGATATATTACTCTAGTAGTGAGACATGCTCACATGATCATAGTATTAGGGAATTATACTACGAAGTATAACGCTTGTCTTTTGAACTTCGTAGATATGACATCAACATAATCTTATGAATGTTGTTATGATTATGTGAATGGGTAAAGGTGAAGATTTCATCCTAGGAAACAATGTTTTACAATTGTTTAAAGGAAGTACATTCATGAACTTGTTTTATGAATCGAAAGGGAAATCGCTAGGCTTATTGGTATGGTTATTCATTGCAAATCTTTGGATTACCAATATGTGTGAGATGGTAGAACCGATCGTAACTCTGTTATGTATCTGGTACAAAACTAATCAAAATATCGGACTTATGATTTGGTATGACTGGTTTTTATTAATTAGTGTAACCGATCCTAAGTAATCACCTGAGATGGTATGATCGATATTTGTAATTGGTGTGACTGATCCTAGTAATTGGTGTTGTTAGAGCACTGCTCGGTCGAACTCGCATGCGTTGCTATCTCAAGCATGTTTGTCAATGTTAGTGATCAAAATTATAAGTCTTGATTTCTAGCCTATTTAGGACATAGATTGTGTAATTGAGCTTAGTTTTCACGGAGTTCATCATTTGAAGACGAAGAACTACTAAGGGGATCTTGTGGAACTTCTTCGACAAAAGGTATGTGGACACTTGAACTCATCTATCACTTGGAAAGTCTATTTCTACTATCTCATATATTGAGACATAAGTCGTGTTAAGATATAGTTTTCTCTATACACATTTGAGATTTGAGATTTCGAGCTGAGTATATCTCGCTTACATATTTCTCGAAATATGTGTTGGTAAGCTTTTGCTTCGACCAAGTTCATCTTATATCATGAGAAAATTCCGAGTAACATCATACATGGTTTGTGTGATACAATCATTTGATGTAGGCTTGAAATGTTTCGATAATGATTATTTCAATATCTTGAAAATTGCTTTGATGCTAATAGTGTGTGAAAACGGCTATTATCATTATAGAAGAATGTTTCGATGATTCAAATAAAGAGTTTAGAATCTTGTAACCATCTTTGGATATAAGCATAGTGTGCTCGCACATTAGTGTATAAGTCCAAAACCGGGAACCTAAAGTATGCATACTTGTGTGTATACAAAAAGGTTGTAGGAGACTGGGGATGCGTGCATGTACGCATATGCGCGAAGTTCACGTCCGTGAATTTCTGCGAGTTTGAAAACCAAAACCAAACTCATCCGGTTACCTAAAGTGTGCATACCAGACGCGCATCTTGGCGGAAAGTTCACGTCCGTGAATTTCTGCTGAGTTTGAAAACTAAAACAAACTCAAATACGATTACTTAAGTACGCATACCTGTACGCATACTTAAGTGTGTTACTTTTCTAAAATCGGTTATACGTGAACCTAAACATTTAACAATAAGGAATGCAATCTTTGCAAACCGTGGATATAATGTTCATGTATTGATTCGAGTGAATCAAACCGATTTTGTTTCAATTGTGTTCTTATATAATCCATGAGAATATATCAGTTGAACAACTCTTTAACTAGTTTCATTTGAGTCATTTGAAATAGTTATGGTTAAGATGAATAAGGTTGATATGAGAGTAATCATATGGCTAACCTCGGTTAACTATTTATGAACCAACATGGTGTACACGTTTAGGTACGGTTACATAAACCTAAATGAGGGTACATTTCATTTGTGTGTAACAAGCTAAGTTCGATCTAACGGTTGAAAGATATTAGCTTTGGTTGAATCAGGTTTTTCATCTAACGGTGAATGTTGAATGTGTGAGAGCATAGCTCGGTTGAACCCACCAAGCGTTGGTATGTCAAGTTTGGTTGTCATATTTTAGTGAATCAAAACTCATGTTAAGAGTCACTTGATTATGTACTAGAGTCAACTTCGTATAGGTTAGCTTGAAAGTATTAGGATATGAGACTTTACAAGTATTGCGAAGACTTGAAGATGTGAAGAAGCAAGGAGCTACAACGACAACAATCATCCTTCTACTTGAGTTAGTGATATTTGACTTGAAATGTTTCATTCCCTAACGTATCTTTCAAGTCGTGCATATTGAAAACAAAACTGCGAAGCATATTTGAACTCTAGATAGATATAGTATTAAGGAATACAATACGAGGTTTATTGCTTAACCATTAAACTTTGTAGATAAGACATCGCCATAATCATTTGAATGTTATTGTGATTATGTATGGGTATGAGGTGAGGATTTCATCCTAGGGAACAATGTTTTACATGTGTTCTAAGGTAGTAAGTTCATAAACTTGTTTGTGAATCGAAAAGGAAATCGCCAGGCGTTACTGGTTTTGTTATTCATTGCATATCTTATGAACAACCAATATGTGTGATTGAGTATAACCGTTAACGACTTGTTGTGTTCTTGGTAGAACTATTCACAAAGGCCTGACTTATGTTTTGGTATGACTTTTATTAGTGAAACCGATCTTAAGTAATCACCTGAGATGGTATGATCGGGTTTGTGATTTTCTGTCTGACCAAATATGGGAAAGGGGAACCGATCCTAGTAAGAGGTGCAGTACATCACAAAGGGGAACCAATCCTTGTATGAGGTGCAGCAAGGTTTATAGCAGAAAGGGGAACCGATCCTATGAATATGTGCAACACGTTTTTAGGCAAAGGGGAACCGATCTTATGGACATGTGCAACACATATAAGTTAGATACCATATATATGTGGGGAACCGATCCTAGTACCTAGTCAACCGAATTTTGGAAAGCTAGTGTGACTATGCATAGTACTCACATGGAAGGTAGAACCGAAACTTGTTTTGGTAAAACCGTTAAACCCATGATTGTGATTGAATGTTATTTGGTCAATCACATAGTTCTTGAAAGTCAGATGAACCAATTCTAAACTTGTTTAGAAGTGTGGCAAATCGGTTTCAAGGTTGTAAGTATGAAAGAGAACTTACAAAGTTAAGATGTCGACATACTTTGAACACGTGCTATGAATGTTTATTTCTTTAATTGTTCAAAGTTATTCCTTAATAGCTAAGGGAAGAGAATCCCAGGATCGAAACATAAATAAGTTAATAATCTTTTAATTAAGGAACTTCATTTTGTAGGGAAATAAGAACTAGTAATGTGCATTTACTAATTAGAGATTTTCCGAGAGATTTCGATCACTATTTTTGGACAGAACATTTCCAGGAATTATGGAAACTGAATTTGTGCTTTAATGAATATCTTAAGAATATTTTTGGTTTTGGAAATTCCTTGGTGTCCAAACTTCCTTGTCTATAAATACTTGAAGTTTGCCTTTCTAGCAAACTAATCCTTCGTAACAAGAAACTTCCTCTTTGTTGTGTTGTTACTGGTGTAGCCGCCTATTCGGAGAGGAGAGTAACCTAATTAAGCGAAATCTCTTACGGCCACTCAGTTTAAAGTCTTATTTGGGATTGAGAAGCTCTACGAGTACAGTTGGTGGGAAACTAGATAATTGCGGTTTATCTTTTGTTTTCTTTGATTTGATTAACTAACGGTGGTTGAACTTTGATTGCACCTAGTTTGTTTATGCTTGAGAATCTTTTCTTCTGATATAAGATTCACTCAAACTAGTTCAGAGTTTCGACAGGGATCTTTAGACTGTTGTTAGTTCTAAAGACGATCTTGCGATAATCCATTGTTAACAGACTCCATTCTGTGCGTTATTGATCACAAGAGATTCAAGTGATTGTGTGCAGGTGTTTATTGAAGATCTAAGAAGATTTGAAGACAAAGAAGATATTGAAGATTTCTGATTTGTGGGTTCATAATCTTTTGTGTGCACAATACTTGTTTCGGTAAAAGAGGATCCAATTAATAATAGGTTTATCTTTGTGATAGATTGGATTGATTAATTGAGTAGATCGGCATCAACACAATTCTTTGGATTAATAGTATTGTTGGCTTAATCTTAAACGATTACTTCGGTAATTGAATATAAGATAGATCTAAGGACCTGACGAAGGAGTTTATGTGAAGATAAACGGAAGATCCTTTGTCCGACTCATATCACTTGGTTGAAGAGAGTTGATACCAAACATATTTGTTGTTCCTTTACTGTTTGGAATACGAACCAAAGGAATTATTCCAAGTACGTAACTTATTCATAGGTCGGAGGCGTGGGAATACAGACGGAACTAGGTGAACTATAGGTTTAGTTGTTTGGTCTCAACTATACGAAGTTAGGTGTAATTTTGTGTAGCGGCTTAATCCCGAGAGTATTCAATTCTGGATAAGGTCCCGGGGTTTTTCTGCATTTACGGTTTCCTCGTTAACAAAATCTTGATGTGTCATTTACTTTATATTTCCGCATTATAATTGTTTTATTATAATTAAAGTAAATCACACAAACATTAATTCCTATTTACTTGATAAGTGAATCCTATTGTATTTGGTTAAGTCCGAACCTTTTTATCAAGTAACATACTTCGTTGTTGTATTGTCTCGATCTCGTATCCATAGACGATCACACGAAGTGTGAACCGATTAGTTGTATTGTCTCGACTCAGTCCATGGACAATCACTTTCGGAGAAAGGACTTATAGATAGGAAAAGTTTTAGCTTGTGGTGTATTTGGGTACCCTCGTCTTTTCAATTGGTATCAGAGCAGGCAAACACGAAAAGATCTAACAATTTGTGTTTGGTGTGATCCAACCTATAAGAATTGAATCTAATGAATGATTCAGTTAACGTAAAGCAAGACATCAAGAGTTCTGAATTAACACTTGATGGAATCTACGATTCAATATCTGAAGAAATCATCTCTAGAGATTCTACGAGACAAGCTAATCTTGTCAATATTGTAGAAATCGATGACGACTGGAAAATACGTCTACAAGAAGGGTTAGATGAAATTTCCGATGATGATGACTCAGATTTTGAACAAGAAGTAGAAGAGGATATCTCAGAATACTCTAAACTGCTGGAACCTTTGAAAAATGAAAAGCTGAGAACTTTGGATTTTATTGGTTTTATGACTCCTCTTTGTCGTGAGAACAAGAAATTGAAGAAGGTTTTTCAAGGATATTATATTGGTTACCAAACCTGTGATTATCTTCTTAAAGTTCATACAAACGATCTAAATTCTAAGATATTAGAATGTGAAAATCTTCGAAGAGAACTGTTTTTGTCGGAAAAGAAACGTGTTGAATCGGAAGCAATGTTTAATTCTCGACAAGTACAGGGTCTTGAAGAAAAAGCCAGTGCTAGTCTCTCTCAAACAAAATTGTTAGAGAAAGAGCGTGATGTTGCTTTTGAAAAAATTCACTTGTTGGAAGAAAAACTTGTTGAATCTAATGCAAGGCTTAACTCTCAACAAAAGAGTTTTGAAGAGAAAGAAGGTGTATATCTCTCACGAGAAAAACGCCTTGAGGATGATCTAGCCGGTGCTCTTGATAAAATCAAGACGTTGGAAAAAGAAAATTTGGAACTGAAAAAGTCCAATGAAATCTCAAACAAGTTAACCTCAATGTTAAAAGCAAGTAGAAATCATCGTGATACACGAGGATTGGGCTATAAGGGAATAGATGCTTC
The DNA here is from genome assembly GCA_023531295.1 of Papaver armeniacum. Taxonomy (NCBI): domain Eukaryota; kingdom Viridiplantae; phylum Streptophyta; class Magnoliopsida; order Ranunculales; family Papaveraceae; genus Papaver; species Papaver armeniacum. Next base: position 474,574 of record JAJJWW010003942.1, read on the forward strand.
AAATATTAACAAAGAGGTAAAATTTGTTAAAGCTACAAATTCTTTTAAACCAGAGGCTTCCACTGATGTAAAAGTTGCTCGTAAAGAAGGAAAACCAATCAAGCCTAAGAATCATGTTCAACCAAGTACAACATTCAAAGAGAGCACTTCTGCCAATGTCAAGAAAGCAACAACGTTGAACAAGGATAAGAAGAAGAAGAAGAAGAAGAAGAAGAAGAGAAGAAAAATCGTCGAGTTCCAATGCAAGAGGATCCACAAAAAGGTAACATTAAAACTCATACTCCGTATATTTATACTAATCATTGTTATTATCGTGGTAATAAAGGACACTTGCAATGGGGATGCAAGGTTCGTAAGATGCAAGATGATCTTTCTTTTGTATCAAATGAATTGGCCAAGTTTGCTCCTCATAAGAACTCAGATCGTTATTGTCCTAAGTTTAGGCAAAATAATTATTATAATGATAGTTCAAATTTTGCATATCACTCGACAAGGTCATCCCATAAAAGACATAATTATAGAAAGAGAGATGACTTTTTAAATGCAAAGACAAGATCTGATATTCCAAATTGGAGAAAGGGTGTTTCGCAAAATATTCAAAAGGACAATGATCCTAATGAAATGAAGGAGAAAGCTGCTCCTGCGAAACCCAACACTAAATGGGTCCCGAAGTCCTCCATAGCCAAGAAGGGACCAAAAGTTAGTCACAAGAATGACTCTCAGCTGTCAATTGTTGGTGACAATAATTACAAGAGTCTTCTTGAAAGACTAAAGAAAGACATTATGTCTGAAATCTCTTGTACTAGTAAAGGTTGTGATAATGACACTCTTGATCACAAGTCAAAGAAGAAAAACAAGAGATGGAACAAGAGAAAACAAACCAAGCAAGAGGTCAAGAATGATGATTCTGTCTTAGTCACTCGTGACGAACAAGACAAGGATCAACTAAACACAACCTAGTTGTGTTAGAATGTGCATGCTCACCTTGGTGCTCAATCTTTTGAAAGGTGATGAAGCACATGAAAAACTGAGCACATGATCTCTCGATTAAATGACTAATTAACATCTTTAAGGGGATTTATTTTCTTCTATACTCATACCTTCTCTATCTATTTTTGAGCTTTTGATAAAAACGGTAATTTTGAGTTTATGATGTTGATATCTACTAATCATATATGTGTAGCTCTTGCTTTTGTGGTTAAAACGAGCCAAAAAATCACTGAATTCAGATATCGTATGCAAAAGTTATGTCGAAAACAATTTAGTGTTGTGATCTGTCACAAGTAATGCTTGGGAACCGATCCTAGTACCCTGTCATGGTGAGGGAACCGATCCTAGTACCATGTCATGGTAAGGGAACCGATCCAAGTGAGAGGTCCCCTTACGACGAAGTGTAAAACTGTTTTGCCCATAACTTCTTCGTCCGAACTCGGAATGACCTCATTCTTTTTGCGTTGTTTTGATAATTTAATTTCCTACAAGATTGAGGTAATTGCAATACTTGATTTTGTGTTGAATATTTATGGTGTATTGCAAATTGGTTTATGGGATGTTTGATCTCGGTTTTACTACCTTGATATTTGATCTCATATATTGTGTACCCTCATGGTTTGGATGACTTTTTGATTTTGCGGGAATAAGTTCTAGCCCTTGTAGGTAGGCTTTATAAAAGGATTATGAGGGGTTCTGATATAAACAATATGTGAAAAAGTCACAATATGTTGAATCGGTTTTGGTTTAGCATAAAATCATATGTGTTTCGACGGTTTTCAACTTTTGCTTGCAATTGTTAAAACCGATTTTCAACCTTTCTCTGGTAAAGGTTGAGGTGTGTTGTTATTCTTTTGTTCACGCATAAGGATGACAACGTGGTGATATTTTGATATCAATTCTCCCTGGACGAAGATGCAATCATATTGGAGAAGTGGATGCAAAATTTGAGGTAACAATCTTGTTAGTTAATTATTTTCCTGTTTAAGAAAAGCCTGAGTTTATATTATATATATTTGTTGCTTTTGCTTAAAAAAATTTTGGTTCAATTGATATTTATTCCATGATGTGTGTGTGGATGTGTGTTTCAATTGGTTCCAATTAAGAAAAACTATTGTTATCTTGCTTTATTGTGTGGTATCAATTGTTTAGGCTTACAAAATTTCGGTACAATTGATGTGTGTGTGTGATTTGGTTCCGGTTAAGAAAAACTATTGTTATCTTGCTTTTGTATGGTATCAATCGTTTAGGCTTACAAAATTACGGTGCAATTGCGGTGCTTATAATGTCTATGTTGTTTCAATTGCTTCCGGTTGAGGTGAATAATTATGCAAGTTGATTTATTTTGGTTTGTATGAATTATTTATGGCTTAACGAAATAATATGTGTACGGGATGAGTTGTTTAGTCCAATTCGATTAGGATAAGAAACTAAGTTAATTCGATCTTAGTTATACTTATCGAAGTAAGGTTTGATTATTCAAGTCTAATCGAATGCCTAAACAAGAAATGCTAGTTAACTAACCTAGTACTTGTCTTGTTTAAAATTGAAAGGTCTAAGTTTATGGATAATTAGAACCTGATGAGAAAAATGGAGTTTATCTTTATTTTGGTCTTATCGAATTAAGCGGTTGTTTTTGAACAATCGGTTTAGCAAAGGGACTAACATGCTTAGTTGTTTTTTGTTTGCTAAACTAAATTGGAAAAATTGTTTCGGGCAATTGTTTCCTTGGTAACATATCAAAATAGGACTACTTGTAGTTTCGGTTTTGATATTGGTTATCAAAACATGATGTGTGACCCTCGTGCCTAACTCTACAGGTTTGCAAGTCTATTATGAGATTTGTAAGATTCTTTTCGTGTTGTCCTTTATTTTTTTCGTTTCTTTGTCATTTTTGTGACAAAAAGGGGGAGAAATATATGGAGTAAACAGGTGATCTTTGGCATTGATATTTATATTGATTGGCATCGCTAGGGAAAAGAACATTGGTACTTGAATATTTTTATCTAACGAAAGAGTGAAAGCACAGACTAAGGGGGAGTAACATGTCATATGTTTGGTATAAAAAAGATATGCGGATTGAATATCTACCTATATTCCTTAGGGGGATTAATAGCTTTGTTATTATAATGTCAACAACGACATTTTCAAGGATTGAATGTAAGCAGTTTCACTGTGCTGTTGAATCGGGAATCAAGCGGATTGTAATGAATTATTGTAATTTATTTATCCATATGATGTAAGAGTTTTGTCACTAAAATTGACAAAGGGGGAGATTGTTAGAGCATGGCTCGTTGAACCCACCAGGCGTTGGTATGTCAAGTTTGGTTGTCATATTTTAGTGAATCAAAACTCATGTTTAGAGTCGCTTGATTATGTACTAGAGTTAAACTTCATATAGGTTAGCTTGAAAGTATTAGGATATGAGACATTACAAGTATTGCGAAGACTTAAAGATGTGCAGAAGCAAGGAGCTACAACGACAACAATCATCCTTCCACTTGAGGTTAGTGATATTTGACTTGAACTGTTTCATTCCCTAACGTATCTTTCAAGTCGTGCATATTGAAAACATAACTGCGAAGCATATTTGAACTCTAGATAGACATAGTATTAAGGAATACAATACAAGGTTTATTGCTTAACCATTAAACTTTATAGATACGACATCGCCATAATCATTTGAATGCTATTGTGATTATGTATGGGTATGAGGTGAGGATTTCATCCTAGGGAACAATGTTTACATGTGTTCTATGGAAGTAAGTTCATAGACTTGTTTATGAACCGAAAAGGATTTTTCCAGGTGTTATTGGTTTTGTTATTCATTGCATATCTTATGAACAACCAATATGTGTGATAGAGTATAACCGTTCACAACTTGTTGTGTTCTTGGTAGAACTGTTCACAAAGGCCTGACTTATGTATTGGTATAACTTTTATTAGTAAAACCGATCTTAAGTAATCACCTGTGGTATGATTGGATTTTGTATGTCTGACCTTGTAAGGGAAAGGGAACCGATCCTTGTAAGGGAAAGGGAACCGATCCTAGTAAGGGGTGCAGTACATCAAAGGGAACCGATCCTTGTATGGGGTGCAACAAGGTTTATAGCAGAAAAGGAAACCGATCCTATAGACATGTGCAACACATATAAGTTAGATACCATATATATGTGAGGAACCGATCCTAGTACCTAGTCAACCAAACTTTTGGGAAGCTAGTGTGACTATGCACAATACTCACATGGAGGTAGAACCGTAAACCCATGATTGTGATTGAATGTTGGTTTGATCAATCACATAGTTCTTGAAAGTCAGATGAACCAATTATAAACTTGTTTGGAAGTGTGGCAAATCAGTTTCAAGGTTGTAAGTGTGAAAGAGAACTTGCAAAGTTAAGATGTCGACAAACTTTGAACACGTGCTGTCAATGTTTATTTCTAAAATTGTTCAAAGATATTCCTTAACGGCTAAGGGAATAGAATCCCAGGATCGAAACATAAGTAAGTTAAGAATCTTTTAATTAAGGTTATTAATTTTATTTTGTAGGGAAATTACAGAATTAGTAATGTGCATTTACTAATTAGATTTTTCGAGAGATTTCGATCGTTATTTTTGGATGAGCATTTCCAGGAATTATGAAAACCGAATCTGTGCTTTTATGAATATCTTGAGAATATTTTCGGTTTTAGAAATTCCTTGGTGTCCAAACTTCCTTGTCTATAAATACACGAAGTTTGTCTTTCTAGCAAACTAATCCTTCGTAACAACAGGTTTACTCTTTTGTTGTTGTTACTGGTGTAGCTGCCTATTCGGAGAGGAGAGTAACCTAATTAGGCGAAATCTCTTACGGCCGCTCAGTTTAAAGTCTTCTTTGGGATTGAGAAGCTCTAGCGCGACCCGTTGGTGGGAAACTAGATAATTGCAGTTTATCTTTGTTTTCGTTTGATTTGATTGACTAACGGTTGTTAAATCTTTGATTGCACCTAGTTTGTTTATTCTTGAGAACCTTCTCTTCTGATATAAGGCTCACTCAAACTAGATCAAAGATTAACGTTTCTACGGATCTAAGTCTTTCTAGATTTGTAAGATAGATTCATTGATTTGCCATTGTTAACGAGACTCAGTTAAATGCGACAAATCAATAAGGAATCAAGTTTGTTTTTGCAGATTGTTACTTTGAAGATTAAATCGAAGATTGAAGAATTTGAAGAATTTAAGAAGAAGTTGTTGTGAATCATTAAGAAGATATACTAGATCTACTACTCTCGCTAGGATATTGGGTATCAAATATCTATTGAGAACTTCGGTTACGCTAGATATTATAAAATCAAGAATACTATATTTTGTTTAGCTAATCCATTCAAAAAGTAACTAGGATCTTAGTTTACTTAGTAGTGTCTACACGAAGTTCATGTTTAACCCTCTGCGACTCACTCGCGATGTTGTTATCCAGGTTTACTTTTTGTAGCGTCTTAATTCATTGAGTATTCAAATCCTTGGACTAGGTCCCGGATTTTTCTACAAGATTGTAGTTTTCCTCGTTAACAAAATTCTAGTGTGTGCTTTACTTTATTTCCGCATTATAATTTTTTTATACTATAATTAAAGTAATTACACTTGTCACAAACGTTAACTAGGCACTTGATATTTATCTTATAAGGTTTCGGTTATCAAGTGAACAACACTTTGTCGCAGTATTGTCTTGATCTCCCCGGTTGCCCCTTTCATATTATTCAGTAATCGTTTTATTTGTTGCTTCACGACCATTAGCTTGTGGATATAGTGGTGTCATTTCCACATTTTATTTGAAATGCATTAAGTAACAATTCGATGTTTTGCCCTTCAAATTGTTTGCCGTTATCGAATACCAAGCGGGGATCCCAAATCTGCATATAATATTCTCAAATATGAAAGTGAAAAAGTGTATGATTTCAAAGCATCTCCGCTATGCAACATCTTCAATATGATTTCTCCCTCTTCCTTGTTAAGCATCGAAGTGAAGAAGGGCCATCGAAGATCGCCGATAAAAGCACACCATCTCTTAATTCATAATTCGTTGCACGGCTTTTTAATTTGTGTGCTTCTAATCTATTTCTTGGTGTCTCCCCTTTCATCAAATAGCGTGAAGTTATTCTCCGGTCTTTATCGCGACAAGTATATCCTCTACTAACATTGCATCCGCTTCTTGCCCTTCTTCTTTATTAATTGATGGTGCCAAAAGTGTTTGTAATTTGATATTCCTCGCAATGGGATGGTCATCATGCTTGATATAAAGGCAAAAAGATTTATTTCTCCTTGATATATGCCTTTCTGTCTTTGACAATTCTTCGACAAGCTTTCTATACTTTTATTGCTAATTGCAGTTACCATTTCATTGCGTAATCGCATGTAAAGCATGTATTATGGCTTCATACTCCGTTTCATTATTAGTGGATTCAAACTCCAATCTAAAAAGAGAAAGCTAATTTATTGCCTTCTGGCGAAATCACAACAATTCCCACTCCATTACCTTCCCATTTGATGATCCGTCTACCAATATTTCCCATCTATCTGGTTCAGTTAACAAATCATTTGGGTCCCCATGCTCTTCTTCTACGTCCATCATTTCATCCACTGCTTCATCTTCTTCCAAAGGAAATTCTGCCAAAAAGTCTGCGACTACTTGTGATCTTTTGAACGATTCGATTGGTACTTTTGTTACCACCACGATAATATGTGCTTAGCTTAAATGTTGCATAGACGATTAGTTTTTCAATCTTGAATAATTCCTTTCTGCGGCATTAAATTGTCTTGAGCTCTTGCTTTTTGCATAATGGATACTTCCATTTCATTAAATGCATTGTCCATTTAAATATCCATAGATGCTAACAATCCGAACATCCTTTATCACACGGATTTACTTTGATGTTGAAAGATCTTGTACATGGTTTTTGCTTTCTTGCTTTTACAAGCATATCATCTCACCCGTATACTTCCGGTGTTTTATGTATCCATTCTGCGAACACTTCCTCTACCATTCTTTGGTATGTTGCTCCAGCATTTAGAAAGTAAACCAAGCGGCATTTTTGTATAACAATATAACCCTCTTGGAGAAAAAAAAAGCGGTATGCTCTTGGTCTTCCTATTGGATCGACTAGTTGTTATCCGGCAATGGAAAACTATCTTTAGGACCTTTGTTTAAATCAGTGAAATCTAAGCAAATTCTTATCCCCTTTTTCTTCTTTGGGACTATAACCATATTTGCTATCCATTAGGATCTGATTCTGCATCTAGCATTTACGCAATTCTTCTTCTATTTGGGGTGATAAGGTCACATTGCGATTTTCTAAACGGTTTCACCCTTTTATCTATTTCAGTTTGTACCGGAGCATATCATCCAGAAGATATCCTTATATTGACAGAACTCTGATCCTTTTTTCCTCATCCCGCTTCCACATCGGTCCCAATCTTCAACATTTTGGGCTCTTCATTATCGATATTCACTTCTTTCGTTTTGCTGCGCGCGACGTAAACGATTCTCCCATAGGGGTTGGTCCTTTCAACTCTTTTGAGTGATATCCCTTTTCCTTCCTTTGCTCTTATCATGTAAACTCTAAATTCTTCTTCTTTTTAGCTGCTTTCGCTTGAGTTTTTGCGATACTTTCGCTTCTTTGCTTACTCTTCATGATATTTTATTTCAATTTGACAACATATTCTTCCTTTATCCACATCTCCTCTAATCTCGCCGATTCCGGTTGGTGTGGAAATTTGACACATTGATGAAATGTTGATGCTTTTATTGCATAGTCTCCCTAGCAATACGTTGTATGGCGATTCCATATCTACTAGCACAAGGTTACTCGTGTCTCGATGTCTCGTATTTTTACTTCTCCTTTAACCTTTGTTTGAATCATTTCTTTATCTTTATATCCCATTTTCTTGTAAGCATGATAAAACATGATATTTCGATTAAAGTTCTATTTCTGTCCATGTTTGCGTTGCCTTCATTAATTCTTCTCCTTTGCATGTGTGATTCAAATTTTCTTTAGATATTTACTAAGTGTGAATGTTATCCTTTGCTTTTCCCATTCTTCTAAAGGATCAAAATCCCGCTTCATGTATTCTTCCTTTGATACACAAAGTTATTCCATTCAAAAAGATAATAAATGAACAATTATGAATATTTATTAATAACTTTCTTCAATCTTTCACAGGAAAATGGAATTAAAGACCGATAGTAACTAGGAAGTTAGTTTTACTTTTTGTAGCGTCTTAATTCATTGAGTATTCAAATCTGGACTAGGTCCCGGGATTTTTCTACAAGATTGTAGTTTTCCTCGTTAACAAAATTCTAGTGTGTGCTTTACTTTATTTGGATTTAACTCCACTTGTCTCGATATAATTATTCACGTGTTAGTCTAATATAATTATTCACCAGTCCGGACTAACCCTATTTCAAGCGGACATTGTGTTGAAATATTCCTTGAGTGATCGTTGCTCCAAGAGGTTTATACACGGTAGAGATTGAATAGGTTGTGATCAAATAAAAAGATTGTGGTGTATTTGGGTACCCTCGTCTTTTCAAATACCTTTGGAATCATTGGGGTACTTGGAAGTGACGAAGATTTCGAGTAATGTTGAAGAACCAAGGAGATAAAGCATGTGGATGAGAAGCTGCAAAGTTTATTTATTTTGTATTCCATATGTATTGATAGTTTTGTCACTAAAATTGACAAAGGGGGAGATTGTTAGAGCACTGCTCGGTAGAACTCGCAAGCGTTGCTATCTCAAACTTGTTTGTCAAGTTTAGTTGCCAAAACTATAAGTCTTGATTTCTAGTCTACTTATAGCCAAGTCTCGGACTAGGATAATAAGTGTAGTTGAGCTCTAGACTCCACGGCGTTCATCATGCAAAGACGAAGAACTACTCAAGGAACTGGTGGAACTTCATCGACAAAAAGGTATTTGGAGACTTGAACTTATCTATCACTCAAAAGTTTATCTATTCTATCTCCTATCTTGAGACAAAAGTCGTATTACTATATAGACTTCAATTATACACATTTGCTATTTCGAGCAGAGTTTATCTCGCTTATCTATTTCTCGAAATATGTGTTGGTAAGCTTTCGCTTTGGCCAAGTTCATCTTTACTCGTGACGAAAGTCATGTTGATTATTTCAATAACTTGAAAATCGCTTTGACGAAAAATAGTTTGTGAATAACAACTATATAACGTCCTCTATGAAAGTTTCAATGATTGAAATGAGAGTTTAGAATATATAACCATGATTGGATATAAACATTGTATGTGAACTCATACTTGTGTAAGTCCAAAATCCTTGAACTAAAGTATGCGTACTTTACTGATTGGGATGACCGGAGCTAAGTCCGCGTACCAGTACGCGTACTGTCGGAAGTTCACATCCCGTGAATTTCTGCTGGAGTTTGTGAACCAAAAACAAACTCAATCCGGGAACTTAAGTATGCGTACTTAAGTAGGTTATTTTCTAGAATCAGTTTGTTCAGGAACTAAAACATTTATATAATAAGGAATGCAATCTTTGCAAACCGTGGCTATAATGTTCATGATTCGATTCGAGTGAATCAAAACCAATTTTGTTTTGATTGTGTCTTGTATACATCTATGAGATCTAAGCAATTGAACAACTCTCTAACTAGTTCATTTGAGTCATTTGAACTAGTTATGGTGAAGATGAATAAGGTTGATATGAAAGTGCTCATATGGCTAACCATTGGTTAACACGTTTAGGTACGGTTACCCAAACCTAAATGAAGTTGCATTTTATTTGTGCGTAACAAGCTAAGTTCGATCTAACGGTTGAAAGATATTATCTTGAATCTAATCAGGTTTTCATCTAACGGTGAATATTGAATGATTTGATACCAAGGTAACTTAGATTGCAAACCCTAATTTGGAGACTATATAAAGGAAAACTCTAGCAACTGGGAAACCTAATCCCCACACCTCCTGTGTGATACTAGTTGTATAATCTAGAGTCGATTCTCCTTTAACCTTAGGTTTTTCATGAAACCCTGTAGGTTAACGACTTGAAGACTTCATTGGGATTGTGAAGCCAGACCCAACTATTTTCTCTGTAATTGCGTGATCTGATCTTGCTGTTTCTATCGTGTTGAGTACAATTGTAAAATTGGCTCGAGATTAATTTCTCTGATAGTCAAGATAGAAAAGTAATCACAAACACTCCGTCTCATCGTTTGTGATTCCACAATATCTTGTTTCGCTAGTCGATTAAGATTATTGTGAGGTGATTGATATTTCTAGGCTGTTCTTCGTGAATATAAGTCCGGTATATCAATTGGTTCCTGTTCACCTTGATTTATTAAAAGACGGAACAAAACTCGTAGGTATTTCTGTGGGAGACAAATTTATCTATTCTTATAGACCTTTATGTGTGAGACAGATTTGTTTATTAAAGTCTTCGACTTTGGGTCGTAGCAACTCTTAGTTGTGGGTGAGATCAGCTAAGGGAATCAAGTGCGGAGTATCCTGCTGGGATCAGAGACGTAAGGGGCGCAACAATACCTTGAATCAGTGTGAGATTGATTGGGGTTCAACTACAGTCCAGGACGAAGTTAGTTTGTAGTAGGCTAGTGTCTGTAGCGGCTTAATGCAGTGTGGTGTTCAATCTGGACTAGGTCCCGGGATTTTCCTGCATTTGCGGTTTCCTCGTTAACAAAACTTCTGGTGTCTGTGTTATTTCTTTTCTGCATTATATTTTCTTATATAATTGAAACATCACAGGTTGTGCGTTGTATCGATCAATTGGTAAATCCAACCTTTGTTTGTTGATTGAAATTGATTGATCCTTGAACATTGGTCTTTGGTACCTTTCAAGTTATATCTCTTATATTCAATCGGGCTCGTAAATTATTATTTGTTTGATTGCGGATTGAATTGAGAGATTGAGATATAAACTCTTTGATATACTTTTATTAAGATTGAGTCTGACTGTCTAGTTGATTCTCTTGTAAGTATATTGGAGTTTGTCTATACAGATTGCTAAGCGAAATATTGGGTGTGGTTGTTAGACCCCCGCTTTTTCAAATGTGGCACATTAACTAATAATATTTTTTAGAGGATATGCTTTAATTGCTGGTAATTAAAACATATATTATGAAAATCATAATTAAATGCTTTTCAATATTTCGGTTCAGGATCATCTTGATTATCAAGGAATATCTTTGAACAATTAATGATAAGAGTTATGTAGATGTTCAAATAATGACGACTTCAAGAAGTTTCTCAGCAAACCCTAATTCCATGCTTCACACAAAACATTAAGAGATATGTGAATATTGAAAACTCGGTTTTGCTCCTTGGGATCGTTCTACCATGACTCACAATGTAAGTTGTGACCGGTTATACCATGCTTCCCAAACTAGATTGTGACTGGTTACACCATGCTTCCCAGAGGTAGCTTGTGATCAATTACACCCTACTTCCCAAGTTAGTTTGTGATCAGTTACACCTTGGTTCCCAAAGTAGCTTGTAACCGATTACAACTAACTTCCTAAATTAGCTTGTGATCGGTTGCACCTTGCTTCCAAAAGTATCTTGTGACCGATTACAAATAACTTCCCAATGTATCTTGTGACCGGTTATACCATGCTTCAAAAAGTAGCTTGTGACCGATTACAACATGCTACATATTATAGGCTATGACCGGTTATACCTCAATTCTCAACATAAGTTAAGATAGGTTCTACCTTGTCATCTTGCATTAGTCATCGAAAAGATATTCAATAAAGAACCAGACCAATCATGATTTCCCTTTCGATTATGAAATAAGTTCATACATCTACTTCATATTCAATAAAGAACCAGACCAATTATGGTCGACCGAATGCTTTTCAACAACAGCAACCTGAGAATCAAGGCTCCAATCTTGAGTATTTTCTTAAAACTTACATGCAAAACAAGATATTATTCTACAAAGACATGATATGGCGATAAAGGACATTCAGACACAAATGGGTCAATTAGCTACTTTCGTAGGAAAGTTAGAAGTGCATGCAGCTGGTAAACTACCATCTCAACCGTTCGTGAACCCAAGAGAACACGTTAATGCAGTGACGTTAAGGAGTGGAAGGAAAATAGAAGATTCAAATTTGTATATAGGGACAGTATGTGTACCCAGTACATGTACCGGCGAAATTGCAGTTCCGGAATCCAGTGGGTACACGTACCCAGTACATGTACCTAGTGATGATATTGAAAAGGAAGTTGAGGCAGAAACCGTACCAAAGGAAAATCCAACCTCAACCGGCCAACCTAAGGACACGGTTCCCACCTTTACCATACCACCTCATTTTCCTAGTCATTTTGCTATATTTAAGAAAGAATCTCAAGAAAAGGAGATCATGGATATTTTCAGCAAGATACAAATCAACATTCCATTTATTGAGGCCATCAGAACCGTACCCAGGTATGCCAAGGTTTTGAAAGATTTGTGTACAAGGAAGGATAAGTTGATTGATAATGAAATTACTCAGGTGGGCGAAAGTGCTACATCTATGTTACTGAAGAAGATGCCTGCTATGTGTAAAGATCCTGGTGGTTTTACGGTACCCGTTACTATTGGTAACCGACAATTTGAGCATGCTTTGATTGATTTGGGAGCTTCCATGTGTGTTATGTCAGCCAATGTTTATGATTCTTTGAATCTTGGACCTTTAAAAGATACAAGGATTACTATTCAATTGGCAAACAAGTCCAATACATATCCCAAGGCCAAGGGAGTCGTGGAGGACGTGTTAGTTCAAGTGAATGAGTTAATCTTTTCGGTTTATTTGTATATCGTGCAGATGCAGGATGGAGAAAATAGTTCATCTACTTCGTTACTTCTCGGGAGACCGTTTATGAAAACTGCAAAGACGGAGATTGAACCGTATTTTCAACGAAAGTGAGTTTTTGTATAGTTTAGTTTAGTTTGATCGAGGACTATCAAAAGCTAAGTGTGGGGGAATTTGATAAGAGCATAATTCATATGATTTTAGTGTCCATTCCATACTTGTTTTAGCTATTATTCTTGCATATTTTCGTATTATTAGTCTTTTTTTTCTCTCATTTGTCTCTATTACGTGAATCATCCAAAAAGGAGAGACAAAGTGCTAAAAATATCTAAGAAAAGAAGTATTTCAAGTATCCAAGTGCCCAAGTCGAAGAGAAGTGGAAGAAGTGCGACGAAACAGAGCAAAGATGCTCAAAATCAAGAGACGGTCCATAGACCAAGCTTAACTCATTCAAATTCAGGATTTCTAAGCACCATCATGAAGAGAATCCAATTACAAAGATAATGCAACAAGAACGAGATCATTCTGAGTTCTTACGAAGAAGTTATGGGCAAAACAAGTTTTATCGAATACCGAAGACAGAATGGTACGCTTACTGGGTAGTGTACCGGAGTATCTTGAATTTCGTGAACTGGAGGAGTATGCATACTTGTACGCATACTAAAGTCCCTGGATTTTATTTTAAAGGATGGTATGCAGACATGGTACGTGTACCATGCATGAAGGCTAAAATTCACGAACTATCTAAAATGTTTTTCTTTCATAGCTTAGGGTCGGGTTCCTTAACCGACTTAGATACTTCAAGGCCAAGCAATGTAAACCTATATAAATAGGTATTAGGCCATGTAGAGGGGGATCACGAAATTGTAAGTCTTGGAGATAAGAAACTACACACGGAGTGAAAGCGAGGGTTTCAGAGCGATTCCTCTTTCGTAAGTTTATCACTTTACTTTTCTTATACGTATACCATGGATGCTTCAACATCCATGAGTAGCTAAACACATATTGATTGAGGATGAATTCTAAGTTGTAAATAAAATTTGATTTAGTATATGGATTTATTTTGATTTCTTAATATGATTATCGTTTGTGTTTACTATTAAAAATACTTATGATTGATTGATAGATTATTTAGGTGGCCAACTAAATATATTTGTTGATCTAATCTATTGCTAGTAAGGGTTAGGATATTGGTAATTTTTGAATAATTCCTTACCCAAGTAGAGAACGTGAGACCTTGCAAAGGGATTCTGTAAAGCAATCACGTGTAAACACAACCCTAGCTAGTAGACCGAGCGTACTGAGTCTAACTACTAGGATCAAACCTAAATTCACAAACCCTAAAATATTCGACTGAATTACATCTTGTAAGCGTACCTCAAGGCAGTTCAGACAGATATAATCTGGTGACTAAGCGTACTTGTTATTCAGTGACTTAAGGAATTTTGAGAATAGCTAAGCGTACTTGTTATTCTACGGTTAGTGATAATCTATGATTAATGACGAATAGATGAATAGATGAATATACTACTTCAATGAATATTTATTAACGAAGAAGGATTCCTCGATCATCTTTCTCTATTGCTTACAACTTAATATTTTCAATTGTTTTTATTTATTTTGTTCAAAATCTAAAACAAACCCCCCTTTTCGTGACACTTTGACAACTAAAACTCACTGCTCTTCGTGGGAATAATCCTTGCTTCCATTATACTACCAGTTAATTGTGTGGAAATAAGTGATTTAATTTGATTGCATTTACCACATCCATCAGATATGGTCTAATCATAAGGTCTGCTGCAGGTCAAGTTATCTCAGCTAGAGCTGGACCATCATTGCAACCAATGCAGAAGAGGCAGAAGCACCGACTCTTAGAAGCAGCCTCCTGGGAAAAAGACATGGGCTTTTAACAGATCTGGGTTGAAGGAGACTGTCAAAGAATCATTGATTAGGCAAATGGGAAGGGGTATATTAATTATATATCCCTAGTTTTGACACCTTACAAATATATCCTTATACAACAATAAATATATCCCTACTTTTTAATAACCTTATCCATTTAAAATTAGATTACCTTAATACCCTCACCCATATAATATTCTTCCTTATTTCAAAATGGAACAAATTTCTTCCTCTACCACTTCACCCGCACCACTGGTAGGACTAGAAACCTACAATATTAAATCGCAAGTATACGGTGTCTACAATGTAATACACGACAAGTGCGGATCGTTCCCACAGGGGCTTGGTTGGTGCAAATTCGAATTCAAAGTCTTGCTATACTAAATTTAATCAAACATGAGATTTTGTCGATACGACGAGATGATTGCTAAACAGAACTATGAAAGCATTAGACAATTATGAATACAAAGAGGGTTGAAATCAATCAAATGGAGGAAACTAGGGCAGTCGAATCCACTTCCTAATATATGCTAGGTCAATTCAGTTCAACTATTATTCTTGTCCCTTTGTAATGGACACCGGTGAAGATGCAAATCTGCCGTATATCCAGGGTTATCTTAAATGAATGATCTAATGTCAACTAATTTAATCAATCCCTAGAATTAGTTGTCTTCTTGCAGCACAACTAATCACAGATCAAATTGAGCATTGAAGTATGAGTTGAAGCACAATATAGAGTTATTCTAACTACCTATGTTGCATAGCAAATAAGGTGAAAGCAATATAATGTGACACAAAGATTAAATCATTTCTATATCTGTTTAAGTACAACAAGAATAATAATCAAATATGAATAACCTAGCATCCTATTTAGGGATTCATCTAAACCCTAGCTAATGAAATTAGCACATAATTAAATCAGATAACATATGAAATTTTAATGGAGATAAAATCATGGATGCAAACTTCTTTATTGACTGAAAAACTACTCAAAAAGATGGTAAACAAGATGAAAGTAAACTAAACACTACAATGGCCCTTCTCACTTGGATGATTAAATTACACAGCAACAAGCCCTATTTATACATCAATTTCGCCCCACTTGGGTTTAATTTGTTAACACATACAACTGAAATTTAGGGTTTGAGATGTCAATCACTCACCAAATGGTACATAACAACTGATTTGCACTCCATTGCGTTCACCCACTCCATTGTCATCTGAACCATGCTGCTGGACTTTAGGCTTTCCATTTCTACATCAATGACTTTCAACCTATTTCTTCAATTTAACGTAAACGGCTACAACGAGAATAGATAGGTGAAACCGATGAAATTGGTTGATTGACATCAGAGATTGAGAAGCAAGGTGGTATGGATTTTGTAGTTGAAGTACGTTGAGGGGAAGATTGCTACTGAACAAGAAGTATGGGCGTGATAGAAAGATGTTGGTGGTATGGGTTTGACAGTAAAGAGGGAGGTGGTGTCGATGTTATGAGGTGGTTTCTCTGTGTTTGGAAAAGAGAAGGGAAAGTGTAAAAGGGGTTCACCTGGGTGTTAGGCTTGTGTACCTTTCTTAGATGTTCAAGGTGAATATGTTGGTTATCTTGTCTTCAAACATGGATTGAATACTTCTGGTCATTGATCAGATTTGAGTTTATTTTGTAAATCTTGACCACAGATATTTGATCCGTTGACTTGGTAAGTTTAGTTCTGCACACACTCAGCGGACAACTCCCATGTGTTACGGTGCGACACTCCCACTTCCTCTTACACTCCCTTTACAGTCTCGCTCACCTCTTGTTCACCATTTACTCAACCACCTAAAACATAACACAAAAAGAGATTGTTTCGACAGAATTACCCATTAAAGGAGATGTGCTCATGATACAAGATTTGTCGCAAAATAGAACATTAAGGCATTAAAGATGTGATAAAAGACAACAAAAAAAAAACTAGAAATATGCATTATTAGGCACCGATCACACCCCCAAACCTGAATTTTGCTCGACCTCCAGTAAATAAAAGAAAACTAAGAAAATCCTACTTACACCACTGTCGCTGGTCTCTCGATTGCATTTAGCGAATGCAATAAGCCTTTTAAACCACTAAGTGTCCCTAGTGGACGAGTTGAAGTCTCGTGAGGGTTTTCTTAGAACATACCCACAAAGTTCTACGACAAAATATAAGCTCAGATTCCATGAAATGTGACATGTGCAATTCAGTTTCAGCTCATAGCAGTTGGATATGTCAATCTAGCTTTCAAAGGCACAATTCCAGCACTTGAATAACCATATGGACATGTGATAAGAGTGTAAAGTGCATCTAACTTAAACATGCATAGATAATGATTTACTGTAGGAAGTTATGACTGCCAATTACTAAGAGATAGTTTTCAAGCTAAGAACTGAATTGAAAGACAGGCTAGCTGTCCGACTTTACGAGAATTGTGAATGTTCACCTTAGGAGTTGGTGATATTTTAGTTTACCCGCGTTGTACATCGATGGCATACACCCTCCCTTGCTTATTACAAGACTATTTACAACATATAACAAAACACAACTCTTATTTACATCGACTACTCTCTTATTTTTGAGGCAAGAGAGAAACATTGACTATAACATTTGAAACATAACAAAATGGACTCTCTTATCATTTATTATCTACTTTTTTGATATTTTTTTTTTCTTTTCTGATATTTTTTTTTCTTTTTCCTTTTTCTTTTCTTTTTCTGAATTTTTGCAACTTTTTTTTTTTTTTTTTTTTTTTCTGATTTGTTTTTTCAACTGATAAAAGAGAACAAGAACAATACAATATATGAGATAACACTATTGACTTATGAACAAAAAGAAAAATTACATGACACTTAGCAAGAGGTAGCCCTTTTCGATGCACCCTGTCAAATTCAATGGTTGCTTTTCTTAATGTAACCTCCACCTTCTATCCCAGCCAACCAAATAACAAGCTAGTCAAGTCTCATTCAGTATTCTAGATGATTGGCAGCCTACTTAACCTATGAAACACCGACGCTATACACGCTTGGTAGATCGTGCATGTGCAAATTTTCTATATCACATGTGAATTGTGCTAGAGTCAGGGGTGCCTCATCATCTAGACTAAGAACCCTAAGATATCATACATGCACAAGTATCACAACTCAAGGTAAATGAGCTCCATTTTTCTATTTTTTTCTTTTTCTTTTTCAGATATGTACAAGTTCTAACATGCTTACTACAAAGTTCAGATATTTACAAGTTCTAACATGCTTACTACAAAGTTCATGTGGTCTACCTACACCCCCAACCTAAACTAAACAGTGTCCTCAATGTTCAAAAAGAGCCAAAAAGTTGCAATCATACCAGGAAGACCATACAGAGTAGAGATAAGGAGAGAGTTTACCAGATATGAAGAGTGTTGCCCAAATAGAACTGGACGAGTGCTTGGAAAGCAAACATCAAGGTAGAAATGATAAGATAGATACCTAGTTAGCATGCAACAGAACTGTACAATGCAGAAAACAAGATTATCTAACTGAAATCAAAAGAAAGAAACAAAGAGAGAAAGAAAATGGAATCCTTAACCTGAATTATGTACAAGGGTGAACCAGCTCAGTCCACATAAATGGGATCTTCAAGATCGGTTGTTTCAATTTCTGGTGGGATTGGTTCAAGGAATGACTTTAATCTCTGCCAATTGACTTTGACGATGTTCTTATTTTCTACATCTTCAAGTTCTACAACTCCATGAGGGTATATTGTGCGCACCAAGAACAGGCATGTCCATCTAGAACGCAATTTACCTGGAAAAAGATGCAAATGAGAGTTGTACAACAAAACTTTTTGGCCAGGTGAGAATGACTTGCGCAAAATGCGCTTGTTATGGAACAATTTCATTTTATGCTTGTACAATTTAACACTATCATAAGCATCATTTCTCAGCTCTTCCAACTTATTGAGTTGAAGTTTCCGTTGAGTACCTGCTTTTATCAAGAAAAAAGTTAAGTTTCTTGATAGCCCAATAAGCTCGATTTTCTAACTCAACAGGTAAATGACAAGGCTTTCCATACACAAGTCGGTAAGGGGACATGCCAATAGGGGTTTTATATGATGTTCTATAGGCCCATAAAGCATAATTCAATCGTAAAGACCAATCTTTTCTAGACAGGTTAACCGTCTTTTCAAGGATATGCTTAATCTCCATATTAGAAACCTCTACTTGGCCATTGGTCTGTGGATGGTATGGGGTTGTGACCTTATGAGTTATGCCATACTTGCGTACTAAAGACTCAAAAGATTTATTGCAGAAATGTGAACCATCGTCACTGATTATAGCTCTAGGGGTGCCAAAACGAGAAAATATGTATTCTTTTAAGAACGAAAGTACCATCTTGTGGTCGTTTGTTTTGGTTGCAATCGCTTCTACCCACTTAGAAACATAATCAACAGCAACAAGGACGTACAATTTACCTTCAGAATTAGGAAATTGTCCCATGAAGTCAATTCCCCACACATCAAATAGTTCAACAATCAAAATAGGGTTTAGTGGCATCATGTTTCTTTTCGAAATACTTCCTAGTTTCTGACAGCGTTCATAAGCAACACAATAGTCATGGAAGTCTTTAAACAATGTTAACCAATAAAACCCACACTGCAAGACTTTTGCAGCAGTTTTCTTGGCACTGAAATGGCCTCCACATGCTTGATCCTGACATAAAGATATCACATCTTTTTGTTCACTGTTAGGGACACATCTCCTAATGATTTGGTCCGGGCAGTACTTAAACAGGTATGGGTCATCCCAAAAGAAGTGTTTAACTTCAGCCAAGAACTTAGAACAGTCTTGTCTTGACCAATGCAAAGGCATTCTACCTGTAGCAAGGTAGTTAACAACATCAGCAAACCAAGGCATTTCAGACACAAGCATCAACTGTTCATCAGGGAATGATTCTCTAATCAGCACAGACTCATCAATAGACTCAATATTTAACCTAGACAAGTGATCAACAACCACATTTTTAGAACCTTTCTTATCTCGAATTTCGAGATCGAATTCCTGCAATAAGAGAGTATCCATCGGATAAGACGAGCTTTAACATCCTTCTTAGAAAGAAGGAATTTCAAAGCAGCATGATCAGTGTATATGATGACCTTAAACCCTATCAAGTATGACCTGAACTTGTCTAGTGCAAAAACAACAGCAAGCAATTCTTTCTCAGTATTTGAGTAGTTAAGTTGAGCATCATTAAGAGTCTTGCTAGCATAGTATATGACATATGGAAGTCTATCGACGCGCTGTCCTAAAACAGCACCAACAGCAAAATCAGAAGCATCACACATAAGTTCAAACGACAATTTCCAGTCAGGTGGTCTGACTATAGGGGCTGAAGTAACAAGAGTTTTAAGTTCTTCCCATGCTCGCACACAAGCATCATCAAATACAAAAGCAACATCTTTACCAAGTAGATTACAGAGGTCTGGAAATTTTACTAAAGTCCTTGATGAATCGCCGGTAAAAACTAGCATGACCTAAAAAGGATCTAACCTCCCTCACAGAGCGAGGTTGTGGCAAGTGTTGAATGAGGTCAACTTTAGCTTTATCTACTTCAATGCCTTGTTCAGAGATGATATGTCCTAGAACTATGCCTGAGTTCACCATGAAATGACATTTTCCCCAATTCAAAACCAAATTTTTTTCTTTACATCTAATCAACACAAGAGTGAGATGGTTCAAACATTCATCAAAAGAAGATCTAAACACAGAGAAATCATCCATAAAGATCTCAAGGAAATTATCTATCATGTCTGAAAAAATTCTCATCATACAACGTTGAAATGTGGCGGGTGCATTACACAACCCAAAGGGCGTACGACGATAAGCAAACGTTCCAAAAGGACATGTGAATGTAGTCTTTTCATGATCTTCAGGTGCAATATGAATCTGGTTGTAACCAGAAAAGCCATATAAGAAACAATAATGAGTATGTCTAGACAACCGTTCTAGCATTTGGTCTATGAATGGAAGAGGGAAGTGATATTTCCTTGTTACTGTGTTCAATTCCTATAGTCAATGCAAACTTGCCACCCTGTGGTTGCACGAGTAGGGACTAAGTCATTCCTTTCATTTTGAACTACAGTAATGCCCGAATTTTTGGGCACAACTTACCCATTTTCTATTTGAAATCGGGTATATAATACCCGCATCAAGTAGTTTCAAGATCTCACCCTTAACAACATCTCTCATGTTAGGATTAATTCGCCTTTGCATTTCCCTAGATGGTTTAGCATTTTCTTCAAGATTTATATGATGCATGCAAACAGTGGGACTTATGCCTTTAAGCTCTGAGATGGTCCATCCTAAGGCCTCTTTATGCTCCTTAAGTACTTCTAAAAGCTTACTTTCCTGTTTTATGTTTAAACAAGATGAAATAATGGGCAAAGTATCAGAAGAACCTAAAAATGCATATTTCAAAGTATCAGACAATGTTTTCAATTCAATCTTAGGTGGTTCAATAAGAGACGGAACAGACTTGGAATCAGAAAGTGGGAGTGGTTCCACTTTAGTTTGCCATTTAGTGACGTCCATATGAGGCACAAATTCGAGCAAAGAGTGGACTTCACTAATGTATTCAGCATCATACATGCTTAAAAAAGGATCAACTGATAAAGTGTTAGACAATGAATCTTGAATCAAACTTTCAATCATATTAATTTCATGCACATCATTATCATCAAGATCCATAGGTTGTTGACTAACATTAAATACATTCAATTCCACAGTCATGTTACCAAATGACAGTTTCAACACTCCATTACGACAATTAATAATTGCATTGGACGTCGCCAAGAAGGGACGTCCTAAAATGACAGGAATGTGACAATCAGGGTTTTGCACAAGTTGAGTATCTAAAACAATGAAGTCCACGGGAAAATAAAATTTATCAACCTTGATTAAAACGTCCTCAACCATACCACGAGGAACTTTGACGGATCTGTCCGCCAATTGTAGGGTTATAGGTGTTGGTTTTAACTCTCCAAGACCTAACTGCACATATACCGAATATGGCAGTAGGTTCACACTTTCCCCTAGGTCTAGTAAAGCCTTATTGACCGTATGGTCACCTATAGTGAAAGTGATTGTTGGACAACCTGGGTCTCTAAACTTAGGTGGAGTCTTATTTTGAATGATGGAACTCACCTACTCAGCTAGAAAGGCACGTTTGTGCATATTAAGCTTGCGCTTTTGTGTACACAAATCCTTGAGGAATTTAGCATATGCAGGGATTTGCTTAATTTTCTCAAGAAATGGGATGTTGATGTTGACTCTTTTGAACATCTCTAACATCTCATTGTAATGGGTGCCTTTCTTCTGCTGCATCAGCCTTTGAGGAAATGGAGCAACATGCACATTAGATGGCAAAGAAACATTAACATCAGTAGAACTTTTCGATTTACAAACATGCTCAAATTCATTTTCTACAATAAATATTTTCTGTGGTGTTGTATGCAATGATGAGTTTGACTCAGACTCACTGGTATGTGGTACGCCTACGTTGTTATCAACAACTTTACCACTACGAAGAGTGGTGACAGAATGAACTTGATCATGCGAAGACTCATTGCAAGTTGATGTACCTGCCTGAAATGCACTCTTAGGATTTTGTTGAGGTTGACTTGGGAGTTTACCCTTTTCTCTCTCATTAAGTGCATCGCAAATTTGACCCATCTTAAGTTCTAGACTTGTAAAACGTTGGTCAGTCGACTTCTGAATTTGCAAAAGATTTTGGGTCAACAGACCGACACTTTCTTCACTGCTAGACAATTTTTTCTCAGCAAGGTACTATGTGTACGACTGTATCTGGGGGTTTCTAGGGTGTGGATACCCTTGTGTGTTTCCTGATGTACCCCCTTGTACATGTCCCTTAGACCATGAAAAGGTAGGGTGGTTCCTCCAACCTGGGTTGTAGGTCTGTGAATAAGGGTTATGTTCTTGCTTTTGATACAAAACATGGGCCTGTTCAAGTCTAGATTCCTGAAATGCAAGTATTTCTGGACAACTATCCACTAGATGGTCAGAACTATTACATGCAGCACAAATAGACATTTCGACATGGTCACGGAGAGTAGTTGCAGTAGGTTTCACATTCTTCTGCAGCTCTAGCGCTTCTACTCTCCTTGCCAACGATGTGATTTTCGCATTTCCCTCAAAATCAGACTCAATCCTATGAACATTAGCTACATGGGTAGTCTTTCTAGGTTTACGAATGGACTCCCACTGCTGAGTCTTTTCAGCAACTTCGATAAGGAAAGTCCAAGACTCATCAGCACTTTTGTCAATAAATAAACCGTTGCACATTGACTCAACTGTTGTTCGGGTGGCAACATCTAGACTTTCATACAAAATTTGCACAAGTCTCCATTTTTCAAAACCATGGTGAGGACACTGAAGCAGTAATTCATTAAACCTTTCCAAATACTTGGCGAAAGTTTCACCCTCTAATTGCACAAAGTTGTTCAGACTTTGACGAATAGTCGCAGTCTTGTGATTTGGGAAGAACTTTTTGAAAAACTCTTTCGTAAGATCATCCCATGTCCTAATTGATTGTGGCTGCAGGGCATATAGCCAAGACTTGGCCTTCTCCTTAAAAGAGAAAGGAAATAGTCTCAATTTCAGGGACTCTTCCGGCATTTGAGTGAAACGCAGAGTCCCACAAATCTCTTCAAACTCTCTCACATGGTGGTAGGGGTTTTCAGCATCAACCCCTCGAAACAAAGGGAGCATATGTATCGTGCTCGCTTTCAATTCAAACTGACCAGCAGTTTCTGGTATAACAATGCAAGAGGGCTGGCTTGTCCTTGTCGGGTACATGTAATCTTTGAGACTACGGGGTTGAATTAACTCTTCACCCACTGCCTCAGGTTGGTCAGGGCTGTCTACTACAAAAATGGGGATTTCGACTATGTCCTCTCGCTGAATTCTAACTAGACGGTTAGTTTGGTCACGAAAAGAAACAATCATAGCCTAGCAGACATACCTAACAACATGTTATAATGACCAGATGAACATCAGATGCACAATTCAGGGAATTAATGCTAATGGAAGTGGCAATAACAGATTCGTGAATACATGCACACAGATATAGCGATCTACAGAGACCAAAAGATGCTTAGAGAAACAACAGATTCGTGCAAAGATGTTTCTTAACAATCACAAAATCGTGTTATGGGTATCATGTATTACGAAGGTTTAGACAGGGCTATGTAAAGCAACTAGTTTTATCAGTCAAACATGATGTACCATTCGCACAATTATCATGTAAAACAAGGGTTGAGAGATACTACCGCCGGTATAAAACCGGGTTTAGGCACTACAATAAATTGTCCAGCTCATTTTCCTTTCTTTTCTTGTTTCGCAGGGAAGTATCACGAGTATCTGGTGAGCTCAAAAGAAAATTTAGCACCCAGAATTGTATACAAAGCAGGAAAGCATGTACCATAAAGCTATTACCAACAACAACAAAATAAATAAATAAATGAAACGGTAAATTACAGAGCTATAAGGAACAAAATGTTTGTATATCATGCAAACTATGTGTTACCACTAATGAATATCAAAGTTCAAGCACAGAAAAAAAAATTTAGTGGGAACACAAGACAAAATGCAATTACTTAAGGGAATTAAATAACGAAACTAAGACAATATGCAATGATTTATGGACTGATATGCTACAGGATTATCACTATTTAATAACTACAGATGATCACAAGTTAAGATATATATATACTATATTTAATACATGCATCTACAGACAAGTTTGAGTGGGGAGATGAATGAAAAAAAATGCAACATGCTTGAAATAATATAGATTATACTGAACTGATATTAAGTTAAGCTAATGACAGTTGACAAAAAAGCAAGAAAATCTAAGCTATGCACTACCACTAACTTGTACTAATTTCTAACTACAAAAAAGATTCTACTGAAAGAAAATTTTTTTGATGCAAATGTTTAAATTTACAGACTGCAAAGGCACTACATAAAGTTAAACTAAAAACAGTAGGAAGACAGAAATGTGAGCAAGTACTAAAAAAATTAGTAAAACCAAACTAAAATGGGCCTAAAAACGGGATGCTACTAAGTAATGCAACTATCAACAAATGATTTACCTAATTTGATTGGGGCCTCCCACTAGAGGACAAAAAGGTCACCCAAACCTAATTTGGGTCACCCCTTAACAAATTTTTTTCTAAATACCTAAACTACCCCTGAATGATTAGTATTAAAACTTAATAAAGTTAATTTAATTAGTGTGGTTAGATTATGTTAGATAAAAAACAATTTTTTTTTTTTTTTTTTTTTTTTTTTTTTTTGAGAAGAAGAAGAGGAGGTTTTAGAGGAAAACTTGGGGTTTTTAGAAATGAGTAATTCAAGTAGGGGAAATGATGTTGGAGAAGGTTCAAGTAACAAAGATGATTGTGTTGATGGTAAGATTATCTTAAATTCTCCCATGGATTGGATATATGTCACAACACAGAAAAAAGAGTCATCAATGTCGAGGGATGTATACCCTAACGACTCTATAAAGTCGTCAATGTATTGACACCAAAAATGACGACTCAAACCTACAACTTTTCCAGGTTATGAAAAATCGTCAGGGTAATATGATGTACCATGACGACTCAAACCTGCAACTTTTACAGGTTATGAAAAATCGTCAGGGTAATATGATATACCCTGACGACTCTTAGCTTGGGTCACAAAGAGTCGTTATTTTGTGTGTCTATACCAAAACGACTCTGAAAAACTTTGGGACAGAGGTCACATTTTGTTTTTCACCTAGGGTCGTTGACCTTTAAAAAGGGTCGTCCATAGAGGATAGTCATAGGTTTCTATATTATGTTAACGACTCTAATCTAGGGTAAAAAAATATGAAAACCAGAAATAGGGTCGTTATCTTGATCATCATATACCCTAACGATTTTTTATGGTCTCTATATGCATATGAAAAATCGTTAGGGTTTATGCTTGTCGAATTGACGACCCTTTTACTGTAACTGAAATATTTCGGGTGATTTTTTTTTTTTTTTCTTGGAGTCGTTAATGGAGGAGAAGAGAAGAGTCGAGAGGGTGAGAGGGGAGGGAGTGATCTTTTTGTTTAGAACTAGAAATGACTTGGGGCTTAGGATTAAGGGTTAATATGTTTTTAAGATTTATTTTTAGTGAAGGGTATAATAGTACTTTCATAATCGGATTAATACGCCCCTGAAAAATTTGGGGTGCAAATAAAATGTCAAGGCCCCTTATTAATATTTTTGGCCCCCAATCAAATGAGGATGATTTATGATCTATTACAGTAAATATTCACAACAGATACAGTTTAAATGGCTAAAAACGAAGAATACGACTAGATGCAGCTAATGGAAATGAAATGAGAAAACAAAAGCTACACATTAACAAAGATTGAAAACTACAGAGACCTTTGATTACTAAACAAAGGGACAATGAGATGCCTATGTTTTTCTACAAATTGAATTACTAACAGATTTTTAAAAGGCTAATATTCAGGAGAAATCGTCATGGAAATCCAGTGGTTTCTGTTTTCCCGTATAGACATACGGCTTTTGAGTCAACCAACATTGACGGACAGAGTCGACCCGGTCAAGCCTGGTTGGCACAGAATTGTGTGGAAAATACGTTGTAGTGGTTAACTTAATCACACGTATTATGAGTTTGAATAGTTTTCTTCTTCTTCGTTCTCCTGCATAATTTCTTCTTCTTTTTCTTCGTTTTGTGAAAAACCTAGCAGGGAGTTTAGATGGGAATTTAAATCCAAGTGAAATAACGAGCAAGGTTTAACTGATTAGAAAAGATCTAAATTGAATTTGATAATTTTGATTACTCCGACGGTTTTAAACCTCAAACGCATCTTGAGGACAAACGAAAGAAAATGAGAAGGTAAGTTTTCAGCTAGACAAGCTACCAAGTGGAGTTCAAATTGATCATGTACCAAGACGTTGTATGATTGTTTGCTTTGCAGTTATACTAAAGAAAAGAAAATCATACAAGTACTCTCAAACTTGAACAAAACTTATGTGTCAGGTCCTGTATATTAGATCAAATGTTCAGTTTCAGATAATAGTTTGTGGCTTGACTTGTACCTATGGTATGGATGGTCTAATTGTGTCTTCTATGTGTGCTGCAGATTAGGCTGTGGTTTCACCTAAAGTAAGTTCAGTTGGCAAAGATAGTAAATTTTAAGTTGTTTGTGCTTTCTCTTGTTGGTGTTAATTCTTTCTTTACTCTTTGCATCAAAGTCAGCATTTGTGGCATCAGTTAGTGATGTTTTTCCGTGACGAGCTGCTTTCATTTTCATGGATGAGACCTCTAGGAATGCCTACAACCCCCTGTTGTGCCAGGAGGTAGCATGAACCCCATGGATTTCAAGCATAAGGTTACGGCCAATGTCGAGAATGTTGTTGGTCGAATTAAAAATATAGCTCCACAATACTACTCTGAAGAGGTAAGTGGATGTAGCTGATTAAAACCTTAAAAGTTTCATCCTCCAACAAAAATGACCTGTTGATGCTGCTCTGCTGAGATCCAGAGTTGTTCGCCCATGTCAAACGTAGGTCAAGATACACGGATTGTTAGGATTTACAGAATTGAACTCTTAATGCATGACATTGTTTTCACTTTCAAAGGAATAAGTTGGGCTTCGTTTGTGAACCAAAATGTTCATGTATTAATAGTTAACTAATTGTAGTTTAGAGGAGGAATATAGTAATAGAAATTCCGTACATTAACTTGTACTTAATTTAGCGTGTAAAAATGGGATCGTTCATTTTACTGCTAAAAATCCACCTTGATGCAAAATCTTGGTTCTTTTGATTTCCCTGAAAACCAGGTTACTGCACCTGCAGCTCTACACTTGAATGGTATGAAAAAAATAAACATATAATGTTTCAAACACAACACAATAAAATAAATTGGGTGAAGGAACAAGATAGTTACATAAAATAAGTTTGGTTTTCTGGTTGTTGGCGTATAAATTAAAATGGGTAAAGAAACTGGATGGTCACAGAAAATTAGTTGGGTCACAGTTACATCATTTCTCCCCAGATTCGACTCCTAGTTGTTGCACTCCCAGCAATATTTTTTATCATCTCTGCCAATCATCGCAAACACACCTCCTCATATTTAGTATCAATCCCATGCGAGATTCATCATCATTCTGTCGAGAGTATCACAAATGAACTCAATATCTTTGGAACTGTCGACAACATCTCAACATCAACAATTCCGATACTGCCATACTGGCAACAAGCCAAACTCATCCCATGACTATTAAGCAACACCACTTCCAGATTCTTCATCATCACACTAGATTCCAACCAAAGCTTTCTAACCAACATCCAACAGTCTGTCAGGCACCTTTCTCTGCCGGAGAATATCACCGAACTCAAACTCTGTCAGAACGACAATCAAGAGCATATGAAAGAATACTTGCTGCCATCTTGGATGATATCCTAAGTTTTGTGCTCCACGATTGTCAATACCTCCTCCAATGCCCAACCGTGCCACCAGTAAAATTAAGAGAATAAGTTATAGCTTCGATACCCTTCTGTAGAGAAGAACTTTCTGTCTTCTGACCACTCTCAGGCGATCAATATGTATGCGGAATATGATCCCCTACTGTTGTATCAACGGCCGGAGGTTTGGTTTTGTTAGGCGTGTCAAATTGCTGGGATATATTTTCATCCTCGAGTATCGATTTAGCTTTTTTTAGCAAGAACGCCCCAAAATCCATATTATGACTCGTTCATACTTTCAATCGATGTATACTGATAGGATGTTAAATCCTGTCTAGCGGGGAAGGATTTATCCCTTGTAGGTTTGGTTCTTTCTCATTCATAAGCAGAAGAAAGTGAAGAATCGCGATGTGCAGAAGAAGCCAAGATTGCTTTAGCATCCAAAGAATTCAAAGACTAAGAAGAAGTTATTGCTGTCATCAGGTGGTGGTATTGGTGTTTGTTTTGGATATAAGATTTCTTCTTTAAAAGTTGAAACCCTAGTTATCCCTTGTTTTCTTCCATACGTCATGAATATTGATGATGAAAAAAATCCCCACTACAAGAAGAAGACCGATCAAATAACAACAATCAACAATTAAACAAACTTAACTATGTTTGGTCATTAACTCTTCTGGCGGGGTAAGATAGTAAAAAAAAATATCAAAACTTACGATACAGAGACAGACAGAATCGCTTGTCCTTCTATTAGGGAAAAGTGAAGTGTTGGCTGGATCGGTAGGTTGAGGCAAAAGATGGGATTTCGGCGACGATTTCTCAATATTCAGTGTCTAAAATGCAATACCGGCTATTCACTAGAAATAACTTACACTAGGCTTTTTTTTTTTTTTTTTAACAAAATATTTCGATACAAAACAAGGATGGCTTATGGTCTAAAAGTAAACTACTACCACTTTAAGAGGTACAATGTCGAATTATTATGCAGCCTATATTGATGATGCACTATAACTAACTAAGCAAGTGCTTAACTACAAACAAACTTTAAGCGGAGAAAGAAAAGAAAAGAGATGCAAATTTTAAAAGCTACAGATGGTGAATCACTAAACTAAGCTTAACTAAAAAAAAAAGTGAAAATAAAAATAGAAATTTAGAAATGTAAGCAAATATACAACCTCAACTAACTGAAAATAAAATGAATGAGAACAACAAAGCTACAAATTATTGTGGACTAAATCTAAATTACACACTAATAACAGTAAAAAGATAGCAATCTTGGTAGTTAACCAACAAAACTAGATTATGACTATGGTTACTTACACAAATGCTTGCAGATTCAAGTTCAAACTAAATTCTAAAAATTGTAACTAAACCAAATACTGAGTAAACCAGCAGGCATCAGAAGAAAAAAAAAAAAACAAAAACAAACAAACAGCTAATTCACTACAGATCCTATATGACCTAAATTGGATCAACTTCTATTGTTAATCCTTTTTTTTTTTGGATCAAATACTGTTGTTGATCCCCTAAATTTGATCAACTTCTACTGCTGATTCTATTTTTATTTGGATCAACTACGGTTGTTGATACAAAATATCTAAACCAGTGGTGGTGGTGGCGGCGGCGGTGGCGGATTGATGGCATCGTCGGTGGTGGTAGCGGGGCGGTGGAGTAGTGGTGGTAGTGGCGGCGACGGCGGAGGACTGGCGGTGGTGGCGGACTGGTGGTGGTGGTGCAATGGTGGTGGAATATTAGTGGTGGTGGTGGTTGGTAGGCGGTGGTCCTTGAAGGTTGGTGGTGGAATGGTAGTTGAATGTTGGTGGTGGTGGTGGACGTGTGGTGGTGCTAGTGGTAGTGGAATGGTGGTGGTGGTTGATCGGTGCCTAATAATGCATATTTCTAGTTCTTTTTGTTGTCTTTTATCACATCTTTAATGCCTTCATGTTCTATTTTGCGACAAATCTTGCATCATGAGCACATCTCCTTTAATGGGTAATTCTGTCGAAATAATCTCTTTTTGTGTTATGATTTAGGTGGTTGAGTAAATGGTGAACAAGAGGTGAGCGAGACTACAAAGGGAGCGTAAGAGGAAGTGGGAGTGTCGCACCGTGACACAAGGGAGCTGTCCGCTGAGTGTGTGCAGAACTGAACTTACCAAGTCAACGGATCAAATATCTGTGGTCAAGATTTACAAAATAAACTCAAATTTGATCAACGGCCAGAAGTATTCAATCCATGTTTGAAGACAAGATAACCAACAGATTCACCTTGAATATCTAAGAAAGGTACACAAGCCTAACACCCAGGTGAATCCCTTTTACACTTTCCCTTCTCTTTTCCAAACACAGAAAAACCTATTCTCATAATATCGACACCACCTCCCTCTTTACTATCAAACCCATACTGATGATATTTTTCAAAGTTGTTGTAATAATAGGTTTGTTGAGACTTGTGAAAGCAATAGATTTTAGACTTATAAAACTTAAAAATAAAGAAAACTTAATGCAAAATTGATTTCAAGATATTAAAAATAACCAAGACACTGATTCCACTATTACACATGAATGAATGATAGTAAATAATCCAAAACTATAATTATCTTTTGAGTCCCTTATTTCTTAATTCATAATCAGGCAAATTCTCAAATAATAATTGTATTCCCTAAGCATAGATTATCAATTGACTAAACAAAGTATAACCTATCAAATTTAATCACAACTAATTAAGAAAATTATGCAAACAATTTAGAACTCTGCAAAAGCAGTGATTGAGTGAATTATAAATTATAAATTAGAGAAAATAAAATAATTACCAATTATTCATGCGTAAATAGCTTCCTCATTGCCTTGGTTGTGGGAGATTTAGCTCATCATCACGTTGGAAACATGCTTAAAAGTTGATTTCATTGCTCAAAGTGTTTACAAATGATGAAAATGAGAGAAATATAATGAAAACCGGGTTTGTAACAGTTATATTTGTTACAAACCGAGCTGTTACAGAGAACGATAAAACAAGGGTGTCGTTGTCATTGTAGCACAACGACTCTCTTCTACAGTCTAATGTTCTTCGAGCTCTCTTCAATGACAGCAGCAGCAGATTTCTCCAACTCTCGATTCTTTGCTCTGTTGTCTCCCCAATCACTCCGTCCCCACGTTGAATTCTCAAACCCCCATTTATATACGCCAGGACCTAATATCTTCCCCTTAATTCCCAAATCTTCTTGCAATTAAAAAACAATATCCCGGGAATATCTTCACCAATTTGCAGCGAGTATAGTTTCCCATTTTATCTCCATCACGCGTCATCTGGCAGATAAGAACATACAAACACGTTTAGAGAGACTCAAACACCCTAACTGCACACGCCAGCTCATAAAAATCCCGTGAATATCTCGACCAAATATATGTTCCCTGTTTTATCAAAATATTCTTTTTCTTCGAAACAAAACCACGTATCAAGCATGTTTAGCTGTGACACGATAATCCCAATCATACTGTGACGAGAAATCCCCGGAAATCTCGTGTAAAATTCTTCCAGGGAGTTACGTTTTTAACTGCAGCTGAGAGGAATAGTTTCCCGCCAAAAACAAAATTCAAACGATGAAGATGGGTGCGATGGATAAATTTGGGCTACACATAACCTTGAGAGCCCCTTAGCCAAATCCGGGGTCCGTTTAGCAAATGCCCTCCAGGGGTACCTTTAGCAGTTTTTCGAGCTGATTCTTCCAAAAACGTTTATTTCCAAAATAAAATACCTACAAACACATAAAACAACACAACACGTACGAAATCGAGTACCAACAATACAAAAAATTGAGGACAACTTAGACACAAAAATGTGTCTATCAAATACCCCCAAACTTATTATTTGCTAGTCCTCGAGCAAATCTAATCTAGAAAAATAAAAACCTAACTCACTAGGTGGCCCTAGTGACCGAGTTAATCTCGGGAGGGTTTACCAGAGGTGTACCCACAAAACCTTTACTCCAGACCCTAGCTATCTACGCAGAACCTTGGAAGGCACTAAAGAATCTCCTTGGTTGGCATACTTATTGACTACATGAGGAAGTACCATGATGCGAAATTCCAATTGCTGTACACGAGTTTGCACTCAAGCATACTAAAATTCATATATAAGTCACAGAGTTCTACTCAGATAGTTTCTAGACATCATAACCGGAGTCAACCAATCACATGGTGATAGACACATTTTTGTGTCTGATTTAATCTCAATTGTATATTTTGTTAGTACTCGATTTTGTATTTACTATAGCTTTTTGTGTCTTTGTAGGTGTTTTTGGAGAAATACACTTGAGCGGAGAAATTGGCTCAAAAAAGTGGAATTTGCGCACCCGGAGGACGCGTGCTATTCGGACCCCTCAAATGGATAATGGGCACCCAGATGATAAGGGGTAACCCCACATGGCAACTACTATTGGCACACCAGGTCTGGATAGGGGGAGGTTATCTTCTCCTTTTGAATAATTATTTTGGCGGGAATCAACCACATGCGCAACTACCTGAGATGATTTGGGAAAGATTTTATTAGGAGATTTTCACGGGAATGGATTGGGGTTTGCCTTTTACGACAAACCAGGGACGTATGAGTTTCAAAATTGCAAAGTAAGGGAAGATTTACTTTCCTTTTCTAATACAGGGTATCTCGGGTTTACTTCTTCATACATGGAAGGTACGTGAGAGCTTAGGAAGTTTTTGGTATTTCTGTTGGTTAATTAGGGAAGGTACGTGGTGTAATTGGACGTATATCTTCTCTGATATATTTGGGAAGAGTTTGGATGAGAAAGGGAAGCCGCGTGAAGAAAACATGGAATAAAAAGAAATCCCGTTACTTTAGGGGCAAGAGAAAAAGGGTTTTCATCGAGATTCTTGGCCCGGTGTGCATATATATATAGAATGGTTCGAGTTACAGAGGGAGTTGTCGAGACTTTGGGGGGAGTTTTGGGGTCGATTGGAGGCTGCAGAATCAAAGCAGAAAATTTGCAGGAAGAATACGCAGCAATGGTGAAGAAGACGAAGAATCGACGCTTGAATCTGTCGTTCTCAAGAACACGAAGAACGGACTAACAGAGGCGATCTTATTTAAACAAAGACAATAGAAGTATCGCTGTTCAATGGCAGAAACCTAGTATCGTTTAAGAGGCAGACTTATTTCTCTCAGAATGATCTGTTTGTAACGCTTTTTTCAGCGTTGCAAACTGTCTGAGTCATTAGTTTTCTCTTGTTTTTCACCTATTTGAGCTATGAACAACTATTTTGAGCACGTGAATAATATGAGGAGCTAAACCCCATCGCTGGGATGACGGAGGAAGCCATATTTCATGCGTGTGGTAATTATATTTAATTCTTTCATGACTTTTTGCATGGATTGTTAATTGTTTTATGGTTTTTATTGAATGGTTGTGATTTCAATTGATGGGTTATACTTTGGTTAAGTCTTTTGATATCCCATGCTTTAGATATACAGTCGTTGCTTTTCAAAAATCTACCTTGGCACATAGAGTCAATATTTTATTATTGTTTGAGCTATAATTGTCTAGAATAAATATATGAATCGCATGAATGAATTTTATGGTGGAATCCTGAGTCCTAGTACCTCTCGATATTTGTGACAACCTTGTGAATATATTTTCTTTGTTTTTAGTATTTTCTTAAATCAAACCTTTACAAGCCCGAGTTGAACGAACTTTTACTACCACTTTCTACAACAAATTAAAATCACATCACATGGATAGATTAAGAAGATGGATGTAGAGATAAAAACGTAGATGGTTTGACTAAGGTGAACGGTGTTTCCCATATCTGTCTGAAAGGAGTGAAGAAGAAGATTTTGTATATAGTTATTTTGTTTTATTTTTTTAGAAACTGTAAATAGGGTTTTAGTTTTGTAAATTTTCTTTTCCTTTTTGGACATTTTCACTTTTTGGACATTTTTTTGGACTGGACATTATTTTAAAACCCTAAGGAAGGGTTGAAATTAAATATAAACTGTTTGCAGGGAAGGACGACAGTTACGATACTGTCTCGGCCCCTCGGGTTCGTACACGACATCGGAGTCGGTGGCCCGAGTCGACTTCAACGGTTCATCGCCCGTCTAGTACGGGAGGTAAGACTCTATCCACCCACGAATCCCCGTCGGTGGGTTTTATTTTGTGTGACAACTCACACCCGCGAATAGAATGTCGAATGGTATAATAATAGCCAATACAACGAATATCCTCTTTGAGTTTCAAACTCGGACGTTACTACTTTGACCATAATGTGAATAGTGGTTGGGAACATCAGCCTTTTGAAGGTTATGGTCCATACCATGGTGAGCCCAATTACTATCCACATTCCCACCGGTCATACGAGCAAAATTCCTCTCTATTAGAGTCCGCACGTAAGTTAGCTGAGTCAACACAAAAGATACTTAAGTCGACACATAGTTCAGCTGAGATGAATAACTTAGTTATGGACGAAAGCAATGAAACGTGTGAACCTTCTTTCCTAGATAAAATCAGGAAGTCATGTGAGTCGACTCAGAAAATGTTGTTAGAGGCCCAGGAAAGAACTGCTCAAGATAATCTTAATTTCCAATATAGTGTTTCCAATAGTACATTTGAAAATGAGGATAGTTATTTGCATAATCAAGATGACGAGGTTAGAATTGGTAACACTACTTTAGATGAGGTTCGATCATTTTCATGTTATTATAATGATGATTATGATGAGGATAGTGCTGATGAAGAATTTGAAATAAATAGGCATAGTGATCAAGAATTTGTTACTCCAATTGAGCTTTACAATGATAATATTATTTCTAGTTCAATTCCAAATAATTTTAATAATTATTCACCTATTCAAAAGGACGAGGATTTGACTAGAGATACCACCGTTTTAGACGATGTAGTATTCCCTTATGATTACGAAGCCGATGATAGTTTTGAGGAACGAGTTTCTTCTGAGAATATTGTTTTAGAGTCTAGCGATTTAGAAACATTAGTCTTAGACAAAGAAAATGAACTCGTAGAGATGAGTGAGGATGAACCTGACTTAGAAGAATCAATTGACCATTTTCAGGAATCAGATGACCTTGAATTAGGGAAGTTGTGACTAGTCTTTCTAGAGACACTGAAAACTCTAAGTTTGGGGGTGATTATCATTCTCTATGTGCCTTAACTCTTAAGAAGGTCCCTAACTTGGGACTTGACATATGTGCCTCAACCATTTTAAAAGATTATCTTCATACACGTTTTCCTGAACCTAATGATGTCCATAGGGAAGTTCAGTTATTAGAAACCCATCCTCTGGTTGATGTGGTTTATCCAGGCTATGATACCCAGATTGAATTTGTTTTCCCACCAAATATTTTTCTTCCAAATGTGGGAACGTATAAGTTTCAGATGTGTCAATTATTTAGTTTTGAGACTAAACCTAAGTACTTTAGGAGAATAGAAATGACACATTTGCTTAAGATTGACCGCCAGTTACATCGTGGTCAATTGTGTGAGTCAAAACCGATTGACTTTAAGGATCCGTAATTATTCGAGTTATTATTATGTGCTTCTAAGTTCTTATTTGAGTTTTTTTCAGACTTTACAACCTGAACCGGATCTTAGCTTTGAGGAATTCCAGCCCATGAAAATATTTTATTTGGACCCAGTTATAGAACCTGAACCTGAACCACAGCTAGATGTAGTTGTCTTAAACAGGAAACTACACAAGGGTGTGCTTTATTTGTTAATTTTCTTGGCAGGTTGGAGATTCCTTTTATTTGTGATAGCTTGATGCGTGTCGTAGGTGCAATCAAATTAATTAATATTTCCACTCAATTAAAAATAATATAATGGAAGTCAAGTTCGTTCCCACGAGGAGCAAGAGATTCTAGTTGTAAAAATTGTCACGAAAGGGGGGTGTAAAAAACAAAAGAAAATAAACAAAGTAATTAAAAGATAAAGTTGAAAGCAATAAGAGAGACAAGACCAAGGAATCCTTCTTCGTTGCAAAACAATGAATCAAGTTATGTTCTTTTCTACTTGTTATTAGTCACAAATTATCACCAACCGTAGGTAAAGCGACTAGATCGGTGCTAAACCCCTAAATCCCCTTGTATCACTGGGATACGGAAGTTCTCGACTACCGGATTCTATTTACCAAACCACCTAGTAGTAGATCACTCTAGATGTAATTTAAATAAACGCATTAAGATTTATGAACTTATTAGGTCAATATTAGTAGTTGGACTCTTAGATCAAGGTCTACTTGCTAACGTTGTTTTCACACACAATTGCTCCACGGAATCCCTCCGCAAGGTCTCGTGTTTGCTACTTATGTAAAAAGTCAAGAAACGATTACTTATCTCCTAACTTTCACTAGCTTTAGATTAAACCGATAAATCAATTTAGTTGGCCACCCAAACAATCTATCAATCAATCATGAATGTCATTAAGATCATTCCTATTAGTAAAAACAAACGATAATTATGTGAAAAACTTCAAGATAGAATTGAAAACAAAAACTTAAATCATATTAAGAACTAGGAATTCATCCTCAATCAATAATAAAATTAGCTACTCATGCTAAAGAGTTCACACAAAGAATAAAGAAAAGAAAACTGTTGTGTGTGTAGAGATGTGTGTAAAAGATATGTAAAAGTGTGTAGAGAACTTCTCTACTTATAGGCTTCAATGTTCTCCATATCTTCCAAGGAATAGAATCCTTTTCCCTTAATAATTCAATTTCCAAATCCAAGCTTTTCTCAACTCTTCCATCTTCTCTTTCCAAATTTGAGCCAAATTCTCCATCCAATTCCTAGTCCAAGTCTTCACACCCATGAGAGAAGTCCATAGAAAATTCTGGAATTTTTGGCTCGCCGGAAAACTGGTATTATGGCCGGAATTTGACCGGAATCCGTCACCGCCGGCCACCTGAAAATTTCACCGTCACTGGTATATTCGACGGAATATTCCGTCAGTCCACCGTTAGGACTAACGGTCAAACGGGTCAAACCGTCAGTCAACTGGGTCAAAAAGGAGGGAAGTTAGACACTGAGTCAGCTATGAGTCAGCTCCCTAGGTGGCTGACTTGTCTTACTTGGC
Organism: Papaver armeniacum; assembly: GCA_023531295.1. Taxonomy (NCBI): domain Eukaryota; kingdom Viridiplantae; phylum Streptophyta; class Magnoliopsida; order Ranunculales; family Papaveraceae; genus Papaver; species Papaver armeniacum. The sequence goes on from JAJJWW010003942.1 coordinate 511,903, forward strand.
CGAAGCTGGATCTATTTGGATCGGACATCGCCGAGTTGACTCATGGGTCAGTAAAACCGCCGAGTTTCGTTTATTTGAGCTTTCCGCCAAATTCAGCCTCTCTTCTTCCCCGTAACAAGCCTAACATTCATCTAATTGTGCAATTCATTTTATTTCTTCATCTCCATGTCTTGTTCAACAGCAGCATAACATCATTCTTCTGCTTCTGTTGTAGTCATTCCTTGCACACCACCAACTCTGAATCCATAACACCCATGAGAATCACCAGCAACCATCTTCCTTATATCTCTCGAAGAACCCATGTCTTCTTTGTTGAACGCAGACTTCAATTGGGATCTTCTATTTCTCCGTAGCGACCACCTACAAAGACAAATTTCATTGCAACATCTTCTCTTCCTCAATTCGGCCTTCACCGACCCACATCAACGGCCATAGTGGTCATTTCTTTTCTTCGCTTAATCGACCAATTTCTAAATCAGCTCAAATCCCTTTTTGTTCTCGCATCAAACCGCAACAAAGATCGAACCCATCTCTCATTTTATCAATTACAACCCATCTTATTCAAATCAACACAGAATTTTACCATCAGTTCCTTCAATTGAATCTCGAATCAATAGCATCAGGGTCTTCTCCTTCTCAAACAAACTCAAACCCTTATTTCAATTTCATCTCTTTGATTCACAAAGCATCCATCTTCACCAATGATTCAACTTCTCAATTTTCGATCTGGTCACAATAGAGACCCATCTTCTTTTCAAAAAATGACGACGTAACTCATGAGAGTATTTTCCGATCAAACATCACCTTGTTGCAGAGATCGCAAATCCCATCATCTTCTTCAAAACCCATTTCTCTGAACTTCTGTACTTTGAATCCATCAATTCCACCATCCTCTTCCTCTATCGATTCATACATCAGAAACATCACAAACCCTAATTCCACTTAGGGAAGAACTGGAAGAAACCCTTATCTGACTTCTTCTATCTCTCTCGATTCTGCTCTTTCACTTTCACTCTCCATTTCTCTGGCATAGTTTCTCGATCTCTTACAAGAACCTTCAATTTCTCTCGGCTGCTTAATAATGGTTGCGCCTCTCTGTGTCTTGATTTCAGGCACAAAATGATTGAGAAATAACCTTCTCGATTTAGGGTAGGATATAGACACCCGTCCACTCTTGATAAGGGCTAACCAGTTACAACCCCTTAACCTCAGCTGGACTGCTACTAGTGCTCCTCCAAAATAGTTGCCCCTTAACCTTGGCTAGGCTCCAGATAGTGTTCGCCCATGAAATGGCAATTTTGCCCTTTTGCTCAAATTGGATAGTTTCTTCTTCTTTTCCTCCGTGCGTCTCCAAAGTAGCTATAAAACTCAAAACAAGCGTAAAATACATAATTTACAAGAAAAATAGCAAAGAAAGCATAAACAATAGATAGTAAATAGGATGTATTCTACACCCTATCAAATTCCCCCACACTTAGACTTTGCTAGTCCTCGAGCAAATCAAACTAAAAACTCACAACTTCAAAGCGTTCAAGCGTCCCAAGCATCCAAAGAGTTATGAGGACATAGAGTTTCTGCATGCTAGTAATAAGAAGTTAGAAATACTAAAGAACATATTCTCATTCTTAAATGTTGAGTGAGAAATAACCACACCATAATGAGAGAACGCGTGTTTGAGAAACGATCAATAAGCATTTCGCCTCGACTTCGGCCTCACCAAAAAGGATTTTATGATAATTGCACTCAAAAAGACGGCTTTTTTATGGGTCACACATGTGTGCAGGTAGGAATGAAGAGAGAAATCCTGCAACACGTTGAATGGTGGGAAGGACAACTTCCAAATATTTTTAAAAACCCACATCTTTTAATATTTTGAAAAACCATTTTTCTGACGATCTCTACGAAAGGAAATCAACCATTATTATCGAGGATGAGATTACTTACTCACCTTCACATCCGATCGCCAATTATGATAACACCACTCTCACGGCATCCAATAGAAACGTCTTCCGCTCCTCGTCTTTATCTTCTTGGTCTTCGTCTTCGGTTTCAACTATTGATGATAAACTCTCGAATTTCATAAATCCTTGACACTTTGTAACCTTTACCTTGAATTCTTGTCGCTTGAAACTTCCTTATAAATTTTCCTTCCCCACGGCTTATTAAATAAAACAATATTTCTCTTTTTTTTTTTTTTTTTTTTTTAAGAAAAGAAATTAAATACAAAATAAACCATGGCCGTGGGAGAAGTATTTTACCGCTTGATTCTTCACAACTTGTATCGTCTTAAAATCATAAACTTCAATAATTCTCACCTTTTACTTTTCTTTGCTTTCATGAATAAGTCTTCATACTTGGATATAGAATTACCTCATTGTATTGTAAGTCCTCAACATATATGTAAAAATCTGCTCTTTGTATGTTGCTTTACTTGAATTTGAAATTTGCTCTTTTTCTCGTTCCGTTGCTTGTAAACCTTAAACTTTTCCAACTTTCCTTGTAGATTTTGATGTCGCTCCTTGTTGATGATGAGAGTGTTTCTATGGATCCGTTGTTGTCGAGAGAGAGAATGGTGCTAACTGCAAATCGAACTACAAGAAGGAGGCTTTCATCTATAGACGTCACCCTCATGTTTGACAAAATTAGCACTCAAGAGATCAAAGAGTAGTGCTTCTATTGGTGGGAGGTTGGGTAGCTCACCATTCTACCCGGAATTTACGTACGGTGACACACACTCAAAAGAAAGCTCTTTAGTAGATGGAAAATTTCTGGTCGGTGCCTCACATGATATGAATACGGGTAGTCTCCACTAATGATTGATCAGCAACTCTAATAATGCATTTCTCCCTGCACCAAATTCGCATCACCGGCATGATTAAATCCATTATTTAACACTCTAACAAGCAAGAAATCCGAATGTAGTTCCCTAACACTTCCAAGTTCAATTATGTCGGTCAAAATCTCTATGTAAACATACCTAGAAGTATGCTAGTGACTCTAAAATCTCTAAAAGTTGAAGTTTTATGTAAAACTTTTTTTTTTTTTTTTTCAAAATTTTTTTGTAATTTTTTTTTTTTTAAAATTCATGCTTAACCACTCCCCCACACTTAAACCTTACATTGTCCTCAATGTAATTGAACCCTCCTAGTAAAGTCAAGGTGGGAAATTTTAACATGATAAGAAACAAGAAAAATAAATAACAAAAATAAAAAAGATAAGAAATACAAAACCTATGGGTTGCCTCCCATTAAGCGCTTGTTTTAAAGTCGACGGCCCGACTTAGCTTTTTGAAAGATTCATTAGCCATATACTAACAATCTGAAAATTTGGGGATCCACCCATAATAACTGTTTTGCAAACAATAACTCCATACAAATGTTAGCACAAGAAAAGAATAGTGAAATTATCGCTCGATAGAAATTTCCCCCACACTTATTCTTGTCCACACTCGGAAGTGTATAAAGAACATAGAATTTTGGAACTTCCATGTATTCCTCTTGGCAAACCTGCATGGTGTTAGCATCAAGTGTTTCCAATGGTGGATATCTAGAAACAAAATCATCCAAAAATACTTTCGAAGCACAAACATTCAAACCAATAAGAGGTAAAGGAGAAGAATCAATATGCAAAGGGTTAGACAAACCTTGCACAATCTCTTGTATTATAGAATCCTCTTCATCCTTAAAAATTCAAGTGAATTACTTACCTCTTGTATATCGTGGTCCTCTATTAAACCTTGCAACCATTCTTCGTCGTTTTCTACCTTAACCAAAGTCTTGGCATCATTAAAATCATTGGCAAGTTCAATTGGGTCTTCCACGAAATCAATCAATGTGGTTTCATCCTCTAGTATCATCTCTTCAACATTCTCATCATCGGAATTGGGCCATTCACTAAAATGATTCTCGTCGGTATAGATTGTAAGATCTTCTTGTGCGGGTGTTACACCGTTTATAACAATAGGTAAGTCACACCCAATCTCATCCTTTTGAATAGGCGAAGGATCGTTATTATGATCCGGAGTTGAAATAACTTCCTCATTGTTGTAACGCTCATACACTTCCGCGGACTCATATCTTTCCCTAAGGAATTTTTTCCATGCACTAAATGCATCATCTTCAAGCTCTACCTTTTGAATAGGTGTTTGATCATTATTAAGATCAAGGCTCGAATAAGCTACACTAGCGTCTTCAAAAGTCTCCAAAGGTTGGTCCTTTTCAACACAATCATCTTCATTTTCAGACTCACCATAAAAAGAATCTTCATCGGTTTCATAACCTTTATCCCGACGTCGTTTAAGTTCCATATGAATAGTCCTACTAATTTCTGCGACAAGCTCTTCCGAGTCTCCATCATCTTCCAATTTGTATAATTTCGTGCAAGTTTCCTGACGTTCACACGCTTACCACCGTTTATAGAGTTTTTAGACTGTATCTCCTCTTTTGGAAAAAGTGAAGGAAAAACACGATGAAGAGGAGTATATTCCAAATTCTCTGTCTGCACATTACTAGAAAACAAATTGTTAGATCCATAACTATCCTTCCATCCCTGTGATTGTCCACTTACATACCCGTCATAAGGTTGTTGATATGTGTGAGAATATCCATAAGGTTCTGTAGGAAATTGATCATAGCCAAAATATTGGTTTTGATTGTATCCTAAGGATGGTTGGAAGTCGTCATAATGTTGAGGTTGAAAACCGTATTGATTGTTGTAATATGCTTGCTCTTGCCCACCATACATGGAAAACCGGTACCTGAAATAAGATTCTCAGAAACTAAGTTAGATACGATATAGAATCTAACAAAGCAAGAATAAAGCAAAAAGAAAAATAGAAACAACTAAAAATCGTCCTTTGCTCCCAAGAACGAGCGCCAAAATTTGATGCGTGTCGTAGGTGCAATCAAATTAATTAATATTTCCACTCAATTAAAAATAATATAATGGAAGTCAAGTTCGTTCCCACGAGGAGCAAGAGATTCTAGTTGTAAAAATTGTCACGAAAGGGGGGTGTAAAAAACAAAAGAAAATAAACAAAGCAATTAAAAGATAAAGTTGAAAGCAATAAGAGAGACAAGACCAAGGAATCCTTCTTCGTTGCAAAACAATGAATCAAGTTATGTTCTTTTCTACTTGTTATTAGTCACAAATTATCACCAACCGTAGGTAAAGCAGCTAGATCAGTGCTAAACCCCTAAATCCCTTGTATCACCGGATACGGAAGTTCTCGACTACCGGATTCTATTTACCAAACCACCTAGTAGTAGATCACTCTAGATGTAATTTAAATAAACGCATTAAGATTTATGAACTTATTAGGTCAATATTAGTAGTTGGACTCTTAGATCAAGGTCTACTTGCTAACGTTGTTTTCACACACAATTGCTCCACGGAATCCCGTCAAGGTCTCGTGTTTGCTACTTATGTAAAAAGTCAAGAAACGATTACTTATCTCCTAACTTTCACTAGCTTTAGATTAAACCGATAAATCAATTTAGTTGGCCACCCAAACAATCTATCAATCAATCATGAATGTCATTAAGATCATTCCTATTAGTAAAAACAAACGATAATTATGTGAAAAACTTCAAGATAGAATTGAAAACAAAAACTTAAATCATATTAAGAACTAGGAATTCATCCTCAATCAATAATAAAATTAGCTACTCATGCTAAAGAGTTCACACAAAGAATAAAGAAAAGAAAACTGTTGTGTGTGTAGAGATGTGTGTAAAAGATATGTAAAAGTGTGTAGAGAACTTCTCTACTTATAGGCTTCAATGTTCTCCATATCTTCCAAGGAATAGAATCCTTTTCCCTTAATAATTCAATTTCCAAATCCAAGCTTTTCTCAACTCTTCCATCTTCTCTTTCCAAATTTGAGCCAAATTCTCCATCCAATTCCTAGTCCAAGTCTTCACACCCATGAGAGAAGTCCATAGAAAATTCGGAATTTTTGGCTCGCCGGAAAATCTGGTATTATGGCCGGAATTTGACCGGAATCCGTCACCGCCGGCCACCTGAAAATTTCACCGTCACTGGTATATTCGACGGAATATTCCGTCAGTCCACCATTAGGACTAACGGTCAAACGGGTCAAACCGTCAGTCAACTGGGTCAAAAAGGAGGGAAGTTAGACACTGAGTCAGCTCCCTAGGTGGCTGACTTGTCTTACTCGGCTGAGCTGGATCGGCTGGATCGGACATCGCCGAGTTGACTCGTCGGTGCAGAAAACCGGCCGAGTTTCGTTTATTTCAGGGCTTTCCCGGCCAAATTCAGGCCTCTCTTCTTCCCTGTAACAAGCCTAACATTCATCTAATTGTGCAATTCATTTTATTTCTTCATCTCCATGTCTTGTTCAACAGCATCATAACATCATTCTTCTGCTTCTGTTGTAGTCATTCCTTGCACACCACCAACTCTGAATCCATAACACCCATGAGAATCACCATGAACCATCTTCCTTATATCTCTGAAGAACCCATGTCTTCTTTGTTGAACGCAGCTTCAATTGGGATCTTCTATTTCTCCGTAGCGACCACCTACATCACAAACTTCATTGCAACATCTTCTCTTCCTCAATTCAGCTTCACTGACCCATATCAACGGCGGCAGGGTCATCTTCTTTTGCTGCTTAATCGACCAATTTCTAAATCATCTCAAACCCCTTTTTGTTCTGCATCAAACTGCAACAGCATCGAACCCATCTCTCATTTTATCAATTACAACCCATCTTATTCAAATCAACACAGAATTTTACCATCAGTTCCTTCAATTGAATCTCGAATCAATAGCATCAGGGTCTTCTCCTTCTCAAACAAACTCAAACCCTTATTTCAATTTCATCTCTTTGATTCACAGCATCCATCTTCACCAACAGATTCAACTTCTCAATTTCTCGATCGGAAAATACTCATGAGAGTATTTTCCGATCAAACATCACCTTGTTGCAGAGATCGCAAATCCCATCATCTTCTTCAAAACCCATTTCTCTGAACTTCTGTACTTTGAATCCATCAATTCCACCATCCTCTTCCTCTATCGATTCATACATCATAAACATCACAAACCCTAATTCCACTTAGGGAAGAACTGGAAGAAACCCTTATCTGACTTCTTCTATCTCTCTCGATTCTGCTCTTTCACTTTCACTCTCCATTTCTCTGGCATAGTTTCTCGATCTCTTACAAGAACCTTCAATTTCTCTCGGATGCTTAATAATGGTTGCGCCTCTCTGTGTCTTGATTTCAGGCACAAAATGATTGAGAAATAACCTTCTCGATTTAGGGTAGGAGTAAAGTAGGGTAGGATATAGACACCCGTCCACTCTTGATAAGGGCTAACCGATTCTGACCCCTTAACCTCAGCTGGACTGCTACTAGTGCTCCTCCAAAAGAGTTGCCCCTTAACCTTGGCTAGGCTCCAGATAGTGTTCGCCCATGAAATGACAATTTTGCCCTTTTGCTCAAATTGGATAGTTTATTCTTCTTTTCCTCCGTGCGTCTCCAAAGTAGCTATAAAACTCAAAACAAACGTAAAATACATAATTTACAAGAAAAATAGCAAAGAAAGCATAAACAATAGATAGTAAATAGGATGTATTCTACACCCTATCATATCTCTATTTGGTTTTGATGACCCACAGAAATTTCGGCTATTACTTTATGATTCTATGAGGTGACTAATCCTTTCTTAGTCTGGCTGAAGACTTTAAACTTAGCACTTCTTGGGAGGTAACCCAACATTCATGCGACACGGTAATATATTTCCTTATCTCTTTTTGCTTCATATGGTAACAGTTTCTCCTTGTTCATGCTTTTAATTTTATCTTTAGAACATTGAGGACAATGTTAGATTTAAGTTTGGGGGTATGGGAGAAACTTTTTAGTTGCGATAAATAAACTCCAGAGCCTAGAAATTTATGCTTATTAAGGATGGCACTAACCAATCTAAGTGGATGGAAGCATTTTGGTTGTAGGAGTTGAGGAACCAATCTGATTAGATGGAAACATCTAAAGAGTCTATTCATAAAAGCACGAGCTCGGTGTTAGAATTAAAGAAAAAACATGGTAGTTTCGCCATATCTCGTTGAATCCTTTTCACTTCTATTTTTATTTTGTTTTCTTTAAAATATGTTTCTCTAAGTGATTAGGTGGGGCTCACGATTCAAGTTGTTACCACTGCAAGGGTGAAATAGAGTGATTGAGATATTAAAAAAAAAAAAGTTGAAAAAAAAAGAAAGAAAGAAAGAAAAAAATTGAGACCGGACCGTCAGACCAACCGGAATAAATTCAATAAAGTCGACCACTGGAACCCTTGTATATGCCAGTTGTGTTGACCTAGAGTTAGGATTATCGACCACTTTGGTTCCCTTGTATATGCCGGTGTGTTGATATTAGTCGACGGTATCTCAGTCCATTAGGATAGGTTCGTTTTGGCGGTGGCCTTTGACGAGATATGAGAAACACCGTTCACCTTAGTCAACATCAAAACCATCTACGTTTTTCTCTACATCCATCTTCTTAATCTATCCATGTGATTGGTTGAATCCGGTTATGATGTCCAGAAACTATCTGAGTAGAGCTCTGTCACTTTATATGAATTTTAGTATGCTTGAGTGCAAACTCGTGTACAATAATTGGAATTTCGCATCAGGGTACTTCCTCCTGTAATCAATAAGTATGCCAACCAAGGAGATTCTTTAGTGCCTTCCAAGGTTTTGCGTAGATAGTTGGGTCTGGAGTAAAGGTTTTGTGGGTACACCTCTGGTAAACCCTCCCGAGACTATAACTCGGCCACTAGGGCCACCTAGGGGTTTAAAGGCTTATTGCATACGCTAAATGCAATCGACGATGCCTGCGACAGTGAGTTAGGATTTTATTTAAGATTTTCTCGAGGACTAGCAAATAATAAGTTTGGGGGTATTTGATAGACACATTTTTGTGTCTGATTTAATCTCAATTGTATATTTTGTTAGTGCTCGATTTTGTATTTACTATAGCTTTTTGTGTCTTTGTAGGTGTTTTTGGAATACACTTGTGCGGAGAAATTGGCTCAAAAAGTGGAATTTGCGCACCCGGAGGACGCGTGCTATTCGGACCCCTCAAATGGATAAGGGGCACCCAGATGATAAGGGGTAACCCCACAGGGCAACTACTATTGGCACACCAGGTCTGGATAGGGGGAGGTTATCTTCTCCTTTTGAATAATTATTTTGGCGGGAATCAACCACATGCGCAACTACCTGAGATGATTTGGGAAAGATTTTATTAGGAGATTTTCACGGGAATGGATTAGGGTTTGCCTTTTACGACAAACCAGGGACGTATGAGTTTCGAAATTGCAAAGTAAGGGAAGATTTACTTTCCTTTTCTAATACTGAGGTATCTCGGGTTTACTTCTTCATACATGGAAGGTACGTGAGAGCTTAGGAAGTTTTTGGTATTTCTGTTGGTTAATTAGGGAAGGTACGTGGTGTAATTGGACGTATATCTTCTCTGATATATTTGGGAAGAGTTTGGATGAGAAAGGGAAGCCGCGTGAAGAAAACAGGGGATAAAAAGAAATCCCGTTACTTTAGGGGCAAGAGAAAAAGGGTTTTCATCGAGATTCTTGGCCCGGTGTGCATATATATAGAATGGTTCGAGTTCCAGAGGGAGTTGTCGAGACTTTGGGGGAGTTTTGGGGTCGATTGGAGGCTGCAGAATCAAAGCAGAAAAGTTGCAGGAAGAATACGCAGCAGCAGGTGAAGAAGACGAAGAACTGACGCTTCAGAACCGTCGTTCTTAAGAACACGAAGAACGGACTAACACAGAGGCAGTCTTATTTAAACAAAGACAATGAAGTATCACTGTTGAATGCGAGAAACCTAGTATCGTTTAAGAGGCGGACTTATTTCTCATGTGATCTGTTTGTAACGCTTTTTCAGCGTTGCAAACCGTCTCCGAGTCATTAGTTTTCTCTTGTTTTTCACCTATTTGAGCTATGAACAACTATTTTGAGCACGTGAATAATATGAGGAGCTAAACCCCATCACTGGGATGACGGAGGAAGCCATATTTCATGCGTGTGGTAATTATATTTAATTCTTTCATGACTTTTTGCATGGATTGTTAATTGTTTTATGGTTTTTATTGAATGGTTGTGATTTCAATTGATGGGTTATACTTTGGTTAAGTCTTTTGATATCCCATGCTTTAGATATACAGTCGTTGCTTTTCAAAAATCTACCTTGGCAAAACATAGAGTCAATATTTTATTATTGTTTGAGCTATAATTGTCTAGAATAAATATATGAATCGCATGAATGAATTTTATGGTGGAATCCTGAATCCTAGTACCTCTCGATATTTGTGACAACCTTGTGAATATATTTTCTTTGTTTTTAGTATTTTCTTAAATCAAACCTTTACAAGCCCGAGTTGAACGAACTTTTACTACCACTTTCTACAACAAATTAAAATCACATCACATGGATAGATTAAGAAGATGGATGTAGAGACAAAAACGTAGATGGTTTGACTAAGGTGAACGGTGTTTCCCATATCTGTCTGAAGGCCACTACTAGGATGAACCTATCCTAATAGACTGAGATACCGGTCTGATTAATATCAACACAGCTGGGAAACACAAGGGAACCAGCGGGTGATAATCCTAACTCTAGGTCAACACAACTGGCACATACAAGGGCACCAGTGGTCGACTTTATTGAATTTATTCCGGTTGGTCTGATGGTCTGGTCTCAATTTTTTTTTTTTTTGGTATCCCAATCACTCTATTTTACCCTAGAAATGGTAACAACTTGAATCGTGTGCCCCACCAAATCACTTAAAAGAAAAGAAAAATAAAAACAGAAGGTGAAAAGGATTCAACGAGATATGGCGAAACTATCATGTTTTTTTTTTTTTTTAATTCTAACACCTGATCTCTGTGCTTTTATGAATAGACTCTTTAGATGTTTCCATCTAATCATATTGGTTCCTCAATGATAGGTGTTGTAAACACCTTAATTATTATCGATTGTTTATGCTTTCTTTGCGAGTTTTCATGTAAATTATGTATCTTATGTGTGCTTTTGAGTTTATTAGGTACTTTGGAGTCATGTGGAGCAAAATAAAGTAGAACTTGTATAAATCTAGTATTTTTGCTCATCATCTTGAAGAGGGCGAAATGACGAAGTCAACAGCGAAAGAACGAGATCATTCCGACTTCGTATGAAGAACTTGGGAGCTTTTGAATCAAGTCAAAGTTGCAAAATTTATGAAAACACAGAATTAGTAAAGGCATGCGCTCTTTGGCTCGGGGCGCCACCTACTCACATCAGTTTGGGGTAGATAGTTATGGGGCGTATAAATCCATCTTCCATTCATAACCTTGTAAAATTAGGTCGAGAGAAATCAATCTCATTTTCTGTTTCGGCTTTGTCTGAAATTCAGAGAGGGCACCGTGGATCTGATGCCGTAAAGAAGAGTTCGATGACTGGAATCAAGAGACTAGTGGTTGGCTGAAGATGGTGAGACTGAGATTTAAAGAGGGTAATGAGTTTGAAGAACCAGTTGCCTGAGTTATGAGCATGGGTCAGTTCAAGCCGGAAAATGGAGGAGAAAGAGCAAGAATTTGAGAATTCATGAAGAATCAGAAGTGGGTTTGGGTTGAATTTAAGCTTGCTTTGAAGAAACCCAAGATTTGGTGCTAGAAAGATAATTCAAGGGTTTTAGCTAGAGTTGTTGATGCTGTTGTTGTTGTGATTGATGACAGAGATGATGTTGCAGCTGTACAAGGTTTATAAGTCAAGTTCAGTTGCTATTAATGGATGCAGTGTTGCTGTTGCTGCTTAGTGATTGAAGTTGCAGGGAAATTGCAGGTGAACATAAGATTCAGCTGTAGATGGGTTGCTGCCATGGTTTGATGGTCATGACATGGTGGTATTGTTGTGCAGTATGAAGACGATGATGTTCATTGGTTCGAAATGGTGGTTGTTGTTGAGACAAGGAAGGCCAAGAGGACGCAATGCAATTAAAGTTGGTGGTAATGAATTGCTACAGTTTCATATGGTGTTGGTATGCAGGGTATATTGCAGTGGCTTATGGTTGTGAATCTAGTTGAGAAGAGTGTGTGGCAGGCGATGTTGACCGCAGTTAGAGTGCGGCAGATGAGTAATTGGTGAAGCTGCAAAAAGGTTGGACATGAGGTACTGGAAAGTCAGAGATGGGTATATTGCAGTGACTTATGTGTGAAGTGCAGTTGCAAATAACGAGAGCTTGGTGCTACAATGAGCAAACTGCAGGAATGAAGTGCAGTTACAAGTAATGATGCCAGGAATGTGAAGCTGCATTTCAACTGAAGCTAGAGCAGGCAAAGATGAAATTGAAGGTACTCTGGTGGTATTGGAACTGCAAGTAACTGGATGAGGCTGTGAAGATGCTGGAACTGTCAGCTAGAGGACTAGAATGAATTGAAGTTACAAAAGAATGAGCTGTGAACCAGGCAGAATGGGTTGTGACGATTTGAAATGGTGGTTGCAGTTATGGGTTTGTTTGAGTTGTAACAATGAACTGAAGTTGGTGGTGACTTTTAACAGGTGGTTTTGGTGATTGCCATGGGTCTGAGATGAGGGCTCAAGTGCAGATGAAAAAGATTGCAGGTGGTTGTGGTCAAGAGAGTAAGAAGATGCAGAGAGCTGGCTCTGCTAGTTGCCATTCCATTGCAGGAGGGTATATAATGAGCTTGTAACTTGCAGGCGTTGAGTTTGTTGGCCTCTGCAACATCCTAAGGTTGCAGCTCAGATGGAGTTAGTGGGGATCTGAAGCTAAGATGCAGGTAATGGCATTGCAGGTGGTGGTTGGAAGTGCAGTTACATGGGCTGAGATGAAGTGGCTCAACTACTGAGATGTTAATGTGAAGCTGATATGTTGTGCCGAAGCGAGTTAGATAGCAGATTTGATGCCGAGATGAAGAGCAGAATGTAGATTGAGATGAGATTATGGAGTTGTGAATGAGTCTTGAGTCGCAGTGGCGAGTGAGACTCAAATGCAAGAACGGTTCAAGTTTGTGCTGCGGTGCAAGACTCAGGAAATGTCTTTGGTGGTATTGAGCTCATAGAGGATGGTGTTGCAGTTGAGCTGAACAGAGAAACGAATGCAATTAGAATGAATTGGTTGAACTGTGACTGAATGAATGATGATAGATGAATGTTTAGGTTGTGCAGGGAGGAAGAAACTGACCAGAATTGGCCAGGGAATTGCCTGAAAACAGAGGAAACTCTGTCAGACTTTTATCCTGCCGAGTCGACTCAGTGATTCACGATCCAACTCACTGGACCCGGTTTGACACAAAGAAAGACTTGGGCTTATTTTGACCGGGCTTGGTTATCAGAGACTTGCAATCAAGTTTTGGGAATGAAAGGAGATGACAGTGCTATAAAAGGGAGGCCGGGGGTTCTATCTTTTATCTAATCTCTTCTTCTACTTTTGTTCTAGGGTTTTAAACATGGAAACTCTTATTTTTCTTCTTGTTATGAACCCCAGTAACATGAGTAGTTAATTTTATCATTGGTTATGGATTAATTTGATTTCACAAGGCATGTTTCTTATTCAATAAATTAGTTTTGTCTCCATGCTTTATCGTTTATGATTCACCATTAATATTGTCATATGAGTTGAATGCTTGTTTAGTCGAGTCGCGAATCGATTGAGTTTACTTTCATCTCTATTGCTAGATTAGAGTTTATTATACGCAAAAGTGATAAATTTCTGATTGCAAGTAGCATAATTGTGGGTAGTGCTTGTAGTGATATATCCTACTAGTCACAAGTGAGTCATAACCTTTGTTAAATCGGATTAGTGCTTTTACACGTTCGATTGCTTTGATTGGCCTGATTTCATAGAACTTAACCCATCTAGGGAATTAAATTTGATTAGTGCTTTTACACGTTAGGTTGTTCTCTAAGATATAATTCATATTCGCATCTTTTAATGTGTTTGTTGATGACAAGAGGAGATTTGCGGGATATACTTGCGATCAAGGTATTCTAGGTCCTTTGATAAAAGTTAAGATTAAAATATCAATTCTAGTTATTGTGTTGAAAACATGTTTGTGATTGAAGATGAAATCCTTAACCAATATCTTCACATATTTGCATGCTTGCTTTGCTTTGTTTGCTTTTAGTTTAATTTCCTTTATATAAAAATCAGAAAACCCCCCTTGTTACTTATAAGATACCGAAACATATTGACAACCTTAGTCCTATCTGTGGGAACGATCCTTTCTTGCTCCTGCTATATTATATATTTTGAGTAGTGAGAAAGTAATTTATTTTTGACGCATACGACAACGATCACTCAACTCCTACAACCAAGATGTTCCCATCCACTTAGATTGGTTAGTGCCAACCTTAATAACCATAAATTTCTAGGCTCTGGAGTTTATTTATTGCAACTAAAAGCTAACAAAAAGTTTCTTCCCCACCCCCAAACTTAAATATAACATTGTCCTCAATGTTTCTAATGAAAGAGCAATACCAAAAAGTAAAGTAACAGGAGGAATCAATAAAGAGAGAAGTCGGAAAGATAGTACCTGGGTGAAAAGAGAAATCAAGAACTAATATACAACATATAAATCGCCTTGATGGTCAATCAAGGGTAAACGGGGTCCTCCAGAGGGACCTCCTCAACATCACCTGTAGGAAAGGACTCTAAAAAGGGTTTCAATCTCTGACCGTTAACCTTCGAAGAACTACTACCATCCGGTGTCTCGATCTCAACAGCTCCATGAGGAAAGACGGTGCGAACAATAAAAGGACCCGTCCACCGAGAACGTAACTTCCCAGGGAAAAGATGCAAGCGGGTATCATACAGAAGAACTTTTTGACCTGGAGAAAATGACTTTCTTAAAATATTTTTATCATGCACAAGTTTCATTTTGTTCTTATACTCCTTAGCACTATCGTATGCATCTCTACGAATCTCTTCCAACTCATTGAGCTGGAGTTTCCTATGGGCTCCTGCCTTGTCAAGTGAAAAGTTTAGCTACTTAACAGCCCAATATGCTCTATGTTCTAACTCAACAGGTAAATGACATGCCTTTCCATACAAAAGCCGATAAGGCGACATTCCAATGGGGGTCTTAAACGCAGTACGGTAAGCCCATAAGACATCAGTAAGCCTAGACGACCAGTCTTTCCGATTAGGATTAACTGTTTTCTCTATTATACGTTTTATCTTCCTATTGGAAACCTCTACCTGACCACTAGTCTGTGGATGATACGGGTGTTTATGGGTGAAAACTATCTCTGCCGGTTTTGGTAATTTGGGGTGTGTGGATGAGAAATGAGTTTAAACCTTAAACAAATGCACTACATGGGAGTGCTTGTAGATTCGAGAAATCAATCTGTGCAAATCCGGCTTAAACCAAGAAATGGCCATTCCATACTTGTTTCGGTCACAAAGTGAAGGAGATGGGGTTGATCTTAGGGAGGGAAGCGAAGAAGGTGTTGAGATTGTGAAGGTGTTGGCTATGTATGACTTGTATCAGAAAGCTGAACTGGCTTGTAAGCTATCAGTTTCGGTGTTTGAATACGATGGTATCAACACTTGCCTCTGTTTGTCTGGACTTGTTCTTCTGTCGTTGGAAATAGGGAGGAGAACCTATTTATACAAGTCATTTGAGCCTTATTCACGTCTCTCGTGGGAAGTGGAAGAAGTGGAGTGATGGAGTAGTGGAGTTGTGTGTTAGTGTTACACGACCAGTCTTGCCCACTTCTCCAGTCATCTCTAACCATCCATGACTTCCTGACACGTTCTTGTGATGGCGCGTTGCACGCTGCACGCTGTAAACCACCAGACCAATACCCCAGTATGTATCCCCCAGTTTGTGACATGACTGATGTCTCGAGTGTGTGGATCGCGGGACCCACAGAAAGTAGCATGTAATGCTAGACTAAATAACTAAGTTATTTAGGAAGTCGATACTTGTGAAGTATCGTGTGTATTCTATGCAGTGTATCTTGCATCATGGTGTGGTAAAGTGACGAGTGGTGATCACCATGATGCCTCACACCGACCAATTAACTCCCGACCGTGGTTGTATAACCAAGCCGGTGAAGTTGGACGGACGAGATGATCTTTGAGACACTCATCTGCGCACCGTTGATGGAATTAGGGTTTTTGAAGAGGTGCGCAAGCATCACTCTTGACTTGGTCGAATCCAAGCTTGGGATACAATTTTTTGTATGGGCCATTTGGTGCCGCAGAAGCCGCGCATCATGTCGGTTTTGGGCGCGCGTTCCAAGATCGTGCATGTGTGTGTAGACGACATGATGGTGTAGGCGCCCATATCTCATTGTCTCGTGAAAGTGTGATATGGGCCACTCAATTTGTCCATTAGGAGAGGGGAAAGTTTAAGAGTGTTTTAACTTCTAAGTGTAATTCTAGTTGAGTGGTCGAGATCAATTTGCAACATACATTTGGTGCCAAGGGCAATCAACGGTTGTAAGAAGAAGTGGGAGACTTCTTTGGAGAAAGGAGGAATGAAAGGGAGAATCGCGCATCATGTCGAGTAAGTTTGAGGCGCGCGTTCCAAGACGACAAGCTTGGTCGGTCTTGGCCGATCAGCCCGGCGTGCATACGGTGGGATGGTGTATATACTGTGAAGGGAGAACTTCATCGTCCCATAGAAACGTGATCTAAGCCACTCAATTTGTCCGGTAAACTTGAGCGGTCCAGAGGTCAAAACAGCACGACGAAGAAGGAGAGAAGCGAGCTAAAAAGATCGGTTGTCGAGGCAAATGGGAAGTGTGACCACGCTAGCTTGGGCGCAATGGGAGCGAATCAAGGTGTACATCCAAGTTTGGTCTTGGCCGACATCGGGTGTGGAGACTTGTTGGGCGATCAACCGAATCTGTCGACACGGAAGTTCGGTAAATATTCTCTTTACCATACTTACAAGACGATGGGAGGAAAAGAAGAGGATTTGATCCCCTGGGCCCATAGTGACCATGGCTTCATGTGTTGATACTTACGATCAAGGGTAAATGAGAATTCGATTAAGAAAGAGATAAAGACACAACAAATGAAATGGGACTGACTGCGAAAACAACGGTTGTTGTTAAGACCGGATAGGAGGAGCTTAGTCTATTCATAGACACAGTTCTAGAGGTTCCATTGAAAGAATTATTGCCCTCTAATAAAGTAACATTACACACGTTTGCGAGAGCCCCGCAAAGAGAAGCTAGTGGAGCATCCCCATTCCTTGGAAACAATACGAGAAGATGCTAGATAACCGATCCATAGAAGAACCGGGGTCGACGGAATCTTCTTGGCGAGAGAAGGATCCGAGTCATGGTTATCCTCGTCAGAAGATTCAGAACTTGAGCTAAGGCGAGAAGAAGACCGAGCCTTTCGTTTCTTAGATAATGGAGCGGAAGACTTATCTTTGCGAGCGACTGTTTTACCCTTACTTTTAATCTTCGCAGCAATAGTTTCTTCAACTCCAACCTTCGCATACGTGTAAAGATAAGAAACAGAGGCAACAATATTGTTTTAAATAAGAAGAAAGGAAGTGTTTCTTACTTCACTCGTAAGCGATCGATGCAATGTCAGAGTATTCTCCGACGGATCCTTTTTGTAGCTTCTTCTCAACCAGCTATCGAAAGATTTCACAAACTCGGCAATTATAGAAAGAAAGTTGCTAAAGCAAAATTTGAAGTCGGAAACATACCTCTTTCTTCTTAGGCCATTTGAATTCCCAAGGATGATATACTGCGAGATTCGCAGGAAGAATATGCGAGCCCGCGATGTAAGGGCAGCTTAAGATCAAGGGTACGACCCACCATTTCTCATCTTTGGAATGACGAGGGAGAAGTATTATTACCGGGTGCCAATCAATGTCTTGCATGAGTAATTTATCTTCGGGGACATTATCCTTTTTCTTCGGTGAACGCCCGGTGAGATTTCACATTCACCATAGTTATCACCGAGTAATTTTCAAAAAAAGTTTTCACAAAGTGTATTCAACACTATTTCAAGTCTGCGAATTTGGGATTTCGACAGAGTTAGAGTATAAAGATCCTTTGCACCGCACCACGGTTTGCGAACTCAAGCATCGCCAGCGAATACAATCGCCACTTAATTGATAAAACGTTGAGAGAATTTTTTATGGGCCAAAATTTCATAAAATAAAGGCAACTCAGATTGTACAAGGGAATGGGAAGTCACGCGAGAAGCTGACCTAGCGAGATTATAATCTTTTGATCATCACATTGATGATCGAAACGACTTTTCGTAAAGAATAGATGAAGGTTCTTGATCGGAATGGTTGATAGAGTAAAACCCTTCTCGAGCAATTTGTTGAACTTCTTCAAAAGAAGCTTTGTATGCACGATGAAAGCCATTTATCAGTATGGGAATGAATGGAAGATTGGAGATTAAGATCAGCGCTAGAAAGGATGAAGAAAATATTTGCAGTAGCAGGAGCGCAAATTACGGAAGGAGAGAGTCAAAGAAAGGTTGCAGAGAGAAACTAAAGAATGAAAAGGAGGGGAAAAGAAAACTATATATAGGGAAAAAGATCCTCGAGAAAAACGAGGTCATTTAATGCGAAGAGACATGAGTGGTCAAAAATAGCGGTTGAAAGAAACGTGTCAAGAAAAGACATTAATAATCAAAATCCGTGTAAAAGTACAAAGCAAAACAGATAAAGATAAGCGATCGCGGAAACAATATTGTAAAATCTCATGATACTCTTCCCCTCGGGAGAAATATGAGGAGAGATAGAGACGATACTTCATATATATCTCAAGAAGCTTCGGAACTTCGCGAGAAGAATAGAGGCAAGTACGTACTTTTCAAGTCCAGTATTCTTCCGCTCGTTCCTTTATCAACAAAGATCAAAGATTATCACCACAACAGATTTTTCCTTAAAGATCGCTCGTCAAGCAATATTCAAGGAAAAAGAGGCAAGATGTAGGATCATAATATCGCAACATACATGGCTCGCGGGATTAATAAACGCAGGCGTCGCGAGGGAGTCGCAGAGAGCTAAAATAAACGACGTAATGGATAACGATAAGGCTAAACATAAAGAAGACGTGAGAAGCGCGATGGTTAAGAAGTGTCGCAGAGTGAATGTTTGTGCGACACTTCAGCGGATATTCCGAAAATAAAGGGTAGCTTATTTGTCATCCACTATGTATTACCCTATATAAAGGGCTAAATGAGTCCAGTAAAAAGGAGAGAGATCTTTTTGGAATTGTTAGGCAAGTCATTAGGAGAGAAAGTTTAAGAGTGTTTTAACTTCTAAGTGGTGTAAACACTTCATGAATTCAATCAATAAATGTTCTTGATCCTACATCTTCCAATGGATTAATTAAGCAAAATCGAGTAAGGGGTGTAGTGTGGGAAATCCTGCTACTACAACAGCCAAGTTTGGTCTTGGCCGATCGGGTGTGGAGACAGCTGGGCCCATAGTGACCGTGTTGATACTTACCGGACCTGCTTAGTCTATTCATAGACCCTTCATTCGTGCAGGAGAAAATGGACGCTCGTGATCGCGACACAAACCTAATTAAGTTTTGCCGGCCGTGTGTCATACCCAGTTTGGGGCGCACGAATCAAGACGAACAACTATAGTTGGTCCTGACCGATCAGTCCGGTATGTAGGCGGGCCCACGGTATTTGTGTTGACATGCTCTGGGCCTTTTGAATCTACATCTGCACCCTCCATCTATGCCTGCGAAGATGGATGGTCGAGACTGTTTTGCGATACATGTAATGTGTCGTAAACCCTAATTTAGGGTTTTTCGTCCATACTGCTTTGGCTTGGACGGTTTGGCAAGCTATGCCACCCCTTGGGGAGGCCGACCATGCAGGGTCCGCGTTGGGTTGTTGGTGCATATTCCAATACCTTCTTGGGGTCATGGATTCAATCTAAGCCATCCAATCATGCTGGTGGAGTTGGATGGTCATGATCGTTTCTGAGACTGATATGGTCAGTTCAGGTTCAAATATGCTCAATCGGGCTAGCATAACACACCGCGAGTTGTAGCCTGTATGGGTATTTCGTACATGTTTTATTATTAATGCTTGGAGATTCGTGTTGCTCTGCTGAGAACAACACTCAGTCGTCATGCCACACCGGTAATGAGTACAGGAAAAACAAGCCTGGTCATGTATTAATTAATAATGCCGTAAATTCACAGGGTATATGGGATTGTTGCTACATGCTCCAACCTGGATGAATTTTGTGTATTTAATTCACAGAATACTGGGATTGTTGCCACATGCTCTATTCTAGGTGAATTAGTAAAGTGAAGAAGTATTCATCACTTATCAATGGCTTTATCTTTTGCAAGATGTTAGCGTATAATTTTGGCCTTTACAATTTCAGCCTTAAATGAAAATCCACCATCAACATTAAGTCCCCTGCCTTGCACATGATGGTTATACAATCGTGGGGTAGGCATGAGATGGTGACATATACAACTTAAGAAAACAAGATAAAGGAAGTCTACCTGGAGGGATTCTGACCAATCGTGGGCAATCCTCCATGCATGCGTGACCACAGGCCTCTTGATGGGACCGGTTTCCTCCCTTAGGTATTTGAGCTAGGAATAAGATTCTTCTTCTACTGGGATTCCCCAGGGTGAGTGCTTACACACTGCTGGTTGAACCGCTATCCAGATGCTCCCCCGATTTTTGATTAGGGTTGAAATCCTGACTTGGTCGGTGTTGGATCCCCATATATCGGCCAGACTTCGCCGTAATCGTTTTAGTCTTCCTTTAGGGTTTCTTCAGCATATATGCATGTGTAGAGATTTTGAACCACTTTTACGATTTTACAATAGGGTTTTCTCGAAGAAACTCCGTTTTCTCATCATGTCGAACAACAGTGGATCGTCTTCTTCATACCATCCAGGATCTTCCGCTAAACGTGCACGACCTGCGTCTGAGCTTCATGATGAATCACCTGCTCGTGTTCTCCGAGTCAAGAAGATCATACCGGTTCGTCTCCTTTTCCTTTTCTGAACAATTTCTTGCTGTTCATAATGATCAGGTGAATAATCCTATCCTTTTTGCAGAGATACCCCACCGTAACATGTGTGACAGTTATCGATGATGACGACTTAACCAGTCCTCTTCCTTCAAACTCAAACACGCCTACCCCTGTGGACCTCGAGGATCTTCGATCTGGGTATCTTATCTTATGAATACCCCAATGCAGGTCTTTCATTCGATGTTCACATGAAATGTTTATCCTCCAGCTACCGAGATGTCGGTGGATTCTTAGTGCGGAAGGAGTTTGTAGTTGCAGGAAATCCTACACTACACCCCTCACTAGAATATACACAATTAAGTCATTTTAAGATGAATGATTATGATTCCAATTGATTGAATACTTGAATCTTTACAATATGAAATAGAAATGAGTTATAGAATTACAATCACTCTAAAACTTTCTCTCTCCTAATGACTTGCTTAACAATTCAAAAGAACCCTCCCTTCAGACTTACTCAACCCTTTATATAGGGTAGTATACAAGTGGATGATGACCTAAGTTGTCCTTTATTTTCGGGAATGGCTTGCAAAATATCGCAAGCGTACAAGTATACAATCTCGCGACACTCTTAAACTTCGCCATATTTTCATATCTTCCTCATGTTTTGGCTGTCGTCATTCATTGCGTCATTTATTTTACTTCCCTGCGACTCCCTCGCAATGTCGTCATTTATTAATCTCGCGAAGTATTGATGTCGCGATATTCTGATCTTACATCTTGCCTCTTCTCATGTCTTCTCTGCGAAGGAGAGAATGTCATGAGAACCAACATTTTGAAATGCCGCAATTTCTCATCTTTATCTGTTTCACTCCCGTACTTTTACACGGAATTTATTACAAATGTTTCTTCTTCCACTCTTTTCTTGACACGTCTCTTTCAACCGTTTATTCTTGACCATTCATGTCCCATCTCGCATTAAATGTATTTTTTTTCTCGAGGATTCTTCTCTCTCTATATAGTTTTATCCCCCTTCTCTTCTTCTCTTTTATTTTCCCTCTGCAACTTTTCTTCAACTCTCTTCCTCCGCAATCTGTGCTTCTGCTACTGTAAATCTTCCCTTCTTTCTTTCTCTTGATCTTCAATTCTCTAATCATTCCCATACTCTAAAAATGGCTTCACTTGGTTGTATATATAAACCCCTTTTTAATGAAGCTCAAAAGAATTTACAAGAGAAGGGCTTCATCCTATCAACTATTCCTGATCAAGAATCTTCATCTATACTTTCTGCAAAGTTGTTTTCTGATCATCAGTGTGATGATCGAGAAAATCATAATCTCGCTAGGTCAAATCCTCGCAGGCCTTCCCATTCCTCTCTACAATCCCGAGATGCCTTTATTCTATGAAATTCTTGCTCATGAGAAATTCTCGCGAGCTATTTATCAATTAAGCGGTGATTGCATCCGTCTAATGCTTGAATTCGCCAACCGTGGCGCTGGTGAGGGATCTTTATATCCTGACGATGTCAAAGATCCTAGATTCGCAAGTTTAAAAATAGTCGCTGAGAAATATACCGTAGAAAACTTTTTTGAAAATTATGAAGTAATAAATATGAGAAATGATAAATCTCGCTGGGGTGCTCGATTGAAGAGAAAAGATAATATTCCAAAGTGATAAGTTGCTTATGCAAGATATTGACTAGCACTCGGGCAAAAATAATGTTCCTCGGTACTCCAAAGATGAGAAGTGGTGGGTTGTTCCTCTATTTTTGAGCGGACCTTATATTGCTGGTTCTCATATACTCCCTGTGAATCTCGCAGACTATCGTCCTTGGGAATTTAAGTGGCCCGAGAAGGCAAAAGAGGTATATTTCCTATTTCAGATTTGCTTTATGATATTTCCTTCCTCTTATATTTACTAGGCTTGCAAAATTTTCAGATTATCAAATTGAAAAAGAGTTATAGAAGACGTCCAAAGGCGAGTACTCTGGCGATACTCCGATCAATCACGGATGAAGTAAGAAATATTTTCTTTTGTTATTTTTTAACAATATTGTTGCCTCTGTTTCTTATCTTCATTCGTGTGCGAAGGTTGGCGTTGAAGAAATAGACATTCCCGAAGCTGCGAAAGTTAAAGGCAAGAATAAAATCACTCTTCGCAAGGATAAATCTTCTGCTCCATCTTCTAAAAAACGGAAAATCCATCCCTCTTCTCATTCTAGTTCCCAAACCAGCGATAATTCTGACGAAGATGAAAATGAGGTTGATACTTCTTTTGCAAAGGAGAATCATTCGGTCGCATCTGCTATGGCGCAATTGTCTAGTGTCTTCTCTGATTCTATGCAAGGATTGGGAGATGATCATTTATCTGCTACTTGCGAAGCTCTCGCTAATATTTGCGATGCCCCCCTACTAGTGGATAATGATTCTTTTCGTGGAGTTTCTCGAACAATGACTCCCAGTTTCTTAAATGCACTAAGTGCCTTGGTATGTTCATATTTCTTTATTTCTTTGTGATTTCGATTATAAACCTTATCTTAACAATTTCTTTACTTTCCTTTATAGTCTGGGAGAGCTTCCTTTGTTGTTGCCTCAGACCTCGAGAAAAGACGCAACAATCTTGAAAAGAAAAATCTTCAACTTAAGGAGAAGAACAAAGAACTAGAAATTGAAGTTGCGACATCTCGCAAGAAGGATGCTAAAATTCAACAGTTGGAAGTTGAGTCTTCTTCCCATAAGGACAAAATATCTACTCTTCAAAGTGCTAATCAAAGAACTTTATGTTATAACACCCTTCTTTTTCTTCATTTCTACTTTGTCATTTATTTTTATTTGCCACGACTTATCATTTTCGCAGACATTTATAATCTTTCTGACGAAGCCATCCTTCTCCATTCATTCCCTGAACCTATGGATGATGATGCTCTTCTCGCTCATCTCAATGAATCATTAAGTAGTTCTTCAAACAAGATTAATTCTCTCTCATTAAATGAACTTCGAACCAAATTTCATCTTTTAGAAATTGAACATAGATCTAGTTTAGGTTTAGCCAACCGATTTAAACGTTTATATCTTGACTCCCAGGAGAGTAATAATATTCTAAGGAAGAAAATTAGCAGCCTCATAGATGATAAGGATCACATTGCTAATCAAGGTGCACAAGCATTAGCAATTCCAAAAAACTCTTCTTGAAGTCCAAATTAAACGAGACGAATCTCTTCGCCAAAATGCCATACTTAATGAGCGAGAAAATCAAATTCGTTCACTTCTTGTCATAAATAATGATGATGAATTCGCTTGGGCTGCGAAGGTTCTAGATAATGCCGAAATAACTTAGGTGTTAACGCGGTCTTCATGCTGAGCATAATGCCTTGGTTAAAGATATGATTTTTACGAGAGAAGGTTGTTTCTTGTTCTTCATTACTTTTCCGCTCCTTTTTTATGAAACTGTTATTAAGTTGCTAACTCATTGTCATTTGTTCGCAGAATCTGAGAAGAGGTTTCAAACTAGAATCAATGAACTTAAATCTGAGAAAGCACAACTTGCAAAAGACTTCTCTCTTCGCAATGAAAAATATTCTAAGCTGAAGAAGCAATTACAAACTACTGTGGTGAATTTCAATAATGATGCTGTGCGTTTTCGCAATCAAACTATTGAAGCAATTTGCAATGACCACAACATTCCTCTTTCTTCATATCCTTGTCTTCTCGATGAAATTCCTGAAAATATGCCTTCCTCAGATGTCTCTGATAGTGATGCAAGCGAAGAAGAGGAATCTGATAAAGAATCTGATGAAGAAGAAGAATAAGTTGAAAGATTGTTCTTTTTTCCTTTTTCTCTTCCTGCGATACTTGTACATTTATCCTTCTAACCTTCCATTTTGTAATCTCTTACTGTAAATCTATCATATGAAAATAAATAACAAGTTTTTATTCTAATCATTCCCATACTTGCCTCTGTTATTTATTTTCACATGAGAGAAATTAAGTTGATAATCTTTAAGTAATGATACTTCTTAATTTCGCAACTGCTGTTGCTGATTCTCCACAAATAAGTGAAGAAATATAGTCGTATTCGCAAGCTTGTTTGCTTACTCAATTTCTTATGTTATTTTATCATCATTTATGTTGAAATTCATCATTGCGACAAAATCGCAGGACGTCACTACACTTTCATGTAATGACCCATTGATCTTGTCTTATCATTGTTTTTGTGTGGTCTTATTTTGCCTTCCTAGTTAAAGGTCTTATTTTGCCACCCCTCATTTTGCATCAATATGACAGGTCTAAATATTCTTGCGAACATAAAGTCCCATGACATTGACGTCTTGCGACAAAATCGCAGGACGTCATTACACTTTCATGTAACGACCCATTGATCTTGTCTTATCAGTTTCTTAATATTTTTGTCTCTGCGCAGGATGTTTATGTTGCGACAATATGACAGGCCTAAAAATTCTTGCGAACTTAAAGCCCCATGACATTGCCGTCTTTTGACACTTTTCAGCTCCCTAATGGAGGGTGCCGCCCTTATCATCTCCCTGGTTGCCCCTTCAAGGAGGCGTACATCGGCCATTCAAGACTAGCTCCCCCCATCCGGTCTTAACAACAACCAGTTGTTTTCGCAGCCTCTTATCCCTTATACCTATATGGCTTATGGTTACGAGACTGCACCCTAAGTGGAGTTTTCTTCGGGTCGAAAAGATGTGCCAAGACTTGCCAAGAATGGCCGAGACACTTCAAATGTCCAGGCACTCTTGGCTCAACCGTGTACCTCGGCGCCTTGAGCATACATCGACTCCTTGGAAGAGACCCTCGGGCGTCCAACCAGGGTATAACCTTATATATATAGTTGGAAATCCAAGGTATCTCTCCCGGATAGGCTTTCATGGGCCCCAAATTTTCATGACTCAGATTCCAGGGGCGGTGTAACCTTTTTCCTGAGCCATGTCAAGAGATACCCCCTTATATGACGCACTTTAGGTCTTACATTTGCCTCTTGCGAAATATCATTCGCGAACTAGGGTGTACGCCATAAAGGTTCGTCCCATTCACTCACTCTTTCATTTTTGTTAATTCATTCAATCATTCATTTTTGGTTTTCTCTTGTTATTTTGTTTGCGAAGCTATCGCACAATCTTGCTTTGTTTATTGTAATCTCATTTCAATTCTTCAATCAAATTTTCATACATTCTTGATGGCGAGATTCTCGCGCATTTCTTCTTCAATTATTATTTCTTCCTCCTACTCTTAATATGCCTTTGTCATTAATTTTGATTATAATGATTATTCATTTCTTACACTTTTTGCTCCTGCTGCTCTCTGCCTCTGCACCATTCAAACCTCTTAATGGTTTCTTTCCATCATAATTTTCAACTGTTTTCATGCACTTGCTTCGCAATGTATCTTCACCTCTTGTATCTATAGTATCCACCATCAACCTTTCTCTTCTTTGTTCATCTTTTATATTTTGCTTCCAGCCCTTCCTTTTTGCAGCTCTTTCCTCACAACTCTCCACATCAATCTCATAGCATTTTTGTCCTTCCATCCAGTCTCCCTTTATAACTCCAACACCGCTAGGATGAGGAAACTTTATACACTGATGATAAGTCGACGCTACACCCAAAATTTCATGCAACCATGGCCGCCCGATCAATGCATTATAAGGGGATTCCACATCGACTACACAGAACAAAACTTCAGTTGATAATCCTTGCAAGGGTATTCTCATATGAACTTCTCCTTTAGGCTTATTCGCTGTGCCATTGAAATCATATATCTTATATGTCGAAGGTATCAAATCTTCATCCTTCCCACCCATAGTCTTGTAAGTATGGTAAAAAAGGATGTTTACTGAGCTCCCCGTATCAATTAAGATTCTATTGATTGCCCAGGAATTTTCTGCTTCATCATCTTCGCCATCTACAGGTTTTGGATTAATTTCCAATTTTACGACCAATGGGCTATCATGCGTCTCTCTTCCTTCAGGAATCTCTTCTGCAGTGAACGAAATAATCTGTATTTGCCATCCTTTTAACTGCGATGTCTTCGCGATGTTCATCACTTCTTTATTATCAGCATCCCTCGCAAAAACTCTACTGAGAATATTATCATGAAAATCTTCAATTGTTCGGTATGAATGTACAATGGAGTTGCAAAATTTTTTTTAGCTTTCGCTCCAACTTCTATTACGAATGTTTCTTTCCCCTTTGCTGAGTTTGTCCAGTGCATTTCTGGCGGTGGTGGTAACGGTTGAACCTTCTCTTCACTTTTTAGAAAATGATTCAGTTTTCCTTGGTCAATCATTCGAGGATGATTCTTTTTATATTTCTCAGTCATTTGTTAGGTGTCCATGAAAGCGGTGGTAAGAACAGAACTCGTGACTTCTATCACTTGGTGGCGGCTCATTCCCCATGTTCCATGGTGCGGGTATGTTTTCCATCAAGAGTATAGCTTCCCATATTTTTTCCACACTAGTATTTAGTGGTGGCATTTTGATTTCCTCCCATACTACTCGTGACTTCGCTGCCCTCCGTGATAATTCTGCCTTCGACCTCCATAAGTTTCTTGCGGATGATCAAGTCTTTGAATTTTGTTATTGCCGCCACGGTTGTAGTAGTTCCTTTCCCTTTCAAATTCTTCCTGATCACGGCTTCCCATAGCTACTATCTTTGGCTGTCCATCATCTATTATCCTTTCTTGTTGCCCTTGCGAAGTGCTCGCTATTGTGTTTATCAATTTGGGTAATAAACTTGCATTTGCAACATTTGAATTTGTATTCGCAACTGGGTATGATTCCATCTCATTTTGCCTTTCCTCTAGAGCAATATATTCCTCCTGAAGTTCTCGCAACTCAGTCATTGTAATTGTATTCTTGACTCTAAAATTTGAATATATAACAAATTGGTTGCGAACATAGCGTTTATGAATGATAGAATGAGATATCTTTCATCCACTCGTCCATCCATTTCGCTACACATTGTCTTCCATCTCACAGTTAAGTGTCTCAAACTTTCGCCAATTCTTTGTTTCAACCCAAATACATCTTCAATTCCTGGTCGCGAGGAGTTGTTACTTATTTATGCCTCTAAGAATATAGCTTGTAAATGGTTGAATGACGTGATTGTGTTTCTTGGTAAACCCTCAAACCATTTCAGTGCTTCTCCTGTTAAACTTGATGCAAAATATTTGCACAATATGGCATCATGATTTTCCCATTGTAGCATACATCTCACATACGCTTTGATGTGTTGTATTGCACAAGTTGTTCCATCAAAAATCTTTGGTTAATGCGGGTAAATTGCACTTTGGGGGTATTCCTCCTAATCGCACCTCTAGTGTAAAGGGGGTTTTCGCACCTCTTCGATGGCCTCATCCAATTGTCTTCTTCCTCCTCCCCTTCTATTGTTCAACATTCCTCTCATCTCGCCAACTCTCTCAAGATTTGTTCATTTACATCATGATTCAAATTTATTGGTCTTTTTAGTTCTGCCTCTCTCCTTGTGCGTTCATGTCTACTTTGATTTTCTTGTTTGTCATTTTATTCTCTTCTTTCTCTGCGATTTTCTCCTTCATCTCGTTCACAAATTCGCACACCATTATATCTATCATTTTCTCTTCTTGGTTGTCTATCAGTTCTCCTTTGTATTCTTTCATATTCTTCATTGATATTTCCATTGTTGCGATTTTGCTCGCGCCTTCTCTCTCGATTGTCATGATTGTTCTGCCGAATTGCTTCCTCCAATTCCCGTTTTTCCATTTCTACTCTTAATCTTTCCCTTTCGCAAGCTAGACGTGCTTGTTCAATATAATGTTTTTCGATGTCATCTTCAATCTCCTTTTGTTTCCTCCGTGTTTCTCTCCCGTGCAACATTCTTCTTCCTTCTTCCTGATTTTCTTCACCAATTGGATTATTCTGCATTTGACGCTGCCTATTTTCTTGATTTCCGTCATTTTGTTCATTCTGTAGAATTTCGGGACGTGGAATACACACCACTTCTCTTCTTTCACAACATCCTTCACCGGGATTTGGCTCTCTTTCTAGATTGTCTTCATTAATATTTTCCACAGGTAATGTTCTCCTCATATCTTCTCTAACCGATCCTGATCTTGACCTGGTATTACTTCTCGACCTTCTATTCTGCAACCTCATATTTTCCATTCTTAACTCATGGTTTTGCCTTGTTAAATTTGCACGTTCTTCCGCTTCTAATCGCCTTTCTTCATGTATTGTTTGCCTCAATGTTTCTAATGCTGCGATTTCTTCATTTCCATGAATTGTTTCTCCCATCTCTTCTCGATTTCTCTCCTCTTGTCCATTATTTATCAATTGTTGCACTTCTTCTCTTTCTTCCATAGAATCTGATCTCCATGTATGCACACTCACCCTATCATAATCTATTACTCTATTCGGTCTTTGGTTGAATTGGTGGTTGAATTTGGCCTTCTTCTCTATCTCTTGCGTTTATTCTTGATGGTTCACCTACTTCATTTCTCCTTTCTCCAGCTAATCTCCTGCTTCTTCTAACAGTTGTTGGTTGTTCTGATGCATTCCTTCTTCTAGCCATTTCTGAATTTCAGTAAGTTGTTGAAAATTATACGGAATTTCTTTCTTGTTACTCCTGATTCTTTTAATTCACAAGGTTGATCTCTACTCACTCCCTGTTTCTAGCGCCATTATGTAGTTGCAGGAAATCCTACACTACACCCCTCACTAGAATATACACAATTAAGTCATTTTAAGATGAATGATTATGATTCCAATTGATTGAATACTTGAATCTTTACAATATGAAATAGAAATGAGTTATAGAATTACAATCACTCTAAAACTTTCTCTCTCCTAATGACTTGCTTAACAATTCAAAAGAACCCTCCCTTCAACAGACTTACTCAACCCTTTATATAGGGTAGTATACAGTGGATGACAGCTAAGCTGTCCTTTATTTTCGGGAATGGCTTGCGAAATATCGCAAGCGTACAAGTATACAATCTCGCGACACTCTTAAACTTCGCCATATTTTCATATCTTCCTCATGTTTTGGCTGTCGTCATTCATTGCGTCATTTATTTTACTTCCCTGCGACTCCCTCGCAATGTCGTCATTTATTAATCTCGCGAAGTATTGATGTCGTGATATTCTGATCTTACAGAGTTTGTGCCTCTGTACACAAAGTTATGGAGAAAGTACGGTCATATCGCAACCAGGAATGTGGTCCGGCACTGTTCATCTGCTTTGGTCACCACGGTAAACTTCCTTCTTCCCATGATTGCTGAGATGGAGAGCATTTCTATCCGCAGCGTAGCCGAATCAAGCCTTGAAAAGTGGGAGAATATGGAATCTACCTGCGAATCCATGGAGTTCAACGTGGGATGGTTGCGGTAGCATCTTGATATCATCAAGGTTGATCGAGCGGGTATCCTCGTAAATGTTGTTCCTGCTGCGAAAGTTATCTTGGAAGAAAAGAAGGCTCTGGCTGCAGAATCAAAGGAGGTAGAGCAGGCTGTACAGGACTTGAAGAAAAGGACAGAAAGATATCAAGCTAGACTGGAGATGATGCTCTCAAGGAACTATAATCTTCTAGATGGCCTCTTCTAAGTCGTATTCAGCTGTACTCCCTCATTGTTAATGACGTTTATGTCAAAAGTTTTTTGAACGTTTTTGCGGAATAAATTTCATTGGTTTTTTGATTGGTGAAACCGGTTTTTTTCATTGATGCATCTCTGAATATAATTGATGATTCAAACATGTAATGAAAATAAATGCCTGTATTGTTGACAGAGCAGATAATGGTCAGGCATGATATGCCTTGAGCCACTTTCCATTGATGATTGCTTCACCTGCCTCCGTCCACCTTAATGATCTTATAGTAACAAAGTATTGTAGGCCTTGGTGATTTGTGTAAGGACCTTCCCATTTTGGTGAGAATTTTGGTGCAGACATGTCTTGTTGGATGTGCTTGGCCGTTTTCAAGACCAAATCTCCCACTTTGAAAATACGTGATTTCACAGTTTTGTTGTATGCCCTGGAAATTCGATTCCTGTACACCTGAGTGCGTTCTTATGCTTTGTTTCTTATGAAATCCGAGTGTCTAACTCCGCTACTCTAGAGTTAGAGGCTTGACCTCGTTCAGTGGATCCGGTTGTCTTTGCAATCTCGGTGATGGGATTTTGATCTCTGCTGGGAGAATTGCATCCGCTCCGTAAACAAGTAAGTATGGGGAAACTCCAATGGATCTTCTGGGTGATGTCCGGTATGCCCATAGCGCCATTGGTAACTGGTCATGCCATTCCCTAGGATTGTCGTATACTGTTCGACTGATGATCCGGATCAATGTCTTGTTGGTACTCTCATCTTGTCCGTTCCCTTGAGGATAATAGATGATGGAGAAGACCTGTTTAATGCCATACTCTTCAAGTAACTCTCGTGCCTGTTTATTGGCGAAGGGAGTGCGTTATCAGTGATGATATGCTTGGGCACGCCAAAACGACAAATGATGTGTTCTTTAATGAAAGCCACAATTTTTACTCCTGTAGTTCCTCGTAGGGGAATGGCTTCTACCCATTTGGTGAAGTATTCTGTCGCGGTTATGATGTACTCGTGCTGCTTCGATGATGGTGGATTGATTTTCCCGATAATGTCCAGTCCCCAGCTGTAAAATGGCCATGGACTGCTTATTGAGTACAAAGGGGTGGAAGGCGCATGAACAAGGTTCCCATGAATTTGGCATTTGTGACAGCTTTGAACAAAAGCGGCTGCGTCATCCTCCATGGTCGGCCAATAGTATTTCTCGTGTATCTGGAGAAATAGTTTCCTCTTCCCTTGATGTTCTCCTTCGTGTGTCTCCTTCAGCATGACTGGGATTTCTTCCCCAGCCAGGCATCGTAGTAGATCACCTCCGAAGCTCTTGCGATACAGGATCCCTTTGTGGAATACGAACCGCTTGGCATTTTGCTTTATCTTGATAGCATCCTTTTGATCGGCAGGAGTTGTTCCGTCACGGAGATAGCTAATGTATGGCTCTCTCCAGTCCCCAGTGTGGTTCATATTAAAAATTTCCAATTGATGTGGCGGTGCTTGGCAATTTGAGCAGGACTTCTGAAGTAGTCTGGATTGGGTCTCCATATCTGGCCAGTAATAGCCCAGGCGTTGAAGTCATCGGTAAAGCGTTACCACCAGTGATTGTCCACAAATTTCATTATGAACACGACTCAGCTGTAGTTGTGTTTCGTCATCCCCAAGACATCTTGACGGGGAACCATCCGGGTTCCGATAATACAGCATTCCATGAAGCATGAAGAAGTTCTGGAGGGTTTTGAGACTGACCTTTCCTTGGGAGAGTGAGCCGTTGAGCTCTTGAATGATCGGAGTTCGCCAATCGTCGGTCTTGGTGTCTTTGTATTGCGATAGCCATGTCGATTCTATGGTTCTCCTCTTTACTGTCGGGTTTCTTCCAAACCCTCGAATTTTAACTTGGAAGCTAGCGTTGCTAGACAATCGGCGTGTTTGTTGTTGCTGCGACCAACATGGGTTATGGTTGCATCGGCAAAATAGTTTAGTAACCTCTGTGCTTCTGATCGGTATGGAGCTAGCGTTACTTCCTTCAATGGGTATACTCCATTCATATGATTCACCAGTAACTTGGAGTCACCCCTTATCTCCAAATGCGTGACTCCTGCTTGCTTAGCTATTGACAGCCCTATGAGGAAGGCTTCATACTCTGCTGAGTTGTTGGTGCATTCGAAGTCCAGCTTGAAGGAGTGTGAGAATACTTCCCCAGTTGGAGATACTAATACCACTCCCGCTCCTCCAGTACTATTGCTAGGGGTAGCAGAGCCATCAAAATACAAGAGCCATACTTCTTCTTCCAAAAAAGAGATATCTGGAAATTCTCCAGGAAGATCCTCGTGTAACCCTGTAGTGCCTTCTCCAGGGAATGCTGCTAGTAAGTCTCAAGGACTGCTTGACCCTTGATATCTCTAGGTGACGTACATGTTATGTCCAGCTCTGACATTTGGAGAAGCCACTTGCCTGTCCTTCCCGTCAAGACCGGCTTTGAAAGTAAAAACTTTGCAGGGTCAGATTTAGACACGAGTATTACCTTGTTGGATAGTAGGTAATGCCTAAACTTCTGAATGGAATGGATCAAAGCTAAACATGCTTTCTCTGCTTTGGGATATCTGAGTTCAGCATCTCTTAATATTCGTGCGAAATAGTATATGGGACGTTCGATTCCCTCGTCGTCTTCCTGAGCGAGTAGATCCCCTACGGCGGTGTCACTGAAGGCAGTGTAGAGATATAGCGGCTTCCCTTGTGCAGGAGACTTCATGATGGATGGAGATGACAATATTCGTTGAATCTTTCGAAAAGCTTCTGTTGGGTTGCGGTCCAAACGAAGCTGGCTCCTTTCTTCAACAAGGGGGTGAATGAGGCGGTAAGTTGGGCTAGACCAGGTATAAAACGTCGAATGTAGTTCACCTTGCCCATGAAACTCTGGAGCTCCTTCACAGTTCGTGGGGGCGGCATTGTGAGGATAGCTTGAGTCTTGGACGGGTCTACCTTGATCCCTTCTGCAGTTACTTGGAATCCCAGAAATTTACCTAAAGAGATGCCAAAAGCGCATTTCAAAGATTCATCTTCAATTTGTATTCTCGACACCTCTCAAACACTTGCCGTAAGACGCTGGTGTGATCTGCTTGAGCCCTTGACTTGACCACGATATCATCTACATAGTCTTCTACTTGTTTATGCATCATGTCGTGGAAGATTTCCGTCATACCACGTTGATACGTTGCGCCGACGTTCTTTAAACCGAATGGCATAACAGTATAGTAAAAATTGCCAAGAGGGGTTCGGAAGGCTGTCTTACTTGCATCGTGCTCATACATCCTTATCTGATTGTAGCCACTGTAACCATCCATGAAGGAAAACATGCCGTGTCCGCTAGTGGTGTCTACTAACATGTCGATGTTACTCAGAGGAAAGTCGTCCTTGGGGCAGCACTTGTTCAAGTCTCTGAAATCCACGCGGCACCGAATTTGTCCGTTTTTCTTCTTTATTGGGACCACATTAGCTAACCAGGTCGGATGATGAATAGGTCTGATGAAGCCAGCATCTATTAACTTCTGAATTTCGTTCTTGATTTGTTCTTCTACTTCATGTCTGAATTGCCTCGGAGATTGCTTGATTGGCTTGGATCCAGGTATGACATGTAGGTGATGGGTGACCAATTTTTCATCTAGACCAGGCATTTCCTCGTATGTCCAGGCAAACACATCTTGGTACTCCTTGAGTAGTTGAACAAGACTCGTACGTTCGTCCGTGGACAGAGTCGAACTGATAGAGACATGCCTGGGAGATTATTCATTCCCGATGTTAACAGTCTCGAGCTCGTCGGTGGTGGAATTGGTTCTATCTTGTAGCTGTCACGGGGCATCCAATACCTCCTCTTATATTTCGTCGTTCTTGCAGCATTCAATTGGGCGGAGAGACTGGGTGCCAGTCTCTCCTGCTAATTGCTAACAGCGGCGCCGGTATATTGTCTTCCCCTTCTGATCACGTTTCGCCTCGAAAGTGCGTTCCCTTTTGGTGTGAGCGTGGGTTGAAGCTTCACCAGATAAAGATGGTCGCCTCGTCAGAAAAGGCGTGTCGTGGTGCTTGGCACCCAGTGATGCAAGCCGGTCTTCTTCCTGGATTGAAGCCCACGTGGGTAGTAGGGTGCACATGACTTTGTCTGACCTTCCCTGCGGAGTATCTTTTGGCTCGAACAGTTCCACTCCGCATATTGGTGCGTACGGAGATAATGATGAGGAATACGGATGACTTCCTCATTTAACATGGTCTTCAGGCACTGGTGATACGTTTAAGGGATGACCTTATTGTCATGAAGCCATGGTCTCCTTAGTATCATATGGTAGTCCGGCTCTTTTTCTATGACTTCAAATTTTGCTTTTGACTAAATGGGTCCTACTGATAAATTCATATTGACATACCCGTATGTGCTGGTCTGGTTTCCTTCGAAGTCCGTCATCGTGGTGGGCTGCCGTACAATCTTGCATGGGCTAACCTTGGCTGTCCTGAGAGTCTTGAGAGTAATCACATTCGAAGATGCTCATGTGTCGACGAGGGCCCTCCTGAACTCTGAACCCTTGATGTGTGCGGTAACATGTAGGGCCCGATTGTGACCTTCCTCTGCCATCATGTCGTCTTCTGTAAATGTAACATTATTTACAGATGTTTCCGATGCGATTAAGACTTCGGGACGAGAAGGAGTCGGGTGTACGTCCGAGCTATTTTATTAATCTGCAGCAAACGTCTCGCCCGTTGATTCTTCGAGAGGTGCAAGAGTTCACACAAGCTTTCCACTAGAGATGCCGCTTCCTGATCCACTGGTCTCTGGTTCGTAGTAAATCTGTTGATCTGAGGGGAACTAGCCCCCGGTGTAGAGGTCCCCGGAACGCTCATCTCTGATGCCATCTTGATGAGGAGATCAAGTATACCGTTTACCGCTTCTTTGATTAGCTCCATGTTCTTCGTGTGAATATCATATAACCGTGCTAGTTCGCTTAATGTTGGAAATCTCCTGATCATGCCGTCAGATACGCCGTTAGGAGGAGGGGTATCTCCATTGGAGGAACCATCAGGATTTGAGACTGTTGAGGCGATCCTAAGACCAACCATTTCGAAATTGATTGAATGGTATTGAAGAAATTGACTTTACAACAGAGAGACTAACCTCCCGCTGTGGTCGCCAATTGTTTATGGGTGAAAACTATCTCTGCCGGTTTTGGTAATTTGGGGTGTGTGGATGAGAAATGAGTTTAAACCTTAAACAAATGCACTACGCGAGAGTGCTTGTAGATTCGAGAAATCAATCTGTGCAAATCCGGCCTAAACCAATAAATGGCCGTTCCAGACTTGTTTCGGTCACAAAGTGAAGGAGATGGGGTTGATCTTAGGGAGGGAAATGAAGAAGGTGTTGAGATTTTGAAGGTGTTGGCTATGTATGACTTGTATCAGAAAGCTGAACTGGCTTGTAAGCTATCAGTTTCGGTGTTTGAATACAATGGTATCAACACTTGCCTCTGTTTGTCTGGACTTGTTCTTCTGTCGTTGGAAATAGGGAGGAGAACCTATTTATACAAGTCATTTGAGACTTATTCACGTCTCTCGTGGGAAGTGGAAGAAGTGGAGTGATGGAGTAGTGGAGTTGTGTGTTAGTGTTACACGACCAGTCTTGCCCACTTCTCCTGTCATCTCTAACCGTCCATGACTTCCTGACACGTTCTTGTGATGGCGCGTTGTACCCTGCACGCTGTATACCGCCAGACCAATACCCCAGTATGTATCCCCCAGTTTGTGACATGACTGATGTCTCGAGTGTGTGGATCGCGGGACCCACAGAAAGTAGCATGTAATGCTAGACTAAATAACTAAGTTATTTAGGAAGTCGATACTTGTGAAGTATCGTGTGTATTCTATCAGTCTCGCATCATGGTGTGGTAAAGTGACGGGTGGTGATCACCATGACGCCTCACCGACCAATTAACTCCTGACCAGGGTTGTATAACCAAGCCGGTGAAGTTGGACGGACGAGATGATCTTTGAGACACTCATCTGCGTCCGTTAATGGAATTAGGGTTTTTGAAGAGGTGCGCAAGCATCACTCTTCAGCTTGGTCGAATCCAAGCTTGGGATACAATTTTGACATGGCCGATCGTGCATGTGTGTAGACGACATGACGGTGTAGGCGCCCATATCTCATTGTCTCGTGAAAATGTGATCTGGGCCACTCAATTTGTCCGGCGAAGTTGAGTGGTCGAGATCAATTTGCCACAGAAATTTGGTGCCGCAGAAGCCGCGCATCATGTCAGTTTTGGGCGCGCGTTCCAAGACGACCAAGCTTGGTCGGTCTTGGCCGATCAGCCCGGCGTGCATACGGTGGGATGGTGTATATACCTGTACTTCATCGTCTCATAAAAACATGATCTAAGCCACTCAATTTGTCCGGTAAACTTGAGCGGTCGAGATCAGTTTGTGGCTGGAAGTGTGACCACGCCTATCTTGGGCGCGCGAATCAAGGTGTACAACCAAGTTTGGTCTTGGCCGATCGGGTGTGGAGACAGGTGGGCCCACAGTGATCGTGTTGATACTTACCAAACCTGCTTAGTCTATTCCTGGACCCTTCATTCGTGCAGGAGAAAATGGGCGCTCGTGATCGCGACACAACCCTAATTAAGTTTTGCCGGCCGTGTGTCATACCTAGTTTGGGGCGCACGAATCAAGACGACCAACTATAATTGGTCCTTACCGATCAGTCAGGTATGTACACGGGCCCACGGTATTTGTGTTGACATGCTCTGGGCCTTTTGAATCTACATCTGCACCCTCCATCTATGCCTGCAAAGATGGATGGTTGAGACTGTTTTGCGATACATGTAATGTGCCGCAAACCCTAATTTAGGGTTTTTCGTCCATACTGCTTTGGCTTGGACGGTTTGGCAAGCTATGCCACCCCTTGGGGAGGCCGAACATGCAGGGTCCGCGTTGGGTCGGTGGTGCATATTCCAATACCTGCTTGGGGTCATGGATTCAATCTAAGCCATCCAATCATGCTGGTGGAGTTGGATGCTCATGATCGTTTCTGAGACTAATATGGTCAGTTCATGTTCAAATATGCTCAATCGGGCTAGTATAACACACCGAGAGTTGTAGCCTGTATGGGTATTTCATACATGTTTTATTATTAATGCTTGGAGATTCGTGTTGCTCTGCTGAGAACAACACTCAGTCGTCATGCCGCACCTGTAATGAGTACAGGAAATACAAGGCTGGTCATGCATTAATTAATAATGTCAGTAAATTCATTGTGGTATATGGGATTGTTGCTACATGCTCCAACCTAGATGAATTTTGTTTATTTAATTCACAGAATACTGGGATTGTTGCCACATGCTCTATTCTAGGTAAATTAGTAAAGTGAAGAAGTATTCATCACTTATCAATGGCTTTATCTTTTGCAAGATGTTAGCGTATAATTTTGGCCTTTACAATTTCAGCCTTAAATGAAAATCCACCATCAACAACGTGGTAGCTACCTTATGTGTAATACCATATTTCTTCATCAAAAGCTTAAAAGGTCCATTACAAAAGTGCGACCTTCCATCACTAATTATAGAACGCGGTGTACCAAAACGTGTAAGTATATTATCTTTCAAGAACTCAATCACAACCCTATGGTCATTGGTTTTACACGCAACCGCCTCAATCTACTTAGAGACGTAGTCTACAACGACAAGGATGTATAAGTGATAGATACATTTTTGTGTCTGATTTAATCTCAATTGTATATATTGTTAGTGCCCGATTTTGTATTTATTATGGCTTTTTGTGTCTTTGTAGGTGTTTTTGGAGAAATA
This sequence comes from Papaver armeniacum, assembly GCA_023531295.1. NCBI lineage: Eukaryota > Viridiplantae > Streptophyta > Magnoliopsida > Ranunculales > Papaveraceae > Papaver > Papaver armeniacum. The sequence continues at coordinate 550,308 of JAJJWW010003942.1, forward strand.
AACATGCGTGGAAAATTGGCTCGAAAAGTGGTTTTTGCGCTCGTGGGAGAAAATTACTATACGGACCTACATTTTGGATAAGGGGTAACCTAATTAATAAGGGGTAGCCACATGCTATTCGCACCCCTGGTTTGGATAAGGGCACTCCATCCCTACCTTTTTAAATTTGAAAATGGCGGGAAATGAATCAGGCAGCTGCATGAATTTCAGGGAGATATTTGGACGAGATTTTCACCTGATTTCTGTTGGATATGGGTTGGTCTAAGCCTGTTAAACCTGTTTATGGGTGAAAACTACTCCTGCAGAATTTGGTAATTTGGGGTGTGGATGAGGAATGAATTTAAACCTTAAACAAATGCACTGCGCGGTGAGTGCTTGTAGATTCGAGAGATCAATCTGTGCAAGTCCGGCCTAAACCAAGAAATGGCCATTCCGGACTTGTTTCGGTCACAAAGTGAAGGAGATGGGGTTGATCTTAGGGAGGGAAGCGAAGAAGGTGTTGAGATTGTGAAGGTGTTGGCTTGCTTATGACTTGTAATGAAAGGTGAGCAGGCTTGTGATTGATGCAAGCAAGCTCCAAGCTGGTGAAGTTGAACGGATGAGATGATCTTTGAGACACTATGATCAAAGTTGTTACGCTTTCTTCCGCTTGGATATCTCGAGTTCAAGATCTCTTAATATTCCTGGGCTGAAATAGATATATACGCCCGATTCCCCGCCGTCTCCCGAGCGGCAGCCTCTGATGCGTTGAGCCACCGGCTGGCACAGAGTAGATATAGCGGCTTCCCTTGCAGAGGTACTTCATGATGGCCGAGATGACAAAGATTCATTGAATTAAAGCCTCGCTTGGTTGCGTCCAAACGGTCGGCTCCTTTCTTCAAATGGGTGTGGGTGAATGAGAGGCTTGAAGTCGGCCAGACCAGTATAAACGCCGAATGTAGTCCGTCTTGCCATGAAACTCGGAGCCCTTCACTGGGGGCATTGCAGAGGATAGCTCGAGTCTTGACAGGCTCACTCGATCCTTCAGAAGCATTTTAATCTTAAATTTTCCCCAAGAGACGCTCAAAGCATTTCAAAGGATTCATATTCAATTTGTATTCTCGACACCTCTCAAACACTTCTGTCAAAGACAAGCGTGATCTCGCCGAGCCTCGATTTGACCACACGATATCATCTACATAGTCTTCACTTGTTTATGCATCATGTCGTGGAAATTTGCCGCCATAAAGACGCGACATTGCCATGTCAAGGCTTTTAAACTAATATAATATAGATAATAAAATTGCCAAGAGGGGTTCGTAAGGTCAGTTTATCAGATCATGCCCACATCTTTATCCGATTGTAAATGACCGTAACCATCCATGAAGCGGAAAACATGTCGGCCCCAAGTAGTGGCGTCTACTGCTAACATGTCGATGTTGGGGGCAGAGGAAAGTCGTCTGGGCAACACTTGTTCAAGTCTCCAAATCCACGCAAGACCGAATATGTCCGTAAGCTTTTCTTTATCACCATGCATTGAAGCAATCCGCCTGATGATTTAATAGGTCTCGATTGAAGCCGCAAACAAGAATCCTGAATTTCGTTTCGATTTGTTCTTCTACTTCATGTCCGAATTCGCTCTGACGCTTGATTGGCTCGGGATCCGTACGACATGTAGGCACGCTTACCAATTTTTCATCCGTACTGCATTTCGCATGTCCGTGCAAACACATCTTAGTACTCCTTGAGAATAACAAGACTCGTGACGTTCTTCCTCGTGGATGAGCCTAACTGACAGAGACAACTCGGGAGATTCTTCATTCCCCGATGTTAACAGCCTCAGGCTCACGCTGGTAATCAGTTCCATCTTAGAGCTGTCGCAGTGGCATCCAATACCTCCTCTTGTATTTCGTCGTTTTCGCAAAGATTCAATCGGGGCTAGAGACTGGTGCTTGGCCTCGCTAATCAAGTAACTGCTTTATATTTTCTCTTCCCTTTCTCATCACGCTTCGCTTTCGGGAAGTGCTCCTCTTTTCGTATGAGCATGGGTCAAGCTTCACCGGATAAAGATGGCCGCCTCGTCGTAAAGGCGGTCAGTGGTGCTTGGCCCCCGCAATGCAAGTCGTTTCTTCTTCCTGGATCAGCGCCCACGCGGTAGCTGGGTGCATGTGACTTTGTCTCGACCTTCTCGGCGAGTATCTTGGCTCGAATGTGGGCCCACTCGAGAGATACCTGCACGAGACAATGATGCAGAATACTGATGACTTCCTCATTTAACATGGTCTTCGTGCATCGCGATATATCAAGGGACGACCTTATCACATGAAGCCATGGTCTCCTAAGATCATATGGTAGTCCTAGCCTTTCTATGACTTCAAATTTTGTTGACCGAACTGTCCTACCGAGCAAATTCGACGACATACCCGTATGTGCTGGTCTCGTTTCCTTTCCGGGTCCGCATCGTGGTGGGCTGCCGATAATCTTGCATGGAAGCACCTCGTCGCCATGCAGCAGCTCCGAGAGTAATCACATTCAAGACGCCCTGTGGTCAATTTTAGGGCCCTCTCAACTCTTAACCCTTGATGGGCAGAATACGGGTCTTGCCAGACCTTCCTCTGCCATCATAATGCTTCCTCTTAAATATAACATTATTTGCGTATGTTTCCATGGGCTAAGACTTCTCCGGACGGTATGAGCCGCACGCCCGCAGAGCTATTTATTAATCAAGAAGAAACGCCTCTTCTCAAGCTGATTCTTCTCGAGAGGTGCAAAGAAGTTCGCCAAGCTTTCCATTGGGAGATTCTTTATTTTGGTCTTATCGAATTAAGCGATTATTTTGTACAATCGGTTTAGCAAAGGGACTAAGGTGCTTAGTTGATTTTTAGTTTGCTAAACTAAAATGGAAAAAATGTTTCGAAAATTGTTTCCTTGGTAACTATATCGAAAATAAAACTACTTGTAGTTTCGGTTTTGATATTGGTTATCAGAACATGGTGTGTGGAACCCTCGTGCCTAACTCTACAAGTTGCAAGTCGATTTTGAGATTTGTTTTCGTGTTTCCCTTTATTTTTTTTGTTTCTTTGTCATTTTGTGACAAAAAGGGGGAGAAATATATGGAGTAAACAAGTGATATTGGCATTGATTTTATATTTATTGGTATCTGTTTATGGGTGAAAACTATTTCTGCCGGTTTTGGTAATTTGGGGTGTGTGGATGAGAAATGAGTCTAAACCTTAAACAAATGCACTGCACGGGAGTGCTTGTAGATTCAAGAAATCAATCCAGGCAAATCCAGCCTAAACTAAGAAATGGCCGTTCCCGGATCTTGTTTCGGCCACAAAGTGAAGGAGATGGGGTTGATCTTAGGGAGGAAGCGAAGAAGGTGTTGAGATTGTGGAAGGTGTTGGCTATGTATGACTTGTATCGTAAAGTCGAACCGCGGTTGATGATGAAGTTATCGGTTCCGGTGTTTGAACACGATTGTATCAACACTTGCCTCGTTGTCTTGTCTTGCCTTGTTCCTCTTGTTTGAAAAAATAGGGAGGAGAACCTATTTATAAAAGTCTTTAAGCCTAACCCTCGTATCTCGTGGGAAGTAGAGAAAGTGGAGTGATGGAGTAGTGGAGTTGTGTGTTGGTGTCACATGACCAGTTCTGCCCACTTCTCCCATCATCACTAACCAGTCCACGACTTCATGACACGTTCTTATGATGGCGCGTTGTGCAGCACGCACGCCGTAAACCGCTGCACCAATACCCCGAGTATGGATCCCCAGCTTTGTGACATGATTGATGTCTCGAGTGTGTGGATCGTGGGACCTTATGAAAGTAGCATGTAATGCTAGATTAAATAACTAAGTTATTTAGGAAGTCGATACTTATGAAGTATCGTGTGTATTCTATGCGAGTATTGCATCATGGTGTGGTAGAGTGACGGGTGGTGATCACCATGACGCCTCACTCGACCAATTAACTCCCGACCGTGGTCTGTAGCAACCAAGCCGGTGAAGTTGGGACTGGACGAGATGATCTTTCAGACACTCATCCGCGACCGTCTGGTGGAATTAGGTTTTCAAGAGGTGCGCAAGCATCACTCTTCAGCACTTGGTCGAATCCAAGCTTGGGATACAATTCTGCAGGTGGCCTATCGCATGCGTGTGTAGACGACATGCCTGTGTATGCGCCATACCTCATTGTCTCGTGAAAGTGTGATCTCGGGCCATCAATTTTTCCTACGAGGTTGAGTGGTCGAGATCCATTTGCAACGTAAATCTGCGCGCAAAAGCCGCGCATCATGCCAACTTCGAGCGCGCGTTCTAAGACGCACCAAGCTTGGTCGGTCTTGGCCGTCAGTCCGGTATACAAACGGCGCAGCTGGTGTACACGTCTATACCTTAATATCCCATAGTAAACGTGATTCTAAGCCACTCAATTTGTCGCCAAGCAGCTTGAGTGGTCGAGATTAGTTTGCAACCGGGAGGTGCGACCATGCCTAGTTCGGGCATGCGAATCGAGGCAACCGGGCATGATATGCCTTTGCTGATCGGGTGTGGAGATAGATGGGCCCACGTGGTCATGTTGATGCGCACTGCACTCGCCTTAGTCTAATCTCGGACCCTTCATTCGTGCGGAGAGAAATGGACGCTCTGTGATGTTCAAACCCAACTAGTGGTTTCCACCGCCGATGTCATGCCTTGTTTGGGCGCATTATCCGGAACGACCAACTATAGTTGGTCCCGACTCTACGTCGGCCATGTATGTAGCGTGCCTACTGTGTTTGTGTCGACATGCTTTGGGCCCCTTTGAATCTACATCTACACCCTCCGTCTATGCTCTGCGAAGATGGATGGTTGAGATTGCTTTGCGACACATGTAATGTGGCGCAAACCCTAATTTAGGATTTTTCGTCCATACCGCTTTGGCTTGGACGGCTTGCAAGCTATGCCACCCTTTGGGAGGCCGACTCATGCGAGGCCCGGGTTGGGCCTGCAGAGTGAATATTCCAATACCCGCTTGGGGTCATGGATTCAATCTAAGTCATCCAATCATGTCGGTGAAGTTGGATGGTCGTGATCGTTTCGAGACCGACATGGACAGTCCAGGATTCAAATATGTCTAATCGGGCTAGTATAACACACAGAAGATGTATGCTCAATCTGGCTAGTATAACACATCGAGAGTTGTAGCTCGTACTGGGTATTTCGTGACATGCTTCATTATTAATGCTTGGAGGTTCGTGTTGCTCTGCCGAGAACAACACTCGGCCGTCATGCCGCACCTAATGAGTACAGTAGAAATACAAGGTGTTTATGTATTAATTAATAATATTGTAAATTCACAGGGTATGTGGGATTGTTGCCACATGCTCCAACCTGGATCAATTTCGTGTATTTAATTCTACGCGAATACCGGGATTGTTGCCACATGCTCCATTCCAGGTGAATTAGTAAAGTGAAGAAGTATTCATCACTTATTAATGGCTTTATCTTTTGCAAGATGTTAGCGCATAATTTTGGCCTCTTACAATTTTAGCCCTAAACTAAAATCCACCATCAACATTAAGTCCTCGCTCTAGCACATAATGGTTACACTATTGTGGGGTAGGCATTAGATGGTGACATATACGGATAAAACTTCGAGACAAAGTTAGATGTTACCAGAGAAACGAGTTGTCCTCGCTTCTTGGAGCATGTCACGTTCAAGAGGCGTTCTGCTGAGCGTTCTCTAGCATGATGTCGGTCTTGCCTTCGATCGACCTTGTTATGCTCGGCTTCGGTCGAGAGCCTTATTCGTGATTGTTCGGCTCGAGCGTGCAGATGATGTGCCTCGCTCAATAGGCTGCTGCTTCGCTTCGCTCGATCGTGGGACTCATCATGCGCCCGCTTGATCGAACGTGGGTTTGTTATGTCTCTGCTTGCTCGAACGTGGGCTTGTTATGCCCGCCTTGCTCGAACGTGGGACCCACCGCGTGCCTCGCTTTGCTTCGGGCCACTGTGCTCGCTTCCGACCAATTTAGAGCTGGATGTGCTCGATCAAGTGGGACCCATCGCATGCCTGACTTGGCTTGGGGCCGGTTGTTCTCGCCTGACGAAACACCAAACTCCGTTGCCTCACCCCAACACCATACTTTCCCCTTGACCAACACGGCCTTGCGATTTGACAAACTCGACTGGGACATCGCCGCTTCGACCGTGACGGGATATTAGCCTACGATCTCGACCAACACCGCTTTACTGACTTGACTAACACCGGCCTCGCTTGTCGGCCCAATACCAGCCTCGCGACTCGAGTAGTACCGGACCTTGTGACTTGATCAACACCGGCCTTGCTTTCTTCTCCAGTACGCTTATGTGCTTGCTCGAGTGTCATCCTCGCTACTTCGACCAACACCGTCTTGCCTTGACGAACACCGGCTCTGCTAACCAACATCGGTCTTCCCTTTGCTCGAACGTGGATCTAGGCGTGCTTGCTTTGCCCAAACCGAACCTTGTATGTTCGAACGTGGTGTGGGTCCCACCGAGAGCGTCAAGCATCTTCTCGGAGCAAGCAGTGTCCTAGAGAGCGTTGAAGGAACTTCTAGTGGGTGGAGAGTTGAAGCGCTTATGCTTGGAGAGAGTGTCAAGAAGTTCTTGACTCGACTCAGTAAAGGAATTTTATGTTGAACCTCGGCTCCCAAGTGTGGTCTACGTGGATCTATTTTGTATGCTCGACGGGTCTTTGTGCACGTAATGGTCGCTGATATGGTGAAGCTCGATGGTATTAATCGACGAGCAACAACAGTCTCCTGGCGAGCAACTGGTGATCAAGAGACCGGAAGGGAGAGGCGTGATAGCTACTGGCACGAACTTGGCAGTCTTCATATAGTGGTAGAGCTCGTCTCATTGTTAGAGGGATAAACTGGAACCGATGGCTTTCTTGACGTTTCTTCATGAAATAGAGAAGAGGGATACAATCCCCTGCCCACGAGTATCTAGAGCTTTAGACTTGATAGACGTTGTCACGCTAGGGTTCATGAGGTTGTCTTTGAGATGGGCGAAGCATAAGCGTCCCAACCATACTCCTTTGGTAACGCAACTAAATCTTCTACTGAGACAAATTCGAAAGCGTCTCTCATTGATGTAGTTACCATCGATCCGTATATGGAATATATTGGACGTTGTTTCACCATTACGACAATCGTGCATATGGTGCTGGAGTTGGAGATGGCGATTTTGGACGCGCAGGATGTTGTATCTCGTGGCTTTCCTCTTCTCGCTTAGCTAAACCGCTATGGAAGGTCGAAGGTTGTATTGCTCGCTGGTGGGATGTATGCTTACACGAACATCATGAGGCTCTTCATTACTGAAGGTCCGGTTTTTTCCAGGCAGGTAGATGTCGCTGCAGATGAGCGTTCAACAGCCTTCACGAAGTCCGGAGGATGACCAAAAGTGCAGCATTCTCCAACATAACACTGTAGACATGCACCATCCTCTCGATAGAGTGATTCGCCTGGATTCTTTCTCGACATGACACGCGGACATCGCTATCTTCTTGAGGTCGCTCCCTTGAGGTGCTCTGGCCAGTGGATCCGAAGATGTCCCATGCTCGCTCTTGTCTCGACGACATAATAGGCTAACCCTTTGTGATGATTCAGAGATGACAATATCACATTGAATCCTACGAAACGCTTCATGTTGTAGTGTAATCCGAGACGAAACTTGATCGCTTTCTTGGCCAGGGGGTGAATGAAGCAAAAGTTTACCTTGCCGTGAAGTTTTGGAGCTTCTTCTGAGTTCACGACAACGACATTGTGAGGATAGCTTGAGTCTTGGATTTGACTACTATATCATCACGTGGTCTTCGACTTGCTTATGCATCATGTCGTGAAAGATTGCCGTCATAGCACGTTGATACGTTGTAATAGGCGTTCTTTAAACCGAATGGCATAACAATGTAGTAAAAATTGCCAAGAGGGGTTCTAAGGCTATCTTACTTGCATCGTGCTCATACATCCTTATCGATTGAACATGTAACCATCCATGAAGGAGAACATGCCGTGTCCGCCGGCGGCGTCTACTAACATGTTGATGTTAGCGTAGGAGTAGTGGGCGACACTCTGTTCAAGTCTTGAAATCCACGCAAAGACCGACCGTCCTTTTTCTTCTTTTACCGAGACCACATTAGCTAACCGAGTCTGATGATGAATATGTCTGATGAAGCCAAGCACTAAGAACTTCTAAATTTCGTTCTTGATTTGTTCTTCCACTTCGTGTCCGAATTTCCTCTGAGATTGCTTGATTGGCTTGGATCCGAGTATGACATGTAGGTGATGGGTGACCAATTTTTCGTCTAGACCGTGCATTTCCTCGTATTTCCAGGCAAACACATCTTGGTACTCCTTGAGTAGTTGGACAAGACTCACACGCTCGTCCACTGGACAGCAGTCGAACCGATAGAGACAGCCCGGGAGATTCTTCATTCCCGATGTTAACGCCTCGGCTCGTCGGCTGTGGAGTTGGTGTCATCGTGTAGTCACGTTGCGGAGCGTCCAATACCTCCTCTTGTGTTTCGTCGTTCTTGCAAGATTCATCTGGGCAGAGACCGGGTTCCAGCCTCTCCGCTAATTACTAACAACTGCGCCAGTGATATTGTTTCCCATTCATCACTGGCTTGCCTCAAAAGCGCGTTCTCTCTTGGTGTGAGCATGGGTTGAAGCTTCATGGGATGAAGATGGGCCTCGTCGAAATGTATGGTCGTCTTTGTTTAGCCCCCAGGATGCAAGTGGCCTTCTTTCCTGGACAAGCCCACGTGGGTAGTGGGGTGCAGGCTTTTGTCTCGACCTTCCTGCGGAGTTTCTTTTGGCTCGAACAGGTTCACCCGCATATTGGTGCGTCTGAGATAACGAAGCGAGAATACGGATGACTTCTCATTTAGCATGGTCTTTGCACCGGTGATACGTTGAAGGGATGACCTTATTGTCATGAAGCCACGGTCTCTCTAAGATCATATGGTAGTCCAAGCTCCTTTTTCTATGACTTAAAATTTCACCTGACCGAACGAGTCCTAATCGGAGCAATTCAGATTGACATACCCGTACATGTGCCGTCCGGGGTTTCCTTGAAGTCGGAGTCAGGTGGGTTGACATACAATCTTTGCATGGGCTAACTTAGGCGTCCCGAGAGTCTTGAGAGTAATCACATTCAAAGATGCTCAGGTGTCGAGCGAGGGGCCTACGAATCTCCAACACTGATACGTGCGGTAACATGTGGGCCGGTTATGACCTTCCTCTCGCCATCATGTCGTCTTTCGTGAATGCAACATTATTTGAGATGTTTCCGATACGGTTAGACTTCAGGACGTGCGAAGGAGTCGAGGTGCAGCTATTTTATTAATTACGAAACGTCTCGCCTCGTTGATTCTTCGAGAGGTGCAAGAGTTCACACAAGCTTTCCACTAGAGATGTCGACTCCCGATCCACCGGTCTACGGTTCGTAGTAAAGCTGTGATCTAAGGGAACTAGTCCCCGATGTAAGGAGGTCTCCAACGTCTCCGTCGATGTCGTCTTAATGAGGAGATCAAGTATCCAAGCACGTTTTTTTGATTAGCTCCATGTTCTTCGTGTGAATCTCATGCCGTGCTAATTCGCTTAATGTTGGAAATCTCTCGATCATGCCGGTCGGATACGGGTTAGGAGGAGGGGTATCTTCGTTGAGGAACCATCGCATTTGAGACCGGCCGAGACCATTCCCAAGACCAACCATCTCGAAATTGATTGAATGGTAATAAGAACAATTTACAACCGGTAGATTAACCTCCCTCTGTGGTTGCCAATTGTTTATGGGTGAAAACTATTCTCTTAGGTTTTGGTAATTTGGGGTGTGTGGATGAGAAATGAGTCTAAACCTTTAAACAAATGACCGCACGGAGTGCTTGTAGATTCGAGAAATCAATCGTGCAAACCGGCCTAAAACCAAGAAAATGACTTAGTTCCGGACTTGTTTTGGTCACAAAGCGAAGGATATGGGGTTGATCTTAGGGAGGGAAGCTGGCAGTGTTGAGATCATGTGAGGTGTTGGCTATGTATGACTTGTATAAGAAAGCCGTGGCTTGCATGATGTAAGCTTATCGTTAGGTGTTTTAATATGATTATCAACACTTGCCTATGTTGTCTTGTCTTGCCTTGTTCCTCCCTGTTTGAAAAACATGGAGGATAACCTATTTATAAAAGTCTTACGCCTAACCCTCGTATCTCGTGGGAAGTGGAGAAAGTGGAGTGACGGAGGTGGGTTGTGTGTTGGTGTCCACCTACTCCGGCCTTGCCCACCTACTCCCATCATCACTAACCGTCCATGACTTCATGACACGTTCTTGTGATGGGCGCGTTGTGCGCCGCACGCCGTAAAACCGCGTACCAATACCCCGCATGGATCCCAGGTTTATGGCATGATTCGATATCCCGAGTGTGGATCGTGGGACCCACATGAAAAGTAGCATGTAATGCCAGATTAAATAACTAAGTTATTTATTCTATGCGGTGTACCGCATCATGGTGTGGCGGGGAGCGACGGTGGTGATCACTACGACGCCTCACCGACCAATTAACTCCCGACTGGGGTTGTATAACCAGCCTAAGTGAAGTTGACTCCGACGATGACCGCTGGCCGTAAGTCAAAAATAAATTACACTTTCTTACTACCAAAATATAAATATAGCAAGGCCAAGAAAGGATCGATCCCAGAGAGGTCAGGTTGTCAAAATTTTTTCGGTTCCTATAAATAACACGGGGTTTTGTGATTATATTAAACTAAATAAAACAAAATAAAGCAAAGTAAACGAATCAAATCAATGATAAGAAGATATTGGTCATATGGATTGCCATTCACAAACATGTTTTCAACACAATAACTAGAATTGATATTTTAATCTCGACTTTTATCAAAGACCCTAGAATACCTTGATCGCAAGTATATCGCAAATCTCTCATGTCATCCAACAAACACATTAAAAGATGCGAATATGAATTCTACCTAAAGGAACAACCAACGTGTAAAAGCATAATCAAGTTTAATTCCCTAGATGCACAGTTCTATGAAATCGGGCAATCAAACAACCGAACGTGGAAGCGCACTAATCCAATTTAACAAAGGTTACGATTCACATATGATCATAAGAATATATCACTACAAACTATAATCATACTTATGCTACTTGCAATCCGAATTATCACTTTTGCGTATAATAACCCTAATCTAGCAATGAGATGAAAACAAACTCAATCGATTCGCGACTCGACTAAACAAGCATCCAAATCATGTAACAATATTCATGGTGAATCATAAACGATAATATGAGAGAAAACTAATTTATTGAATTAAAACCCATATTTGGAAATCCAACTTATTCCATAACAGTAATAAAACTCTAGCTCATATTCAGGTTCATAACAAGAAGAAGAGAAGTTTCATGTTTTATTACATAACAAAGTGAAGGCAAAAGAATTGATACAAGATATTATAAAGATATCCCAAATTGTGCTTGAAGCTACTCTATATATATAGAGTTTTGTAACCTCTTCTTGAAGAAACTAGGAAACCTAATAAAAATAGGAAAGTGCACCTCCTTAAAACTGTGTCCCGTGCATCATACCCCGTGCAAAGTAGGTTGCCAAACTCTGGCCAAAATAAGTCACGGCCATCCCACTTGTGATAATCTCTAACCAGTCCAATGGGCTTGCAACAATCCAGCCCAAATATTCTTCATTGGATGCGTCTAGATCCCATTAATAACCATCATCACATGAAATGGCAGCATCCAAACCTCCCTGTCTCGATCACGATCTCAAAGCCATGCAACCTTTACGTCCATTCTCGACTCGGCCAACCTCATCTATCTTTCTCTCCATCTCCTGTTATGCTCTCTACCGTTCTCTTTTCTTCTCAAGTTCTGCAGCAAACTGAATTGGCGTCCAAGGCTCATAGTCATGTTGTTTTCTTTCTCTTTACCTCGAGCTGAACATCCATACCTTAATCCCTGTATGATCCGAGTTCTTCTCAATCGACAACAAACATCGACCTCATTAGTTCATCGTCAGTCTCCTTACTAGAACCCATCTTCAAACCTCCGTTTCCTCGATAACCTTCCTAGACGAGACAATCTCGTTTCTTCTTCCTTACTTCTTCATGCTCAATCTCGTCATCACTCGATGTATTCATCTTGCAGGTCATAAACCCTCACAAGCAAGCAACCCCATTCTCAATCACCGAGACTCCATCGACAACAACCCACACTCGTCATCACTCGCCTTCACTAACTATCGATGACAAGCAACAACTTACCTCGAGTCTCAACTGCCATAATCACGATCATCACTGAACCATTGCTATCATCTCCTTTAGCTCTAACTCCACCAACCAACGTCACAGCTTCCATCATCAGCAACAACACTCATCCATATCGTCCCTGACTCACATCTTCTTCACAGAGTCGATCAATCTCCGGTCATCACATCTCTGCCATCTTCGTTATCCATGCTTTCGTACTCTCTGCCATGCTCTTCTATCACCGATCATTGGCTGCATCATCTACTTTTCTCAGAACCATCGTGATCATCACGAGCTTCTCTGTGTTCCTGAGCTCTTCTCAACCATCGATAATGGCAGCGACCATCATACATTTCAACTCCTCCGAACTCATCACACTCATTACTCGAGCTCCACTAGTAGCAACATCTCTATCAATGGGTACGCTGACACTATTCCCTGAACTGCACGACCAAACTAGAGAAACAATCTCAAACACGATCTTCTTCCATTCGTGTCAGCATCTTCCTTACCAAGCTCTGTCACCGAGCATTACCACTGTCCCTGTTCACTGCCAAACTCCGAATCCCATCACCAAGCTCGAGCTAACACAACATCATCACCATCAAATCTGTCATTAGAACCAGCACATAATTCCTCGTCCCTGCTCGAACTCTACCTGATGCTGGAGAAGACAATAGTGCCCTTAGTGAAACAACGGGTGTTGTTATCACCATTTGAATTCCGACCTCCCCCCAGTAAATGGCTCGACTGCCTTTAGCAGCTCCGTTGAAAGTGGCAACCCCTTAACGGAATGACTGCCCCTTAACTTGAATTGGGGTGCCAATAGCATTCACCCCTTTGCTTATGAGTTCTTGTTTTGCTCATAACTTCTTCATACGAACTCAGAATGACTCAGTTCTTTCGCCATCGTCTTCATCTTCTCGTCCTCTACACAATGAAAAGTAGAAATCTTGTATTTGAACGAGTTCCAATTGGTCTTTTTGCTCCAAATGACTCCATTGCACCTAATAAACTCAAAAGCACACATAAGATACATAATTTACAAGAAAACTCGCAAAGAAAGCATAAATACTAGATATTAAATACGTGTATTCTACACCTATCGGACGAGATGATCTTGCGACCGTTAGTGGAATTAGGGTTTTTGAAGAGGTGCGCAAGCATCACTCTTCAGCTTGGTCGAATCCAAGCTTGGGATACAATTTTAAGCGTGGTCGATCGTGCATGTGTGTGTACGACATGACTGCTGTAGGCGCCATACCTCATTGTCTCGTGAAAGTGTGATCCGAGCCACTTAATTTTTCCGACGAGTTGAGTGGTCGAGATCCATTTGCAACTGTAATCTGGTGCCGCAAAAGCCGCGCATCATGCCAACTTCGAGGCACGCGTTCCAAAACGACCAAGCTTGGCCTGCCTTGGCCGATTAGTCCGGATATACAAACGGAGAGTCATGTACACGTCCATACCTTAATATCCCATAGAAACGTGATCTAAGCCACTCAATTTGTCCGAAAAAGTTGAGTGGTCGAGATTAGTTTGCAATCGAAAGGTGCGACCATGCCTAGTTCGGGCGTACGAACCGAGGCAACCGAGCATGATATGCCTTGGCCGATCTGGTGTGGAGATAGATGGGCCCACTGGTGGTCATGTTGATGCGCACCTGACTCGCTTAGTCTAATCCTAGACCCTTCATTCGTGCAGAGAAAATGGACGTCGTGATGTTCAAACCCTAATTAGGTTTCACCCGCCGTAAGCGTCATGCCTTGTTTGGACGCACTGATCCCGAACTGACCAACTATAGTTGGTCCCGACCGACCTGGTCATGCATGTAAGCGCGCCACGCGAATTTGTGTTGACATGCTCTGGGCCTTGAATCTACAGTCACACCTCCATCTATGCCTCTGAAGATGGATGGTCGAGACTGTTTACGACACATGTAATGTGACGCAAACCCTAATTTAGGGTTTTTCGTCCATACCGCTTGGCTTGGACGGTTTGGTAAGTTATGCCACCCTTTTGGGGAGGCCGACCATGCGGGCCCGCGTTGGGTCGGTGAGTTAATATTCCAATACCGCTTGGGGTCATGGATTAAATCTAAGCCATCCAATCATGCCTGGTGAAGTCGGATGGTCGTGATCGCTTCTAGACCGATATGGACAGCCCGCATTCAAATATGCTCAATCGGGCTAGTATAACACACCGAGAGATGTATGCTCAATCGGCTAGTATAACACACCGAGAGTTGTAGCTCCGATGGTATTTCGTACATGCTTCATTATTAATGCTTGGAGGTTCGTGTTGCTCTGTGAGAACAACACTCGGTCGTCATGCGCATACCGTCAATGAGTATAGAAATTTGGTTATGCATTAATTAATAATCTTTGTAAATTCGAGGTATATGGGATTGTTGCCACATCTTCTGACCTGGATGAATTTGATGTATTTAATTCACGAATATTTGGGATTGTTGCCACATGATCCATTCTAGGTGAATTAGTAAAGTGAAGAAGTATTCATCACTTATTAATGGCTTTATCTTTTGCAAGATGTTAGCATAATTTTGGCCTTTACAATTTTAGCCCTAAACTAAAATCCACCATCAACAGAACGCTAAGGAAAGAACATTGGTGCTTAAACGTTTTATCTAAATGAAAGAGTGAAAGCACATACTAAGGGGGAGTAACATAACATATGAATTGGTATAACAAAGACGTGCGGTTTAACAAAGCTAATACTCTATTTCTTTGGTATTATAATGTCAACATCGACATTTTCAAGGATTGAATGTAAGCAGTTTAATGTGTTGATGAATTCGGGAATCAAGCGTATGTGTAATGAATTTTTGTAATTTGTTTATCCATATGATGTAAGAGTTTTGTCACTAAAATTGACAAAGTGGGAGATTGTTAGAGCATAGCTCGGTTGAACCCACCAAACGTTGGTATGTAAAGTTTGGTTGTCATATTTTAGTGAATCAAAACTCATGTTAAGAGTCGCTTGATTATGTAGTAGAGTCAACTTCGTATAAGTTAGCTTGAAAGTATTAGGATAAATGATATTTGAACAGTATTGCAAAGACTTGAAGATGTGAAGAAGCAAGGAGGCTTCTGGCGACAACAATCATCCTTCCACTTGAGGTTAGTGATATTTGACTTGAGCTATTTCATTCCCTAACGTATCTTTCAGTCATGCATATTGAAAACAAAGCTGTAGAAGCATATTTTGATCTCTAGATAGACATAGTATTAGGAATACAATGAGGTTTATTGCTTCACCATTAAACTTTGTAGATAAGACATCGCCGTAATTATTTGAATGTTATTGTGATTATGTATGGGTATGGTGAGGATTTCATCTAGGGAGCAATGTTTTACATGTGTTCTAAGGAATTAAGTTCATAAACTTGTTTGTGAATCGAAAATAAACGGGCGTTATTGGGATTGTTATTCATTGCATATCTTGCTTAGACATCAATATGTGTGATTTAGTATAACCGTTCATGACTTTTTGTGTTCTTGGTAAAATTATTCACAAGGCTCGACTTATGTATTGGTATAACTTTTATTAGTAAAAGCTAGGTCTTAAGTAATCACATTGAGATGGATATGATCGGGTTTGTGATTTATGTCGACCAAATATGGGAAAAGGGGAACCGATCTTAGTAAAAGGTGCGGTACATTACCTGAAGGCTGACCGTCCTTGTATGAGGTACACAAGGTTTATAGTAGAAAGAGCAGTCATATGGACATGTCACCAAACACGTTTTTAGAGATTTTGGAAAGTTAGTGTGACTATGCATAGTACTCACATGGAAGGTAGAACCAAAACTTGTTTTGCTAGAACCGTTAAACCCATGATTTGTGATTAAATGTTATTTGATCAATCGCATAGTTCTTGAAAGTCGGATAGACCAATTCTAAACTTGTTTGGAGAGTGTAGCAAATCGGTTCAAGGTTGTAAGTGTGAAAGAGAACTTACAAAGTTAAGATGTCGACATACTTTGAACACGTGTTGTGAATGTTTATTATTTAATTGTTCAAAGTTATTCCTTAATAGCTAAGGGAAGAGAATCCCAGGATCGAAACATAAATAAGTTAAGAATATTTTAATTAAGGTTATTAACTTCATTTTAGGAAAATAAGAATTAGTAATGTGCATTTACTAATTAGAGATTTTCTGAGAGATTTCGATCATTATTTTGGATGAGCATTTAGAATTATGAAATAGAATTTGTGCTTTAATGAAGTGATTGATCACAAGAGATTCAAGTGATTGTGTGCAGGTGTTTATTGAAGATCTAAGAAGATTTGAAGATAAAGAAGAGTTTGAAGATTTGTGATTTGTGGGTTCATAATCTTTGGTGTGCACAATACTTGTTTCGGTATAAGAGGATCCAATTAATAATCGATTTATCCTTGTCATAGATTGGATTGATTAATTGAGTAGATCGGCATCAACACAATTCTTTGGATTAAGAGTGTTGTTGGATAAATCTTAAAAGATTACTTCGGTAATTGAACATTAGATAGATATAAGGATCTAATGAAGGATTTTATGTTAAGATAAATAGAAGAGCCTTTGTCCAACTCATATCACTTGTTTGAAGAGAGTTGATACCAAATAAATTTATTGTTCCTTTACTGTTTGGAATACGAACCAAAGGAATTGTTCCAAGTACGTGAATTATTCATAGGTCAGAGGCGTGGGAATATAGACGAAACTAGGTGAACTATAGGTTTAGTTGCTTGGTCTCAACTATACGATGTTAGGTGTAATTTGTGTAGTGGCTTAATCCTGAGAGTATTCAATTCTGGACAAGGTCCCGGGGGTTTTCTGCATTTGCGGTTTCCTCGTTAAAAAAATCTTGTTGTGTCATTTACTTTATATTTCCGCATTATAATTGTTTTATTATAATTAAAGTAAATCACACAAACGTTAATTCCTATTTACTTGATAAGTGAATCCTATTGTGTTTGGTTAAGTCTGATCCTTTTTATCAAGTAACATACTTCGTTGTTGTATTGTCTCGATCTCGTATCCATATACGATCACACGAAGTGTGAACCGATTAGTTGTATTGTCTCGACTCAGTCCATAGACAATCACTTTCGGAGAAAGGACTTATAGGTAGGAAAAGTTTTAGCTTGAGGTATATTTGGGTACCCTCGCCTTTTCAGATTCCATATCTAGAAAACTATGTTTAACTACATGAGTTTAAGGAAGTAAACTTGCGAAACTTATTTTGTAGTTGAAAGAAGTCAGTGGGATTGGTGCTGAGATTCCTATTGGGGATCTATAGCAGGACCTATCCTTTTTGAGGATCTCTTGAAGGACTGAATCCAATAGAAAAATTGTATTTTCTGATCTCATATATACTTTAGGGTTTGTGTAAATATTGGAGTATGAGTTTTCTATTCAGGAAAGTTCAAGATGTTGACATAGTGATAATTTGAACACATGCTAAAATCGTATAATATTATTGTTCAAAGATATTCCTTGATACTCAAGGTAAGATCCCAAATCGAAATATTTGAGAATCTTTTATTAGGGTTTTCGAATTTACATGTTTTTTTCCCAGTAAGTAAAACAATCTCTGGAAGATATATTGGTAAATTATACTTGTATGCTAGAATAATATTGAGTTGTCATCCATGAAGGATTTATGTATATTAGTTGGATATTAGCTGGAATTAGAAAAAACCGAAAATTAATTAGTGTTTATCGCATACCTTTTGATATTTTCGGTTATGGAAATTTCTTGGTGTCCAACTACCTTGCTATATAAATAGTGAAGTTTCTTTTTACAAACTTATCATGACACTCGCACTCCATTGATTTGATTGACTAATGGTGGTTGAACCTTGATATTTACCTAGTTTGATTATTCTGAGAGCCTTCTGACATAAAGTCACTCAAACTAGATCAATGATCGACGTAATTAAAATCTGTTTTTATATCTGAACAATAGGCTTATGATCATCCATTTTTGACAGACTTCGTTCTATGCGTGATTGATCATAAGGGAATCAAGTTATTTGTGAAGGTACATTGAAGACTAAAGATTTGAAGACAAGGATATTTGTTATTGGTTTATGATCTTTGTCATATACTTCGTGCACACTTGATTGGCTTAGATCCATCAAGTTTGATTATCTTTGATATTTATAACTTGTTGTGTAGATCGACGATGCATCATCTGATGATCTTCTTTAAGATTTGAATCTGATAGGTTATGAACCTAGATTTGATTATCTTGATAATTTAGATCTTGGTTGATCTAAACCAAACAAGGGAGTTTATTATTGTAAAGGGAATAACCTTTGTTTAACTCAACAATATCCATGATCTAATTCTTGAGATTGATAGAGTGTTTACCGAATACAGATTAGTCTTATACTGTTTCAAAAGACGAACCAAAGGAGTTGAGTGCTTGAAGTCTTCACAGCGGGTCAAGCAACTTAAGATAGTCGACCTTATCTTAGGGTTCACGGGAGTTGACCAGATTGGTAGTAGGAGCACAAATACTGAAAGAACTAGGTAACTTGGAGTTAGTTTACTTGGTCTCAACAGTGCGACATTGGTAGTCGTCTTTGTATAGCAGCTTAATTCTGAGAGTATTCAGAACTTGACTGGGTCTCGGGGTTTTATGCATTTTCGGTTTCCTCGTTAACAAAATATTGTGTCGTGTTATTTACTTTACTTCCGCATTATTTATTGAGGGAGGATCCATGGACACTCTTAGATGGACAAGGTCGGACAAGATTTGCGCCATTTTCTCCGGCAAACTCAAACGGCAATGAATTTAAGTCTAATATTTAGATGATATGTTCCTATTATAAGATTTTATATTCCTACCAAAAATGAATGCAATTCGAGATAGAAAACCTGACCATCTACCGATCTTAATTTCAACCGTTAATTTTGAACGAATGATATTCAAAGGGGTAGATGGTGGTTTTATACATCTCGAATTATGTTCATTTTTTTTGTAGGAATGTAGAGTCTTATAAGAAAAATATACCATCAAAATATTAGACTTAAATTCATTATCGTTTGGGTTTTGCGGAGAAAATGGCGCAAATCTTGTCCGATCTTGTCCATCTAAGAGTGTCCATGGATCCTCCCTCTTATTGAGATTGTCTTTATAATTAAATTATTTACTCTTGTACTTTAATCAAACACTTTGTTTGATCCCATAGTTGGTTCGTTTTCGGACTTATATTATATACCAAGTGAACACCTTGTAGTTGTTATCTTCTTAACGGTCTCTATCTATATTAGATCACGCAAGGTGCGTGTCATATAGGTTGATATCGAAAAGGTTGTGGTGTACTTGGTACCCTCGTCATTTTATGGCGAAAATCATCTGACTCGATCAAATACTTACTTGTTCTTTATACGCCATCCTTGGATTAAGTATGTTAACTTTAGCCTGAATTGTGATAAAAGATTTCAAGTCCCTGTTGATGCAATTAAACCTAGTTTGAACAAATTTTTTTTTGTTCTAGCCTTCTCATTACCGGCTGTCGTATCGAAAATTTCAGAAACATTGATCCAAAACATGTTGATTTGGAACAACTGGATCACTTATAACATGGATCCATGCTTGCACAAGAACAACATCTTTGGTGTTTCGCTGTATTTTTTTTCTTCAACAAACGAATTACAATATTTGGAAAATTTCATTGGGAGAACGATTTCCATTATATAGAGAAATCATCAAAGAATCTCGAATCCACAAAATTATCCTTTATACAGTGAAAATAGTCGTTATACATAAAACTAGTCGTTACGAAAGAAAAAGAGTCGTTGGTAATTGATTAAAGTGATTATACTCAAATCCAAACGAGGAAAATTCAAACATACTCTAAAATGAAATCTCAGAGCATTTCTAGGATATGGATCCATATCCTATGATAACCATGGATCAACACTTACATTGTAATGGATATTTTTTGATGAGTGCTTGGGGGACAAATGATATATTGACATGTGTCACTATTATTATTTACTTTTTTTAAACAAATTTTGTTTCTAAAAGTATAAAAGATAAAATATAACCATTTTTTCTCCAAAAGTACACTTTTTTTTTGGTATTTTGGAAACAAAATTTGTTGAAAATAATTAATAAGATTGATACATGTCAGCATATCATTTGTCCCCCATGCCCACATGAGCCACATCAAAAAAAAAAACTGCCAAAAATTTATCCTATTATAATAAGCTTGATAACTTGGATACGCTGCATCATATGCATAACCATGTTCTTCATACGTTGTCCTGCTTTGATGGTGATGTTGAGACTCGTTTTGAGGATGGTATAACGACTCATCTTGACTGTTTGGTACAACAGAACCTGACGATGCACCTGAATCATGAGAGTGACCTAAGATAGCCGATGAATCACATGTATATACTGGCTCATACTCTCTGACAAAAGATATATGTCGCGGAAGGTTTGGGTTGGGATGAAGTTGATGTTGTAACTCTTTTGTATAGTCGAACGTGATTTAATTTTGTGCTTCCACGTACCATCTATTTTTCTCAACCAATCCGCACCATATCTTTTGGTGACACAAAAAAAATATTAATTTCTCATTTTCACAATACCAAACTACATTAAAAAGATAACATAAAAGTATTTATAGGACAAGTGATACTTTCAAGAGTACCTCAATTGATATTATAACTGGGTTTATGAATTGCACTCAAATACCCATTTCCAATATGTCTCGTGACCGGCCTACCACCTTCGTCGGCAGATCTAATAGTAGGATCTGGTGTTTTGGAGAAGAAACGATGATCGACCAGTATCAACTCATTTGTATATGTGGATTGACTACGAGGTGGTGGGTAACGAGTATAAGCTTAGGATCTTGCAAACCATACACATGTCTATTTCCTTCATGTTCAACTTTCCAACAGATCTTAGGCTTCACTAATCATATATTCATGATCAGCTACCTCTGAATTACGATTAGGGTTGTCGTACAAGTATAGTGGGTAGTGATGTTTACCAATGCATCAGGTGGAATGAACGACATTAATGTAACTCCACCAACTTATCTGAGATATCATTCTCCCAAGTACAATACGTTGTTTCCAGACATATCAAAAAAGACTCTACGTGTTTTATGTATTTTCCCATCGACTATCCAACCACAACATCCATGTTACTTTATAGAAAGAGTAGTCGTTATTTTGGTTATGAACTACCAGTATGGAATGGGTACCGGTATCCCGTTGCTTACCTCTTCGTTTGTCCCTTTATGTTTCATCAAAAAACTTATCCGCTGACAATGAATCCAAATCTTCCTTACCCTTCTCTAGTATGTTGGAAAATAGACATCGAAAATACGTCCAAAACTAAGACTGCAAAATCATGAAAGATTAAAATTATTTACGACAACCGTTCAAATGTTTAACAATAATAACAAAGAAAACTTACGAGTGGGTATGAATATTTTACAATTAATAGACACTAAAAGAAAAGGAGGTCACCTAGATTTTCATGGACTTCCGTATTCAAGCTCCTTAACATATGACCGTAAATGGCTGAACCCCAATTGTAATTACGGAGTATGTTCGAATCCTAAATATCGATAGCCAAGTTTTCTGAATATCATCCTTCTTTTTTGGAAAAGTACGTTCCCACTAACCCACATCAAAAACCACCTTGCCATTGTTCCTGACACCGCAACATCGTTAGTTTTTCCTTTGTTAACCCCAAGAAACAATTTTATCATATTAATCGTAATCCCTTGTCTTCTTTGGAGAAGTTTCTTTCTCAAAACATCTCAGTTGGAGGATGTAACTACTTGTAATCGTAGTCGTTTTTGTTGTTTTCCTTGTTGTCGTTACCTTTCTTCTCGTTCCTCTTCAAATTTTTTATTCTTCTATTTTAACTTATTCTCCATCTCCCTCTCCTTGCTTGCCTTTCCATTTCAAATCCACGTCAATACAGGGGAGCAAACAGTATATCGCTTCGGGGGCAAGTTCAGCCAAATCTGTTGCATTTATTGTCCGCAAATCCTTGGCCAATTGAAGTTCCTGATATTTGTGTGAACTCTCATGGTGTAAATCTATTTCAAAATAAGGAATTGAAATGTATTGGTGGTATGCCACCACCTCTCGGATATGCCACTAGTTGAGCTTGTCATTAAGCTTTAGGTAACTTGTTTGAAATATCGATCCAAACCCACGACTGTCAAACAATTGATTTAACATGAGGATTCTGGAAAATAATGGCATACAACTCCCTAACATTACTTGTACTACCTTGATGTCTTCTTATACTATGCATGGATATTCTCTCGGGGAATTTATATCGACACTCAACATTATCCCGCGAGAAATCGGACTTTTAGAACTCATAACATTGTGAAAATGTTTTGAAGACATCTAATCCTCCAACGCACAAATATATCATCACATTCCAACACGTTGGCGTCACAAAAATCATCAATACATGAATTTGATTCAATCAACAATCAACACACCAATACAATAACTATTTCATTCAACATTAGTCACCAATACATCACAAAAGAAGTTGTAATCATGGAATTTTAACTACACTTATACTCTATTGTTGCTTAGGACTTATGTATAATAAAACTAATCAACCTAATATCAAGAATTTCATCATTATCAAAATAAACTTTCACTACAAACCCTAGAATTAAAAGGACATACCTTTGGTGATTTTATGAATGGAATTCGAAATTGAAAAGATGCAATAGATCCACTGATAAGTACGAGACAAACCCTTTTAATGGCACACAACAAATCAAGCTAAATCATCATCAAAATTGAAAGGGAAAGAGAAATGTTAGGGGTGAAAGGAAGAAGAAAGAGAAGTGAAAAACCATGTTGTTCCAGGATGTATATAAGTCGAAAAAGACGACTCGATTTTCACTTTATCAAGGTGGTAGGTCTGTAAATGTGATTTTCCTACGTCTTAAACCGCAAGTGCACAGTGCCTTTGGAGGCAGTGGCAAGCACAGGTCGAACCACAGAGAACTGGAGTGTGTGTTATGCACTAAAGGTTTCTTAACTGATTTCAGGGGAGGTAGCACAAAAATATAGGTTTGTTTAATGTCTTTACGACAAGATAGAGGTTTTAGCAGTGAACTCAAAATGAACTACAAGTAATGAGGTTTAAGGCACTAGGATTATCAAATCCACCACTAATTCATGTTATGGGATTCAACTAGTTTGAATGCTTTGTTCCAGTGGTAGACAAGGATAAGGTGTCAAATTTATCACCTATCTAAGGAGTTTCACCAAATGATAACTCAATTATCAGCTAAGGTACTAACCTAGAGCACTAGTTGTCTAATTAAGCACAACTAGTCAAGAGAATTAGAAAATATCTCTAAGGCTTGAGCTGAAGCATAACCAATACAGTTTTAGCCTAACTACAATGCATACATGGCATTCATTGTGAGAGTAAAGCACTGGAAAGCTAGAATTGAGATTATCTTTAAAGTTTAAGCATTCAAAAGCAACTTCAAACACAGTTGAACCACAGAACAATAACTTAGGGTTTCATTGTAATCCTAGCAAAGTGATTTAGAACATATTAAACATAGCAAAAGAATACTCAAATTGAAACTAAATTATGAACCCTAAAACATTCTATCCTCTCTCTCATGAAGAACAAGTGTTTTTATATCTCTCACAAATCACTCAAACTCGATTACACACAAACCCAAACCTGATTTCTCTGCCTTGTCTCGTCTCTGACCTCTGAATCGACCATGCAAGTTGTTGGTGAAACCCTAGCTCTGGTTATCTCTAAATTAGCTTCTAGGGTTATGGGAGAAGCTAAGAGAGAGGTAACTAGACCTAGAGAGGAGGAGAAGGTGGTTGCAGACGCGGTTGGCAGGGAAAGGAGATGATGGAGGTGGTGATGGCTCTGCACAGAGGTATGGGTGAAGGGTTTTCTCTGAAGAGGGTATGGAGAAGAAAGAGACGATGAAGAGAGAAATGGGGTGTGGGGTATAGGTATAGGGTGTTTTGTTGCGAAGTAGGCACATCGAATGTTGATGAGTAGGACGGGAGCGAGCATTGGATGTGGATGGGTGAGATCTGAGCGGCTCAGGGAGAATCAAGCTGCTTTGGTGTTGAGCGGGAGCATCGAGTGTTGATGAGGAGGCTGTAGCGACCGTGGGATGAAGAGTAGATCAAATCTAACGGATTGGAAAGAACGGGCTCGGATCCGGGTCGGGTCTTGGATAGCTTGGGCCCATGTCTTGTAGATGGGTTGCTCCTTGTTGGGTTGCAACATGTTGATTCTGCGCGGCTTTGGCTTTCTGCTCCATAGACGCTTGTCTCCAATTTTCGCTCTTTTGGCTCCTCAATTTCCCCGAACTTTATTTACTACCTAAAAATACAAAGTTAATTAGTACAAATATTTATTCTTGAAAACAAAGAAAATACGTAATGGGATAATATCTCGATTTCGAGTACAAAAGATGAGTTAAATGCCAATAAATAGATGTAGAAATATGCAATATTTGGCACTCATCAAATACCCCCAAACCCGAATTTTACTTGTCCTCAAGTGAAACATAAATTAAGAAATCCTAACTATACCCCGTCGCAGTCTCTCGAATGCATTTAGCGTATGCACTAAGCCTTTAAACCCCTAGGTGTCCCTAGTGGACGAGTTGTAGTCTCGTGAGGGTTTACCGAGGTGTACCCACAAAACCTTCTCCAACTTCGAGTGTAAAGAGTCTCAAGCATCCAAGAAGCTATGAGGACATAGGTTTCGCATGCTAGTAACGAAGTTAGAACTACCAAAGAACGCATTCTCATCCTTAAGTGCCGAGCGAGAAGTAACCATACCATATGAAAGAATTCGGATTCGATTGTGATCATAAGCCTCGACTTCGCCTCACCATTAGGGTTTTATGATAATTGCACTCAAAAAGACCGCTTTTTAGTCTCTCATGTGTGCAGGCGGGAATAAAGAGAGAAATCCCGCACACGTTGTAGGTAAGAAGGATAACCTTCCGAAATGATTTACGGAGACTCCGGAGAAGTGTGGACAAAAAGAATCTTTTTCGATGATCTCTAAGAAAGGAAATCAACCATTAGCAAGGGTGGGAGTACTCACTACCTTCTCACCCGATCGGCAATTAATATCACTCTCTCAGCATTCATAGAAACGTCTTCAATCTTCGGTCTTCGGTTTTCAATAGCTGATGATGAACTTCTGAACTTCACAAAAACTTGACAAACATATTTTTTTTTTTTTTAAGTACATGAAATGGAAATAATAATACAACTCATTTTTTTTTTTTTTTTTTTTTTTTTTTTTTTTTAGAATCAACTTGGAATGAAAATAACAATAAAACAATAAGACTCAATTTTTCACACTTTTCTTGATTTCACAAACTTCATTAATTCTCATCCTATTTTCTTTTCTTTGTTGCACATAAACCTTGGACTATCTCAACCTTTCTTCAAATATTCGATGATGCTACGCTTGGCCGACACGATGATGTGTTTCTATGAATCATGTGATTGAGAGGGAGAGAGTGATGCTATCTGCAAATCGATATTTAGAAGGAGTTTTCATCTTTAAACGTCACCCTCATGATTGACGGAATTAGCACTCAAGAGATCAAAAATAGTCTTTGAAAGTGGTGCGAAGTTGGGTAGCTCACCATTCCTACCCGGAATTGACGTACGGTGACACACACTCTAATGACTTTTCTATAAAGTCACAAAGAGTGAAGGTCGGTACCTCGCTTGATGTAAAATGGGTAGTCTCCACTATGGGTGATCACAATTCTACTACCGAATATCTAAACAAGCACCTAATTCGCCCTCCGGTATGGTTAAATCCAACTTTAACGCTCTAATCAACTAAGAAACTCCGATTGCGTTCTCCAAGTACTTTCCAAGTTTGTTATTTGGTCGACTCTCTATGTAAACATAGCTAGAAGCATGCTAATGACTCTAAAATCTCTAAAAGTTGGAGGTTTTTATGCAAATATTTACAAAGAGTTTTTCGATAAGTAAAACAAAAAGACTAAAAACTCTATATGCAAATCACACCCCCAAACCTAAATCAAACATTGTCCTCAATGTGTCAACAGATGATAAAATTTTAAACAGTCACATACCAAGAGAACTATCTTTGAGTAGAGAAAAGGGAAGAGATTAGGATGTACAATGATGTTGCTAAACCAAAGGAGGATGAATGCTTTGAAAGCAAACAACCAAGAGCGCAAGACAAAAAGGTTGGTTAGCACAAATAAGAACTATGCAAAAAGAAAAAGAAAAGGGAAAGAGAATGGATTGTTAGTCCATAAGTATGTACACAAGTGAACTAGATCAGTCCACGTAGATGGGGTCTTCCAAGTCTACGGTCTCAACCACGGTGGAAGATGCTCCGTAAATGGTTTCAATCTCTCGACCATTGACTTTGAAAATGTTCTTGTTTGCTGGGTTTTCAACTTCTGACTCCATGGGAAAAGACGGTAGTACCAAGAATGGTCATGACCATCGAGAACGTAACTTTCCTGGAAACAAGTGCAAACGAGTGTTGTACAATAAAACTTTCTGACATGGTGTGAAGGACTTGCGCAGAATGCGCTTGTCGTGAAACACTTTCATTCTTTGTTTGTACAATTTGGCACTATCATATGCATCATTCTCAATTCTTCTAACTCATTGAGTTGAAGTTTTCTATGGGTACCGGCTTTATCAAGATCAAAATTCAACTTCTTCCATGACCCAATATGCACGGTGTTCTAACTCAACAGGTAGATGACATGCTTTACCGTACACAAGTCTGTAAGGAGACATCCCAATGGGAGTCTTGTATGCAGTTCTATAGGCCCATAAAGCATCGTTTAAGCGCAAAGACCAATCTTTCCTAGAAGGATTGACGGTCTTCTCAAGGATATGCTTAATTTCCCTATTAGAAACTTCTACTTGGCCACTGGTTTGAGGATGGTAAGGTGTTGCGACCTTGTGAGTGATTCCATACTTGCGCACTAGTGATTCAAAGGGTCTATTGCAGAAATGACTACCTCCATCACTGATTATTGCTCTAGGGGTTCCAAAACGGGAGAAAATGTTCTCCTTAAGAAAAGAAAGAACAACTTTATGGTCGTTGGTTTTGGATGCAATGGCCTCTACCCACTTAGAGACATAATCGACAGCAACAAGAATGTATAACTTACCTTCAGAGTTAGGAAATGGACCCATGAAATCAATACCCCAAATATCAAACAGCTCAACAATCAATATGGGTTGTAAGGGCATCATGTTTCTCTAGAGATACTTCCTAATTTCTGGCATCGGTCACAAGCAACACAAAAAGCATGGCAATCATTAAAACAAGTGTTGGCCAATAGAAACCGCTTTGCAAGATCTTTGCAGTAGTTTTCTTGGCACTAAAGTGGCCTCCACATGCATGGTCATGTGAAAAGAGATGACATCCCTTTGTTCGTAAGTGGGGACACATCTCCTAATGATTTGGTCTTGGCGTACTTAAACATATATGGGTCATCCCAAAGGAAATGTTTAACTTCAGCCAAGAACTTAGAACGGTCTTGTTTAGACCAATGCAAGGGCATTCTACCCGTAGCAAGGTAGTTCACAATATCGGCAAACCATGGCATTTCGAGACACAAGCATCAATTGTTCATCGTGGAATGATTCCCTAATTATCACGAGATTCATCACGAGATTCAACATTCAATCTAGACAAGTGATCAGCAACAACATTCTCTCGACCCTTTCTTATCTCGAATTTCGAGGTTAAACTCTTGTAAAGAAGAGTATCCATCGAATTAGACGAGCCTTAGCATCTTTCTTAGACAAAAGATATCTCAATGCAGCATGATCAGAGTAAATGATGACCTTAGACCCTATCAAATAAGATCTAAACTTATCTAATGCAAACACAACAGCTAGCAACTCTTTCTTAGTAGTGGAATAATTCAGTTGAGCATCATTAAGTGTTTTACTAGCATAGTAGATCACATAAGGAAGTTTGTCTACTACTGGCCCAAAACAGCTCCTACAAAGATAGTCGACGCATCACACATAATCTCAAATGGTAATGTCCAGTCGGGTGGTCCGACTATAGGGGGCGAGATGTAAGGAGAGCCTTGGTTGCTCCCATGCTTCCTTACATGCATCATCAAAGACAAATGCAACATCTTTTGCAAGAAGATTGCACAAAGGTCGTGAAATTTTACTAAAGTCTTTGATGAATCTACGATAAAAACCCGCATGGCCTAGAAATGATCCGATGTCCCTCACGAACGAGGTTGAGGAAAGTGTTGAATGAGATCTACCTTGGCTTTGTCTACTTCTATGCCTTTTTCCGAGATGATATGCCCTAGAACAATGCCTGAGTTAACCATGAAATGACATTTTTCCCAATTCAAAACCAAATTCTTTTCCTTACACCTAATCAAAGCACACAAGTGAGGTGATGCAAACACTCATCAAAAGAAGACCCAAACACGGAAAAATCATCCATAAAAATCTCAAGAAACTTATCTACCATGTCGGAAAATATGCTCATCATGCAACGTTGAAAAGTAGCGGGTGCATTGCACGCGCCCAAAAGGCATACGACGATAAGCAAATGTTCCATAAGGACATGTAAATGTGGTCTTTTGTTGGTCTTGGGTGCTATGTGGATTTGGTTGTTTTGAGAATAGCCATCTAAGAAGCAAGAGTGACTATGTTTTGCTAACCTTTCCAAACATTTGGTCAATGAAGGGAAGGGGAAAATGGTCTTTCTTGGTTACTGTGTTCAGTTTTCTATAATCAATACAAACTCTCCACCCAGTGGTCACACGGGTGGGAACGATCTCATTCTTCTCATTTTGAACTACAGTAATGCCAGACTTCTTGGGTACTACCTGAATGGGACTGACCCACTGGCTATCAGGGACCGGGTAAATGATACCCGCATCAAGCGTTTAAATCTCACCCTTGACAACATCTCTCATGTTGGGGTTAAGTCTCCTTTGCATTTCCCTAGATGGTTTAGTGTTCTCCTCAAGGTTTATGTGATGCATGCAAATTGTGGGACTTATACCCTTAAGATCGGAGATGGTCCAACCTAAGGCTCCTTTATGCTCTTTAAGTACTTCTAAAAGTTGACTTTCTGTTTTTGTGTCTAAACATGATGCAATAATCACGAGGCAAAGTATCAAGGACCTAAGAATGCATACTTCAAGGTATCGTAATGGTTTCAAATCAAGCTTAGGTGGTTCATCAAGAGGAGGGGCAGATGTGGTATCGAGAGAGTGGAAGAGGTTCCACCGCATTCTCGCCATTTAGCAATATCCATGGGTGGCACAGACTCTAGCAAAGAGTAGACTTCACTAATGTACTCGGAACTCGAAGAGATCTAAGTCAAAATTGTCTAAACATGCTTGTACGGGATCCACAGGTAAGATGTCGGACAATGAGTCTTGAATCGACTCTCAATCATGTTAACCTCGTGCAATTCATCATCATCACACTCTATGGGTTGTTGGTTCACACGAAAGACATTCAGTTCTACGGTCATGTTGCCAAAAGACAAATTCAATATCCCGCTACGACAATTTATGATAGCGTTTGACGTTGCCAAGAAGAGACGTCCTAAGATAACGGGAATATGATTTTGAGGATTTTGCACGAGGTTGAGTGTCTAACACAATGAAGTCCACGGGGGAAATAAAATTTATCAACCTTGATTAGCACATCTTCAACGATTCCCGAGGGACTTTCACAGATCTGTCCGCTAATTGTAGCGTGACGAGGGGTGGGTTGCAATTCCCCAAGACCTAATCGCACATACACGAATATGGCGGTAGATTCACACTAGCTCCTAAGTCCAATAAAGCTTTTCGATCGTATGCTCACCTATAGTACAAGAGATAGTTGGGCTACCGGGTCTTTAAACTTAGGTGGGGTTTTGTTTTGAATAATTGAACTTACTTGCTCGGTGAGAAAGGCACGCTTATGCACATGAAGCTTTCGCTTTTGTGTGCAAAGGTCCTTCAAAAACTTAGCATAGGCGGTATTTGCCACGATTGCTTCGAGAAATGGAATGTTTATATTAACTCGTTTGAACATTTCCAAAATTTCGTTGTATTGGGTACCCCTTTTTGCACCAACCATTGTGGAAATGGAGCAACGGGTACATGACTTGGCAAAGGAACATCTTTATCGGTAGGACTCTTGGTCTTATCAAATGTGCTCGCATTCTTTCTCTACGGTAGATGTTTTACGTGGTGTTGTGTGTCTTGGTGAGTCGATGTATAATCGCTTGACGGTGGTACACCTACATTGTTCTCAACAATTCTACCACTGCGGAGAGTGGTGACAACATTCTCTTGACTATGTGAAGTTTCACTGCAGGTAGAGGAGCCTGCTTGAAACACATTCTTTGGATTTTGTTGGGGTTGACTAGGGAATTTTCCTTTTTCTCTCTCATTCAATGCATCACAGATTTGACCTATCTTAAGATCTAGGTTTGTGAGACGTTGGTCGGTGGTTTTCTCAAGTTTTGCAAAATTTTGGGTTAACATGACGACACAGTCTTCCAAGCTAGTCTTTTTCTCCACGGGGTACTGAGGATGTGGTGGTATTTGGGGGTTTCTAGGATATGAGTATCCTTGGTTGTTATTTGTTGGTCCCCCTTGTACCGGTCCTTTAGACCATGAGAAGTTAGGGTGATTCCTCCACCCTGGGTTGTAGGTTTGAGAATAAGGGTTGTTCTCTTGCCTCTGGTATAATGCATTGGCTTGCTCGGCTTTAGACTCTTGAAATGCATGTAAGTCTGGGCAGTTGTCCACTAAGTGGTCAGAGCTATGGCATGCGGCACAAGTGGCCATATCAATTTGGTCACGGAGAGTAGGGGCATTAGATTTTACATTCTTTTCCAACTCAAGCACTTCTATTCTCCGGGCCAAAGATGCCATTTTTGCATTTCCCTCAAAGTCAGACTCGATTCTATGAACATTTTGTGCGGGGGTAGTCCGTTTCGGTTCTCGGATGGACTCCCATTGTTGAGTCTTTTCAGCGACTTCGATTAGAAAAGTCCAGCGTCATCGGCACTCTTGTCAATAAATGCACCATTGCACATTGACTCGGCGTGGTACGGGTTCTAACATCTAGACCCTCATACAATATTTGCACGAGTCTCCATTTTTCAAAACCGTGGTGGGGACATTGGAGTAGTAATTCATTGAATCTCTCCAAGTATTTTGCTAGAGTTTCGTCTTCTAATTGCACAAAACCATTTAGACTTTGGCGAATTGTCGCCGTCTTATGGTTTGGGAAAAACTTTTTGAAAAACTCTTTTGTGAGGTCATCCCATGTTCTAATGGATTGTGGTTGTAGGGCATGAAGCCAAGACTTGGCTTTGTCTTTCGAGAGAAAAGGAAACAATCTCAATTTGAGGGACTCCTCTGTCATTTGGTTAAAACGCAGAGTCCCACAAATATCCTCAAAATCTCTCACGTGATGGTAGGGGTTCTCGGCATTGACCCATCTAAACACGGGTAGCATGTGTATGGTGCTTGCTTTCGGTTCAACCGACAAGCATCATTTGTGAGAATGATGCAAGAGGGCTGGCTTGCCATAGTTGGGTACATGTAGTCTTTGAGACTACGGGGTTGGTTTTGTTCATCACCCATAGTTTCCGTTTCGGATAGGTCCAGGCTTGGGCTTTCGGTTGAAGAACCAGGTATGCTAACAATTTCGTCTAGGGCGGATTCTAACTAGTCGATTTGTTTGGTCTCTAAAAGACACAATCATAGCCTAGCTAGCGCATCTAGCATGTTAACAAACAATCAATTTCAACTCGGAAAAACAAAGACTCAAAAATGACCCACTAATACAAGACTCAAGCCCAAAAGATGGCTTTTTGATGTTGTAAGGCCCAACGGTGTGGGTTCTAGCCCGAGATGATGTGGGCTCGGATTGGTTGCACGGCCCGGATGATGTGGGCTCGGATTGGTTGCACGGCCCGGATGATGTGGGCTCGGTTTTTTGCACGGCCCAAAAGATCACCGATGTGGCTTAGGCTGTTAAGGGTTCGGCCTGTGTGCTCGGTTTAGGGAAAACCTAGTGTATGTGGGCTTTGGTCTACTGCACAACCAGGTTTGTTGCAACTCGGTGCAACTTGTGCTATCAACACAAAAGACTGGCATATGCAAAGGTTGCGAGAATGATGCTAGACTTGTACACGGCTTTGGCGGAAAGGCAGTTGTAAATGAGCACGGCACGAGTTTCACACAAAATGATCTGACCTAATGGTTGTGCAAGGCGGTCTATGCTCGGCACAAGTTAAACTTATACACATCACACCTTATGAGGTCACAAAGGGACTAAGTGCGGCTCTCAACACGGCACAAGATGTGCGAAACCATGGCTCAAAAATTTTGTGATGTGCACAGGGTATGGGATGTGCTCACTCAATGGTGAATCATGTGCTAGGGTGTGTATTTGAAAAACAACTAATTATGATCACTATTTCAGCTATTTTACACTCACTTAAACACCACAGGTTCACACACACACTGCAGAAATTGATGCACAAGATTCATGTCAACCCGGGTCGATTGACCTCGGTTGTTAGAGATTAAAATCACAGAGTGCAGATATTAGCGAGAGTGTATAAACTTCACAAAGATTAACGGGTTATCGATTAACTCAATTGTAAGTATGGACTTTACGGATGTGGCAAATGAGTCGAGATCATGAACAATACGAGACTTTGCTCGGGTCACACTGTGGGAAGTAATTGGCTCAAATAGAGTTTGTGGCATCAACTCACTTAGTTGATGTCAACAAATCTGAGTTGATTCCAAACTCACACTCGGGGGTTAGATGACTCCAATGCTCACAATTTTATGCACCACAGATTAAAGGTTTACAAATGCTCGGATACACGAGGGTATGGGAACAAGTAGGCTCAATGGCTTCAATGGGTGGAGCTCGGGCGGATGGGTTATGCTCAGGGTATGCAAATCTTCACAGAGCAACTTATCTCAACAGAGCAAGGTTTCCTAAGGTTGGCAAGGCTAGTCAAGTACTGAGCTAGCGGCTAACCAGCCTTAACCAGGTTGCCACTCAAACTCACAACATGCAGGGGCTGGAGTTGA
Source organism: Papaver armeniacum (assembly GCA_023531295.1). Taxonomy (NCBI): domain Eukaryota; kingdom Viridiplantae; phylum Streptophyta; class Magnoliopsida; order Ranunculales; family Papaveraceae; genus Papaver; species Papaver armeniacum. The sequence continues at coordinate 583,731 of JAJJWW010003942.1, forward strand.
GCACAGTGGTTCACTTATCACAGGCTATATCATTCATTCATCAACAAGCAAGCATTCATTCATTCGGGTAAGCAAGGTTGGAAGACAATACCACCAAAGATAACACTTTGGGTTTAGGCAAATCCACAAGTTCCGCTGCTCCTTGGGTTAACTCGGCTGCACGACTTGTACCATCACTCAACAACCAATTTCAGTTCCCAAAGTTACACAAGTCAAAGCAAGAATCATCAAAATGCTACTGGAATTTCAAAACAAGGATTTTGCAAAGCAAAGATATGCAATGAGATGAGATGCAAACGCAGAATAGTAATGAATGCAAAAGCAGCTTTTTTCAAGCAAGCAATGGATAACAAGATAGCAAACTAAACACCCTAGACTTCAACTAGACACAGGACAATGCAAGTAAACAATGATGAAGAATAGAGCACCGGATGGAGTGAGATAAGGTGCACCGAGATGAACCAAGATGCAAGATTTATGAAGAGCTGGATTATACTAAGCTACGAGTGCAACAAGCTATTCACGAGAGGTTGATGGTGATGCAAAGATGCCAATGAAATGATTACACTAAGTTAAACTACAAGGCGAGAGAAAGGTTAGCTAAAATGCGGTGATAAAATGCACTAGAAGGTGCGAAATAGAAAGCTATGACTAAGTTATGCTAAGAGAAACTAAAACAAAGATTCAAAGCATATATGAACAGATGGATGAAATATACAAAGATGGATGAAATCAGTGAAGTAAAGCAATAAAGAGCAAACAGCACACTACCAGTTCCCCGGCAACGGCGCCAAAAACTTGGTAGGCAGCAAATGTGATTTTCCTACGTCTTAAAGCGCAAGTGCACGGTGCCTTTGGAGGCAAAGTGGCAAGCACTGGTCGAACCACGAGAACTGGAGTGTGTGTTATGCACTAAAGGTTTCTTAACTAATTTCGAGGAGGTATCACAAAAATATAGGTTTGTTTAATGTCTTTACGACAAGATAGAGGTTTTAGCAGTGAACTCAAAATGAACTACAAGTAATGAGGTTTAAGGCACTAGGATTATCAAATCTACCACTAATTCATGTTATGGGATTCAACTAGTTTGAATGCTTTGTTCCTGTGGTAGACAAGGATAAGGTGTCAAATTTATCACCTATCTAAGGAGTTTCACCAAATGATAACTCAATTATCGCCTAAGGTACTAACCTAGAGCACTAGTTGTCTAATTAAGCACAACTAGTCAAGAGAATTAGAAAATATCTCTAAGGCTTGAGCTGAAGCATAACCAATACAGTTTTAGCCTAACTACAATGCATACATGGCATTCATTGTGAGAGTAAAGCACTGGGAAGCTAGAATTGAGATTATCTTTAAAGTTTAAGCATTCAAAAAGCAACTTCAAACACAGTTGAACCACGGAACAATAACTTAGGGTTTCATTGTAATCCTAGCAAAGTGATTTAGAACATATTAAACATAGCAAAAGAATACTCAAATTGAAACTAAATTATGAACCCTAAAATATGCTATCCTCTCTCTCATGAAGAACAAGTGTTTTTATATCTCTCACAAATCACTCAAACTCGATTACACACAAACCCAAACCTGATTTCTCTGCCTTGTCTCGTCTCTGACCTCTGAATCGACCATGCAAGTTGTTGGTGAAACCCTAGCTCTAGTTATCTCTAAATTAGCTTCTAGGGTTATGGGAGAAGCTAAGAGAAAGGTAACTAGACCTAGAAGAGGAGGAGAAGGTGGTTGCGAGACGCGGTTGGTGGGAAAGGAGATGATGGAGGTGGTGATGGCTCTGCCTGAGGTATGGGTGAAGGGTTTTCTACGAAGAGGGTATGGATAAGAAAGAGACGATGAAGAGAGAAATGGGGTGTAGTCGATGGGGTATAGGTATAGGGTGTTTTGTTGTGAAGCGGAGCACATCGAATGTTGATGAGAGTAGGACGGAGCGAGCATTGGATGTGGATGGGTGAGATCGAGCGGCTCGGGGAGAATCAAGGCCGCTTTGGTGTTGAGCGGGAGCATCGAGTGTTGATGAGGAGGCTGTAGCGACCGTGGGATGAAGAGTAGATCAAATCTAACGGCTTGGAAAGAACGGGCTCGGATCGGGTCGGGTCTTGGATAGCTTGGGCCCATGTCTTGTAGATGGGTTGCTCCTTGTTGGGTTGCAACTGTTGCGCGCGCGGGCTTTGGCTTTCTGCTCCATAGACGCTTGTCTCCAATTTTCTGCTCTTTTGGATCCTCAATTTCTCCGAACTTTATTTACTACCTAAAAATACAAAGTTAATTAGTACAAATATTTATTCTTGAAAACAAAGAAAATACGAGAATGCGGGATAATATCGATTTCGAGTACAAAAGATGAGTTAAATGCCAATAAATAGATGTAGAAATATGCAATATTTGGCACTCATCACAAGGTCAATCGTTTGACCTGGACGGAAACCGAGTTTCTTTTGCACGGTTTCCACAAAAACTAAATTTCCGTGTCATTAAGCTAAGAGATGCCTCAACCCCATAATGAGGTGTAATTGGATACTCATTTGGCTTGGCTATATTTAAGCTATAACCAAGCGAAAAGCCCAACCATAATGCTTGGCCTAAAACTTAAACAGAGTTAAGGTTAAGGATATTTGTGAAGAATTCTATAAATAAAGGATTATTTTTTTGTCGCAGTAAAACAAGGGGATTTTTCTAAAATTATCATTTTCATTGATTATTGTTAATCTAAGAAATATGCATAATTTGATAGCCATGTTTATATTCGTTAAATAGGTGTTTTAGCAGATTGAATAATATTTATCGATGCTTCCTTTAGGAAAGAAGACTCTTATGTGGGGTACACCTCCATACTTTTTTTCTGTGGACCATGAGACTTGCATGCACATTTCAGCAGGATCGGAGTGGGCGTCTTCAGCCTTTCATGTGGAAACAAAAGCCTTGCTACAAGCAGTTACATGGTTAAAGGAGAATATTCTGTCAAGTGTTTCAATTGTTACCGATCGCAAAGTTCTGGCAGACAACATCAACAAAGCAAGCACAGAGGCGCATTGGATAACAGAAAACACTTTGCAGGAAGCCAAGACAACTTTAAGATAATTACCCCAAGTCCAGGTGAAGTATATAAATAAAAAACACAACTCGACAGCGGACTACATTGCTAAGGAAGGAAGCTACAACATATGTCTTTGCATTTGCAACAAAAAGTCCAGAAATCTAGCATTTATTCCAATGTTTTTGATAAAAATGAAATTGCACACTTATTGTATTATGTTTGCTAGTTAATATAATTTAACCTTCTCATAAAAAAAAGGTGTTTTAAAATGTTTTTTAATGGTATAAAGTTTATGAATATCCATTGTATAATTTGAGAGATAAAAAGTAAAATTGTAAATATACCATGGATTTTGTTTACCCCTCCAAGAAGGTTTGCAAATATATCATTTTTAACAAAAGGGTTGTACTAATTTAATGAGGGTCGTATTTAGTCACTGCCTTTCCTAATTATTATCCGTAAGAGCAAAATTGTAAAAATACTTACTCCTCATTTTTACTTGCTTTAAATATGTAATATGTTATAGGGGCTGATAAAATCATTAGAGGGGTTGATATAATAGGACAAAAAGGGTCACCAGTTAGTAATTTCAAAAACCCCTTATCTATATAATTTTCATAATGGCTAAAAAGCCTATATATAGTTAGTGTTGTTAATTTAACTATATAATCATTAGGTTAATGCACTTTTTTTTTATACTTAATGAAAAATTAAATCAGATTAAGAGTTAGGTTTGGTGGAGAGATAAAATAGAGATTTTTTTTTAGAGATTTATTTCAAAAACCTAGATTTTGATTTACTCAAACAAAATGAATAATTTCAGTGGCAAATTGGAGGTGGGTGAATCTCGATATGATAGAAAAACCATGTTTTACAGATACCCCACAATGAAGATCGATCCTACTATGATTGATCTCTTAGCTCCAATGTCCATTTTAGGGCAATTTACGGTTGAATTAATTATAGAAGCCAACCGTATGAGCCATTTACGGTTGAAATTAACCACAAAAGCCAACCGTAGGGGCTATTTACGGTTAGTATCTGTTAGAGCACTGCTAGGTCGAACTCGCAAGCGTTGCTATCTCAAGCTTGTTTGTCAATGTTAGTGATCAAAACTATAAGTCTTGATTTCTAGTGTACTTATAGTGATGTCTCGGGTTAGGATATATTGTGTAGTTGACCATTAGACTTCACGACGTTCATCAATTGAAGACAAAGAACTACTAAGGAGAGCTTTTGGAACTTCATCAACAAAAGGTATGTGGAGACTAAAAACTTATCTATCACTTGGAAAGTCTATTTCTACTCTATCTCTTATATTGAGACAAAAATCGTATTACTATATAGTATTCGATTATGCACATTTAAGATTCGAGTTGAGTTTAACTCGCTTACATATTTCTCAAAATATGTGTTGGTAAGCTTTCGCTTCAACCAAGTTCATCTTATATTCTTGACGAAAGTCAAAAGATGATAATGTGAAAATCGCCGAGTAACATCTTACATGGTTTGTGTGATACAATCATTTGGTGGAGACTAAAAACTCATCTATCACTTGGAAAGTCTATTTATACTCTATATCCTATATTGAGACAAAAGTCGTATTACTATATAGTATTCGATTATGCACATTTGAGATTTCGAGCTAAGTTTAACTCACTTACATATTTCTCGAAATATGTGTTGGTAAGCTTTTGCTTCAACCAAGTTCATCTTATATTCTTGACGAACGTCAAAAGATGATAATGTGAAAATCGTCGAGTAACATCTTACATGGTTTGTGTGATACAATCATTTGGTGTAGACTTGGAGTGTTTCGTTATGATTATTTCAATATCTTGAAAATTGCTTTGTGATCGCTGTCGTAAGCGACACAAATATAATTACACTTTCTTACTACTCAAAATATAAATATAGCAAGGGCAAGAAAGGATCGATCCCACAGAGAGGTCTAGGTTGTCAAATTATTATGGTTCCTTATAAATAACACCGGTAGTTTTGTGATTTTATGAAATAAAATAAAAGCAAATAAAGAAATAAGCAAACAAATAAGATAGAAGAGATATTGGTTAAGGATTTCGTTTTCATTCACTAACATGCTTTTCACAATAACTAGAATTGATATTTAATCTCAACTTTTATCAAAGACCCTAGAATACCTTGATCGCAAGAATATCCCGCAAATCTCCTCATGTCATCAACAAACACATTAAAAGATGCGAATGTGAATTCTACCTAAAGGAACAACCTAACGTGTAAAAGCACTAATCAAGTTTAATTCCCTAGATGCGTTAAGTTCTATGAAATCAGGCCAATCAAAGCAATTGAACGTGGAAAGCGCACTAATTCAATTTAACAAAGGTTACGATTCACATATGATCATAAGAATATATCACTACAAACTATAATCATATTATGCTACTTGTATTCAAGGAATATCACTTTTGCGTATAATAAACCCTAAACTAGCAATAGATGTGATTAGAAGTTCTACCAATTTGCAACTTGACAAAACAATCAATCAATCATAAAACAATATTTTCAGAGAATTGCAAACGATAAATATGAGACAAAACTAATATATTGAATCAAAGAATCATATTATGTGAAATCCAACTATTCCATAACCAATAATAAACTTAGGTACTCATATTCATGGAGTTCATCACAAGAAGAAAGAGAAAAGACTTCATGGTTCTAAACCCTAGAATAAAGTAGAGATAATAATAATCAAACGTCGTCTCATCCAATTGTAGAAGTCTTCCCTTTTGTAGTCTTTTTCTCCTTCCAAAACTAGGTTTTGTCTTCAAAGTCCATTAGTTGGAAATTCACCCGGCCCACCATGGAGAGAAACCCGTGTAAAAATTGTCCCAAAAACGCTCGTCGGAAAACTGGGATTGTGGCTTTAATCACTTAGGAAAAGTCGCGGAAAGTGTCTCGGGTGGCACAAGCAAAGTCAGGTCCCAGGTCAGCGGGTCGAAACGGTCGGGTCCATTGGGTCAACTCGGCGGGTCAATTGGGTCAAGAACCGAGTCGGGCCATTGAGTCGGGGAGTCGACATCTTACTCGTTTGGATGGGGTGAGTGAATTGAGCCATTGCCTGCAGCCTCATCGGTGATGCACTATCATTATGCTTCATCCAGGAAATTCCAAACCATGATGGTGTGCTTCTACAATACCATCCGAGTCATATCCTCGCATAAATATCCGGCCATACTTGGCCGCTACCTTCATTGCATGCGGCCAACACCATCACTTCCCGTAATCATCTCGACACCCTTTTGAATCCACAAGCACTTCACTTCGGTCCCATCACCCATGCTCGGACCATTTCCTCATTGTCACCACTGCAATATGAGCTCAAGCTCGGACCAACTCATTGTTTGCTTCATTATCACCACATCCTCCATATGCACTCAATTGCTTATTCCATCTCCATGAGTGCACACCACCACAAACTCATTTCACCGGAAAATAACAAAGAATAAAGAACTATTAAGCTACACCAACACGACCACTTGCATCATTGCTTTAGAATTCCATCTCATTCAGAACTCCAAGCACCAACACCCGCCTCCCTGAGGCGCCCATTCGCAAGACTACCCCATTCCAGCTCCAATGCCTTCCACCTGCGCAAAATTCCCCATTCCGAGTATCACCACAACTCACTCCTTGTCACTCAAGGTTAACACACAACTAAAACCTCAATAACACCACATAACCCATTCAATTCATTCATCAGTTTCATCTCTGTATGCTCATAAGCCAGCACTTGCCCCGAGCCACCAAAGCCAAGCTCCATTGCGAGCCACCGCAATCCCCGACCACATAACATTCAACTCGCAAATTCAATTGGCCACAGTCTTCCATGAACCATTACCCACGGACATTAGATCCTCGCGAGAATCAAGCTATCAACTCATTCCCAAAGATCGGCCAACCAAAGATCAAACCATTGCGCTTACAACATTATTTCTTGCACTCACAAATGGCCATTGTGACCATGGCTAAGACCCTAGCGGCTTGAGCCCTCACCTTCCCTTGCAACCACCTGAGCCACTACAAACCTGTTTGCACCACAACTTCAAATTAGTTCTTTCCCCGTAACTTCTCACCCTAACATACATCTATGAAGGCACTAACTCAATTCCGCCGCAATTGCTCATTCATCACCTCGGACTTGGCCATCTTCAAATTCCCGTCTCAAATTCCTTTCATTCAATCACCGGATTCATTCAACAACTCGACGAGAGACTTAGCCATATAAACCCATCTCGAATGCATTCAAGCTTGAATCAACCCTAATCTCCAACAAACCCATCTCGAAATCATTCTCTCGAATCTCATACCAACCCATCACCGGTCTTCAATTCCTTCTCAATTCGCAACGAGTAAAACTTACAGCGAGAAATCCTTCTATTTTCCATCTCTCGAGAGTTCAAATCAACCCTCAATTCGTGTTGAACCCATCTTCAATTTACCAAAAATCCATCGACTTGATTCTTTCCATGGCTGCCACTACTCTCGATCGACAAAGATCGGCTCTCCTCAAGCTCAATCTCGGACTTCACAAGCAATTTCTCAATCTTGGCTGCATCGTTAATCTCTCTCCATCGGCTCAACAATTCCATCAACCCTTAATTCCATCTCTGTCCCGATCTTCATATCGATTTCTCAAGAACCAATTTACAGGGCCACCAATTTCATCGACTTCTCACCAACTTCTCTCGTAATTCTACCACGAACCCTAATTCCATTTTTGGGGAAGAACGGAGAGAAACCTAATTCGATCTCAACACCACCCATCTCTTGCTTCGAGTTCATCTCGATCGTCCATCGATCCAACATTGCAATGTTCTTCACTTCTCTCTCGGATTTCAATTCAACAACCATGATTCATCCCACTTAACTCCATCGACTCAATCATTTCAGGTAGAACAAGTGAATGTTAGAGAAAATAACACTTCTCTAGATATGTTTAGGTACAGGAATGGAACAGTTATTCCCACTTAAGTGGCTACGATAAGGGCTACATACTAGCAGCCCCTAACCAATGCTGATTGCCTTTTAGTATTCCTCCAAGAGTTACCCCCTTTGATGCTAATAGTGTGTGAAAACGGCTATTGTCATCCTCTAAGAAAGTTTCAATGATTGAAATAGAGTTTATAATACTTAACCATCATTGGATTATGAACATAGTATGCATTCTTGCATTTATGTGATCCATGACCGGAACTATAGTATGCATACCCGTATGCGTACTTGTAGTTATGGAATTCCGGGTACCTAAATACACATACCCGTACGCGTACTGGCGAAGGGTTTGGGTCCGGAAATTTCTGCTGTGTTTGGAAGTATGCGTACATGTTTGCATACTGGCAAAACCCAAACTCAGACCGGGTACTTAAGTATGCGTACACGTTTGCATACTTGAGTGGTTAAAGTTCTAAAATCGGTTTGTTCATGAACTAATATATTTATATATTAAGGAATGCATTCTTTGCAAACCATGGGTATAATGTTCATGAATTGATTCGAGTGAATCAAACCGATTTTGCTTCAATTGTGTTCTTGTATACTTCTATGAGAATATAGCAATTGAACAACTCTATAACTAGTTTCATTTGAGTCATTTGAACTAGTTGTGGTTAAGATGAATAAGATTGATATGAGAGTGTTCACATAGCTAACCTCGATTAACTATTTTTGAGCCAACATAGTGTACACGTTTAGGAACATTTACTCAAACCTAAATGAGGGTATATTTCATTTGTGTATAACAAGCTAAGTTCGATCTAACGGTTGAAAGATATTAGCTTGAGTCTAATCAGGTTTTCATCTAACGGTGAATATTGAATGCTTTGTTACCAAGGTAACTTAGATCGTAAACCCTGATTTGAAAACTATATAAGGGAGAACTCTAGCAATTGGGAAACCTAATCCCCACTTCTCCTGTGTGATACTAGTTGCGACGAGAGTCGATTCTCCTTTAACCTTAGGTTTTTCACGAAACCCTGTTGGTTAACGACTTAAAGACTTCATTGGGATTGTGAAGCCAGACCCAACTATTTTTTCTGTAGTTGCATGTTCTGATCTTACTTCTACTATCATGATTGAGTATTATCTTTGCTAAGATTTGCTTGAGATTTATCTCCGATAGGTAAGATTAAAAGTAGTCATAATCATCTTCGTCTCATCGTTTGTGATTCCACAATATCTTGTTTCACTACTATACGATTAAGATTATTGTGAGGTGATTGATAATACTAGGTTGTTCTTCGGGAATATAAGTCTGGTTTATCAATTGGTTCATGTGCACCTTGATTTATCAAAAGAAGAAACAAAACTCGTAGGTATTTCTGTGGGAGACAGATTTATCTATTCCAATAAACTTTTATGTGTGAGACAGATTTGTTTATCAAGTCTTCGACTTTGGGTCGTAGCAACTCTTGGTTGTGGGTGAGATCAGCTAAGGGAATCGAGTGCGTAGAATCCTGCTGGGGTTAAGAGACGTAAGGAGCGCAATTGTACCTTGATCAGTTTGAGATTGATTAGGGATCAACTACATTCTAGTCCTAAGTTCATTGGTAGTAGGCTAGTGTCTGTAGCGGCTTAATACAATGTGGTGTTCAAAAATGGACTAGGTCCCGGAGTTTTTCTGCATTTGCCGTTTTCCTCGTTAACAAAATTCCGGTGTCTGTGTTATTTCTTTTCCGCATTATATTTTGTTATATAATAGAAATATCACAGGTTGTGCGTTAAGATCAATCAATTAGATAATCCAACCTTTGGTTGTTGATATAAATTGGTTGACACTAGAACATTAGTCTTTGGTACCGTTCAAGTTGTTTCACATAATAATCAGGCTCGCGGATTTCTATCTGTTTGATTTGATGATTACATTGTGAAACAAAAATATAAACTCTTTGATATACTTTTCTCTAGATTGAGTCTGACTGTCTAGTTCATTCTCTTGAAAGTATATTGGAGTTTGTCTATTCAGATTGCCGAACGAAATATTGGGTGTGGTTGTTAGACCCCCGCTTTTTCAGTATCTGATGAACATCCAACCATAACCGGTTAAAATTGGGAAAACCCAATCATAAACCAGTTACGATTGGATTGTTATCTTACGAAGTGAACCGTAAATAATTTACAGTTTGTTTGTCGGTGGCTAGTATCTAGTTACGGCTGAAGTCAAAGCCAACCGTAATCAAACTACAAAACTTAAATTATTTTCGCTTAGGATTTTTACGGTTGGTATTGTTTAAATCGAAACCAACCGTAAATATTTTTGCGGTTACAAAGTGAACCGTAACTAGATATTCCCAATAGTTTTTTTAGGATTTACGGTCGGTAGTTCTTCAATCACCAACCATAACACCTTCATAAATCATAGTTACGGTTGGTTAATTAAGAATAACCAACCGTAACTCCATCTGCAACCCTAACATAATTCATGCCACTTGATCTTCCCGACGGTCTAGGGTGAAATTGAAATTGGCGTTCTTAGAATTAGAGGATGTTGATGGATTTTGTTGATTATCGTCACTGCTATCATTTTTTCTTTTTTTAATGATTAGGTTTGAATAGATAGGAGGGTAGTTTAGTCCTTTTAAAAGTGGAAAGGTAATTTAGACCTTTAACATGACACTAAGACACCCCCTAATCAATTTGGTAGACATTATTATCATGGATCAGTCCCTCCAATAGAATCATCAGCCCCTGTAATACGATTCTTAAATATTGTGCAAACTTAATGGAGGGAGTATTTTATTTTAACCATACCACACAGTTAAAAAAAAAAACAAAAAACGAACAAACAAATCTATCTCATTTCATGCTTAAAAATAAATAAATAAAAAAAAGAAAAGAAAAAAATCTATCTCATTTTACATTAGTTTTTGGGTACATTATTTATATGTCCTTGCTTTTGACACCCAATAAATATATCCTTATACAACAATAAATATGTCCCTACTTTTTAATAAACCTATCCATTTAAAATTAGATCACATTAATACCCTCACCACCAACATTCAACTACCATTCCATCACCAACCTTCAAAGACCACCACCTACCAACCGCCACCACCACTCCACCACCAGTCCGCCACCACCGCCAGTCCACCGCCGCCACCACCACTATTGCACCACCACCACAAGTCTGTCACCATCACTGACGCCACCACCACCGCCGCCGTCGCCGCCACCACCAAATTAGGGGATCAACATCAATAGTTGATCCAAAAAGAAAAAATGATCAACAGTAGAAGTTGATCCAAATTAAGGATCAACAGTAGTAGTTTATCCAAAAAAAAAAAAGATCAACAGTAGAAGTTGATCCAATTTAGGGGATCAACAATGGTTGTTGATCCACTAAATTGGATCAACAATGAAAGTTGATCCATGTAAATGGAGTGAACTTGGCGTGAGTCGAACACGCATCATCTGACATGGAGTCAATCATGCTACCATTGCACCACAAGTTCAACATTGGAAGAAATTTACATGATTTAAACTACAAGCATGATTATACTTATCCAAGGAAATATCGTCAACAATAGGAGTTCAAAGGATCAACAACAGTAGTTGATCCCATAAAAAATTGGGTCAACAACAGGAGTTGATCCCATAGATGGATCAACAACCATAGTTGATCCAAAAAAATTCTCATTCGTACCTCTCCACCATTACCGCCACCAACAAATCACACATCTCCAGCACCACCACCACCACCAAAACAACCAGAACCAAAATCCAACACCAATTTCATCATTCCAACCAAAACCACCTCCATCTACATCATGTAAATTTCTTCCACAAGTTCTAAACTATTCTCATTTACGTCACAATCACTTACAATACCACTAGTACCGAAAGAAACTTAGATTCAAATACATACCTCATCCGCCGTCGCTGCTACACCACCACCATAAATCGTAACCTAAACCAGATCTCGATCTATAATCCCAACGTTTCCCTATCAGTAAAAGTCCTTCCGAACAACACCAACGGCGGATCTGATGGACGGAAAAGATACAGAAACACCCAAGCCGCTAATAAACTACCAAGAACAAGTAACGAGATCGGATTTGTAATCAACGAGAATGCAACAACAGCAGCTAAGATCGTCATGTAATTTACACGAAAGTATGTGAAATGATATTGACCAAGGTTCTTCTTCAATTGATTCAACGGCAACAGTACTGGTGGTGTTGGTGTGGTGGCGACGGAGATGGTAATGGTGGCGACGAAGTTATTTTGATGTTATTTTGATGAAGTTGAAGTATGGGTTAAAAATTCTTTTCTCGAGACCACCGAGAAGAAGAAGTTGAAGTATAAACACGTACGTACAACACAAGGTTAAAAATGGAAATCATCAAAATAATTTTTTTAAATAAAAGTGGTGATTCAATTATGCCATCGGGGATCCACATTTGTAACTTATATTTCACATTAGGGATATTTGCCACTATAAAAAAATAAAAATAAAATGGAAATCATCAAAATAATCTTTTAAATAAAATTTCAAAAAGAGGGACAATAATTCAAGGATAATTCAATTACCACTTAGTTTTTTGTTTTCGAAAAAGGGCCGCAGTCTAAATATTTTCGTTCTTAAGGGGTAAACATCAAATTATCCCTCGATCTGTACTAAGAAAGAGGTTCTTGATCTAAGTAAAAGATTAAGGATATTATTATTAACGAGAGTATATCTTTGTATCTTCCTTTCTTCTTACATTTTTCTAGGTTTTCACTGTAAACTTATAGTTTCTTCCTTAAACGATTCGGATTTTAAGATTGATAATCGTAGGAAGGAAAGATCTCCTTAACTTCAGATTCTAGTTTATGAAAAAAAGAAACTATTCTTAGTTAGTAAACATAACCAAGTTTTTTGTTTTTAATGTCAGATTTGAAGTTAGTTCCAAGGTTGTTGTTGTTCAGTAACAAAATGGAAGTATTAGATTCTAGGTTTTAACCGAATCATATGTACTATTGTTGTTAATTTAGTGGTAATTGAAAAATGGGAGGTTTCAGTGTGAGATGTAGAGTAGCAATTGTAGTAATAGTATCAGTGTGGATTGGTCTAGCTGCTTTATTTGATTTGTTAAAAAATGTTCCAAATGGTTGTATCATGACATATATGTATCCAACATACATTCCCATACCTACACCTGCAAATGTTTCTTCTGTAAAGTATGGATTGTTCTTGTATCATGAAGGATGGAAAAAGATTGATTTCAGTGAGCATATCAAGAAACTTAGTGGTGTACCTGTGCTTTTTATTCCAGGCAATGGCGGTAGCTATAAACAGGTAAGTTCATTTTTATGCACTTCTTAATTGTGTTTATTGAATCCATTTTGTGGATTGTTAGTAGTTCATTGTTACTTTTCAATGCTGACACTCTTATATATAATGTCAAGTTATTAGTACTTATACTTAATTGCAGCATTTATCTGACAATTTTAGGGTTGAAAGTTGTTCAATGAATATGTCGTGTTCTGATTTCATTGTGTTCTGCTTAGAAATTCTTGGTTGAAACTGGATTTGCCAGATTTGGCCTGCAAATGATCTCAACAAACGTCAGCTCATGTATGAGATTCATCAGTATTATCATATAAAGACATAATTCATGTCATGTAAACAGAGATGATTAATGATGGATACTGTCTGGAAGGAAATACTGCACTATAGAGTGTTATCTACCCTAAAGGAACATCAATGGATTCCACTGGCTTAGGTTTACTTTAAAATAAGCATACAATTAAATCTGTGTACATGAATACGATTTGAGGTTATAAGAATATCACAAATGGAGGCATATGAGCTTGTGGATTTCTATTTGTCTTGCAACATATAGCAACAATTATAATGACATTATCCTTATCTTAGTTTGCGGCTTAGAGATTGATCAGTGCTAGATTCCTAGCAAGTGACTGGTTGCGAGCCTCTCCCACTGAGTTAGAAGAGAGATTGGCAAAGAAACAAAACTTCCGCTGCGACTTTGGTTATTTAAACTCCTTAGAGGGCATGTATTTAATATCTCAAATACTAGAACTCGTTAAAAAACCGAGATAATCTGTGACACCTCTTTTCATCCTACTTTAACTTCCTGACAATCTTACCTTTTATAACTGAAGATATGCACCTGCTAGTATGATGTATCCCAACTTTTGATATTGGTATTTTTCGTACCACCTATTAATTTGGATATGTCAAGTTAATGCCTGATTTCTTCTCCACTATGCTCGTCGCATTATGGCCTTTCATCCCACCTATCAATTGGATCTTGCTGCTATCCTTGTATGTATTTTCTTATCTGTCTTTTTGTTCCAGGTCCGTTCTGTGGGAGCAGAATCTGATAGGGCATATCAAGGGGGTCCGCTTGAGCGCACATATTATCACGAAGCATCATTAGCTTCTGAAGAAACTGAAAATAGGGATGTCGACGGTTTTACGTTACCCAACCAATATAGTTCGATGCTGGATTGGTTTGCTGTTGATCTTGAAGGAGAGCATTCTGCTATGGATGGTCGTATTCTTGAAGAACATACAGAATACGTTGTATATGCTATCCATAGGGTACCTTTTTTCACTATTTGTGTCGAGCATTGTTTGAATTTACCTAGTTTTCTCCCGAAGAACTTATTAGTATACTGTTTCATCCTCACACATAGTTATTGCCCTGTTATCAGTTGTTTATCTACTTCTGCATCCAGAGAAATCCTCTATTACTAGTATGTTGGATTATCTGAGTTTGTATGTGCGTGTTTATTGACCGAGCATTATGTTTCCTTTGTCTGTATGCTTCTGTTTGGATTTGATGGAGGCTGGTTAAAATGGTTTGTGAGGGGAGACTCTTAATTTTTCAAAATTGTAGGACATTGTTATGTTTCAGGCTATAGAAAACCTGACCACCTTGGTATTTGGATATGTTTAGGATACTTGAACTGATGCTAAAAGTAAGGTGAAATGTCGTGATAAATTACAATAATAGTCACTGTACACAAGATTAGTTCCATTCATTTTTCGGGTTTTTTAAGTAAAATTACGCGATTGGGGATCTGCATTCCTGGTCTATCACGGAGAGAACCATGGGTGCAAAACTGCTAATATTGGGCTTTTATGCTCTACCGATTTACCAGTAGTATTGAAGTTTTTACATTCTTGAGTTTCTTTGTTAAATCAGCATTTTTCTAGTCCTACTTGCAAACTGCCTCCTTAATCTTCATTTTTTTTTTGTGCTCTTGAGATTTGAAGTTATAATTATTTTTATACATTGTTTGCAGATATTAGATCAATATAAAGAGTCCCGTGAAGCTCGGTCTAAGGAAGGTGCTGAAACCACTGGAAGCTTACCAAGAAGTGTAATATTGGTTGGTCATTCTATGGGTGGTTTTGTAGCCAGAGCTGCAGTTGTGCATCCACATTTAAGGAAGGGAACAGTACAAACTGTTCTTACACTTTCAAGCCCACATCAGTAAGCTTTATTGATAATGAACAACGTCATCGTGGTTTTACGAACTAATACTTCAGCATGACCATCTTAGTGCTTAATGAGATAGAGTTTTTTTCTTTCAGGTCGCCTCCTGCAGCACTACAACCATCTTTGGGTCACTATTATTCTTACATAAATAAAGAATGGAGGGAAGGATATGAGGTCCAAGCTACCCACGCGGGCCGCTTGTTGTCGAAGTCTACACTCTCTGATGTTGTCGTTGTCTCCATTTCAGGCGGTATTCATGATTATCAGGTTATTTTACATACCACCTTCAGCGCTTCCTTTACTGTAAAGTGAAACTTATACATATAGTTTGTACAATCATATGTTTGTAGAGGTGCAGTAGGCTGTGTCTATACCAATAACAAAAGTTACCTGTCTTTGCAATAGGGCCACAGCTCTGTATATCTGATCATGAATGTTGCCTGACTTTCACTTACCTTATTATGCCAACTATGGATAAAACCCAGCAACTCTTGGTTGTAGATGATGATGCCTTTGCTATAGGAAGAAAAAATTATTAACACAGTTCATTCTTGAGAATATGCAAAGCATTATTTCAGCTGAATTATTTCTTTTAGCGAAAATATGCTTTATGCAATCTTGACAAGAGCAATGAAACAATTTTAAGAGGTTTTTTGGTCTTAATTTCCTTTATAACATCAATCTGTTTTTGGTATTACTTTTGAGAAGCTGTGCACTGTTATTTGCATTTTCTTACAATTGTCTTTCTCATGTTGCAGGTTCGGCCAAAGTTAGAATCCCTTGATGGAATCGTGCCCTCAACTCACGGTTTTACGACAGGTACCATGGGAATGAGGAACGTGTGGGTTTCCATGGAACACCAGGCTATTCTATGGTGCAACCAAGTTGTTGTACAAGTGAGTGAAGCTTATTCTTGAAAACACAGCTTTTCTTACGGGCACTGATGGACTTCACTTCTCATTTCAGGTGTCACACACTCTTCTTACTATGATTGATACAGAAACTGGTCAACCATTTTCTAGTGTACCAAAAAGACTTACGGTGTTCTCCAAAATGTTTCGTAGTGGGATACCACAAAGTTTTAACTGGATGAGGCAGCTGCAACCTTCCAAGATTTCTACAGAAGTTCCTATTTTGGATAAAAGAATTGCTGCTGGTATTGTCTAAACATTTACTTATACAATTTTGCTGGCTAGGATGGTCATGTAAGGATTTATCATTTATCTAGTTTAATAATGTGGAAGCTTTGTTTAGTTGGTTCACTCGTAATGTCTCAGGAGGAAGCCCACCGTTTGATTTCCTAGCTGCTCTTTATTGTTGCTCAATCACCAAGATTCTCTTGTACAGTAGCCTGTCTTTTGCAATTGTAAGATTCCATTTAAAATATTACCTGGGATCCTGCCACCTTGACCATCATGCTATCAAGCATAAGTGACTGCAAGCCACAAGAAAATAAAATCTTATTGTGGGAAGTCAACATACGCTATTTTATTCTAGAAAAATCAAGCATATAACTATCTCAAGGGTGTCTCACCAGACATATCTACATGATGTTAGGTGTTGATTTGAGACATGCTATGTTGGTGGATCAGATAAGATGATTCTGCCTACAGAAAGTTATTAAATTTTGACACAGATGTTCTTTATGATCTTCAGCTACATGCATGATTAGTTAATATCTAAAACAAAATGTACAATGTCTTTGTCCAACTTGAAGAATGTGGTCATGAAGGTCTTTGCTGTGGTAGAGAAGAGTTTTAATAAATTACTATTGATGCTTTTGAATTTATACCGTCCTTCTATTATGATCTCTTATGAACTTTTTATCTAAAGCCTCTTTACCGTGTTTGCAGGATCTAGGGAAGAGACTCTCTCCCCTTGCCCCAAATCAGTACGATGGAGTGATGATAGCCTTGAAAAGGACCTTTACATTCAGTCAACTACTTTTGCTGTTCTAGCAATGGATGGGAGGCGGCGGTGGTTGGACATCAAGAATCTGGTTAGCTTAATCAAATTTGTTTAATGTGTGTATTTATGGATGATGCGTTATCTTCTGAATGGTGTCCTAATATTGTTAAATGCGGAAATACTGTGCCATGGTTGGGCATCAAAGAGTTTCCGCGTCAAAACTTGTACTAGATTAGGGAGCTAACAGTTCTCGTATTATCCATTTTTGATACTTTTTGAGTGTAGTGCTTGCTGTTGTATTTTGTAAAAGACATTGTATTGACTGTTTGAATTTCATGCTTAGGGATCAAATGGAAAGAGCCACTTTATATTTGTTACAAACCTTGTTCCATGTTCTGGGGTTAGACTTCATCTTTGGCCTGTAAAAGGAAAAATATCTTCAGAAGTACCTTCAAATCAAAAAATTATTGAGGTTACTTCGAAGATGGTGCAGATTCCAGCAGGACCAGCACCAAGGCAGGTACGAAGACATGGATAACTCTCTTATTCCGTTTTTATAATTCTCAGTTATAACCATGTAAATACCTCCTCAATGGTTATTGAGCAAAGCCCTGCTTACATTTTTTGTTTTGCGAAACTCTCCCGAAGAAAGGCATTTAGTATATATTTATACTAGCATCGAGCTTAATTATGAATGTGGCAGACTTGTAGTTCTGTGGACTTATGCTGTTGGCTTCGCAGATAGAACCAGGTAGCCAAACTGAACAAGCACCTCCATCATCAGTATTCCTCCTGGGACCTGAAGACATGGAAGGTTTCCGGTTCCTGACTATCTCAGTTGCACCTCGTCCGGTATTTTTCCGTACTGTTTAGTAAGAATATTATTAGTATTTTATGGCGATAGTAATTCAGCATTTATTAGGTCGTAGTGAAATCATAAGAACAATTGCTCATATGTTCTCCGCACTTGCAGTATGAAATTTGTGCATCCTAATTTTGTTTTAATCAAGCATTTCATAACCATTTTGTCATCAGAGTGTGTCAGGTAGGCCTCCACCAGCAGCGTCCATGGCAGTTGGTCAGTTCTTTAATCCCGAGGAAGGGAGGAGGGAATTCTCTCCTGCGTCTCTCTTACTTTCTAGCTACATTGATCAGGTTAAGTTTTGTTTCTTCATTCCCAGCTCTTATTGGTCCATTTGAGTTATTGACAACTGGATCTGTAACTTCCCATGCCGTGTTAACGTGTTCAAAAGGAACAACGGAGGAGTTAAAACTATAGTCTTAAACTTTTTGCAAAGAGTCTGAGAGAGTTTGTGTCTTATCTATAATTGGTTGATCAGGATGACATTACATTATATCCCGTGATTAGGATTTCAGAACAGATCAGGGAATGCTCCTATATTTCCGGATTGTGTCATTACTTATGAGGCTTCAACTCGTTAGTTTAGCATGATGTACTTATACAGAATGTTGTTGCACATCACACAGGAGTTGCTGTTGGAGGAGGACCATCCTCTTGCTTTCAATCTATCGTTCTCCGTAAGCTTAGGTCTTTTGCCGATTACTATGTCTCTAAAAACCAGAGGCTGTGGAATAAAAAATTCTGGACTTCCAGTGGAAGAAGCAGGTGACGTCGAACATAGCAGTAAGGGTTTATACAAGCTTCTAACCTTTAGTGTAAACTTCTTGAATATTTGCTGTACGTTAAATTTGATTTTCTTCGTGGATTTCTTATTACAAAAATGCAAGTTATAAATGTGATTGCTGTATTAGCATGCAACACTCATATACCCAGTGAAGCCTAGATCCAATCACTCTTGAGATATTTATAATTATATCCGTAGACCACGCAATCATGTTGCTGACTGTACTAATCTTTATTGGGAAGTGACACACACAAACAATCAATTGTGTTTTAAGGCATTCTTTTACCACTTTTGAAAGTCGTAGATGTGGTATGTTTCACTTAATTATGCAATTATTTTTTTTACTTGCTCTAATTAAATCGATTAGGTTATACGAGTGTTTGGGACACAAAGTGATGTCTATAATTTTTATGCTCAATTTGTCACCTAAGTTATCTTTTGGATTACTATCAAACTTCAGAAATGATTCTCTACGGTTGGTATATCTGGATATCATCTAGGTGTTAGTGTATTCAATTATTAATGCATGTCATTATAAACTGCAGCTCATTCAATATTGGCAATAAGTTTCACCACCCTAGTAAACATTTGATGGACTAATCTTATTTCTGAATAATTATGCTCCATCATACTGCTACATTCAGTTTCATGTGTGATAATCCATAGGATAGATCTGCCATTCATTCAAGACTACAATGAATGAAAGATTATCTCATAACTTCGAAGTCTTAAGTCATACATTGTTTAACTCCTTAAATGCATTTGGAGAAAAAAAAATGCATTCGTTACTGATTGCTCCTTTTCTTTCTGTCTAGGGCTTTGTAAACTTCGTTGTTTTCCACCCGCAGCTGTGGTTTGGGATCCAATATCAGGTCTTCAGATAATTCCAAATCTCTATTCTGAGACAATTTTGGTGGATTCTTCACCAGCCTTCTGGGCATCGACTCCAGGGTCTGAAAAGACCACAGTTATGTTAATGGTATGAAATGACAGTATGAATTCGTTTTCAAATCACAATTTACTCAAGTGTTATAAGATCATTTATATGAATACGGACTAAACAGAAATAACTATATTCTTATTCTCGTATTTTGATTCATTAGGTGCTTTTGTTTGCACTCAGGTAGATCCGCATTGTTCATACAAAATCAGTGCGTCCATATCTATTACTGCTGCCGCTGGAAGATTTTTACTTATGTACTCTTCACAGGTGATAATTTTCATTGCACACCTAATTAGTACCATCATCTAGTTTACTGCTAGTCAATGGATTATGAATTTGTTCTCAGCTCACTTGGTTATTTGGAAGTCATGATGCTTTTAGGTGTAATCAATCAGGTCTCAAAATTTTCATTTTGGGGTGTGCTTCTTGCAGATAATTGGTTTCTCCATTGCCGTGATTTTTTTTGCACTGATGCGGCAATCACGTGCGTGGGAGCTTGACCTACCTCTGCCCTCCATGCTGGCTGCAGTAGAGTCCAACCTCATAATGCCTCAATCCTTTGTGCTTGTGGCGGTGTTGCCTATTTTAATTTCATTGGTTATTTCATTGATAATATCTCAGCCACTCCCCCCATTCTTCAGCTACGTTACTGTCTCTTTGATTTGCTATGCATTCGCAAATGGGTGCGTCATTATTCTGATTTTGATATCTCAACTAGTCTTCTTCGCCGTTGCCATGGTGCATACTTTCCTCAAATTAAGGTTAGTGGTATGTGTCTCATGTATTTGTGCTGGATCTTGATTTTACAGTCGAAAGAAATTCAACTGCCAACTGTTTTAATGGTCGATTAGCTGACACACATGTGTGGTCTTTTGCAGATGGCGAGGGTGGGAAGAAAATCTTCGTTTTGTAGTTTTTAGACGGTTGCTCACAATTATCTGTAATCTCTTTTCCTTTAAGGTAAGCTCCGACACCCAATGCATCAGAATTAGTTCATTTTCATGGGCTATTGCTTAAACAAGATCGCAGAACATTCTAAGTTTATCCATCTTGAAATTTTATCAGCCTATCACATACTTATCAGATGATTTACATAGTTGAAGCTTGGGCTTGCCAACTTTAATTTGTTCCATCCTTGAAACAGGCGGTCAGGATACTCAAGGGAAATCCAACTCTTGTTACTGCAGTGACTGCAATTATTCTTGTTTCTTTTGTTCATCCCTCTTTTGGTCTGTTGGTACTCCTTCTGTCTCATGCTCTATACTGTCATACGGCTCTCTGTAGGTACGTGCTTGGGTTTGTGCAAGTTTTCTTCCTCATGTGTAATGTGGCTGTCATGGTTACACCTTTTCACCATGTCATACATCATCTGATTTATTACCAAATTTGTTGCTTGTTTGATTCATAAATTTAAGTTTTACCCTAAAAGCTCTTGATCCGTACTACACACAAGAAATGTATCATCTGATTTGTAACATAGTATGTTGCTTGTTTGATGCATTATGTTTAGTTCTACACTACACGCCCTTGATCCTTGGTACCCACAAGGAATGCAATTTTAGTTTTTAGAGTAGTTTTCTAGGTTTAAAGGCTTGGTTTCTGTTTGAAATTGATGACTTCTCATTTAAGCTATCACAATCCCTCTGCTTTAGTTGAAGAGACATGATTTTATGAGAGGATGTGAGTTACATAGGTTAACCATTATACAAAAAATTGTGAAGTTGACTGCGAGAACTCCACGTCTCATGGTATCTGTGGTCCCACATTTCTCCATGGAGGAAAGCGTGTTATGTAGTTCTAATTATGGATATGCGGGCTTGATATATTAGCGCTGTCTGTCCCATGAAAATAGGATCTACAAAGAGTTTTCCTGAATTACGATATTACGTGTTGTAGGTTACTTATTTTGTTTCGAGGGTGAAGTTTTGACGTCCTTTTCTTTTCTCTAATTGGTTAAAGTAATAATTTTCGAGAACTCCAGTCTATGAGATAATGCAAGATCCATAACTGTTCACATGTTTCTGTAACAGTTTTCTTGGGACTTCCTTTCGCAGCCATGCTGAAAAGGAGCAGCAAGATTCTAAAACCAAGCACAATGACAGGTCCCAGCATAAGATTAAATCCGATGGTGGGCTGGACCCACTTCTTCCAGTGGAGGAGAACCCTCTCAATAGCCCAAACTCTGCAAGAAGCTATAGCGATACACAATTAGAGATCTTCAACTTCCGACATGGTATGCTAATTTTGCACCTTCTCGCGGCTCTCATGTTTGTCCCATCACTTGTCGCTTGGCTACAGGTATGCATCCTTTTTTGCTATGTGATTATAAAGATCATTATTTTTCTGCAAATTACATCCCCCCACCCCCGAAATATTCTAGTTTAGGAACCACCCTAGGTTACAGCGCCTGGTTAACTGGTGTGTAATATTCAAAATGTAATTTACTGATTAATCATAGTAAACGCGTGTGTTTGTGTTCATTGCGTTCCCCATATGCCTGATACCTTATTAGTGAAATGTTCACCTTATACGTGCATAACCTTAGTGCCTTATGCATCTTGCTCCATTATAATTCTTGGTTCTCATGCATGGATCTGTTTTAATTCTTGCAGAGATTTGGGCTTGGTCAGAATTTACCATGGTTTTGGGATTCTGGTATTTGTGTATTTGTCATTTTCCACGGTCTAAGTTCAAGCCCTGGATTTGATTCCCTCTCATTTCCCTTACCTGGTTTCCAAGGCAGGGAAGTTGGTTTGAGCTTCGTCTATCTGCTCGCTGGATATTATTGTTTTCTCTCTGCTCTTGCTTTAACTCCATACAGATCCTTTTACTCCATGGCTATAGTTGGAATCATATCTACTGCTGTGAGAGTAATAGAGAGAAAGAGCAGAGAAAAGGGAGAGGTTCATTTAACCTCCAGCAGGAAACATTCTCACAGACATTAACAAACTCCTTATCAAAAAAGCTATACACATACCGAAATCTTAGATGGGTACAAGTTATGTTGTAAATTTTTCTTTGTCAGGTTATATTTTCTGGTATAATGATAAGCATCACGGTTTAGCAATTTTTTGAGTGAGAATAGATTAATGTAGAAAAAAAGATGAGGGTTCTGAGAATGATTAAGCTAATTGTTTCTGGCAGGGTTTGTGTTTCAGTACTCTTTTTGTTTGTATCGTTGTTGTTGCACATTTCATTGAATTGGACCAAACACTGCAGAGAACTTATTATAATCATCTTAAATATATAAGGTTCGGGTTCATACTTGATCAGCACTGAAGCTCTTGGTAAACATCCGATCGAGATAACTGGTAAAACCAAGCTTATTTACAGCGTGAGAAGGAAAAATTTGCTGTTTTTCTTTTGCACTAGTCGAAGTTTCACATAAAGACTCGCTTTATTTCTAGAGTGTTATTTGGCTACCTCATAAAGACTCGGGTTATTTCTAGAGTGTTATTTGGCTGCAGGATTTCTATCCCTTGTTGCTGTAGGGGTTAAATACCGCACAGCCGATAAACCACGCGAAGCAACTGAATTAGAAAGGAGCGAAGGGGAGTCGCACGTAGCATATCTCAAATCACGGGAGCAGTGACGTCACAAAATCATCAGTAAAGTGTGAGAGTTGTGTGAAGACTAAGAGTACGCGTGAGAAAACACAATGTAAACGCCCGAACACATCGCGGTAGATCCGAAAATAGGGGCTTTATTAGCTGTCATCCACTATGTAAAATCCCTATACATATGACCAGCCACCCTTGTAGTGGGGAGAGATCTTTTTGAGAGTTGAGATAGTACTTTAGGAGAGAGAAAGTTATTTGCTTCCCAAGTTAGGGTTTTATCTTCTTTGTATTGATTTCTATATTTAATAAAAATCTCTTTAAGTGTTCTTCACAATGATTTCATAATTTACTATATAGATTGTTTAAGGGGTGTAGTAGTTGGATTTTCTACTACTACATTTTGGCGCTAGAATACAGCTTGGGAAGGGGATTATACCTGTTTGTGAAAATTTTAAGTTGATCTTCTTTTTGAAAAATTTATTGTTGTTCTTGTTTTCGTAAAAGATTTCAATTGTTTTCTTGAAATTTCAACATTGAAATTCCCCTTTTCAAAGTACAGTTTTCATTAAGAAAGGAAGTTTTAGTTTGAACGAGTTTTAGTTTTAGTTTTCATAAGCTTGCACAAGTGTTACTTCAAGAATACAAAATGGTGAGACAAGTATCTGCAGGAGAAAAAAAAAAAACCAGTTAGGAGGAGTCGAAGAATTGCGGGTAGAAGAAGAGGTGAAATCGCAGAGACATCAAGATTGGGAGAGAGGAACAACAGGTCTCAGCCGATCAGATCCAGCAGGAACCAAGGGAGGACGATCAAACAAATTACGATGCAGTAAGTGTCCATACTAAAGATTCAGATACCGCTGAGGAAAATGAAGAAAGGACACATGAAGAAGGAGCTGTAGGAGAAATTGAAGACAACATGACCATCGCAGAATTAAAGCAGCGATTGGCGAGAGGAAAGAAGAAGATAAGCGGAACTACGCACGAATTTGACACGACAAAATGATGAACTAAGAGAGGAAAATCAGAGATTACAAGAGCAAAGATCACAGTCAAGATCCAGAACAACACGTGCGAGTTCGAGATCAAGGACAAGCAGGAGTAGATCTGAGCACGGGGATAATACACAAGGACAATTTTTGGATAATAGTTTTCAGGAAAACGAAGACTCGCAGGATGACGAGCAACGAGAGAATGATGCAGAACAAGCAAGGATGATACTCCATGGAAGAGAGATGCTGAGACAGCAGAATGATAGAGATAGAGCAGCACAAGAGCATGCGAGAAATGAAAGGGAAAGACGAAGGGAAAGAAGAGACGATGAAGAGAGACAACAACTAGAAGAAGCCATACGACAAAGCAGACATGAAAACATAATGGAGCAAGCCCTGGTTGAGAAGACCAAGGTAACAACAAGAAGCAGACATATTCCCAGACGTTGAAATTCGAAGAGAAATAGCAGAGTTAAGAGAGTTAGTAACTAAAGGGAAAGATGGAGGAAGAAGACAGCTAGAGGATGCAATAGAAGAAGCAGCAAGGACACCCTTCGCACGAAGAATGCAATCGGTAACAATACCAAGAAAATGCGCACTACCCACGTTTCCTAGCATCTTTGATGGATCTACATGCGCGATTCAGCATATAAAGACATACAGCTTAGCTTTGTTACAATATGAGGATAATGAGGCAGTCTTATGCAAATTTTTCCCAGCCAGTCTCGCAGGAGAAGCCTTGAAGTGGTTCGATGGGTTGCCAGTGGGAACAATAAAATCATTCGAGCACTTACAAAGTCTTTTCTTGGGGCAATACATCAGCAGTAGTATGCTAAGACCAGGAATTGAAAAAGCATTCAGTCTGCGAAGGAGAACGAACGAGAGCCTGCGAGATATAACCAACAGATGGAAGACAGTGAGTAGTGAAATGGCAGGGCGAGTGGATGAAAGAAATCTCATCTTGGCCTTCATCAATGAGTTGTTAGCAACTGACTTGTTATTTACACAGATCTTTAGAATGAAAGACAGAATAACAATGGCTGAGCTACGCGAGTACCAAGAGTAATATATCGCGCTCGAAGAAAAGCAGAGAGAAACGCGATCGCAGTAACGAGCGAGAATACAGGGAATGCAAGTCTATTACCAAGAATGGCAAATGCCGTTGCGAGTACTTCGCAGGGAAACAAAGAAAAACTAAGCGTAGAAGGTCAACAAAGGCAGGTTGCTATGAGTAGCAGAGACCAAGAAATGTACGAGCAAGAATACAGAGAAGAGGCAATACAACAACCATGGAGGGAACAACAAAGTGGCAAGATATGATTATCACGGAGACGGATATGGAGGGAATAGGAGGTATTCCAATCAGGGTGCGAACTACAGAGTCCATGAAGAGGTCAGAATGCCACCCCTTAATACAACAATGGAAAAAGTTTGGGAAGCTGTTATATTAATGGAGGAGATAACACCACCACCTAATCTTGGACAAGAACCACCACCGGGAAGAAGAAGTAAAGAGTTTTGTGCTTATCATCGTTTCCACGGCCACACAATAAATAACTGCAAGAATATTCAGAGAATAATATTAAGAATGATTGGACAAGGAAAACTTAATCACTTCCTAGCTACGCCACTACGTGCACCACCATCAGCGCAACCAACAACATGAGGGCAATCGTCAGGAGCAGATAAAGGCAAAAACACCTTTTTAATAGAAGTAGGAGTGAATGCCAAAAATCTACAATGCAATTCAATAATACACTCGTTCAAAAACATAGAAGACTTCCACGACAATGTGTTGAGTCGAGTATATGCGAGAGATGCTAAAGGAAAAGAAATACTGAATTTAGCAAAGATACCAAAGCTCAAGGAATGGCGAAGGCGATTTAGATTTAGAAACTATTGTTCATTGTTGAAGATGAAAGCTAAGCCTGTAACAGTTGATTAAAGCATCGATGGAGGAGAAATTAGGGTTCCTCTGCAGGTGTGTAAGAGATTCAGTGATGAACGGAGGTTGATTGATCTGTTATGAAGGGAATCAGAAGAAGAAAAGATGAAATTGAAGATGGGTAATGGTCAAAACTCGATTTTAAAGAGAAATGAAGCCAAGAAACGCACATAGTTGTGGGAGAGCTGTGACTATGTTGATGGAATCGAGAAAAACAGATGGGTTTTAGGTTGAAGAAGAGATGAAATTGAAGATGGGTCTGTTCTAATTGATTAGTTGGTTCGATTTGATATGGTGAAATTGAAAGATAAAGCTGCTGATGAACACAGAAAGAAGATGGAGTTGGTCTTTGTGAATTGCAGAAATGGGTTGAAACAGCTGAGATGGTGGTTTTGCTGTGAATGGTTCAAGTGGGAGCTGCAGAATGTAGGAAATAGTGCTATTTCAGTGCTAGAGTGTGGGGCTTGAGTGAAACATTTGAAATGATGAAAGTTTTGCCATGGAATTGAAGTTGTGATCTTTGTGGTGGGTCGGGAAGAAGAGGAGCAAGTTATGGAGGTTAAGCCTACATCTGCAAATGCACTGAGGCACTAGATTGAGTTGACAGTGGTGTTTGAATTGAGGAAGGGTTTTGATGTTGTTGGTAACTGAGAAGGAGATGGCATGGAAGTGCAGGCATGTATTGCACTGGCTATATTCAATGGAAGTATTCTTTGTGAGACTTCGGCTGTTGTTGGTAATCGAGATGGTGAGTGCGATGTAATTTTCAGAGCAAAAGAAGCTACAGGGTTGAGAAGAATTGCTGGTGGTTTTGAACTGAAGTGGCATCTGAGTGGTGGTGGCCTGAGGTGATATTAGGTGATAGGAACTGGTGGTAACAATGGCTTGTGACAATATGCGGCTGCGGGGTTATATGGCAATGGTGAATTTGAAATTTGGTGATATGTGCAAGTGATGCGGTGCAGGGTGGTCTGCTAGTAATAGAATTGGCGGAGGCATCGGAAATGGGAGCATTGCGGATCGGGTATGCGCAAGAAGCGGTGAGGTTGAGATTGAGATAATGCGAGAGGCTCATGGCACTGGGGTTATTGCAAGTTGAGTATGGTGAGATAAATGGCAATGCGGGTAGTAGTGGCTCGGGAGATGCTATAGAGTTGAAGTTACTGAGGTGTTGTTGGTAGCCGGTAGCATTGATGGATGGACTCGAGAGAAGGCAATTCAGTGTGCTTTGACGATATGGCGATTGCAATGGGCCCCGTAGGGGTTTGTGCTTGACATGGAATTTTAGGTGGAGTTCGCTATTGGATGCAAGGTTGTATAATGTGTGTTTGAACCGAAGTTGCATACAATTCTTTTAATTTGTGAGATAAAACAGATGCATTGCTAATTTGAGAAGAACCGAAATGTTTTGGTTGCCTTTGGTTTCTTTGGAATGGCCTTATTTCTTGACATGTGGAAATGGTGATCTTTTTACCCAGTAATTTGAGTAATTAAATGTAGGTGCGATGAGGC